>OU779869.1:21250000-22500000 GCA_916999025.1 Orgyia antiqua
TGTTCCTTAGCCGGCTCTTACAGCACCCTGGGAAAGAAATGGGGTGGTGACACTTCTATTCTTAATCCGTCACCACACGCACAAGTTAGTAATTAAATAATTATAAGTACGCACCATGATGCCTTTGAGCTGATTCACCAGCGGCGAATCAGCAAAAAAGTTGTTCACCGCGGAGAATATGTTTCTTCGCTTGCTCGTCTTGCGCTGCAGGCGCTCCCACGCCCGCTCAGCTCACGCTTTAACAAACAAACAAAATCTGCGAATGTAAACACATGTAGTTTTGAATTAGAGTATTTATGCAACCGCTAATGAGACCGGTTGCCAAATACAATGCGTTGATCATCATCATCATTTTATACGACGTGCTGTGAAAAACGTCTAGTCGGTGGAGTCAGATAGCAGCTGCAATTAGTTAATGGAGATCTAGCAGACCTCCAGAAAAGCCGCGCATGAAGCAGTCACCAACTATGTGCTCCATTGTTTAATGATTTGCTTTTGTTTATCAGAAGCACAAAATAAGTAGGACATTTAGGATCGGAGCGGCCCTTTAAAAATGTATGTTTTGTATTGATAAATATTCGATTTAATTCTATTCTAAGTACTTAAATTTCAAAGAACAGAGCCGGTTTTAAGAGCTTTACGTTTACGAGCTATAAAGTCTTTAAATTTCACCTAACTTGGTTTAAGTTATGCTCTATTAGTCGTTAAACTGTTATATTGCTTGCAACAGTTTGCAAATACATCTAAGATAGAGCTAAAGAAAATGGCAATGGTGCCAATTCTACGTGCACAACCAAACTTAACTTAACTAAAAAATTAAAACAACTATTGCTGTGTTTAGAATATTTGGATACTTTGTTGTGCACATTTATATTAATTAAAAGTCTATTATTAAACAGTTTTTATAGAAAAAAAAGTTCAGTTAACATTGCCGAATTGTATTATCGACACTATCAAAATTCAATTTATAGTTAAGATTAGTTTAGTTGTGCGAGTAGAATTGGTACCAATGTCACCAATATTACAACTTAACTAAAAAATTAAAATTGATAGTATCAATAACAGAATTCGATAATGTTAACTGAACTTACCTGTTTTATAATTAAAAACTGTATATTACACAGTTTTTATAGCAAGGTAAAATGGTTCGTCTATAATACACTATTTTAATAAATTTTAATAAGTAAAGCGACACAGCCAATTAATCAAATCACAATAAATAAATACACCATACCTAATTGTTTTAATTTTTTATTTAAGTATAGTTTTACACGTAGAATTGGTGCCAATATCTATTTGATTTTGCAGGTGAATTTATCGAAAATTCCTGAAATAAACAATTATCAAACTATTTCAATCTTCTCACAAATTAATGGGTTTCTGTGTTTGAGATATGACGTCATTGCATATGTTTTGTTATGCTCCGAACACGTGATTATACGCCAGCATAACATAATAAATATGTGGTTTGGCTACACATTGTTAAAATTTGTACGACAATCTGGCGAAAAAACTACGCGAGTTCATATCATATTGTAAAAACAAGCTTGAATTTGTTTCATATTGCAATTTTGCAAGCGGCTGAAACTCACTTACAGAAATCAATACTTAGATAGATACGAATGAAGCAAATAAAAGCGGGTTAGTAATACAATTAAAACGAATAAAATCAAGTCCATAAATATCACTTTGCTAAACCAAAAAGTTGAAACTAAACTCTCCAATACTCTTTTGGTCAGTGCGGATCAAAATCCCTTCCAAAGTGGAGGAGGCACGCACATCCTAACAGTGGGATAAGATGAAGAGATAGAATAGGCCAAAGACCTCAACTAAAAGGAAAAGCTCTACATGGAAGGTGGAACACAATCAAGCACCAACATGCATTTTAAAAGAAAAACAATATTCTCTAACAATTGCGCGACTTATTCATTCAAATAAAACCACTTTTTACGGATTAAGACACGTGTTTTTGTTTTAAATACTAGCCCCACCCATGACCATGGCAACTGCAGTCTCCAATACGTTGGGCTTTAAAAATTTAAAACAAATACACGCGTCTAAATCCGTAAATAGTGGTTATATTTGAAAAAAAAACATAAGTATTATTTGCAAATACTTATCTTTAATGCCACTCTACTCTGTGTGCTGTTAGGATCAACATCTATTAATAAACAATGATTAAAACCTGTCTAAATAAAAAGTAAATCAATGCATTTTTCAAAATGCAGCATCATATGTCTTACAAACAAGCATGGCATTACATCTGTACCATTTCAAGTTTACAATTTATATAATAATATGTTTATATAAAACTTGGAAAAATCTAGAGAGAATATTCTAAATAGGTTTAAAATTACCTCATTCGTTTAGCGAACATAAATAAATTAATCTTTACTGTTTTTACATTGTTTATATTAAAAGATTTGAATCAATCAACCACTGGATTATAAATAATGTTTTAGTTTACAAACATGGTTTCAGGGTTGCCAATCACAGAATTCACAGAGTGATGTTTCACTTTTATAAATAGCAAATGATAATATCAAGTCTACGAGCAAAAAAATAAAATAAAATTAACTATAAAATGATAATGAAAAAAATATGGTGTATTATTTGGCTGTTTCCTTGTGTAAATTTTTATTAATTTCAATCGTTATTAAACAGATTTTTAAATGAACAAGTTCAGTTAACATTGTCGAATTGTGTTATACACTATTTTAGTTTTTAGTTTCACACGTCTAGTTGAGTGTTGTTTTTATATATAGTAACTACTCTATACGCATGTTTTATATCTATAGAAACAGAAACCTAAGTATATAGCGGAATGCGTTTAGTAATATCTTTATTTGTAGCAAGAATACCTTTACCTTTAGGTACCTTTCGAGAAGATGTTTGAAAGAATATGAAACAAACTTGGTAAGGTTTCAGACAGATATTACGTTCATAGCACTTACAACCGTCGGGCATGTATGACCAGATGTATGAGTGTGGATGAAGCCAAGGAAGTGTGCTCAAAAATAAGCCAAGATTTTGTCAAGAAAATTAGATAATTCCATAGATGTAGCTCCATACCTACTATGTAGTTACACAGCTTTGTACGGGTAACATTATTGTGTGTTTTTGTTTTATCAGACGATGATACACATTTTTCAAAATTATGCTCCCTTAGATTACATCGACTCTAACGATCCGAACAAAAAAAAGAATAGAGCTCTTATTTTAAAATAATATAGCCTAAGTTCATTGGTGGTAGTGTGTTAAATAGTTTTATAAATCAGTCCAATAGTTTTAGGGCTCATTTATTTGAAAGAAACTATTATATCTTTTCTTTTTTTAATAGTACTTTAAATAGATATCGTAAAAACATAGGACTAAATTATAAAGCGTTTGGCAACCCTAAGAAAAATATAAACTAACTTTCTAAAACTAATTCCCTGGGGTAAAAAAGGGACTTATCGACCCGTGAGCTCACTGAGAACGGAATAACAAAGGTCAGTCGGTGGCTCACATTTCATGTAAAAAGTAATATTATACTGTCGAAGCTTTATAAGACTAAACAATGCTTCTATAAATTGTGATGATTAAAACCATAATACCTACGGACATATACAAACTACATAATACAAACGGATTAAGAATACCAGTGTCACTACCTTATTTCTTCCCCAGGGTGCTGTAAAAGCCAGCTAAGGAATATTTTACACAGATAAAATCTTCCATAAGAGTTAGAAAACTCGAAAAACCCTATGCCATCACGCCTGGTCAGCGCGGCACAGTAGACCATAATCCCTCCCAAAGTGGAGGGCAGTGTACAACAGTGGTTTGTAAATAAAAATAATTCAAAAATGTAGATATTCCTGGCACATTATTGCTAAAATAGATGGTCGATCATAAGGAGAGTGCCAATATTTATTACAATTTTCTCTTAGTACTGACCAAATTAAGCCTACGTAGGTCTTTCGTATGGTGACAGACTAAGAATACAAGTGTCACCACCACATCTCCTTCCAAGGGTGCTGTAAAAGTCAGCTAAGGGATATTGCACACAGATAACACCCTCTGTGAGAGACGGAAAACTCGAAAATAAATCTTGTGCCAATACGCCTGGTCAGCGCGGCACAGTACACCTAAATCCCTCCCAAAGTGGAGGAGGCCCGTGCCCAACAGTGGGACGTAAATGGACTGGAGAGAGAGGGCCTGCTAGATAAATAAATAAATAAATAAATAAATAAATATTCATGGACATTTCACACAACGTCCTCTGGTCCCAAGTTAAGCTTATTATGCTTGTGTTATGGGTACCAGAATACGGATATAATACATATACTACTTTTCTTTTGTAAATACATACTTATAATACATAGTAAACACCCAGACGCAGGACAAACATTTGTATGAGAATTATAAATGTCACACAAATGATTGTCCCGAGCGGGAATCGAACCCGCGACCTCGTGAACGGCAGTCCGTTATCTGAACCACTAGACCACGAGGCCCGTCACGATTTTATGTATAGACTCTTCCCTTATGCAGATTTGGTGTAAGCAGTAATTAAATGAGTAGGTATGAGCAATTGAGCAATCTGGTCGAAATATCTACCATGAATGAATGAGATCAACTGTCATTGTATTATCTCAGCAAAAGTCACATAGACTATCGATGATTAAATTTCAATGGATATTTAGACCAAGTTCCATATAAAAACGCCAATTGTCCTGTCTAAGCGCTAGGCTAGGCCCCTAAAGGCGTAGGGCCCGTAGCATTGAGATGTTTGTTTTAATATATCATTGGCCCGTAGTATTAAAGCTACATAATATGGTACCAAGTTTTCTGCCTATAGCCCACATAGTGGGCTAATGTGCCATACAATACAATTTGCAATTTTACTACCAACCGCTAAAACATTTTTGCCCAATCCATGGATCGAACTGGTCTTTTTATCGCACGCGATATAGCCGTAACCTTATGCCCTGGGGACACTGGACGTCATTCTATAAGCGTTATAAAAATACAGCAAAATAAGAAAATACTTCAGCATATAAAAAGAAAAACATAATAAAATCATAGACAATGATAGATTATCTACTAAAAAAATTGACTTACCTAGAAAAAAATTATACGAAAATCTGTATTAATGTACAGTGATGCACATAAGTGTTGGAGAACACGTCTACTTTCAGGAGCACTACGAAGCAACTGAAAGATGCTGGGCAACTGTTTTCTGTCAAATATTCGCGCAGGCGTGATGCGCAACTATTTTAAGGGCAGGTTCCTTTATAAGCGTGTTAATTAACTGACTTTAACAAAAGGAAGGTAATGAGATTAGACTCTTTACGTGTTATGAAGTAACGTCCTTATTTACTGCTCTGCTTCGTCTGCTGCCGTGATTTTGCTTTTATATAAAACTGGCTGTTACCCGCGACTCCGTCCGCGTGGAATTTAGAAAATTTTCCCCGTTTTGCAACATTTTTAACTACTGCTTCGCTTCTACTGGTTGTAGCGTGATGTTATATAGCCTAAAGCCTTCCTCGATAAATGCTCTATCTAACACTAAAATATTTTTTTCAATCGTCCAGTGGTTCCTGAGATTAGCGCGTTTAAACAAACAAACAAACTCTTCAGCTTTATAATATAAAAGTTAGTTAAGAGACCAATTGTGAGTTTTGAAAGTCATATTTATGATTACATGGGTATATACCATGTCTTCCACTATAAAGTACGGTTTACTTACTTGAACCATACCCTAACGGGAGTAAACCTGGCTAAAGAAATGAAGAGCTAAAAGGATTTTCAAAGCACTCTCAGGAAAAAATAATCATATGTTGTGTAATAATTATCGTCAGCATATGAATTTTAATTCAATTGTCGACATTGGAACCGATTCTACGTACACAGCTAAAATAAACTTAACTAAAAAATTTCCTTAGATCAAAAACTAAAAAACACGCTTGAAAATCCTCAATATGTTTTTAAATAATTGCATTGTCATCGGTCCTTGATATGTATGCAAAATTTCAGATCAATCCGACTACTGCAAGTTGGTGAAAATCGTGTTCAAAGATTCCGTTACATTGATAAGTTGACAGATACATACCGACATATAAAAGCGTATTAAAAAAATTGGTCAAGTGCGAGTCGGACTCGCGCACGAAGTGTTCCGTACCATTATCTATGCAACGTAAGGCAACGTTATTAGTATCGAGCAAGAAACGGTAAAAAAATCATGTTTGTTGTATGGGAGCCCCCCTTAAATATTTATTTTATTTTATTTTTAGTATTTGTTGTTATAGCGGCAATAGAAATACATCATCTGTGAAAATTTCAACTGTCTAGCTATCACCGTTCTTGAGATACAGCCTGGTGACGGACGGACGGACGGACGGACGGACAGCGAAGTCTCAGTAATAGGGTCCCGTTTTTACCCTTTGGGTACGGAACCCTAAAAAGAACATTCATTGTGTCAATAACACAATTCGCCAATGTTAACTGAACTTTCATATTATAAAAACTGTGATAAATGTGTGCAACAAAATAGCAAATGATAGAAATATTGACACTATCAACTATCATTTTTAAGCTGCTTCTATCGCGGGCCTTGAGCGTGGAGACCTTCTAGAGTTAAATCTATATTATTATACTCTTTGGTGGAGACCGAATCCAGAAATCCGTAACGAAAATAGCGTACGGAAAAAACCTTACATTATCGGCGTTACTGCGCATGCGTAATCCCCTCTTCGCCTCGCAATTTATTTCATCCTGTTGATACCAAGGGTAAGCGCCTTCCACAAATTAAACAGCGTATTAAATTATGGATTCTGAATCGACAACATATATCCTAAATGTTCAGATAACAGCGTATTTTAGATTTTAATAATGTAAAATAATGTTAATTTTATTTTATTGACATTTGATTGACAATCTCTATTTTATCATAATTACCATAAACAATGGACAGATGTAAGCATCAGTAAATAAGGATTATTAATCTTATTTTAGTTTAGGTATGGTATTTAGATTCTTGCATAAATAAAATAAATAAATAATTATAAATGCATAAGTTGATAAAAATGATAAGCACTAGCTTTACCGCGGCAGTCCCCGAGTGCCACACGTCTTTTTTATTTAGTTAAGTTTAGTTGTGCACGTAGAATTGGTATCAGTAAGTAGATTTTGTTCGGGTTTTCTTCTATTTGTTTTGAATCCTATAAAAAAACCTTCAGTTAGTCAGTTAGTTTTTGTTTGTTGTTGAATGTAGTTTCCTCATGAAAAACTGAAATCTAGATATTTTTTCAGCTTATGAAAAACCACTTGCGCAGCTATTAGTCACGTCATCCTTGCTAATTATTTCCATCGCTTTATTTAAAAAAATCAGCCACGGTTGATGTTAATTTATTAAACAACAGGAAAACTTATCTATACCTACTAATATGTTATAGAGCGTGTTTGTTTGAACACGCTAATTTGCGAAACCGCTGGGGGAAAATGTTAAATATTCTTCCGTTGCGTGCGATGCGTTAGTGGTATTGTTGCCAACTTTTGTGCACATAAGATCTACTTTTTATTTTAAAATTGAGTCGCGATCGACCTGTTTCTTAGGTAAGAAGGGGGACGTTTATGCAACGTGCTTTTATGCCACCGTGCACTCTTGAAAATAGTAGGTAGAAAACTACTAAAAGTGGTCACGCTGAACGTCTCTCTACTCAAATGTAAATAAATAGTGTAAATGAATGGTGTCACAATGGCACCACAATGACACATTATAACCTCATAAAATTAACAATAGACTACCAAACTTGATAAAATTCGCCACTAAACAATTAGTTATTTAGTGTTATTGCAAACAAATGAAATAACTGATTGCTTAGTGGCGAATTTTGTCAAGTTTGGTAGTCTATTGTTAATTTTTTGAGGTTATAATGTGGCAATGTGGTGCCATTGTGACACCATTCATTTACCAGCTCGAGGCCCTGTATCAAGTACTAGAAACATTTGGCATTGAATGCGTCCCCTCAAGGAACTTGTGAGTGATCGACAAAAATGGTCGCGCGATCGACTGGTTGGCCACTCCTGGTTTATATCATGTATTATTAGTTTTCTAAATTCCAAAGAAGTCGCGGATAACAGCTAGTAGATAATAAATGAAGACTAAACCATTGACGTAGCTACCATTGTATCAAAGTCACGGATTGTATGGAACTCAGGCTAATAGGCCTTGGAAGTGTATAAGAAGGATTTTCTAAATAGAAATAAAAAAACCCGTCTGCTTACAATGTGAAAGCTAAACAAGCGATAAACAAGCACAAGAAGTGAACACTTGGGATTCATTATTCGACAGCCAATATAATTCATCAATGGATCCCAAGTGTAAGGTAAAAACATCCAATTTCTTTGGACCTTTGAACACATTCTGATAAAAATTCCTCTACGATAAGCTATTTTATTTCCTAAAGAATTAAGCATCAACAATAGCTTATTTGGTTATCATGTGCAGGTCGCACGGTAGCTCAGTTGGTAGAGCAACGGAACGGTATTCCGAGGTCGTGGGTTGATGATTGTTTCCACTGTAATTAGATTTATTAAATTTAGCGTCACTTAACAATCTAAATTGACTGAAATCTGGCGTAGTTAATGGAACCACACTTTAATTAAGATAAATACAATGTAGCTAGAGGCGTGTTATACACTGTATATACAAAGTTCCAGATTAATTTAATGGTTTATGCTGGAAGGTTATTTAGTTAACGAGTCAACGGAATGTTAGAGAAATCAAATTGTATTATTATGATACGTAGGTTAGGATCAATATTGGTGCCTATTCTATGTGCAGAACTAAACTTAACTAAAAAATGAGAACAACTATTGCTGTATCTTAAATATTTGACAATTTTTTTGCACACATTTATATTAATTAAAATCGTTAGTCTATAATAAACAGTTTTTATATCAAAAAAGTTCTGTTAACATTGCCGAATTGTGTTACTGACGCTATCAATTTTCATTTTTTAGTTAAGTTTAGTTCTGCACATAGAATAGGCACCATTGTAATCTATACATACTAATATATAAAGCTGAACAGTTTGTTTGTTTAAACGTGCTAATCTCAGGAATCGAACCCGCAGTGGCGGACCCTTTACCCTAAGGCCCGGTAGGCCCAGGCCTATGGCGGCCAGATTTAGGGGCGATGATTTACAAATAGCTTCTTATTTACAACAAAAGAAAATAAAACGCGAAATAAAACTGAATTCTTCTTCAAAATTTCTAAATCTATTTATATAAAAGTTGGCAAAGAAGTAATTTAATTATGGAGTCTATATGGTGGATGCTGAGAAAGGGGCGGCTAATGGCTTGGGGCCTAGGGCGTCCGAGACCCCAAATCCGCCACTGCGAACCCGCGACCTCGTCAACGGTAGTCCGTTACATGAACGACTAGACCACGAGGTTCGTTAAAGAACGCTACAATGGTGCCAATTCTACGTGCACAACAAGTCTTAACTAAAAAATAAAAATAACTATTGCTGTATTGTCTTGGGACCAGAGGACGCTGTGTGAAATGTCCGTGAATATTTATTTATTTATTTGGATTATTTTGCTATTTTGTTGTGCACATTTATATTAGTTAAAATCTTTTTTCTTGAAAGTTAAGTTAACATTGCCGTATTGCGTTATCGACACTATCAAAATTCACTTTTTAATTAAGTTTAGTTGAGTTGTGCGGGTAGATTTGGTACCATTGTTTGTTAATTTCGAGAATCAGTATTAACTTTTAAAAATTAAATCGCGGTACAAATCACGTTTAAACACTCCGTTATGAACAATGCTAATTACCTAACTTAGTGCTTAAAAACAAGATAGGTATCTATTTCTATCTTTTACATCTCTTACTTTTAATATGTGTCTTGTCGAAGAGACACAAAATTTTTAACAACAAAAACGGCGTGAAAATATAACGGGAAACCTAGAAAGTTTATAATCTACCTGCAAAGTTTCTCTGATAAAAGTCTTAGCTATTATAATATGGTAGGCGCTTGTTCAGTATAAAACTTAGTAATGTCGTTTGAGAGGCGTTTATTAATATGTATTACTTTCTAAAGTAATAAAGTGTCTATAATCACAGTAATTTAAAACTTATTATTCATTAGGGTTCCGTACCAAAGGGTCTCAATCCTTTCTTCACATAAACATAAGTATATAGCACCAATTATATATGCACAACAAAACTAAAACATGAAAACGACAATGATATATTATAATAAATATTCATGGACATTTCCCACAACGTCCTCTGGTCCCAAGCTAAGTTTATATGCTTGTGTTATGGGTACCAGAATACGGATATAATACATAAACTACTTTTATTTTGTAAATACATACTTATAATACATAGTAAACACCCAGACGCAGTACAAATATTTGTATGACAATTAAAAACATCACACAAATGATTGTCCTGACCGGGAATCGAACCCGAGACCTTATGATCTGCAGGCAGGCAGTCCGTTATATAAACCACTACACCACGAGGCCCGTCAAATGATGTATTGATTAATTGGTTATTTGGTAATTGTGCACGTTCATATTAATTTACTGTTATGACTAACTGTGCGGGACTATATGATATGAATTATGAATATATAGTGGACTATATGAATTTTTATATTGCAACTGGCTGGGATAAAGTAATTAAAAGAAAACTGCCAAATGGGCATTGTTCATATTTTTTTAAAACTCTTAATTCGAAAACCATTTCGGGGAATAGAGTTTCTGATCATGATCCATTAGTTTTTTTTCGGAAAATTTGCTATATTAACGATTATTTTTCCAAAAAAGCAAATGATCTCTATTTGCCCTTGAAATGAAGGACTTAAAATATTAAGACGTTTTTAGGGATATACTACTC
Source organism: Orgyia antiqua (assembly GCA_916999025.1). Taxonomy (NCBI): domain Eukaryota; kingdom Metazoa; phylum Arthropoda; class Insecta; order Lepidoptera; family Erebidae; genus Orgyia; species Orgyia antiqua. Next base: position 21,260,898 of record OU779869.1, read on the forward strand.
TGAAGTGGAGTTGAAATTGGTCTATTATATCAACTTGTCAACTTTGAAAAAATAAAGTGCAATCTGTATTAAGTCTATCAAGAAAAGTCTATACACAGATTGCGTAAAACGATGACGTCACAACATTTAAAGTAATATCTTCAAGAATTTTTTAAAAATTCTGTATAGTGAATATTTCAATAATATTGAAATTAGTTGCTTAAAATAGTTTATATTTTCTGAAAAGAATATAAAAACAGTAGTTCAAAAATAATGAACAATCCCAATTGGATTAACGTGTAGGTATCTTCTTTAATGTTCGTGGGGCAAGTGTCAGTAGGTACAAAGAAAGTACATCAATTACCTATGCTAAACTCAATAACTAAACAATTGCAGCGTGCGATATTGTACTCCTAATAAATTTATGTAGGCATTGCAACACTAACTATGTTCGGTTAACATAATTTGACGAACAGTGTTATTGACATTGGCATCAATTCTGCACGCAGAACTAAACTAAACTTAACTAAAAATGAATTGTGATAGTGTAGATAACACAATTCGGCAATGTTAACTTAACTTTTTTGTTATAAAAACAGTTTATTATACACTATAGACTTTAATTAATACAAATGTGGACAACAAAATAGCTAATTAATCAAAATACGCCATAGTTGTTTTCATTTTCAGAGTAAAGTTAAGTTTAGTTTTGCAGGTAGAATTGTTACCATTGTAATCTTCAATGTACGATGAAAGTTTCATAAGTGTTGTTCGAGATAAGATTAAGCCAACAACTAATTTACTAAACAAACAATAATATTAGTCAATCAATATAGGCCAGTTTTCACAAGGCATTTTACCGATGTACATATTTGTTAACAAATAACCATATAACCTAAGAAATTTCAGTATATTTATTGCGCTGTTATTTTATTTTTTTATTATTTAATTCAGTAATTTTATATATTGAAGCTACTTACATAGCTAAAATAATAGGTGGGTGATATAGGTAGGTAGGTACCTATGGGCAATTTTTTTTTTCGGTCAGACCTTTCGTTCATCTTTCGTTGCAGTGGTCCCCCAATTATATGCGACAAAAACTAGTTGGCATCCTATTCTCCGATCTAAAATGACACTTTTGTCAAGTGTATTGTTTGCCAAATGATCATTTGGTGAAACGTTGTTTGTCAAACGATCATTTGTCAAAAATTTTTTGGTTAATCATTAGGGAACCATTTCTAGGGTTATAATAATATAAAAAATAAGTTATAAAAGTCGGGGGGTGAGTCCATTAAGTACGCAAGTAAGAACGGCGGGGCACAATTACTGATATATAAAAATTAGGTACAAGTTTGATTTTTTACCAGTTGAACACACAATTAAAGCTGCATACAATTTTATTTAAGTCGTTTCTAAATTTAAAATGTATTACACAACATCTTTGGCTTAGGCAAATTAGGTACCTAAATTGGTTTAGATACCTAATTTGCCTAAGCCAAAGATAATAAGTTTGTATTCAAGTAGTTTTATTCGTTTAATAGTATTATATTATTATAGATTCAAAGTACTCATTTATTGAAAAAGTTATCCCACACTCTCATGAATAAAAAGACAAAAGCCCCGACCCCAACTCTGTCCCACAGAGTATAAAACCGGTATTTCGCTATCAAGGTCAGCAGTTCAGTAACTTCATTCGTTCCGCTCATTCAAATACATTCGTTCATTCACGCGTGCGCACTGTGCGGGACGGGACGAGCCGGACGAATGAGAAAACCTATCATTTGCCGCGTTTTATTCATTCTTGTGCCGACCGACCGATAGGTTAGATAGATTTCTTTACCGTAATTAAAGTATTTTTCAATAATAAATAATGGAGTTTGTTGGCAAGAAATACAAGATGGTCTCTTCGGAGAACTTCGACGATTTCATGAAGACTGTCGGTAAGTTTGTTTAAACAGTATTACAATTGTAATATTCTAGGAAAAATCGATGTTAGGCGCCGGCCGGCTTTCGAGTTAACCGAGTTCCACGCCGCACAGCGACAACGACAAGTCATTTTGCACTTATTTTATTGTGATAAATTTTGCTTATGCTGTCTGCTATGTTTTACTTGTTATTTTTATATTCCAGGGCGTTAAGATATTGTGTAGGTATTTCTAAGATGTTAATTTTATTCAGAAGTACCTACGTTTTTAGAAGTCTGAAAAAAATGGCATACGTTTCCATTAGTTAATTACGCGATCTCAATTTATTTCATAGAAATAAACAGTGTTGGCCAGAAAAATATATAATTAATTTTTCCAACGATAAAGTAAACAAATTTTGTAATTACTACTTCATTTTATCGTTGCGATTTTATGAATACATTTCAAGGGAAATTTGTTTTTTTTCTCTTACCCACTTTTTACAAGTTTCATTTTCACTGTTGATCAATTTTAATATTTAAAATAGGTAATTTAAAGGTCAATAGGTCTAGGTTTGTTTGTCAGCTAGGAAATTACAAAGAAAAAGCGAGCTTGGTAGGAAATTACCAACCAAGCTCGCTTTTTCTTCAGCGCAGTAGTAGGCAATAAGGCACGTGATTAGTTTTTAGGGTTCCGTACCCAAAGGGTAAAAACGGGACCCTATTACTGAGACTTCGCTGTCCGTCCGTCCGTCTGTCACCAGGCTGTATCTCAAGAACGGTGATAGCTAGAGAGTTGAAATTTTCACAGATGATGTATTTCTATTGCCGCTATAACAACAAATACTAAAAATAAAATAAAATAAATATTTAAGGGGGGCTCCCATACAACAAACATGATTTTTAGGGTTCCGTACCCAGTATCTCAAGAACGGTGATAGCTAGACAGTTGAAATTTTCACACATGATGTATTTCTATTGCTGCTATAACAACAAATACTAAAAATAAAATAAAATAAATATTTAAGGGGGGCTCCCATACAACAAACATGATTTTTTACCGTTTCTTGCTCGATACTAATAACGTTGCCTTATGTTGCATAGATAATGGTACGGAACCCTTCGTGCGCGAGTCCGACTCGCACTTGACCAATTATTTTTCTTTAATTCCCTACCTTCTATAGTTAAAAAATATTATGTATGAGGAGTAAAATTGAGGCAATTCTGATTTTTCTTCTTTTGAATTCTGATGCGTCAAAAAATAAACATAATTAAAATAAAAACTAATATTTATATTTTGATGAATATGCTATTTCGTAGTACACATATTATTTGAAATGCTTAAATTGAACTAAAAATTGATAGTGTAAATAGTGCCGATTCTACGCCCAGGACTAAACTTAACTTAATTAAAAAAATGAATACAACACTATTGCTGTATTTTGATTACTTGGCTATTTTGTTTTGCATATTTTTTTTTTTAAATATTCATGGACATTTCACACAACGTCCTCTGGTCCCAAGCTAAGCTTATATGCTTGTGTTATGGGTACCAGAATACGGACAGAATACATAAATAACTTTTTTTTTGTAAATACATACTTATAATACATAGAAACACCCAGACACAGTACAAACATTTGTATGACAATTAGAAAAATCACACAATGATTGTCCCGAGTGGGAATCGAACCCGCGACCTCTTGATCGGCAGTCCGTTACATGAACCACTACACCACGAGGCCCTTCTTTATATCTTTAGTCAATAATAAACAATTTTTATAACAAGAAATTGCCGAATTGTGTTATCGACACTATTAAAATTCATTTTTTAGTTAAGTGAAGTTTAGTTATGTGCGTAGAATTGGTACCAATAACAGAATTCAATGTAATGTTAACAGAACTTTTTTTGTTAGAAAATCTATATAGGTATTTTTGTATTTTTGGGCACATTTTTAATTAATAAAAATGTGCTCAACGAAATAGCCAATTAATCAAAATAATTGTTTTCATTTTTTAGTTAAGTTTAGATGTGCACGTAGAATTGGTACCTACGATTGAATAACTAGAACTACCCACATTTCTTTAAAGTTTACTAGCACTTGCAATATAAATTTAATATGACCTTCATCGTCCTTAACTTATTATTATGACCAGGTTAGTAAGACAGATAGTTAATTAAATCTCTCTAATGTTTAAATTCTCTGTTAACGTGTAATATAATCTTATATATAAAATTCACGTGTCACAGTGTTAGTTACCGTACTTCTCCGAAACGGCTAGACCGATTTTTATGAAATTTTACATGCATATTCAGTAGGTCTGAGAATCGGCCAACATCTATTTATCAAACCATTTTTTTTAGTATGGCAATACAACGTTTGCCGGGACAGCTAGTAATATTATAAAGTCCGCTTATATTAGTAGTTAGTTTGTTTGTTTAAACGCGCTAATCGCAGGAACCACGGTGCCGATATGAAAAATTCTTTCAGTGTTAGATAGGGCATTTATCGAGGAAGGCTTTAGGCTATATAATATCACGCTACTACCGGTAGAGGCGAAGCAGTAGTTAAAAATGTTGCAAAAACGGGGGAAATTTTCTAAATTCCACGCGACGGGGTCGCGTGCAACAGCTAATATTAAAATAACTTGCAGTAGGTATGTATAGTTAACATTTCACACAAAATATAAACGACCTGCCCGAGAATTAAACCCATGACCTTTTGAACGGTATTTCGTTACGCTACAAATACACCACGAAACCCGTCTGATATCTTAATAATTATTAGCATAAAATCACGCTTTTTCTATGGGGGTAGGCAGAGACTCTGCAGGGACTCTACTACGATCTAAAGACACTTCCTTTTTTAGTTTTAACTAGCTTTTGACTTCATACACGTGGAATTTAAAAAAAAATCCCCGTTGTTGCAACATTTTTCACTGATTCGCTCTTATTAGTTGCAGCGTGATGTTATAGACCCTATAGCCTAACTTATATATAAAATTCACGTGTCACAGTGTTAGTTGCCGTACTCTTCCGAAATGGCTTGATCGATCTTTATGAAATTTTACATGCGTATTCAGTAGGTCTGAGAATCGGCCAACATCTATTTATCAATAATTTTTTTTTTCTTAGTATGGCATAACAACGTTTGTCGGGTCAGCTAGTTATAGATAAATCCTTCTAAATTGATTATCTTTATACTATGATGAGTTTGTTTGTTTAAACGCGCTAATCTCAAGAACCTCTGGTCCGATTTGAAAAATTTTTTCAGTGTTGGATAGTCCATTTATCGAGGAAGACTATAGGCTATATAACATCACGCTGCGACTAATAGGAGAGAAGCAGTAGTGAAAATTGTTACAAAAACGGGGAACATTTTCTAAATTCTACGCGTATGAAGTCGCGGTCAACAGCTAGTTTAAATAATAAAGCTTTATTGATTTTCTTTTATTATTTTTTATTACATTACGCAGTGAAATAATCATTAGGTCATAGGTATACTATACAATATTAGAATATACTATAATATACTATTTAATATTACAATATTATTATTATTATTCATCGGCTAAAGTATATATACTATATCGATTCATGGTAATCGGTAATCGAGTAGGTACCGATAACGATATAAGTACCTATAGATACTAAGTGCTTATAGTCACTTGCCTAGCCTAAATACCTAAACACTTAAACATAACAGTAAAATGATAGTTCCCATTTTATGGGTGTCGTGGAACAGTGGTTAGTGTGACTAAGGCTCACGAGGTGGCGGGTTCGATTTTGTTTGTAACACATAAAATTATAACAAAGTATTGTCCTCTAAGGGAATCAAACATGCGACCTAGTAGAACAACTGCGGCAGTTCGTTACGCTGCACACTGCATCACGATGCCCGTTAGTAGGTTGTATGTAGGTATAAATATTAATTTCGCGAAACGTCGGGAATACAAACACTTATTCTCAGAATTACCGTGAATACAATCGGCTCTTTATAACCAATGATAGTACCTATTACTGAAAAGTATTTGTATTATGTCATTCAATGAATAATTTCCTTTAAAAAGATAATTTCGCATACTTCAAAGACCACCACACACATATCTTGATAACCGCTTACATATGGACATATAGATAATACTGAGTCATTTACTTATAAACAGATAAAGATATAATATGTATCATAAACTTTAACTATCTTATAAAATAACAGGCATTATATTTTTAGGGTCTCGTAGACTTAGGGTAAAATGGGATTGTTACTTACAGCCGTATTCACAAACGTTACTGTGAGGTCTCATCGTAGGCATGGACGCACAGGGGTAGCAAAATCATTTCACAAACAATAGTTAAGTGGTGAAGCGCATTACGCGTTTGTTAAACTGAACGCATAGCTAAGTTTTGTCTATGAATACAAAGGCTCTATGACCGGAACGCATTGAGAAGTGTTACCCTTTGCACAGTGCATCAACAGTTAAGTACTTACTTAAGTAAATATTGTTTGTGAATACGGGTGTAAGACTCTATTGTCCGCCTGTGACCAGGCTATATCTTATAAACCGTAATAGTTAGGCAGTTGAAGTTTTCACAGATGATATACATATTTATTAATTCTAAATGTAATACATACTACATTGCAAATAAGCGTCAGAAAAGCAAGTTAGGGCTTTGCTAAAATCGGAAATGTGTCATTTTATTGGATGCCACAACATTGCCGCGCTAAGTTCCTTTTGTTTCCCGTAGTTGGGACACATCAGTTCTAGTTTGACGTAGTTATTAACTATTTAAGTTACATAATTGTCTCCTTTAATAAAGATTTCTTTCATTTCTGTTGCCACTATACCTGCAAAAAAAAACATAAAAATATAATAAAAAATATCACAACATTGATTATGACGGCAGTCGGCACGGAACCGTTCGTATGCGAATCTAACTCGAACTTGGCCAGTTTCTTATCACTTGCAGTGAATGTGCCTTAGTTTGCGATAAAAAAATGCAATAAAACGTACAATTTACTCTTGTATATAAATTAATAAATAATTTAATGTCAATCGGTTTAAGTTTAAAGGTCTTTAGGTTAAATTCAAACATTCTTTATTATTGCAAGTTTATCGGATATTTTTATTTAATAAGTTTTACTTTTTGGAATAAATAATGTTGTTTTGTTTGTAAGATATTTCTTTACGTATGTGTTTGGTATTTGCCCATACAATAAATATATACCTTTATGTAATACCTAGTGCAAACCTAACACTTTGTCAACACTTCAAATTTTAATTTTTGGTAAGATTATTTAGCTACTAGCTGTTGCCAGCGAACTTAACATTTCTCCGTTTTTGAAACTTTTTTCATTAAAACTCCTATTGGTGGCAGCCTTCCTCCGTAAATGTACTATCCAATATTGAAAGAATTTTTCAAGTCGGATCTGTGGTTCATGAGATAAGCGCGTTCTAACAAACAAACTCTTCAGCTTTAGATAATCATGCTTCTCATCTTACGGCAAAGTCTTGAAAGTTGAATAAAAGACATACTGCCACAGTTAAACCTGATGGTGGGTTGACGTTTCAAATTGATGAAAAGTAAAAGCCTGGCTAAATCGAACTTCGTACACGTTTCATATGACGTATAGCCTGTCCTGTATCATAAACACACATAAATACATTTTCACGCACACATTGACATATCAATGGCTTGAAGCATGCGCTGAGTGTAGCCATAAGAGGTATATAGATACTACATAATACGGTATAACTGTGCGTATTGCAATGGTTTCGCTGTATTTTGTAGATGCAAACATGTATGTTCAATACATTCCTAGTTAGGAATGTTTTTGTTAGTCCAACCAGCTTGGCAACCATTTTCCGGCTATTCATCTTATGGCTTAGTATATTAAAAGGGGTTTTGTTTACAATTTTTCTAAAAATTATATGTGGGCCATTCTCCACTAACGGGAAAATTATGGTCCAAGCATATTTTTAAGCTTTTTAGCTATATTATTGCAGTTTTGTTTATTAAAACACATAATATATAACCTGTTATTTAAGGAGCAAAGTAAATTAATAATTTAAAATTATAATTATTTCTTAGATTCGGCCTAAAAGCCGCTAAAAACAGTCCTCTGACGTGTCTTAATTCCGGATCGAGTATCATTAAGTTCGGCTGTCAATTGTTGTATTTAGGATACTGAATGCATGTAAACAAACAACAATTATAATTTTAGGGATTTTTTTAGTACTTAAAACTAGTGTTCGAATTTTGTCCTTACATTTTTTGAACAGTCCTCTGTCACAAGTTGAATATGTCGCACAACAAAAATAATGAGGACTATTATGGTTACATTCGTGTGAAACGGACGTTAACAGTGTGAAGTTTGCTTGGGCACCACACCAAAGAAGTCACCACCATTTTGCGCAGCGATAACAACGCGTCTTCGTGGGAGCCACGCTTCTGTGATGTTGAATTAACATTCCTCTGGTAAGTCTATTTTACCGTGTTTTATGTGCTATAATTATATTTATTTAACAAAAATATTGCTCCATGTGGTTATTTATAGTTGTCCCTGTGTTAGTTAAGTAATATTTAAACTGACATGTGGTACGGCCTTTTTACGTAAAAAAAACAGTCCTCTGTACAACAGTCCTCTGGAATTTTATGACCCAGAGGACTGTTCAATGTGACAGAGGACTGTTTTATTTGACGTCCGTGTATTTTATTAATATACTTTATAGTCTGCACTAACAGACTGCTTGCCAATAGCTTCTTTCTTTCTTAGATTGGCCTGTCACGCTAATTCAGGTCTTCTCTGAATATAAATTAATAGCCTAGTAACTACCTATGTTTTTAAACCCGTAGCTCTCAAACGCATGCAGTTTTGTAAATATAGAAAGTATGTTTTATTATTTTAGTATTGCCACAATGCCACTAAAGTAGAAACCTAAAACTAAAGAAGAAATAAAAGAGCAAAAACGAAGTGCAGAAATGAAAACGACGGACCTACAAAAGTAAGAGGGAAATCGGTACAAGAAAGTCAGTTAAAGATATGAGTCGTCGTGAACGCAAAGCTGTAACTAAAGAATGCATAAAGCACATGATGAAGTTTACCTGGAATTTTTCAGAGTGGCCGAACTGCAAGAGACTTGCTGATGCTGTCAAGCTATCAATATCACCTCCTGTAACGACTACAGGAGGTGATATTGATAGCTTGGAATTATTGGAAGATGTTCCGCTATTACCTTGTTCACGAATCACGAACGACGATAAAGTCGTTCAATAATTGACAGATTACCTTCAGACTGGAACAGTTAATTTAAAAAGCTTTAATGATTTAAAGTTGCGCTTGTGAAGGCGAGTGCCAGCATTTCAATTTAGGAGTGTTCGAGTAGACAAACGAGACAAAATGTTACGTAGATGATAATTATACAGCCTCTGAGAGTGAAAACATGAACAACCCACAGCATTCCACAATGGAGACCGGCGACGCTGCTGGGCCTAGTTCAATCAATTAACTGAATCAAACCATCGGTGATTACGTCTTGGTTAAATTTCTAGTAAGAAACACTGAATATTGTTATGCTGTTGTTATTACTAAGATAGACATGGAAGAAGGCGAACTAACAATAACGATGTTCAATTATTGTGATGACACTGGTGACTCATTAACAGTTATTAATTTCAAGAAAATGATGTTTCTGATATGTCCTTTGACCAAGTATTACAGAAGTTGCCCAACCTAGGTATTGCATTAAATGTCCCTATTTCTTTCCCAGGGTCCTGTAAGAGCCAGCTAAGGAACAATATAAGCAGTTAACGTCTACCTACTGTGAGAGACGGAAAACTTGAAACTAAACCCTGTGCAAATACACCTGATCAGCGCGGCGCAGTAGACATCCCTAGTTATCCCTCCCAACGTGTAGGAGGCCTGTGCCCAGCAGTGGGCCGTTAATGGGCTGGAGAGAGAAGAAAGTTATTTTGTTGTAAAGTTATGTTTATTTAAATCCTTGGTCACTATGCGACTATACCGCCCTAAAGAGTTACTTAGAGAGGTAACTTTGCAATTCATTCCTAATAATGCAGTAAGCATTTAAATTCTGTGTAAATAAAGTATTAAATAAATAGAAGAATTTTATTTGATTACATTTAATAATTAATATTGTGTTTTTCTTCAATAAACGTTGACATTAACAGTCCTCAGCCTCATTTTTTTACAAAATCGCCTATAATTCGAAAATTGAGGGAACATTACAATAGATTCTTGTTTAAATGTATTTATATCATAATTATCTATCGACTAACACAATAATATCTTTAATTATATAAAAATTTAGGGTTAGGACAACTTTTCATAGAGAGGTTTCCAGTTAGTGGAGAATCGCCCATGTATATCCTAATATCACAGACTAAATATTATAAAACTGAAGAGTTTGTAATTGTTTGAACACGCTAATCTTAGAAACCAGTATCCGATAAGAAAAATACTTTCGGTTTTATTACTAACTAACTTTATTGTTATTCGCCCCTTGTCTGTACATAAGTATTAATACAATAGAATTTTTCTATGAAAACTGTCAGTTATTCAAAATTATACAAAAAAAGTGACAATAACATTCAACTCTCCATAGACCTTGGACTCGTGTTGCGGACTTTGACTTCAGTCCACTCGGAAACTTGCCAACACCTATTTACAATACACGAACATCGATTTTGTCACAAATACTTAGACACCAATGTATGCATTATTATTTATTTATTTGTAATTCATCTATTGTATAATATTCTAACACTTGCGCGACTCATTTATTCAAATAAAACCATGGTGACTAAAAAGTCTCCAAAATGTCGGGCTAAAATTTAAAACAAATACACGTCTAAAACTTCTGTTGTATTTCTTTTTTCCTCTCTTTCTCCAGTTCAATAACGTCCCACTGTTGAGCTTGGGCCCCCTCCACTTTAGGAGCGATTATGGTCTACTGTGCCAGGCGCCTTGGCACAGGATTTAATCCAATTTTTCGTCTTTCACACATCTCCTCTCTGTAAATTATCTACGAAACGACAGTTCTTTAATTGTAGATGCTGTTCATATTATTTGTGTGTGTTTAATTTATGAAGAGTGTTTTAACATTTGTCTCTGCCTTGCGCACTTTACTGGTTCTCGTACATAAAACTTTACAGTAACAGACCTAGTTAATACAAACTATACTACAGAGCAACACCTAACATTACGCTAGCAGCTCAAGAGCGGGGCAGAACGTGTTACTTCTTAATAAAAAGCATTTGGTTTCAAGGCGTCCTTTTAAATTCGTCCAGTACCTGCAAATAATGAATCTAACTATGTATTACAATTTACAAGCACATTCCGTGCAATCATTACGTGCTAATGTGCTTATTAAATTAACATCTACCATTACATAATCTTTATTAATATTGTTAACAACATAACTTAGAATCTAGATATACAAACAAAAGTTTCAAAAAATTCGTTTATTTCTTGTATGGACGCATATCTAGGAGGGATGGAGGGCATTTAAGAAAAAGGTGATGAATATAATTGTCAATGGCCGGGAAAAGAGAGGAAGACCAAAGAAAAGATGGATGGACTGTGTGAGAGAAGATATGAAAGAAAAAGGAGTTCATAAGAATGACATAGGAGAGGTTGGAATAAAAAGACGTGTCGCTCCGACTCCAAATAATTTGGTATAAGGTATAAGAGCAGGAAGATGTATAACTTATAAATAGGTAACTATTATGTCAGTGTGTTTTTGACGCTATTGCTTAGTCTGTGCAATAGGTTAATTCTCTCTATGTTATACTATATTATCCGCTGTTTTTAACAGATTTTAAAAAAATTGGTCAAGTGCGAGTCGGACTCGCGCACGAAGGGTTCCGTACCATTATCTATGCAACATAAGGCAACGTTATTAGTATCGAGCAAGAAACGGTAAAAAAGTCATGTATGGGAGCCCCCCTTTAATATTTATTTTATTTTATTTTTAGTATTTGTTGTTATAGCGGCAATAGAAATACATCATCTGTGAAAATTTCAACTGTCTAGCTATCACCGTTCTTGAGATACTGCGTACGGAACCCTAAAAATCATGTTAGTTGTATGGGAGCCCCCCTTAAATATTTATTTTATTTTATTTTTAGTATTTGTTGTTATAGCGGCAATAGAAATACATCATCTGTGAAAATTTCAACTGTCTAGCTATCACCGTTCTTGAGATACTGCGTACGGAACCCTAAAAATCATGTTAGTTGTATGGGAGCCCCCCTTAAATATTTATTTTATTTTATTTTTAGTATTTGTTGTTATAGCGGCAATAGAAATACATCATCTGTGAAAATTTCAACTGTCTAGCTATCACCGTTCTTGAGATACTGGGTACGAAACCCTAAAAATCATGTTTGTTGTATGGGAGCCCCCCTTAAATATTTATTTTATTTTATTTTTAGTATTTGTTGTTATAGCGGCAATAGAAATACATCATATGTGAAAATTTCAACTCTCTAGCTATCACCGTTCTTGAGATACAGCCTGGTGACAGACGGACGGACGGACGGACGGACGGACGGACGGACAGACGGACGGACGGACGGACGGACGGACGGACAGCGAAGTCTCAGTAATAGGGTTTCCGTTTTTACCCTTTGGGTACGGAACCCTAAAAAGGAGGTTCTCAATTCGTCTGTGTGTCATTTTATTTTTAATTTAAAACATCTTCCTTTTACTTCTCTATTGCATTATTGCCATTATCAAATAAATAGACATTTGCAATTGATATTTAACTCAAAATATTGTATAACCGATATCTAAAACGTTGTGGTCAATATTACGTTACATAGCAGATTGAGTGCGTTCTTATTCTGATATTAAATTATTTAAGTTAGAATATAAGGAATGCTTACAGTAAGAATACTTTGGCTCTTACTGATCTTTACTGTGTAAAGAATTTTGTAAGCTTTTTGTAAATACATTCTTATATTATAATACATCGAAACACCCAGACGCAGTAAAACCATTTACTATGACATTTATAAATATCACACAAATGATTGTCCTGTGCGGGAATCGAACCCGCGACCTCGAAAACGGCAGTCCGTTACATAAACTACTAGACCACCAGACCCGTCAAAGAAGTTCAAAAGATGATGGTGGTAAATGTTTACTGCAACAAGACAGCGCGTTCTATTTTTTCTGCTATGTGGTCGAAATCATTTTCGTTACAGAACATGTCTATTATATTCAGGGTCTGTATCGAGGACGAAATAAAATGTGCTCACTCATGTGCATTCATATGAAGCAATGTTCGCGTGTACATTTGAAAGAATATCTCTTAACATATTAGGGTTGTCATCTCCTAATTTCAATAATAGTCGCGATTTTAAACACGCTTTTATAAGTTCGGTATGTACCTATCAATGTATTAATCTATGTAACGGAATCTTTCAACGCGATTTTCACTCACTTGTGATAGTCAGATTGATCTGAAATTTTGCATACCTACATGTAAAGACCGATGGTAATGCAATTATTTAAAAAGATATTCAGGATTTTCAAGCGTGTGCTTAATTCAAAAACTAAAAAGTTTTTGAACTAAGCAGATTTTTATAATAAACAATGCGTAACAGATAATTCTGTCTAATAATTGGTCAAGTGCGAGTCGGACTCGCGCACGAAGGGTTCCGTACCATTATCTATGCAACATAAGGCAACGTTATTAGTATCGAGCAAGAAACGGTAAAAAAATCATGTTTGTTGTATGGGAGCCCCCCTTAAATATTTATTTTATTTTATTTTTAGTATTTGTTGTTATAGCGGCAATAGAAATACATCATCTGTGAAAATTTCAACTGTCTAGCTATCACCGTTCTTGAGATACTGCGTACCGAACCCTAAAAATCATGTTTGTTGTATGGGAGCCCCCCTTAAATATTTATTTTATTTTATTTTTAGTATTTGTTGTTATAGCGGCAATAGAAATACATCATCTGTGAAAATTTCAACTGTCTAGCTATTACCGTTCTTGAGATACTGCGTACGGAACCCTAAAAATCATGTTTGTTGTATGGGAGCCCCCCTTAAATATTTATTTTATTTTATTTTTAGTATTTGTTGTTATAGCGGCAATAGAAATACATCATCTGTGAAAATTTCAACTCTCTAGCTATCACCGTTCTTGAGATACAGCCTGGTGACAGACGGACAGACGGACGGACGGACGGACGGACGGACGGACGGACGGACAGCGAAGTCTCAGTAATAGGGTCCCGTTTTTACCCTTTGGGTACGGAACCCTAAAAAGTTGATATTTGGAAAATCGTAAGGAGTTTTCTTCATAATGCTGAATTAGACTTTAATAAAATTAAACTTCTAGACCATATTCTCATTATCTTTATTACTTCTTATAAAACAAAGTCGTTATTTTTATATGTATGTCCATAAGATTATATCTTCAAAAATACGCAACGGATCTTGACGCGGTTTTGTTTTTAATAGATAGAATGGTTCAAGAGGATGGCTTTTTTTGCATAATTTCTTGAGGTTTGCTGTATATTCGATGAAATATGATTAAAATTGCCGAGTAATTCGGACGCGCGGGAGCTATAAATGAAAACGCTGCCTTATCTATGTGAGGTACAACAAAGTAATGTATGGCGGAATTATTTGTTACCTATAGTTCTTCAAAAAAGTCCGCGAGGGCATATTATGTCTATCTTTTAAGGAAAACCCGCTATACCCATAATAATGTCAAAAAATTCTCTAATTCAATAGGGTGTTTTCAAAAGCTATTTATGTGTAAATAGTAATATTTTTTATCAAATAAAATAGCTTAGTTAGCTTACGCAATTAATATAAATTATAACTGCTCTTTACAGCATGCAATTTAATTGAATATCTTAGGAGATATGACGAAAAAAGAATTACGCGCGACAAAATAAAATACTTATGCCCGTTTTCACCAACGACCCCTAAATTTTAAGTAGCCCTTAAGCGAATTTAAATGACACTTTACGCAAGTTTTATTAAATAAATATAAGTTTTATTAGTAAATATAAGGAATCCCTTAACAGTTTAAGCGTCCCTTAAACGTTGGTGAAAATAAAACTTGCGTAAAGTGTCATTTAAATTCGCTTAAGGGCTACTTAAATTTAGGGGTCGTTGGTGAAAACGGGCATTAAACTGTTGGCTGAGCAACGTGAACGTTTCCTCGGTCTTCTATTCATACTCCAATGTTTGGATATATAAGGATGTTTATTGTGCTTTCACGTAAAGACTACTGGATGGATTTTCATGAAATTTTCCAATGGGAAATGACATAGAAAACGAACTTAATTTGTATCCTTTTCACCGCGGGTAACACCGCGGGGCACAGCTAGTTGGATATAAAAGTCATTAGCGACGAGCTATTTTTGTCAAAAGTATCTTTTTAAGACACCTCGCTATTCGTTTCTTGTTTTATATTTGATTTCTGGTCGTAGATTATTAAATGTGGTAGCCCTACTATCTACAGTATATGCAAGATGCCATTGGCCTCGCTTCATAAATTTACATTATTTTTCTTAAACAAGTAAGTCTTGATAAAGCCTTGGTACTTTAAATTAAATATTTAAACTTCTTTAAATAGATGGGGTTTCATAAAGACTGTACAGGACATAATAGGTATGAGCGTTGATACATCTCTTTAGAGAAAACTACAAAAGTTCATAAAAATCATCTTTGAAAGTGTCACACGTATGACACCCACAGCCAAAGAAATACATACAATCTTAACTTAGTATAAAACAGTCGTTATTTTTGTATGTATGTTCCTATGTGAGCTTATATCTTTCAAACTACGCAACGGATGTTTGTGCGGTTTTTTGTAATAGATAGAATGGTCCAAGAGGATAGTTATTCTGTATAATTTGTTTAGGTTTATGTTCTTATTCATAATGACTTATCGGAGGTTTAAACGGAGATTTTATCGGAGAGATAATAAACGTTTAGCGTAAAAAGACTATTACGAATAAAAAGTTTTGACAATTTTCGCGAACCTATTTTAGCGAACTTTTAAACCTCGCATAAGTCATTATGAATAAGACCTCATGAATAAGACTTTTACAGCACCCTTGGGAGGAGATGGGGTGGTGACACTTGTATTCTTAATCCGTCACCACACTGAGACAAATAAGACTATTAGTGCCGAATTTTACGCGTACGAAATTGCGGGCTGTAGCCAATATATCTATAAAGTGCCATATAAATTGAATATATTAAGACTCTTGAATATATTACATAAATCTATACTTTCATAGGGGCGTATAATTTAATCAAAGACTAGCTTTTGATGTAGCATTCCCATGCGGGTGAAAAACCTTTCAATAAAGACCTACAATATCCTTGTTAGTAAGATTGTACAAGAATATCCCAGCATAGTTTACCGATTAAACTTGTAATAGGCAGGCCGACTGTAAACCAATTGTTATAAAATGGTCAGCAATCAGCATCAATTGACGTCAATATGATACGAGACACTTCCAGACCTCTCATTTTCTATAACAATACTCAATTCAAGATCCGATTTACATTTTGATTTATAAATGTTTAATGCTTCGTGCGTATCTATATAGAAGAAACTTTAAACGATATTTTCGTTTGCTCGATTAAAAAAAAATTCTCAAACTTATCAAACCTAGAATAATAATGACAGAAAGAGGCATTATGATTTTTTTCTATGGGTGCTTCCTGTGTGTTATAAGTAGATATGTATGTACAGAAGATATATTATAATATGTAGTATATACTCATAACACAAGCACAAAAATATAGCTTACTTTGGGATCAGGACGTTCAATACAGGACGAACAATAAAGCTTATTTTCTGTACTATGAATGTCTTATGATATTTTGTACTATTACGTCACAGAATTCTTAGTCTGAGTCTCACACCTTTGCCTGATCTCAAAATAACTAGACATTTACTAGTTATTTGGCAATAGACTATGCCTAATTTTAAGCGTCCATAATTCATAACTGAGATGAGATATGCTTATGTTGCGGTTTTGCTCCCTTTTCTCTGCTTTTTGTTTAACTTAATATATTTTATTCTTACCTACACGTAGGGTGTAGGATTTCATCAAAATTAATTATACAACTTTCATAACAAAAAGTAACTAAATCGTAAAAGATCTCGGTGTTAACTATTAGTGCTAGATTAATACCATACATTGATGTGCTATAAGATTGCCAAAGTCCTATAAAATTAAAAAATAATATTTAATAAAAATCGTAAGAAAAATTTCTAGAATATTGTTCCTTTATTAAAAAGAGAATTTCAATAACAATAAAGTCTCCTAGGTCTAGTAGATGTCTTTACTTGTTCCTTTTATATCCAAGAATACATACCTATAGAACACACGGCTTCCTTTGAGCTATTTATACTAACAAAATCCATTGTATCTAACAATGTAATAAATTGATCTATATAAATCAACCGCAACATACGATATGCATATTATGACTCAAGCATGCAGACAGCATTTCATTCAGAGATCAATTGATACTAATAAAATGTGAGTGTAATTTCCTTTGAGTTGGAAAGACCAGCGGATATATTTGACGTATACCTACGCGGTGGCACAATATGATATGTCCTGATCTGTTATTTATGATATTCAAAGTGGACAATGCTGTTATTGTGCAGATTTATAGACTCGTGACGATGTAATTTCTGTAAGATTCTATTTTCTGTTTCATTCTGAGACAAAATAGGACCTGGATTATTACGATTTTGAAGCCTGTAAAATTTCTATAACAATATTTAATTATACATATTAGAAATAGAAATTTAACTCCACACACATGATTACTAGAATATCCTCTTTGTAGTTTTGCCCTGGTTTTGCCATATAGCCTTTTAGTTTTTCTGTCATATAAAGGTTATTATTTTGTCTACTAAGCCTAATAGTATAGCCGGGTCTTACGCTTATATCCTACTAGCTGTTCCTAACTAAACCTTAGTAAATTATACAAAAACCATCCTCTTGAATAACTCTATTTATTAAAAAAATCGCTTCAAAATCTGTTGCGTAATTATGAAAATATAAGCTCACATAAGGGCGTACATACAAAAATAACGATTTTTTAAATAAGTTTAGATGTTGGCTGTGATTTTGGAATAGTGATCATTTAAATTGAACGAAAAACGTATTTGTGTAATTGAATATATAAGTCAATTTAATAGAAAAAGGCCTAAATTTTACGTAAATATAGAAGAAATATATACCTGCGTAAAATAAATCGTCAATTGTATTGAATTCTCTCTTTTGAACTTTGATCTCAACTAGGTTAATTATGTAAAACTGTTTATATGGCATTATCGTCTATATTGTAAAAAAACGTGACTCTATATTTATTTACCTACGTACGTATTTACACATAATATCCAGTATATAAATATACTAGCTGTTGCCAGTTTAGAAATCAAAGCTCAGCAAGTTAGGTATACAAAAAAATCCTCTTGAACCACTCTATTACAAAAACTGCATCAAAATCAGTTGCGTACTTTTGAAGATTTAAACCCATATAGGATAATAAGTAAATAAATATCGTAGCAATTTGAACTACCTAAATTCGGTTGGTAGAATATTTTTATTTCACCCATCTGTTTAGGTAAACAGATGGGAGAAATAAAAATAAAAATATTCTACCAACCGAATTTCACATCCACGGCTGGACATCTGTCTCCTCCAAAGTAAGATTTTGTGAGAGGACTATGCTTAGATTCATCAAAAATCTGCCATGCTAATAGCCATTTCTTCACTTTAAATTGTCGCTAAAGTTCAGTATGAAAGAAAGTTACATGAAATGCGCCCACACAAGCATAGACATCGCTCACACAAATAGATTGTCTACGTTCATTTCATTCAGTACAAAAATAAACATCTCTGTGTGACGAGTGTAGATAACGCATGGGTTCAATGTCCATTGCACTGAAATTATCTCTACTTTCAGTTTACAAACATTTTTTTTATTAGATAATGAGTTTGAAATGTCTCAGTAAGAGTTTTTGCAATTTTGATTAGGTAATATTTATTTTTCTTCTTTATCTTTATAAAACTACGTTTTTATTTTTGTATGTATGTCCGCATGTGAGCTTATATCTTCAAAACTATGCAGCGGATTCAGTGGACGCGACGTCGACTTTTTTGATTTTTAATCAGTATAGGTACTAACTGTTGCCTGCGACTTCGAACGCGTGGAATTTAAAAAGAATCCCCATTTTCGCAACATTTTCCACTAATGCTTCGGTCCTATCGAACAGTATGATGTTATATAGCCTATAGACTTTCGCTAAAAATGTACTATTAAACACTGAAAGAATTATTCAAATCAGACCAGGGTTTCTTGAGATAAGCGCGTTCAAACAGATATAGATATTATATGTATAGATATGGAAGAACAATGTGTTATATCTATATTATTATACTCTTTGAACAATGTTTACTGCTAGTAACAAGTTTACAATGGTTTACAACATAAATTGTCAAATAATCTTTATTCTTTATGATTAAACAATAGATAATGTAACTCTCACGATTAAACGAATTACCATAATCAAGATAATTTATGATAATGGTGGTTCAAAGTTTAAAACTCCGTTTATTTTTACAAAAAGACATTCGGACTGTCGGGTACTAGGTCCATAACATCAATTCTTTCTAGAAATGTATTACTGTTACACATTTAACAAATAGTGTGTTAGTTGCTACATCCATTGGCTACATCACTTACCGGCTTAAAGCCACACAATCTACTTAGTTTAAAAACTAAAAAAACACGCTTAAATATCCCGAATATTTTTTAAATGATTGCATTGTCATCAATACTCAATTCTATGCTACCTAGTACCTACTTACAAAACGTTGACAGTTCATGTTGTCAGAGACATAAGTTTCTGTTGTCACATGTTGTCACAATCGTAGTAAACACAAGTAAACAATTGTGGTATTTTTACTTGATTCTATAAACTAAGCGTTTTTATATGAAATTATCTGATTGTTAATGAAAGGCATACGTAGAAACACAATAATCTTGGTGAGTCTACTCATATACAATTAAACTATTACGTGTATAATTAAAAATACAAGTGGTCATAGTGATACTTCAACATGCTATTCTAGTAATTCTGATCAAGGAAATGGGATTATTCTTTTAAATTATTGCATTGTCATCGGTCCTTGTTAGGTGTGCAGAATTTCAGATCAATCCGTCTACTGCAAGTGGCTGAAAATCGCTTACAAAGATTCCGTTACACAGATTAATACATTGATAGTGTAAAAATGGGGCAACTTAAAAGGATTTGGAATTCAGACACAGCGTTTACAGTTTAGAATAATCATTTATTTGGAACATTCTTAAAGAATCAGAATTACAAAATAGGAGGGAACTTAAGTTTAACGTACCTTTTGCTTTTTCGCTTGTTCCTGAATGACGGTCGACTGTCCCTTTTTTTTATAGCTTGACAGATGTCAAAAATGAATAAGCGCCTATTATACAGTCTAGATGCTAAAGAGGTTGGTACATTTTAAAATAATAATAGTATTATACGCGAGTTAATGTAATTAATGTTACAGTCGGCCATCCTTCACGAACGAGTCCCTTCGTTCACAGTAGGTAAATGTTTTATTACTTCATTAGTTGTAAATTCGATTGCTACATCACGAACCCAATACATAATAAACAATTGTGCATTTTGTTACGTTTAAGATTCACTCAATTTAAAATATTGTTTTAAGTGTTTATAATGTTTCTGTTCGATTCGGAGTCGTGACTGAGCAGTGTAGAGCCTTTTCTTTAGGCAACACTACGCAGTCACAATGCTTTAAAACAGTCACAAGTGGCAAGGTCGTACGCTGATCGTGCCTGGTCTATATCCACTGGGTATGTTGCTGAGTAGTATGGGCCTCTTACTCTGGCAGTCATTATGGGCCTCAAATCTGGCAACCATTATGTGGCCTCTTGTTCTGGCGGCACACTACCCTGTAGCAATTCTTCAGACCACTCATGGGCGGCGAGGTCGTACGCCAATCGTGCCCGGTCCAAAACATCCCTCACTAACTATATATAACCGAGCAGTATGGGCCTCTTACTCTGGCAGCCATTATGGGCCTCAAATCTGGCAGCCATAATGGAACCTCTTGTTCTGGCAGCACACTGCACACTACCCTGTAGCAATTCTTCAGACCACTCACGGGCGGCGAGGTCGTACGCCAATCGTGCCCGGTCCAAAACATCCCTCACTAACTATATATAACCGAGCAGTATGGGCCTCTTACTCTGGCAGCCATTATGGGCCTCAAATCTGGCAGCCATAATGGAACCTCTTGTTCTGGCAGCACACTGCTCCGTTGCAATGTTTTAGGCCGTTCACGAGCGGCGAGGTCATACGCCAACCGTGCTCGGTCCAAAACATTATTCACTGTATCACTAATTTTATTCAGTATTTTATGTTAATACCGGCCGTTTACTACATACTCATCAAGTCTTCAAATAGATCTTCATTAATTGAGCTAAGTTATCATAGATTATCTTTATGCACTTTAGACAGTTAAGTTTTACTTTTCTTTACAATCATCATTCACTCATTTTTATATAACTATATAATTAATAATTTATATTATGTATTTGGTAGCCAATCAGTGGTTAACTGTAACTTTAAATATGAGCTTAATTTAGTCACTTAACCAAGATATTTTTTTAGTATAAAAGATTTTAATCAAAAATTATACATTTTTAAACTGACTCAAATGAACAGAGAAAATGACACAAAGTAAAAAAATATGAAATCTTATGTATGAAACTGAAAGTTTTTGTTTTAACAGACAAATGTACATTTTAATAAGGAGAGATCATAATATTTACTATCATTGTTCAATTAGTATCAATATCACTATCCTCACTTGAAGAGCAAGCAGGGGCATTGAAACTCAACCACGGGAATATTTTATCGATTGCGACAACTGTTTCATACCTAGTGCCTTTTCTAGTCAAAGGGGTGTCCTCCACAAGGAATCGATCTTTCGGTAAAATCTTTTTGATCCGATATGGGCCCTGACACTTCCGATTCTAATTTCTTTGATTGTCCCGGTGTAGTTACTATAGCCCTAACTATCCTAACCAGGTCACCCTCCTTATAGTTCGTAGCTTCCTTTCTAAGCCTATCATATCGAGTCTTATTAACTGCCTGGTTTATTGCTATACGTTCACTTGCTTCAGATCTAATTTCTTCTAGAGTTTTCTCTTTACCTTTTTCTATGTCATCAATAATGTTATTAGGTAAGCCTTGAGATGGATTTAAAACTGTTCTACCAAACAGCATCTCAGTAGGCGTTTTCTTTGTTACATCATGGACGGTAGTATTTAATCCTAATTGAACGTCTGGCAATAAATCATCCCATGTTTTACAATATTTACCATGAACCATTGATCCAAGAGAGGCCAAAATGGTGCGGTTATACCGCTCTACCTGTCAGTTTGCCCTTGGGGTGGCTACGGAATTAAGAATATGCTTTACGCCAATCGATTTTACGTACGTCTTAAAATTTCCGCTGGTGAAGCTTGTTCCGGCTGTCGGTGATGAGCCGACAAGGGACCCCAAAGTAGCTAAAGAGATTGACTAAGATGATCAGCATGTATAGTGTGAAAAAGTACATCAATCTTAGGGATCTTTGAGAAGAAATCTTACACCCCTCGGAACGACCCGTCTTGTAGTACCATCACTTAATACTCTAAAGACTCGGCCATTTTTAATCGTATAATCCTTATAGGTATCTGCGATCTTAGGGGTCTCTGGATCCTCAAGGATGTCGCTTGATGCGCTTAATCTCTTCATCAGAGAATTGGACTGTCGCGACCCAGTCTCCAGTACCAATCGACAATATGTCAAGCGTGTGGATTTGATCTTCTGCACCTATCGCAACGGAGCCTCTGCTGAGTGCATGCACGTGAGACATCTTTTCTCCAGGGCCCACCATCGTGAAATTCTTGGAACAAGGTCCCTCTTGGTAAAGGTTGAGCGCAGGGCATTTCAATCCGTAACAATTGTAAATTTTGTTCCGATTAGATATGTACGGAACTTGTTCAAAGAACTCACGACAGCAAGCGTTTACAGTTCGAATGAATGTAGCTTCATTTCGTCAATTGTGGTCTGGCGGCTCAAGTACGCTACTGGTCTCCAGGGCTGGGTATCTCTCTGTTGCAGCAATATGCCGGCAATTCCTAGCTTACTTGCGTCTGTATGTAGTTGTTGGTCTGCCGTATCGTCATGGAGTGCTGAGATGGGTCGACTAATTAGTAACCTTTTTATTTCTTCGTAAGACTTTTTTTCAGCATTACCCTATCGCCACGGGGTGTCTTTCTTCAAGAGACTAGTTAAAGCTTCGCAATCAATGCACACCCCTGCACAAACCTCCGGAAAAAGCTAGCGAGTCAAGGAACCTCCTGACTTAGTGTTGGTTTCAGGGCACCGGAAATTTAGAAACAGCTTCATCTTCTGGACACCAGGCCTAATTCCATCCTTGTCTACTTGGAACCCAAGGAAATCGATGCGCTTTTGGAAAAAGTTATATTTTTCCATCTTTAGGGTCAGACCTGTCTCACGTATGAGGTCCAGCACGTTCTGTAGGCGTACCAGACCTTCGTCAAAGTTTTTGACGGAATCATTATATCATCCAAGTAAATAATGACGAATTCGACTCTCGATTTGCACAAATTTTTATGCATAGCCCTTCGGAATACGGCCGGGGCGTTTGCTAAATCAAAAGGGTCGCGATTATATTCATATTGCCCATCGGGTGTAACGAATGCCGTCTTCTCCCGAGAATTCTCAGCTATAATGAATAAAGAATTACCAGAAAGTTGGTCTAACAGGTCGTCTATTCTCGGCAGCGGATATTGATCCCTTTTAGTGAGACTGTTCAGAAACCGATAGTCGACACAAAGCCGTTTCTCTCCATACTTGTTCTTTACCAAGACTAGCATAAGGCGAGTTAGATTCTCGAACTATACCATGCTCTAACATGTCTCCTATCATTTCCTGGACTAGCTTTCGTTCTGAGTGGGGTAACAGGTACGGCCTATAAACTACGGGGGTATCATCCTTTAGGTGAATTTCTATTTCAGTAACATTTGTATAGCCAAGATCGTGCATCCCGGTGGAAAAACAAGTTTTATATTGACGCAATAGTTCAATGCAACGTTGTTTTTGACTATCCGATAGCTGATATCCACATTTAGACGTTACTGTTAGTTCACCAGTTACGCCTAAATGTACTAGTAGCACAGCTAGCTGTAACATTTAAAACCTATCCTACCTAGGCCATCGTTTCCTAGGAGTGATAAGGGTTTGGAACCTACATTTTGTACTAATAAATTGCATAGATTGTCTTGAATTTGGTATTCCCCGGTAAGAGATAATATTCGTGGCCACTGCGGCCTCTAATCGAGCCACCTACGTATATGAATCCATTACGAGAAATATTTGATTTCACTGGGATAGAAGCCATTTCACCAACGTCTATAGTAGTGTCGTGGATGGCAGTGAGGTGTAGTTTCGAATCATGACTATGTTCCACTCGCTCAAATTTTAAGTATGTGGGTGTCTTAATAATTGTCAGATTAGGTCTTTCAGTAAAGCTGTGACCCAATAATACATTAAAATTAATCAGCTGATCGCTTACAATAAAAACTTCAACGCTGGATTCCGAGACTCCCTGTACCTCAATATTAACTAAGGTGCGACCTAATGGTAAATATGGTACGTTCCCTAATCCCCTTAAGTATTGTGTATTTACACTCTCTGCTGTCAACCCTAATATAATAAAATACCCAGATCCAGTTGACCCACAGCGGGTACCCCATTAATACTAATTAAGATCTTGTATTTGTAGATGCCACCATCATTTAAAGAAACTTCAAGAATATTTTTGTCTTTAGTAAGATTGTTTACATCTTTCATTCGAACACAGTTAATAGCCTCATGGCCCAAAAGGTTACAATTGGTGCATCTCAGGATTGGTTTTGTGCACTTAAAACTAGGATGTCCAATATTATTGCAGTTAAAACAATTATTTGATTAGATTAGCGTTTCTTGCAAAGTCACCACCCCTCGACAGATTTCCGGGACGTTTATCCCTAATGATGTCCTTTTGAGTATCATATTGAGTGCGTTTATGTTTAATTGTTTTGAAGAACTCAAGGACATCTTTAGGTTTGTCATTGATCCCATAGAGTAAACAATCCACCGCTTGCCTTCCAAAGATCTTACATCTATTTAACAAATTTATTTTAGAAAAATAATAAAGTTCTAGGGATTAACCAGGCCGTACACGTCTGTTAAGCATCTCTATCAAAAGTTCAGCGTAATTTTCCGTAACAGGGAATAAATCGTGCAGTAATATCTTCCATTCCGACCATTCTTATACTTAACAGACGGCAGACCTTGGTACCAAGTGTACGCAATTCCTATCAACTTGGGCAGGGCATAGTGAACGTTTGCTTATCCGTCCAGTTATAAATTTCAGTGCATTCGTCCACTTTATCTAGCCATACAGTGATGTTCTGTTCTTTTGACAATGGATCGAATTCCGGGATAACATTGTTCATAGAAGCAAATGATTCACAATCCCCTGCCCCAGACTGAGTTATATTCACAAAGTTCTCAAGTGTCATTAATCTTGGACGTTTTGAATCTTGGTCATGAGTACTCGGAGAAGGTTCTTTCGTTGGAGTCTTAAGGGAGCAGTCATGTGGTCCCACACTCCCTTCAGGAATACTCAATCCCCTGCTAGATCGAGCTTGCCGATGTTCGGCTATACGTTCCCGTACATTACGCACCTCTGTTTCAAGTGCCCGTAGGTGTTCTTTCTCCAACGACAGCTGGCGCTCCCTTTTACGAAGCACATGTGAGCCAGAATCGCTTCGGCTTCTAGGGCGATTTTGGCGACGACCATCAGTCTGGGTGCGGCTTCGAGGCCTCCGCATTGTTACACGGTCACCACCATGTCGGCTGCCACTATCATCACGCCTTACTCGCTCTGGTCTGCGACACCGGAGTGCTTCATTAGAATGGCACCGCCTCTTAGTGTTTTTCGATCTCGCATCACTCATTTTCTGAAACTTTGAATATTGTTTTGTAGTGTCACGTTTGTTTAAAATATGAAGACGTTAACCGTGAAGTATAGTTTTCTAATGTGTCGAAATGTTGGCCATATTCGCGTACTAGGCAAAAGCAAAGTCTTATCTACATTAGGCAATGTCTAATAAAACATCAATTAACGTAGTAGCGTGCCATACAATATGTTATTTGGCTTAAATCCGTTGATGTAATATCCATAGATGTCTCTAAACAGTGTTATAGGTAAAAACATTATTTCCGAGCTAGATTAATATTTGTGATTAAAATACACACATGTATTTGTTAAATTATAGTCACTTAGGACGAAAAATAAAACAAGGCAAAATTGTACTTCAACATAATTTTTTTTTTTTTTTTTTTTTTTTTTTTTTTTTTTTTTTTTTTTTTTTTTTCACACATCACTACTTCTTGTATAATATGTGAATGGACTTCATTGTTATCACTACTTTAAATATGTATATTGTATACATATAAATGATATAAAGTTGTTGTAATACATATGTGACGGTGCCGCGGTGGTACGAAAGAGAAATTTGACCAACTCTAAAGTACATAGTTTGTAAAAAAACGATATTACTAAATGATAATATGCATATTATTATCTTATCATTGATTATTGTTACACAAACAAACTGGAGGTGTAAGTACTTCACTGTACAAGCTATAGTGTTTTGGAGTAAACTACCAGTGCATATAAGGCCAGCAAAGGCACTCCCTAATTTAAAAAAAAATAACTATCACAGTATGTACTATTTATCATTATAGCCATTTTACAATGCAAGTAAGTACCTAAACAATATCATATCATATTTATATACATATTATGTATTCCATATTTCATATCTAAGAGTCATGTGTCTAATATTTGGTATCTTAAACACAAGACTACTCTGTAGTCTAGTTAGGGTGCCGGTAAGTTTACAATAACTTTATAATTTGTAATACATGCATGATAATATATAATCAATGTACCTTAGTTTATAAGCTGCCTTTGTAAAAGATGATATATAAATTCTATTCTATTCTGTTTGGTATAATATTTATATAAGATTATAAGTAAATAGAACACCACAAACTACAGCTCTATTTATCCTAGGTTGCCTGGGTTTATCCCCTTTGAGTAAATAAGGAATTTTCTACCTATACAAAAAAAAATTGTTTCAATTTAGGTTTCTTTTGTTTTCCACTGAATATACATAATAAGAGCAGTGGTCTACCTATTAAGAAGTTAATACTGCTAATACTTAAGCTTGCCGGAGAAGACAAAATATTAATAATAATTTCCAGCTTCGACATCTCTACTCTAAACACTTCATCTAAACACTTGGTTTGTTGATAGATATGATAACCAAGTGTTTGATTAATCCTAGCAACCAGATTGTTATACATATTATTGAAAATATAAAATGATACCTAGCAAAGCTGCAGATGGTAGTAATTCAAATACCCCTATCTAACAAGTAAGGTGTCAAACGGGCAAACTAAAATACACATATACGATACAATTTCAGCTCTAATCAACATTGTTTGATGACTATAAGGATCGCTTACATGTTTACTCAGGTTGTAGTTACAGAAATGTAGGGAAGTAGAACAACCCTTGAAATCACATTAAAATACCGTATTTTCTAAGAATGTTCCAAGATATATGTGATACACTGTGGTGATACATAATGCACGTAGTATTTGGACTATTTTGTTGGACATTTTCTCTTTTTTTTTTTTTTCTTTCCACTACCTACTACATTTAGTGGACGAGCACGTGGGGTGGACACAAATTGACTTATTTTGATTCATCCCAATTCTGATATGTAAAAATGGGGCAACTTAAAAGGATTTGGAATTCAGACACAGCGTTTACAGTTTAGAATAATCATTTATTTGGAACATTCTTAAAGAATCAGAATTACAAAATAGGAGGGAACTTAAGTTTAACGTACCTTTTGCTTTTTCGCTTGTTCCTGAATGACGGTCGACTGTCCCTTTTTTTTATAGCTTGACAGATGTCAAAAATGAATAAGCGCCTAATAGACAGTCTAGATGCTAAAGAGGTTGGTACATTTTAAAATAATAATAGTATTATACGCGAGTTAATGTAATTAATGTTACAATAGATACATACCAAACTTATAAAAGCGTGTTAATAAATAAATAAAAATAGTTAACTCTTTTAGTAAATAGTTAGCAAAATAGTTAACTCTTTTAGTTGATTTTTTTCCGAAAAACCCATATATTTTACAGAACCTTAATTTTTCCAAAATAAAATCTAGCCTATTTTAAGCGTAGATAATGTAGCTTTCAAATGGTGAAGAATTTTAAAAAATTGGTCAAGTGCGAGTCGAACTCGCGCACGAAGGGTTCCGTACCATTATCTATGCAACATAAGGCAACGTTATTAGTATCGAGCAAGAAACGGTAAAAAAATCATGTTTGTTGTATGGGCAGTATGGGAGCCCCCCTTAAATATTTATTTTATTTTATTTTTAGTATTTGTTGTTATAGCGGCAATAGAAATACATCATCTGTGAAAATTTCAACTGTCTAGCTATCACCGTTCTTGAGATACAGCCTGGTGACAGACGGACGGACGGACGGAAGGACGGACGGACAGCGAAGTCTCAGTAATAGGGTCCCGTTTTTACCCTTTGGGTACGGAACCCTAAAAACTATGTGTGCGTACGTATTATGAAACTTTACTGAAGTACGATTACCCAAGTAAATCTGTAATTACTGTAATGTCTAATATCCACGGCCACAATCCTCCTGCCTTGACTTTGGTGGAGGTCGAAGTGTTGAATACCTTCAAATTACATCATGAGTCATATATAGATCGTATTACAATATGACAATATAATTAGATTTTTTGTGTAGTTTTTTCTATCATGGTACTAATGGTTTAATACCTAATAGGTAGTGTATGAATTATAGGTTTATAGTCATAGGTTATTTTACCATTTTATACCCATACCCATAACACAAGCATATAAGCTTATCTTGGGACAAAAGGAGGTTGTGTAAAACGTCTATGAATATTTATTTATTTATATCTACAATACATTAGTTTGTGACCCATAATTAAGCAAAGGCAACTTTACAAAGCGAGCTTAACTATATTAATTTTCAATAATTATTGAATGGTTAAAAATAGTATTATTGAAATAAGTATATTGAAATAAATTTGTTAGTTATGTCATATTATGTAAAGATCTATATGGGCCGCTTACTGACGATAAGAATATTAATCTTTATTTACTTTAGATAATATTTAACAAGTAGGTACTACAAGATTAACTTCATGTACTTGATAAGATAAATAGATAATAAATGAATAAAGAAAGCATTATCTTTTTACTTTTATTAACTTCGTTTGTATCTATGTTAAGACATTTTTTTGAAACGCGTTTATCACCCCTTGTTATACCTACGTCGCATTTATCAGAAATTTTGCTTTCTTATCGAGAAACGATGACATTTTTTATGCGAATATACTTTTTTAAGTATTAATTTAAATGTGTTCATAAAAGTAAACCGCGTTACGCACGTACGTGTAAAACGTGTACATAAGCACGCCAAATGCATGCTTAAGTATACCACGTACGTAAATGAGAATTATAATGCATATCTCATAAAAAAACAATGAAAATAAACAGTTTATATTCTCTTACACTTACGCGACTCATTTGTTTAAATAAAACCACTTTTGACGGATTTATACGAGTATATTTGTTTTAAATTTGGGCCCGACGTTTCGGAGACTTTGCAGTCACCATGGTCACGGGTGACACATTACAGATCAGTCTTACCTGTGACCATGGTGACTAGTCTCCGAAACGTCGGACCAAAATTTTAAAACAAATATACGCGTCTAAATCCGTAAAAAGTAGTTTTATTTAAGTTCTCATAACTTTCCTCCTTCAAATGTGTTCTAAATTGAAAAATAGCGCCAATCTAAAGTATTCTAAAGGTCATCGACATTGACGTCACACTATACGTATGCACCAATAGGAACGCGCCGCGCCCATCATCTAACCAATGGGAGATTAGAATTGTTTATCGATTCATCTGTGCGTGTTGATAATAATTGATACTCTGGGATGTACATTACGGTCCATAGAAGCTACTGCTTTTTACAATGGACGATTTTATGTTGATTTGTTCGACAGGATACGACTTGTTGATCTTTGGAGCTGTAAAACAAATGCACTGATTAAATTATGTAACTCATATTAACATAGTACCTACATTGACGATGTAGGTACTGTTTTATAAATCGGGTCTAAAGTCTAAAGTCCTGATGATCAGGATAAAAAGATACCAAATTTTATCTGTTCATCAAAGCGGAATTATCGTCCATCTGAATAGATATTAAAATTGAGTAGATACCTACCTACTTTAAAAAAAAGTTCAACCAACTTCATGTGCCTTTGAAATTTGAGGGTTTTCCTCGATTTCTCAGGAGATAATCATCAGATCCTGACCCGGCGCCAATGGAACCACACGGGAACTACCAACTTTCAAATAAAAGAATTATTAAGATCGCTTCGTCCAGTTAAAAGTTATGAGGTAACAAACATAAAAAAAACATAGGTACAGACGAAATGAGAATCTCTTATGAAAAGCTTGATGCTATAACAACAAAAACTCATCATAATCATTCTTCTGCCCTTATCCCGTTATTTGTCGTGAATATAACGAATACATTATCATATTAACTGAACGCTTTTTCCAGAGCATCCATCCAAAAACCTATCCATCAGCCTCTCTCCGTCCACTACTGGACATAGGCCCCCATAGAACTACACAACACGCTATCTTGTGCCGCCTGCATCCCATGACTCTCCGCAACCTTGATTATATCTTCGCTCCACCTTGTCTCTCCACCAAAAACACATACCATTTTGACAATTTAAGAATTTAACTAATCTAGATTCCTACGTCTTTATTACAATATAAACTGCCGTTATTAACAGAATTGGAACAATAGAACGGTAGGCTAACCACCCACGAAGAATTCTTCCGCTCAAATTACGACCACGTGCCTGCGCGTGACATTCCTAGTCTTAAGCAAACAATTCCCTACGGCTGGAGGACCACTGAATATGAATGTTTGTAAAACAGACTGCAAAGATTATTGAAATATGATCCAAATTATATTTCTGTGAATTTAAAGTTGTATTCTGTGTGAGTGGGATTGAAATGCCTTTATCTCATTTCAGATTGTTGTTATAGAATGTAAAATGGAATTAATTTTTTTATTCATTCAACCTGTATCTGTACTTATTATATAACAAAGTCGTTATTTTTGTATGTGTGTCCATAATAATATGTGAGCTTATATCTACAAAACTACGCAACGAATTTTGATGCGGTTTTTTTTCATTAGATAGAATTGTTCACGAGAATGGCGTTTTTGTATATAATTGACTATAATTTATTAATATTTTTCTAAATTCATAATAAGTTTTAAATATTTTAAATGACATTTATGTAGCGGTGCTTAAGCCGGGTGCTATAAAATCTTAAAAAAAAACACGTTTGAAAATCATGAATACTTTTTTTTATTATAGCGTTTGAGTGTGCAAAATTTCAAATACATAAATACAATAAGTGGGTGAAAATTACTTTCAAAGATTCCGTTACTTAGATAAATATGCACCTAATATTAATAAATAATAATAATATATTCATGGACATTTTACGCAACGTCCTCTGGTCCCAAGCTAAGCTAACATACATTAATACATTGATAAATACGTACCAATCTGATAGAAGCGTGTTGAAAAAAACGAATATAAAAGTATTTGATAAAAAGGAATTGGACAGCTTTTTACCTATAGCTGTGGAAATTTCCACTGCCCATAGCGATATAAAATAACTGCAGAAAGGATTTATTTATTATCTAGATTGACGATAAAATTTAATACTAGCGCTGATAACTGTTTTGCCTAACTTGCGAGCTAACAGATTACATAATGCTAAATCTCTCTTTCTCTCTCTCCAGCCCATTTACGTCCCACTGTTGGGCACAGGCCTCCACCACTTTGGATGGGATTATGGTCTACTGTGTCGCGCTGACCAGGCGTGTTGGCACAGAGTTTATTTTCGAGTTTTCCGTCTCTCACAGAATATGTTATCTGTGTAAAATATCTCTTGGCTGACTTTTACAGCACCCTTGGGAGGAGATAGGGTGGTGACACCTGTATTCTTAATCCGTCACCACGGAGCTACATATTATGTATAAAAAACTAGTATACCATACTACCTGTAGCCCGCAAATTCGTACGCGTGGAAAGAATCGTCATGAACCACTTTAAGGTTAATAATAATCGCATCAAAATCCGTAGAATCAAATCCGTTTTGAAGACATAAGCTCGCATAGAGACATACATACAAAAATAACGAGTTTTTTTTTTATTAAGTAAAGATAAAAATTGTTTATGTTTATCTTTACTTCTTATAAAATCTTTATTCTTTATTATTATTATTTTATTACTTCTTATAAAACAAAGTCGTAATTTTTGTATGTATGTCCCTATGTGAGCTTATATCTTCAAAAAAACGCAACGGATTTTGATGCGGTTTTTTTTAATAGATAGAATGGTTCAAGAGGGTGGCTTTTTTGCATAATTTATTGGGGTTTGCTGTATATTGGATGAGATATGATTAAATTTGCCGAGAAACTCGGACGCGCGCGAGCTATAAATGAAAACGCTGCCTTATCTAATCTATGTGAGATACAACAAAATAATGTATGGAGAAATGGTTTGTTACCTATAGTTCTTCAAAAAAGTCCGCGATAAACATATGCCCATGTTTATCTTTTAAGGGAAACCCGCTAAACCCATAATAATGTCAAAAAAATTATCAAATTCAATAGGGTGTTTTCAAAAGCTAGTTATGTGTATATAGTAATATTTTTTATCAAATTAAATAGCTTAGTTAGCTTACGCAATTAATATAGATTATAACTGCTCTTTACAGCATGCAATTTAAATGAATATCTTAGGAGATATGACGAAAAAAGAATTACGCGCGACAATATAAAATACTTAAACTGTTGGCTGAGCAACGCGAACGTTTCCTCGGTCTTAATCTATCCATACCTACTCTAATGTTTGGATATTTGGTTAATGTTGGATGTATGGATAGATTTTCATGACACTTTCCTAAATACCACGCGTACGGAGTCGCGGGCAACAGCTAGTATCTTTATATTAAATGGTTCAGTGGCCCATAAATGGACGATATCCGTCGAAACAACACATCGCACATGTTTTATTACTGTGCCATTTATATGCATACAGTATACTTATATCCGTTTATAACTTTTTCTTTAATAACCTATTTATTATAGAAAAAAGTTATAAACGGATATATCGCTAGTTAATATTATAAATGCGAAAGTAACTCTGTCTGTTACGCTTTCTCGCTTAAACCTCTCAACCGATTTTGATGAAATTTGGCACAATCTTTAGGCTACCTTTATTGCGAAAAATAGGGATGAAAAGTTTTCTACATTTCACGCGGACCGAGTCGCGGGCAACAGCTAAACTATATTTGACTAGCCGTTGCCCGCCACTTCGTACGCGTGGAATTAAATTCTGTTTTGGCAATGTTTTTCACCAATGCTTTGCTCCTATTGGTCGCAGCGTGATGTTATATACCCTTGCTTGATAAACGTTCTTTCCAAGACTGCAAGAGTTTTTGAAACCGGACCAGCGCGGCAGCGGTTCCCGAGATTAACGTCGGTCATAGTTTTAGTAACTTTATATACTTACTCCTATATCGCCTAAATGGGGCAGAGGACATCCACAGTTAATTTCGCTCGGTCTTGGGCTTCACTTTTGATCTCACTCCAATCCCAATGTTCTTCGCCTCGTCTGCATCTATGCGTCGCCAGGTCTAGAACGGCCATTTTAGCAATGTGAACTTTAGCCAATACGCTAATATTTTCTATAACATATTTTAAAAAGTTCTTCTTTTCTCCAGGTGTCGGCCTAATCACTCGCAAAGCTGCTAACGCGGTGACTCCCACCGTAGAACTCCGCAAGGAGGGTGACACCTTCAACCTGGTCACGTCTTCCACATTCAAGACTACGGAGATGAAGTTCAAGCCTGGTGAAGAATTTGATGAGGACAGAGCTGATGGTGCTAAGGTAATTTATATTTTAACTAATCATATAGCGTCATATTCCGTGTGGTGACGGATTAAGAATACAAGTGTAACGACCCCAGCTCCTCCCAAGGGTGCTGTAAAAGTCAGTTCAAAGGATATTGCATACAGATAACATCTTCTGTGAGAGACGGAAAACTCGAAAAGAAACCCTGTGCCAACACGCCTTGTCAGCGCGGCACAGTAGACCATAATCCCTCCCAAACTGGAGGAGGCCCGTGCCCAACAGTGGGACGTAAATGGGCTGGAGAAGAAGATAGCGTCATAAATACATTGGCTGTGAAAATATCAACACTGTAAAGTCTTGGCGCAGTAATTCACCTTGTGGTACAAAACCCTAAAGAGGTTTCATGTTATGTGGGAAGTTAGCTCGATCATGAAAATTGGGAAATTTTATCAGAAAGCCATTTGCAGGCAACAGATGACTATCTTTAAGCCCTGTATTAATACCTCCGTTCAGAATTGCACAGAAAACGTTCTATTTGTGGCAGAAAGCTTCGCTTTACGCTACGTTTTTTTACGACTATTGTTTATTTTACTTATCGAGGGAGACTATAGGCTATATAACAAGCGAAACGAAGCATCAGTGATAACAGCTAGTAGATAAAATAACAATAAATTTTGTAAATAAAAATCTATTCAGTCACCAAAACGATAACTAAACGCTCGTATTAATATTTTTCAGGTGAAATCCGTGTGCTCCTTCGAGGGTAATACTCTGAAGCAAGTGCAGAAGGCACCTGATGGCCTTGAAGTGACCTACGTCAGAGAATTCGGACCCGAAGAGATGAAGGCTGTAAGTATTATAAATGTTACACAATTGACATCAATGAAATTTTATTTGTACAATCAATTGATAGGGAATTTATTGTCGGTAGCCAAATTATGAGCGGTATGTAATATGTAATGAATTTACATTGTAATATCTATACTAATACTAGCTGACCCGGCAAACGTTGTTTTGCCATACTAAAAATAAAAAAGTTTGAAAAATAGATGTTGTCCGATTCTCAGACCTACTGAATATGCATGTAAAATTTTATAAAAATCGGTCAAGCCCTTTCGGAGGAGTACGGTAACTAACACTGTGACACGTGAATTTTATATATACTCGTAAGAAGATTATAAAGCTGAAAAGTTTGTTTGCTTGTTTGAAAACTCTAACCTCATGAAGCCCTGGTCCGATTTGAAACATTCTTTCATTATTGGATAGCACATTTATCGAGGAAGGCTAAAGGCTATATAACATCACGCTGCGACCAATAGGAGGGAAGTATCAGTGAAAAATGTTGCACTGGGGAATTTTCAAAAATTCCCCGCGAAAGAAAACGCAGGCAGCATCTAATTAACGTGCCACTGTTGGGCACGGACCTCTGGGACGAATTATGGTTTCCTATGCACAGGGTTTATCTTTCGTCACTCACAGAGGATGTTATCTGTGTAGAATATTCCTTAGCTGGCTTTTATGGCACCCTGGGAAAGAAATGGGGTGGTAGCACTTGCATTCTAAATTCAGGTTTGAGACACGGTGTTTGTTTAATAAAAATTGAATTATGATATCATGTATAGAAGGTCAATTGTATTTCGATGTAGCTACAGCCTAAACAATATTAAGACATCTTAATGTCTAGGTAAACAGAAGTTTGTATTTCTTTATCATAATACAATTGACATTGACCGACGATATGCTAGTTATTTTGGCTATATCTCAAAAAAACAAGGAAGCAATTTTTTGCTGATAATTCGTTGCATTTTTTGTTTTTATGACGTAAACTAAATCCGTAAGCTTATTTTCTTCAACTGCGCTTAGTAATTCACTTAGGAGGGATCCGAAATACGGAGATTATGTTCTGAGAAATGAATAGTTACATAGCAAGGATACTGAAAAACAACCCCATCGTGCATCTTGCTATTCCAATCTGACTAGTAAACTTTTGCCCTTAATTGGATAATCAGTAAGCTACTGATGACAGTATTCTCTTAAAATCTTACAGGAGATAGAAATATCTTACTGATAAATGAGGATTACAATCTATCCTTTATTTTATACCGGTTATTGAACATCGATCATTATGGTACTTGGTGCATAACATGCCAACGATTTTTAATTTATTTATATTTGTTATATTTGTTGTTATGTCTTAGAGCATTTAGCCATCTTACACGTTCCAAGTGCTGCCTAATTTTATATCCTCCTCTCCAGCCAAATAATGTCCCACTGTTGGGCACGGGGCTCCTTCATTTTGAGAGGGATTATGGCCTAATATACCGCGCTGACCAAGCGTGTTGGCACAGGATTTATTTTTCGAGTTCTCCGTCTCCTGCAGAGTTTGTTATCTGTGTACAATATCCCTTAGGTGCCTATTACAGCATCTTCGGGAGGAAAGGGATGGTAACACTTGTATTCTTAATCCGTCACCAATATGTTTGTTTTTGCTCGTAGGTGATGACCGCAAAGGACGTGACTTGCACCAGAGTATACAAGGTCCAATAAGCAACAAGACTGCTATCCAAATACAAGACACAACTATTATAATCTTACCTATAATTATGTTTATTTAGTATAGTACTCGAATTTGGTTCATAACACATATATACTTTTATAGATTAAAAGTTATTTTTTATACTTTCAATAATGTCAAAGTTACGAGTTAATTAATGGCTACATACTACAGTTGTATAAGTTTTTCAGTACATATTTAATAAAAGTGATTTTTTGTATGTTTTGGTTTTATTTAAATGTTAACCCTGCTAATAGAAACAGGTTAGATACCTTTATCCGAATTCCAGATATGGGATTCTTGATCTTGCTGGGCACTGGTCTCATCCACACGGGAGGGCTTTTGGATCGGATCTATTTCTACAGCCAAGCAAGAGTCACGAGCCTCCTATTTCGGGTATTTAGTCTAGTGACCTATTGGTGCCGATTCTACGTGCATAACTAAACTTAAGAGGATACCAAAATAGCTTCGTGCATTTTTCTACATACGAAGTTTTCATTTTTTCTTTACATTGAATGGCTAGAGCTCTAATTTTTAAGTATGTATATGTTTTTTCAATATATAATCCAGGATCGCATAAACTCGGAAACGCGATTGTGATAAGTTTTCTCGATAGAAAATCTTAGCGAAATAACTTCTCTCATTTTTTATTTCTTTCATTTGTCGGTCTATTATCGCGTATTTAACTAATGAAATAACTTTAAAAACATATGTAACTATTATATATAGAAACACGTAAGCCGGAATTAAAATATATTTAGTAGATTTCGAGTAAACAAAAAAAATATCCCTAATTCTTCATTTTCTATACCTACTAGCTGTGTTAATAGGTACATGTCGATGATAATATTGATGTAGGCCCTTAACTAAAAAATGAAAATTGATAGTGTAACAAATTCCGACAATGTTTTTTTTTTAATTGAGTCATTGAGTAAACCAACAGTATCACAATAAAAATATTAACATAAAATATAAATAATAAAAAAATAAGTAGTGTTTACTAAAATGAATGACATAGGTGTCGATTCTACGTCCACAACTAAACTTAACTAAAAAATGAAAACAACTATTGCTGTATATTGATTATTTGGCTGTTTTGTTGTGTAATTTTATATTAATTACAATCGTTAATCTATAATAAACAGATTTGCTAACAAGAAAGAATCGTTAACATTACGGAATGGTGTTATTGACACAATCAAATTTCATTTTTTAGTTAAGTTTAGTTGTGCGCGTAGAATTGGTACCTGAGTCATATTAGAAATATTATATTACCTGCTAACACTCACTGTTTTGGGCATATCAGATCGGGTCGAAACCTGGGTCGACATCATCGATCCCAAAACAGTGAGTGTTAGCCGGTAATATAATATTTCTAATATGACTCAAACTCACGAAAATTTCAATACGAAAATACGTTTGTTTTCATTTTTTAGTTAAATTTAGGTGTGCTTATTGAATTAGTACCATTGTCAAGTACATGGTCTTGTTTACAGCGCCTATGGTCAGGCGTGTTGGAATACGGTTCTAATTTCGATACTTCCCTCTGTTTATTTAGTTTTACTGACAACCGATACAATTAAAAAACTGTCAACTTTATTGGACTGACATACGCGTGTAACGAACACTAAACCATGAATGAATTATATACCGAATGAATGAATGAATTATATTATTATTAGTATTTTATTTATGACTAAACTCTTGCCTAGTCATTCAATGATCACAGAGTCGTTGTTTTTCGCTGTTTTTGGCCTAAACTAATATGTATATCTTAGTAGAAAAACTGGATTTAAAGTGCTTATTCTAATACGAGAAGGTGGCTTCAAAGATTCATTCATTACCATCGCACACTAATCTTTGGCAGAACTGCTTTTGGAGAGTCGGCGATAATTTTGTCTAAAGTCGGTTACTAAGCAAATACACACATTCACTAGTTATTAAGCCTGTGACCAAATAGGTAGGTACTTATTTCTAAGAGTAGATGTGCCTTGCAGTGTTATGGTGGTTTGTCAGAAGAGGGATATAAAGTTTGTTGTTAAATGATACATGCATATCGTCATTGATCACACGATTTCATAGGCCATGGTAATACGCAGAAGCTGTACGTCTGTACCTAAATCCAGAGCGTTGTTGAATTATCGTAACTGACGCCATCTGTCATTAAGACGATACCAAAATAGCTTCGTGCATTTTTCTATGTACGAAGTTTTCATTGTTTCTTTAGATTGAATGGCTAGAGCTCTAATTTTTAAGTATATGTTTTTTCAATATATGATCTAGGATCGCATCAACTCAGAAACGCGATTGAAAAAAGTTTTCTCGATAGGAAATCTTGGCGAAACAACCTCTCAAATTTTTTATTTTTTTCATTTGCCGGTCTATTATCGCGTATTAACTAATGAAATAACTTTAAAAACATAAGTAACTATTATATATAGAAACACGTAAATCAGAATTAAAATATATTTAGTAGATTTTGAGTAAATAGGAAAAGTATCCCTAATTCTTCATTTTCTGTGCCTACTGGCTGTGTTAATATGTACGTGGCGGCGATGATATACGATAATATTGATGTAGGCCCTTAATAAACATACCAAGTTATTAATATTGCAACGATTCTAATGAAAGCTCACGAAATACTCGTAGCGTCATCTACTAAAACCTTGATTTCATTGATGTACAGAGACATCTAGTGTCAAGTAGTTGAAAGTAAATAAATATTACATTGTAAAGGAAACTTGATAGTACCACTACTAGATACTAGATGTAGCAATAAAAAACGTCTTATTTTGGGTTGCTATTATAAATAATAATCGTTATCATTGTTATCAAAATGTATCATAATTAAATTTGAAAGCAAAAAGCAAGTAAAATTCATCATTTTGGACGCTGTGTGATTTAAAAAAAATTTAGAAAATATTGCATTAATCGCATTATAACTTACGTGAAATCATTTTTTAATTTAACTCCAAACAACTAATTGTTTTTATTGTTTCTTAAAAGATGTTCATTTTCAGTCTTAATACCTAATACAGCTGATATTCCGTGTGATTATAGAAAAACATCTGATGTTCAGTGTGATGATAACCCGCAGTAATTGTATAGGTGCCGTAATAGCCATAGTGGTGCACCGTTATCATAACTTTTAAATTTATTTGGGTAATAAAGGTTTTGCTAGCGTTGGACAATTTGATGCGTCCCGCAACCCGCTGCTTTACTCAGCGCTGCGCTACGTTTGTCTGTCTTGTAGAAGTTGTAGAATGTAGATCGTGTTTGGTTAGTTTAATTGTGTCGTGATTAAGGTCGATACGTTCGTATTTGCAGTGTATACGTTTCGCGATTTTAATAATTCGATACCTGTCACATCCAACTATTCCGAAATTATGTGATTACTATGAATTTCGTGTAATAATGCTATTTTGTGAATTCTACGAATTATTGATGCCGATATAATAGTGTTCTTTTCGAGTGTGTTAATGTGAATATAATGAAAATAATTAGTGAAGTGTATTGTGTGTAACTAAGGTTTTATTGTGAGGATTACACAGTTGCCTATTCGGATTAAAATACGCACATGTGAGTAAATATTTACACATTATGTACCTACCTTATGTTCCACGTTAAATATTCTATTGTAGTTTATGAAGCAACAGCAACATAAAGATTGTCTAATATACTGTTTAATGCACTGGTGATAGGACGATAAAAATAAAATTGATCAGAACTTCTGATTTAGAAGTTCGGGGTTATTTGACTGCCTGTCAAATATTTTTTTTTATTTTGTAAACAAATCTTGTAAATAAATAATTTTGTTAAAAAATAATCGATTTTATCAAGTGAATGATTTTGAATACAGCACATTTTTAATTATTGCATTCTTATTAGAAATTCAAGTCTTAATTAAAGCACAATTGTGTAATTAAATAATAAATCTGTTTGAGATTTAAATTCAGATTGTGTTAATTAATTCTACAAACTAATTTATTTTTGTTCAAATTCCAATGCCTAACTAGTTAGTGGGTACTTACCCACTTTTAAGAAATAAAAAAAAATTACTAAATGAAAAGCACCTTAGTCTTGTATTTTTGAAGCAGATCATGAGCAGTAATATCCAAATAAGTATTTCTTTTTTTGTAACTAAATATATCACCATAATTAGTTATGACATGGTTATGACAAACAATAACAATATTTCTGTTTATCCCACACAATATTTTCCTATGTTGAAAACAAACCTCATAAACAAAACTAGGTACTGTTCCTTGTAGCTTCTCAATGTTCATTGCAAAAGAAACAGTACAACCATTAGATAGATAATTAAATATCAGCCATCAGCCCATTGGGAATGAATTTCTAGCACTTCGGAAAGGTAACTGCTTTACTTGTGTTACACTGATTAGTGTGTATTGACAATCTTAGCCACAAACACACCAGATGGTGGGGTGAGATTTAAAATTGAGGATAAGTAACTTTAGCCTGGCTAACTCATACTTCATAGAATCATGACATTTCATATGACATATAGCCTGTTTCATAGAGACATAGATATATTTTCATGCACACATAGATATGCAAGTGGCTTCAAGCCGACTGAGTGATGTAGCCATAGACATATGTTATAATTTGTGATCTTAGATTAAATTTTCATCCCATAATCTGTTTTTCTTAAATCATCAGTAGCCGACTTCTACAGTTCTTTAGAAAGGAAGCTATGACACTTGTATTCTTAATCCATCAACTTAAGGACAATAAATATGTTTTATATTTTATAAACTAACTATTCATGTTTAAGTGGTACAATAATTGTTTACAAACAAAATTCCACATTGAAAATACAATATTTACTGTCAATATTTATGTTTATCTGTTCCTTGTTTATTGTTTAATTAAATAATTAATATCTCAACAAACACATACCTGTTCTATTTGCAGCCATAGATAATAAGTTAAACAATATAGTAACTTGAAAACTGAGGTATTAAGTTTTACTTTATATATTACTTGTATTAGCAAAAGCATTTGTTTTATTAACTTTCTTTTTCTAAGTTAATGTAGACTCTGAGTGTGAAACGGAGCTGAAGATAATTTGTGAATACCACACTAGAGTATTCTCACCTTAGTCATCATGGTATAATAAAATGAAAGCCAAATTAATACTCTCTCCTAAGCCCATTTATGTTACACTATTAGCCATAGGCATCGCACTGACCATGTGTTGGTATAGTGTTATTTTCCAGTTTTCTATCTCTTACAAAAAATGTTACATACATGTGCCAAGGAAATATGTTTGGATCGTAGCAGATGGCACTATATATAGTCTCTGCTTACCCCCATGGGAAAAGGCGTAATGCTAAGATGATGATGATGATGGATGTTACATACCTGTGTATAATAATATCCCTTAGCTGACTTTTAAAGTACGCTGGAGACAGAGCCAAATATATTATCCTCTCAACTGGCACTTGACACTTGACCTTTATAGTTATAATTTTAAATAATGTCTAAAGTAATTAAGTGTGAATTAGATTATTGATGTCAATAGCAACAGATAAATGTAGGGTGAATAAGGTCATACAATTAATTAACAACCATAATACTTAAGGGCCTACATCAATATTGTCGTATATCATCGCCGACACGTACATATTAACACAGCCAGTAGGCACAGAAAATGAAGAATTAGGGATACTTTTCCTATTTACTCAAAATCTACTAAATATATTTTAATTCTGATCCACGTGTTTCTATACATAATAGTTATCTATGTTTTTAAAGTTATTTCATTAGTTAATACGCGATAATAGATCGACAAATGAAAAAAATAAAAAATTAGAGAGGTTGTTTCGCCAAGATTTTCTATCGAGAAAACTTTTTTTAATCGCGTTTCTGAGTTTATGCGATCCTAGATCATATATTGAAAAAACATATACTTAAAAATTAGAGCTCTAGCCATTCAATCTAAAGAAACAATGAAAACTTCGTACATAGAAAAATGCACGAAGCTATTTTGGTATCGTCTTAATTCACTGTTGGTGAATATGTGTTAGTGATGTAATGTTATTTATATTATCCTGTTTATATAAATATAAGTAAATGATACAATTATGTGTAGGTACATTAATAGCTGTTACCCGCAACTCAGAATGCGAAGATTTTAGAATTTTTTTTCCCGTTTTTGCAACATTTTTGACTAATGCTTCGATCCTATTTGTCACAGCGTGATGTTATATACCCTATAGCCTTCCTCAATAAATGGACTATCCAACACTTAAGAATTTTTAAAATCGCGCCAGTGGTTCCTGAGATTAGTGCCCTCAAACAATCTCTTTACCTTTTTAATATTTAGTATAGGTGAAAATGTTGCAAAAACGATCAAAAGTTTCTAAATTCCACGCGTACGTAGTCGCGGGCAACAGCTAGTCTGATTATATATCTCTGAGCTGGTCCTTGTTCGTGGTGTGACGGACAATAAAAATACAAGAATCCCCTCCCCATGTCTTGTCCACGGGGGTCATAAGTATCGAAGGGAATTAAATCGCATGACACGTAAGGTTGACGTCAGTTCATGTTGCGCCGACCCTGAATAAAGGGTTAAGGGCAAGAGATGATGGTGAGCTGGATCTTAAAACATGCGAGTAGAAAATGGTGCAGGTGACACTTGTATTCTTAATCCGTCACCACATAAGTAACTAACCAGTTATCGATAATCGTATCCTATAGCTAATAAGCTAATTACAAGTTACTGTTAACATCAAGGGGGCACGATAGCAAAAGAAAACATAAAAATCGGATTATTTTTCACGAAGAAAATAACGGACTACGAAATGTCTTTTTTCTAAGATTATGTACTTAGGTAAAATCTGACCTAACTATATTTGTCCCTTTCGGCCTAGCCGCGGTATTAGGAATAGCAATACCTACTGCAAATACCTAAATTGTAGCTGTAGTCCCCTCTTAGGTAACCATCTCTCCTATTCGGGGACTAAACTCTTAAAAGGTATATTTATCAGAGACTAAACTGTTCACAGGGTAAATGAAAGTAAAGTTTGGCAAACGAAATGTTGAAGGAAGAGGAGTAAAGATCGATAAAAGGCTCGGCTCAGCTGAGCGGTGGCCTCCAATAGGACGTTGACTTTCGTTGGAAGGCATAAGTCATATATTTATTTGTGTATTTGATGTTTCTTTTTTAATTGAATTTTATTTAAATTAATTTCAAGCTAGAAATTAGTTAACTTAGAATTACTTAACTTACTGTTAATTGATAGACAGAGCGGTGTACTTAGTTCTATATTTTAGTTACGTAAGGATTTCAGCTAACTAGATTTTATATTTTTAAGAAATCCACTATTGAAAAAATCACCTTAATTTTATGGAAGGCATTCAATTTATAATTTTACTAGCTTAGACTTCGTACGCGTATAATTCAGAAAGTTTTCCCCGTTTTTGTAACATTTTTCACTACTGCTTCTCTCCTATTAGTCGCAGCGTGATGTTATATAGCCTATAGCCTTCCTCGCTGAATGGACTATCCAACACTGAAATATTTTTTCAAATCGGAACAGAGGTTCCTGAGATTAGCGCGTTTAAACAAACAAACAAACTCTTCATCTTTATATATTAGTATAGATATTTTACAGTTCAGATTTAGGTACATTGTCA
Source organism: Orgyia antiqua (assembly GCA_916999025.1). NCBI lineage: Eukaryota > Metazoa > Arthropoda > Insecta > Lepidoptera > Erebidae > Orgyia > Orgyia antiqua. The sequence continues at coordinate 21,305,293 of OU779869.1, forward strand.
AAGGTGCTAAGGTATGTAAAATGTTCGTGGACTTCTGACTAGGTCGTAACCTTTGTTATGAGAGTCCGTTTTCCTTTGTTACTATGTAAGTTAAGTTACTATTAAATAGTTAAGTTAAATTTACTATGTATACCGACCAATCTAATGCTAAAGGTCCTCAAGATAGATTGTATTGTAAAATAAAACAAAATAAAATTGTTTAAATAACTACCGACTACACACCGAACTACACAGACCTGACACAGCCCATCTTGAGCCCATAAATACCTTTGACAAAAAGTATTTTGCTTTGCTTTACCCCTTTTGCCTGGGTCGTGGTAATACCTGAGTGACTACCACGGCCCGGGTTTCTGGGCGCGGAGAAACACCATGGGGTTTAGTGGGTAGTCCGGCCGCCACCGGGAGTCCCACACGAATTGCGTCAATGCATTACCTATGTAAAAAAAAAATATTTGCTTTGCCTTAATTGCAGATTAAGCAAATTTTCAGCTATCTTCAAGTTCAATGAAACCACTTTTATGGATTTAGTATTTAGACGCGTGTATACGTTTCTTTTTAAATTTTAGCCAGACGTTTTTTTGATGACTTTAGTGACTAGCTGTAGTTTTTTTTTTTATGTAACGTAAACTGAGTGTTACAAAAGAAAGAAAAAGTTGTTTGTTTTTCTCATAGCTATGAATAGAATATAAAAAAAGTTATGTGAATTATACATATAAACAATAAGAAAAGAAAAATTTGCATTACGTCAATAATGTTTATTGTTAGTTTTAATTAAAAATAAGCTTACGACAATGCAGAGGCGGGGCGGCGTAAGCCTTCAAGTTAAAAATTTAGCTCTAAATCTCTATTAATTTATAGGGCGGCTAATTAAATTGGCCCGCGGCGTCAAATCAAATGACCCGGGGTGCTTATTTTCAAAATGCCCCTCTGCGACATCATGTTTTTTTATAGTTACAAAAAGGTCTATAACGATTATGTTTTTAAATAGTTAACTAATTATTTAAAAGTATGGTTAGTTACCACTTCAAAAAAGACCTCAAACCTGCGTACTCCTTATTGTGGAGCAATAACAGTAATATTAAAAACGTGAATGTTCGTAAATGTGTGTGTATAGGTACATATGTTATGATGACTATGATGATGATGATAATTATTTAAAATATGATTCATACAATTTTAGTTTATTAAACCTCGTTTGAAAACTGTAGCTAATCTAGTAAAATATTATAACCCGCAAATAATTATCGAAGTTATAATATTTTATACCGCTATATAGGCTATATAGACTGTAAGCCTAACTCCATGGGAAAAACCCGTGACGGTATGATAATGATAATATTTTTAGACAAACTTTATTGTTTAAACTGACTTTGTAGTTAACTATGGCTTTTTATCCTATGACTACCTGGTGCCAGCGACTACGGACGCGTGGTATTTAGAAAATTTTCCCCACATTTGCAACATTTTTCACTGATGCTTCCCTCCCATTGGTCGTAGCGTGATGCAATATATAGACTATAACCTCCCTCGATAAATGTGCTATCTAACACTGACAGAATTTTTCAAATCGGAACAGTGGTTCCTGAGATTAGCGCGTTAAAACAACCAAACAAACTCTTCAGCTTTATAATATTATTATAGAAAAGTGATAATAATATATATTTGTGTTAGATAAATTATTATAATATATGTGCCTAAGCCCTAAGCTATTCAATTTATAGTTTTTAAATAACCATTCACTTTCATAGTGTACTACGAATAGTGTTTACCAAATAAGATAAATGAGAACTTTATAGTAGGTTAGGTAGTGCATTAAGAGCTAATGACGTCAGCAGCCGGTCCGCAATGTGCTAGAGTTAGCCACATGTACCGGTTGACATTGGGATCCTGTCATAGATCACTTCAGATAAATGTCGCATTACGAGATTTCTGTCAACCACCAACATTCGACAATATATGATATCGGCGGCTGCAGGGTATAGAGCAGTGGTTCCCAATTAGTTTTTGCTGCGTACCACTTCAAAAAAGACCTCAAACCTGCGTACCCCTTATTGTGTAGCAATAACAGTAATATTATAAACGTGAAAGTTCGTAAATGTGTGTGTCGTGTGTGTGTGTTTGTTACTTCTTCACGCTCATGCGCCGGGACAAATTTTGATGAAATTTGGAATACAGGTAGTTGACACCCTGGATTAACAGATGGGCTATTTACACTGCAGGTACCGCCACGGGGCACACTTGGTGAGAAATAAATAAAATAAGTCAGATTAAATAAAATTTCGATATAGTTCTTGTTTTAATTGATTGGTGCACGTATCCCTTGAAGCAACTTCACGTACCTCTGACGGTACGCATACCACTAATCGGGAGACACTGGTAATGCTATTTCATTGGTCGTAGCAAAATTCCACACCGGGTTCTCATACATCCAGATTTCATGCATATTTAGCGCATATGTTCAGTGTGCATTGATGATCTTCCGTGTGGATTCTATTTCAGGTGATCTGTGGATCCTATACATCCAGTTATATACGATTATATACTGACGTGTTTGGTGAATGTGTCAGTGTTTTATTGTTAATTGAGATGTGTGTGTAATTGTTTAACGGTGGTCTTTTGTGCGTGTGGGTGAAATAGGGCGATGTGTTGTGTGTAATTTATACCGTGAATATAATAAAGCTGAAGAGTTTGTTGGTTTGAACGCGATAATCTCAGGGACTACTGGTTCGAACTCAATTTTTTTTTGTTGGATAGGTTAACTTATTATCAAGAAAGGCTATAGGCTATTATAACATCATGCTGCGACCAATAGGAGCGACGCATTAGTAAAAAATGTTTAGTGAAAATAAACGTTGTGCTAGACAGTGTTAGAAAATGGAGAAGGAGATCCGTGCCCAACTGTGAGAAAGGGCACCACACCCAGTGGCGGATTTGCAGTCTCGGCCGCCCTAGGCCCCAAGCCATTAGCCGCTCTAGGCCCCTGGCCATTAGCCACCCCTTTCTCAGCATCCACCATATAAATCACCGCCCCTAAATCTGGCCGCCCTAGGCCCAGGCCTACCGGGCCTTAGGGTAAATCCGCCACTGACCGCACCATACTATGCTTCATGCAAAAATATGAGCATCGTAGTCCGCTGTTTTCTTCGTGGATATTGCCTCGAGAGCCACGAATTTTCCGCACAGTATTTATTTATTTATACTTTATTGTACACCAATTACATTAAATTTACATTAAAAAGAAATATAATAAGAACCCGTACAATGGGCGGCCTTATCCCTTAAAAAAGCGATTTCTTCCAGACAACCTTTCGATGAATTTAATATGGCAGGACAAGTTGGTAGTCTCTGGTGCACTTAAGTAATAAATACATGACAAGAATATAAACAAATACTATTTTAACATTACATAACAATACATAGGTACACAGTATAGGTACACAGTATATAGGTCTTAAATATCTATGCCTATCCCTTATTAAATAGCTATCCCTTCTTGATTTCGGCTGGAATGAGAGAGCTTTCGACAACTGTGAACAAACAAAACAAGTAACTATTAAATAGATAATAACTATAAGTAAAGTATAGATATCTTCAACTTTTTAGTAAAATGTATATTATCTTTTCACTTATTCGTTGACTGTAACTAGTAGAAAGGTATTTATTTACGAGTCTAGATTAGTATATTATCGGGTATTTCCGTGATAGTCATTGGTTAATTGTCTCTATCCGCTTAAACAATCGCTCTGCGGACTCCATAATTACTATTTAGAACAACAGTTTATTAAGATAACAAGCTGTTTCACACAATTTCATACGCGTGAAATTAAAAAGCAATTTCTAACGAATTATACAAAAAAAAATCCAACCTACTTCATGTGATTTGAAATTTGAGAGTTTTCTTCTCTTTCTCAGGAGATAACCATCAGATCCTGACCTGGTGCCAAAGGGACCACACGGGAACCACCAGCTTTCAAATAAAAAAAGAATTATTAAAATCGCTTCACCCAGTTAAAAGTTATGTAACAAACATAAAGAAAATAAAATTGGTCAAGTGCGAGTTAGACTCGCGCACGAAGGGTTCCGTACCATTATCTATGCAACATAAGGCAACGTTATTAGTATCGAGCAAGAAACGGTAAAAAATCATGTTTGTTGTATGGGAGCCCCCCTTAAATATTTATTTATTTTATTTTTAGTATTTGTTGTTATAGCGGCAATAGAAATACATCATCTGTGAAAATTTCAACTGTCTAGCTATCACCGTTCTTGAGATTTAGGTACGGAACCCTAAAAAAACACAGACGAATTGAGAACCTCCTTTTTTAAGTCGGTTAGCAACCATCCTCTTGAACCACTCTATCTAGTAAAAGAAACTGCATTCATATCCTTTGCGTAGTTTGGAAGATAATAGGCTCCTAAGGACATACTGTATACAAAAATATCGACTTCGTTATAGCTATATTATGTAAATAAGCGTTATTAAATTTTATAATAGAGCGAAAACGGAACATTTCGTCATACATTCTTGTTCCGGCCTTAAAATCTGTTTTTATTATGCTGTAAAATTGTAACATTCCACTAAATTGGGTGAAAACACTAAAATTAAATGGCTGGTTTATTTTCGTACATTCCTTCTTTTGCTCTTCCTAATAAATGACTGCCGTTATTTTCATTACTAGGATAAGTAGGATAGTAGGTATTTAGTAACAATAATTTCGTCTCTTTTCAACCCATAAATAAATATTATCTACTAACGATTTTTGACGGATTCGTGGTCTAATGGTTCATGTAACGGACTCCCGTTTTATCCCGAATTATTTGTGATTATTTAAATCTCATACATAAATGTTTGTTCTGCGTCTGGGTGTTTTCTATTTATTATAAGCATGTGTTTAAGAAAGAAAAGTAGTGTATGTGGTCCATTCATACTCTGGTACCCATAACACAAGCGTATAATAAGCTTACCTTGGAACCACACGTTGTGTGATGTGAAATATCTATGAATATTTGTTAATAATATTCTTTGAAACTTGCCATAATTATTTTTCCTTTATTCCAATTAGTTATTAAGTATATTTAACTAGTTACTGAAGTGCGTTACACGTCTGTTACATTTTGGTTGAACTTTTTGGTTAACCTTATTTATATTTCGATTTCTATCTCTAATAAAGGTCGAGTGAAATCGTTCTGTTTTTTATTGCAAAACAAGGTCAAATCAAAATAACGATTAATTAACAGCTATAGTTTTGAAAATGACATATTTCATGCAATTGGTGATGTGATTTCCGTTCGCAGGGTACAAATCTTACACTCTAGATTCTAGATTTAAATAATTTTGCAATTCACTAGTAATAGTTACGTTAACCGTTTGATGACGAATTGAGAATACAAGCGTCACCACCCATTTCTTCCCCAGGGTAAGAGCCAGCTAGGGATATTATGAAACTTATTTTTTGTAGTGACTAACTGAAGTTAGTTATTAACTAAAAGATACTCTTATTTGTTTACTGTGCTATCGTTATCTTTTTTCCACTCCAAAAAAAAGAAAGAAAGACCCCCTTGGGGATAAACGGGCGTGGTATATCCGTGGTAAAGATGTTACATAATAATTAAAAGCCATACTGTGGATGTCCATAACTAATGAAAGTATTCTTGTACTTCCGATTATTCTGCGGAAAGATAGTAAAATATGTTTTATAGTTCCGCTATTAAATGTAACTCATAACTCTCTGGTTGACTCTCTGTGGGTAATATTGTCGGTTTATTTATGGTTTCGATCTTTACCTTTATCGAGTTAGATAAGAGTCTGAAATTATGATTATGGTACTTGGTTATAAAACGTATGTTTGGATTGTAGCAGATGGTGCTCTATATATAGTCTCTGTCTACTCCCATGGGAAAAAGGCGTGATGTTATAATGATGATGTGATGATGCTTATAGTTACAATTTGGTTACAATAGGTATTTTACTGAATAGGTACCTACATACCAGTTATGTTTTATTAAAAATTTGGAGAAAAGAGCGCAAGTCATTAGTAGACCATTATATTTACTTATAAATTACCGTTATCCTAACACGTGGATCACTTGATGTTAAATTCTATAATGCGTACTTTTTATGTAGGGCCACGAAATACCCACGTGAAAATGGCTACTTTGTTCTGTTCTGACTTTGTAGTTACTTAATTAGTTTTAAAAAGTGTATTTAAAAGGAAAAAGTTTGATGTACTAACTATTACGGTTACTGATATTTAATTTAGTGCCAAGTTCTGTTTAAATAAAACAAATTTTTTTCGTATTTAGACGCGTGTGTCTGTGTATATTTGTTTTAAATTTTTACAGAATATTATGCCAAGTTAGTTGTTATAGTTCAACATCTTTCTTGTGAGACGAAAAACTCGAAACTAATCCCTATGCTAACACGTCTGGTCAGCGTGGCATAGTAAACTGAAAAACCTCTAGAAGTGGAAGAAGCCCGTGCCCAACTGTCGAACATTAAAAGACTAGGAAGGGAAGTCATAATAGTTAGGTAGTTAGTTACATGTTTTTGATATTGACGACTAATGCTTTTAGTCGCTAGTTCTATTGCCCAACGCATTTATTAATACGCTGTGTGGTCGTAAACCACAGACATTGACCTTCTTTTCAAATAGCATGTCTGTACATTATTCTTATGCTATACTATGAAAGATCAGATAGCTTAGTTAACCGGTCACAATAATTTTACTTGGGCATGCTGCAATACTGCTGCAATAAACGTTTTCTTTCTTTCTTTCCAATTAAAATTTAATTCCAAATTATCTAGTTACAATTATGGCTGTTAATAAATAAACTTAGCTTGGAATCAGAAAGGGTTTAGTGTAATATACATAAAAAAATTAAATTTTGGATAGAACTACAGGTTACATAGTTATTGCATTTATAGAATTGTGAAAAAATCGTATTATTCTTTTCGCTCATAGATGAGTCTGTCTGTCTTTCTAATAACGTAATGCTAACTAAGTAACATAGGGCTCCCAGAAATTGCAAGCTTCCCTTTAGCACTAAGCGTCTAAGCGCACTAAGCGTCGTAGCATTATACATCTTACAAAAACTAAAATTGTTGAGCATTAGTTCGATAAATACACATTCATATTCTTGAAAAAGAAAAAAATCGTAAAATCTAGGTATGCCGTAATTTCTAGCTGTTTCTAGAACATTGTATAAGGAATTATTTGTTGTAAGGCATGTCATCTACATAACAACATCTAAGCCCGACATGCATCAATACTACACAGATAAATATTCTGCATGGCTAAATACTCTCACGCTGTTACCAAGTAATTGACACTAGGTAGTGAGAAACGTGTTCAACCACTGTAAGCCTAGACGAGGAAGTATCGATATGTACCTAGGTACTGCCGCATGCCAGGATATTACTCAATGAAAACGATTACCATTTCTTCAAAACATATTTCAACGAATAGTATCTTTGACGGGTCTCGTGGTCTAGTGGTTCAGGTAACGGACTGCCGTTTACGAGGTCACGGGTTCGATTCCCGGTCAGTACAATCATTTGTGTAATATTTATAAATGTCATACAAATGTTTGTCCTGCGTCTGGGTGTTTCTATGTATTATAAGTATGTATTTACAAAAGTAGTTTATGTATTATATCCGTATTCTGGTACCCATAACCCAAGCATAATAAGCTTAACTTGGGACCAGAGGACGTTGTGTGAAATTTCCATGAATATTTATTTATGTAGCTTTATCTCTCTCTGCAGCTTATTAGGATCGCACTATTGGGCACGGGCTTCCCTCACTTAGGGAGAGATTATGGTCTACTGTGCTGCGTTGACCAGACATGTTGGTACGGGGTTCATTTTTGCGATTTCCGTCTCTCACAGAGGATGTTATCTGTATACAATATTCCTTAGCTTTCACAGCACTCTGGGAAGGAAAAGGGCTGGTGACACTTGTACTCTTTATCCGTCACCACACGAATTATTTAAAATTATTATAATAAAGCTAAAATATTAAATTAGTTTCGGAAAAATATTCGATATTAAACTCTCTGACACAGGTCGAAAAGCCTTAAAAGTATTATCGGACATGCACTATAACTATGCTATATATGAGTGATTCTACGATAAGAGGTAACTCGTGCGGCAATCTGTTTAAAACAGTTTTTTTATTCTATATATTGCTATTTTTTACAATTAATCACATCATCTTAATGTACTTTATTAAATAACATTACGATTAAATGCCTAATTAAATCACATTTTTCTGAAATTGCTTACAAAGACTAAAAAAGTCTCTACCCTGGCCTGTCCCTTTACCGGTTTTAATTTAATTTTCGAATAATACTTATATTTTTGGTATCAGATGTTTAACGAAAATATGGTTTACCGTAACTTAAGTAATTATACTTAAATATTATTAATCAAAAAATAAAATAATCATGTTAAATTCAAATACTTTTTTTATTAAAATTTGTCCCGCTGTTTAGTGTGTATCTGCGTTGTCTAATTTCATTTCGCAAATTCAAACATAATTCTAGAATGGCCGTATTCTTAGAAGCTCTCAAAGACAATAGTAAATTGTATTGTAGTTTGCAATACTAAACGCGCAACTGTCAGAGGAGTGACTCACTGACCAGGGAAGTTAATATTGAAAGAAAGAAAGAAAGAAAGAAAAGAAATTTATTAGCGATAAGACAATACACACAAAAAGAGTAAAAATAAATAAAAAAATATTAATATATTAACAGAAAAAAACATAATAAAAATAATTACATGCAATTACATAATAAAAAAATTAAGTGTATTGCTCCATCACTAAACGGCCACAGCTCAGCATAATACTGGTTAGAACCAGCGCTGGTCTTCCGCTGGGCCGCTTAGTGACGTCACAGACTACAAGGATGGCATAAGTTTATTACACATATAAAAATAAAATAAAAGAACACGAAACAAAATAAAAACAAAGCATTAGTAAAATAGGAGAATGAAAGTATAAATAGTGCGCTAAACAAGGAAATAAAACCAAAACATAACAATAGATAAAAAAAATTGGTCAAGTGCGAGTCGGACTCACGCACGAAGGGTTCCGTACCATTATCTATGCAACATAAGGCAACGTTTTTAGTATCGAGCAAGAAACGGTAAAAAAATCATGTTTGTTGTATGGGAGCCCCCCTTAAATATTTATTTTATTTTATTTTTAGTATTTGTTGTTATAGCGGCAATAGAAATACATCATCTGTGAAAATTTCAACTCTCTAGCTATCACCGTTCTTGAGATACAGCCTGGTGACAGACGGACGGACGGATGGACGGACGGACAGCGAAGTCTCAGTAATAGGGTCCCGTTTTTACCCTTTGGGTACGGAACCCTAAAAACAACAAGCAATAAAATAGGCAAAAATGAAAATTAAACAAAAAAGAAATGAAAATTAAACTGGCAATCTATCATTTTTGTGACAAAATAGTACAAAATAGTAGACTTGAGATAATTTAATGAATAGGTACTGTTACACTGTTGCATATAAGTATAGTTTAATTATTATTTAATGCATCACTCGAGCCAATTACATAATTGATAGTGCATTGTTTCTGAAAATATTGTAAATAACTCGTATTTACCTTTAAACGTTATTATTATTTATCTTAATCAATAAGTACACTACATAAAATCTCTTTTACATCTATAATCAGGTTTACATCTATTATCAAGGTTATGCCTTCAAACGTAAAAATTGCAAATAAGTAACTAGTACTAACAATTGTAATTTAACATAATAAATAGGAATTATTAAGTTAAAATTTTAGCTTACAACCTGGCAGTTAAAAGTAAACCAATTCCGATTATGCACAGAAGTATATTCTTGTAATAATTATATAATTATTTCGTACACTAATGTCACATTCAGAAAGGCAATAACAGTATACACTTATTTTATACATGATAACGCACAAAAGTGTAAATAAAATTAATATTAATAGACAGTAGGACCAATTCTACCGCGCCAAAACCATCATGTAAAAAATCGAGCACCTAATCATTAAATATTTTTATAGATAATACAGTTTACATTACAGGAAAGATTAGTCAACACTGCCGAACAACGTCACCGAGACCATTAATATTTATGTTTTACTCGTGGTTAAATTTTGCTGGCAGACTAAGCAAACTCATATGATCCAAAAATTTTTTGTATGTCGTCGTCACATTTGACTAGATGTACTCTTTGCCCATCCACACATCTAGCCAGTATTCTACCATCTCTTGTCCACACATATTTCCAATTATACAAGGCGCCAGCGCGACGAGCGTGATAAAAAAGGTTGCGATTCTTTCGCGTCAGGCGCTCATTGATGTATACAGGATGTTCCGGGCCACTGAATTGAAAATCACTGGTTGTCAGGCCACGGCGCACTCTAGCCGCATGGAGCACTGCATCTCGTGTTGAACGCCTAGTAAAGCGCACACATAGGTTCCTTGGTCGTCGAGCATCAGAAGAGGAAGATGTATCACTGGGCGAGATTCGATTCTGACGGACCATGCCTACTCGTTCGACGTGAGCAATATCACGGCCATCCAGAGCGACATCCAACTTAGCGCAGACATTCATAATAATATGATAAAAGCTCTCATCTTTATTTTCGGTGATCCCCGTTATCTCCACATCATTAAGTAGGAGCTCCTGGTCGCGGTCATTCAATTGTGTTTGTAGTTCCAAGATAGTGGCCTCAAGTGGACCCGTGTGTGACCTGTCTTCCTGGTCCAGCTTGGTTTGTAATGTATCTAGTCTAGTTTCAAGGTTATTGATTCTACTATTATTAGTTTCAAGCGAAGACCTAATGTCCGCTAGCTCTAAGCGGAAGTCTTGGAGATCTTGGCGCATTTCACGTATTTCTTTTCGCAGTTCCTCTTTGAACAGGCGAAATTCATTAGTAAGTTCGCTGTAGATGCTAGTGTGAGCTTCTCCCAGGGACGTGCAGCTAACTTGACTAGTGTCCATCAAGTCGTCAGCATGGGGCTTATCAGTCTGCACCTCTCCCGTCCTGCAACTCGTAGTAGACTTACTATCAGTAACTACACGTTTTAAACACTCGGAACAGCGCCATGCTCGAGGGGTATTTCCTGTAAGGGGCAGGAGGGCACACACTCGATGATGTAATGCGCCACATTTAAAGCATTTAGCAGCCTCAGTGGCCGATAAATATTTGGCGCAAACACGGCATTTCATTGAAGGCATAATGTAGGTATGTCAATTACCAATACGAAACTGTGTACACTGTTCTTATTTTTGCTATGAGGGTACTTTAATATATAATTAAAATTTGTTAGAATTTGGATTTAGGCACATATAGCTGCACTATTACTTCACGAGAGATAAAGATAATATTTTACGGTAAGTTTTACGCTCTAGTCTACTTGTTTAGAAACACGTAACACCAAAAAACACTGATTTATTATTTATCCGACCGTTTGTGTTCACGAGCAAATGTATGCAACTTGACATCTGTGACGTCACCAATATTAACCTAAGACGTTAATATTAAACGCAGATTTAGTCAATGTCTATAGGCATTTAGTTTTAAATTACTCAAACAATTGTATTGTAAAGGTTGTGATCATTGAATAGGTTATATTCAATGATCACAACCTTTACATTCTCCCCCCCTTAGAGGATAAAAAAAAATTTTTTTTTTCAAAAAAAAAAATTTTTTTTTTTTTTTTAAGTTACAAAATACTGGACACCCTACCTAAGGTTGGAAAGCATTATAACAAACTAGAATGAACCAGATTAGATCCAGCTAGGACCTAGCTTTTCGAAGCAATACATTTCGAAAAACTTGAAAAGCAAAAAACCAACCAAAAATTGCCTTTCTAATCTTAGTTATCCGAACCACATTAACTACGATGCCCTTATATAATATCACTCTTTTCATAAAATATTAAACTACTTCATCTTTAAAATTGATTTATCCAATAATAAACAAGAGTGATAAGGCATCCTTAAAACTATCACACCAAGACACAAAGCATATATCATCAACAATCAATCAGAAAAATGTTCATCACCAAACAATTAATGCTCATATAAAAACTAACGAGCTTCAATTATGAGGTCAGCATCATAGATCCGAAAGATATGCTAATTTAACAGCTTTCCAGCTTAATGAGAAAATTTACATAAGAAACCATTATAATTGATAGAATCCAGAGATTATCAAATTAAAATTTAAAGTATGCTCAGATAATACTCAACCGTCTTTTCAATTATTTAGGTATAATTTCTACTAAGTAATCCTGAATGCTCGGGAATGACCAATTTATTCCACATTTAGAATTCCTTCTCGTGAGATAAATTTACCAACCATTCTTCTACCACAAGTAACGTTTTAAATAATCAATCATTCTATTATCTAAGTAATTATAAACTATTCGCTAATCATTATTATCTAACTATTACCCAATAAATAAAATAAAAATATTATCAGCAACCTCTCACTATAATACAACTTCTTACAATTTTCAACCTTTCACATTTCTCTCCCAATGAACAAATACTTTACTCTAGCACCTACTTTCCTAAATCCTATCATGAGTTCTATCTCTAAAATGCGTGATATCCCAAAACAGGATTCCATGACAAATAGCCTATGGCCTTACCATGTTGCATTCAAAGATATTACCCGTTGATACGACTCATCCAACTAACTCTACCAAGCCACTTCCTTCGACATTATAACTCAATACAACCCATTATTATACCTATTAATCGCTCTACCTTAATACTATAATCATAACCTAGTACGAAATACTCACTATCCAATTATTATGTTAATATATTTATCTCACATTTTTAACTAAACATTCAAAATATAAATATGAAAAAATAATTAAATTTTTGATGTGGTTCCTTTTCATTGCATCTTTCTTAAGTACAAATATGCTGACGTCATTATGAAGTCTCGCCGAACCCGAACAATATGAAACACACCAAAATAAAACAATATTAGTAAATTATAATTATCACTATATATATAACCTTAATCTAATCGAATCACTAAACCAATTTACATCATTATGCTATTATTCTTGGTAAATTACTTCTTGAAACTCTTCCCTTAGTCTATCAAATACCTCCTGCACGCTTTTGCACGTGTCTTTAATGCCCCGGAAGAAAAGTAAGGCGTTACCCCTTAAAAATGAGGGCAATAGTGATAATTTTTCTTCTTCAGACGAGCATCTCTTGAAAGTTATTAAAGCGTAAAACATTTCTTCGAATTCATCTAGGCACTCCTGTGCGCAACCACCGAAAGTTATCGTGGCTAGTTCCATCTTAGTTAAAAATAATTTATAAAAATTTAATAAAAAGATACGGCTACTTCTCTGATAATAAACATTTATCCTGTGTCGACCCTTTGCTCGTCAACACATCCCTGGGCGTAGGAGCTGGTTTACCAATCGGGCCGCTATACCCGGCGCGCCTCCACCATTTGTAAAGCTTTTTCTTTACATTAATTTATAATAATAATTTAAAACACATTTAATTAACTTGTTATATTTTTTATAATAAAGAAAAACTATTTTACAATCATTTTTCAACATCCTCACTTCATGTCCTATTCACATCTCCAATAAATTCTTTTCTTTTTATTTTCAAATTTTAAATTTTTTATTCCTTTTTTTTTAAAACAAATCTTAAGTGGCCTGTATCATTGTATAGGTTATATTCAATGATCACAACCTTTACATCAATTGAATCAATTGAAGATTATTATGATAGAAAAATATTGTTATAATATTATTGTCTATATTACAGATTATGGTACCACGAAAGACGGTAACGTGAACGAGAAGAAATATATTAAGGTTCTCGTTACAGGGAATGTTGATATCCACCAGAAATACCCGAGACTCCGTCCGGTCCATCGTCACCACATCGGACTTATAATCGCAAGAATAGTCCTGTCCATGGTGATGGATAGGTCCCAGTAAAGCTTAGCACGGTAGTTTTCGAGTACGGCTTTCGGCTCGTACTTGTAATACGGTAGCCTCTGTTCGATGAGACTATATTTCAGGGCGAGCTCTTGCTGTAAGATCTTAGTTGCTAGGTTATGTCTGTGCACTAGCACAGACATAACCTAGCAACCAAGATCTTACTAGTACTAACTGAGTACTAACTCAGTGTTAGAAACCATAGAACAACCAGAAGTGACGTGTCTGAGGGACTCACCAGGATGATGGCATAGTCTGCAGATGTTTGCCGTCCCGTTCCTCAGAATGTACTTCCTGGAAGTCTTAATAACCTAAGCTTGCATTGCATCTGATCTTCTTTGTCTACAGCGGCTCATGTAGAGCTTGATAGAAGCGTCTGTGCAGTTCTTTTCCTTTCCATATGGCTTACGGGCAGAGGTACTAAGTATTGCCGGTTTACATCACTATGTTCTGGCCAGGGCTAACGGGGTAAGTCCTTTGTCGCAAGAGTCCCTTTAATTATTATTTGGATAGAACGAGGTTAGCAACAGTCGGTCGGAGAGGTGGAGGTTAATGGGAGGCTGTCACTAACATGCTATTGATGCCGACCCTCTCAAGATATTGTGAGAGGCTCTTTGGGACCAAAAGATTCACCGAAACAACTATCGGGATTATTTCTGTGGATACTACCCTCCCTATGTCGGTAACCTCGTGCGCCAGGTCGAGATATTTGGTCTTCTTATCTGCTTCGGCTTGCACGAGATTCTCGTCATAGGGGATTGTGATATCCACTAGAAATACCCGACTCTGACCGGACCATCAGTATGATATCAGGTTTATTCGCGAGGAATATCCTGTCCGTGATGATGGGCCAATCCCAGTAGAGCTTGGCGCGATAGTTTTCCAGTACGGCTTCCAGCTCGAACTTGTAATACGGTAGCCTCTGTTTGACGAGGCCATATTTGAAGGCAAACTTTTGATCCTAATTATTTTTTATTAATGCAGACCAGAGAGTGCCTGAAGTCTGAAGATTACTAAAGAAAAGCTGGTCTACTATACTACAACTACTATTACTATTAATATTTTTAAATGTTAAAGGTGCCATGGCAAGATAACTAACATAATATGTGTATGTTTATAAGTGTAACACTTGTTAAAACACAAAAGTTGTGATATTATAGTTTCGATTAATGATTAATATGATAGTCTGATTATATGCTAAGAACTATGTTTAATAAAAGTTGATTACATTGATTTTATTAAGTATATTTTGTCGTCAATTCTCTTCCCTGGTTAAAAATGTATCAACCCTGATCCTTATGTCTCTCCCCTGATCGATGTATTTGCCCTGGTCGTTAAAAAATGAATGAAAAATGAAAAAAGTGACTTGCCCTTACGTTAAAAAGGTTAATAAATAGGACAGAAGCCATAATATAGAGGTTTCATGAACAAACTCGAAAATTTCTCCTGGGCCGCATCCTCTAACATTTAAAAACCTCTTATCGTAGAATCACCCATATATAAATATGGTAAAAGATTCTCAAGTAATGACCACAAAGGGTAAAAGGACGAATCCCGACTGAATAAGTTGTCCGACAACATTGTTACATTGTATCTTTGGATGTCGGCGGTACAGTGACGCACGTTTTGCATTCCTTGTAGAAGGACGAAAGTGAACATGAAATCCTTTACAACAAAGACGACTGTAGAGATTCTTATCTATTTACTGCATCACCCAAACGCAAAGGTAGATTGGCAGAAAAAAAAACCTTAAAATATCTTGCAAACTACGCAACGGATTTTGATGCGGTTTTTGTATAATTAATCTATTTAACGGAATCTTTGAAAGAGATTTTCACTCACTTGCAGTAGTCGGATCGATCTGAAATTTTGCATACCTAATAAAGACCGATGACAATGCAATAATTAAAAAAAATATTCAGGATTTTCAAGCGTGTTTTTTAATTTTTAAACTAAGTAAGATTATTATCATTACATAGAATGGTTCAAGAGGATGGCGCTTTTGTGTAAATTTTTAAGTTTTGTATTTCTAAATTCCACGCGTACGAAGTTGCGGCCAACAGCTAGTGTAAAATAAATAATGGATTTTATGAACAATAGGAGTTATTCAACGAAAAACCCTTAATTAGTGACTTATAATAGCATTCTCGTCATGTAGGGGATCTACTAGCTACTCGTATTTAGCCTCATTTAAATGTTTTGTGTTATCTCTGTTAAAACTAAATAGTGCAGTTTCGTAAAGAAAGGTATTAATCAGGGTTTATTAAAAGAACTAGCTGTTGCCCGCGACTCCGTCCGCGTGGAATTTAGAATTTTTTTCCCGTTTTTGCAACATTTTCCACTACTGCTTCGCTTCTACTGGGTGTAGCGTGATGTAATATAGCCTAAAGCCTTCCTCGATAAATGCCCTATTTAACACTGAAAGAATTTTTCAAATCGGTCCAGTGGTTCCTGAGATTAGCGCGTTCAAACAAACAAACAAACTCTTCAGCTTTATAATATTAGTATAGATTAGCACCGAATTTGTCATCATGTCAATAACCTTCTGGAAAACGTCGATTAAATGACAGGAGCGCTCCTTGAGGGAACGAATGCTTGAATACAGTGTGTGACAATGAAAACGATCACACAGCCTATTAAATAATTATATAACAGTTTGTACTGTGGCTAATTGTCTGGGAACACTGTCGTTTATTCTATTGTCATAATATTGTATAATATCACTAAAAATATTGCAATCTTAGTTAGTTCTTGGCTCTAACATAATGTGTTAGAGGTGTGACACATTATGTATGTAGCTGCGACTGTAAGTCCACGTGCAGCATCTAAGATATATCGTATAAGGCACGCAAATTGGTAATGCGCTGGAATCTTGTCAAATTAACGCCCTTGTGACGTCATCAGCAAAGAAAAAGTAGAGCTAACAAAATGTAATATTCTCATCTATACGTCACTATGACGTCACCAACATGGTCGCCAGGCGCATTACCAATTTGTGTGGCTTATATAGATTATCACCGCACTCATAATTATTATGCATTATTATTTCAATAGCGTTCATTGATGAAATATGTTCACACAATTTTATTAATGTTATTATAACGCGTCACTGCTGGGGGCCTGTCATCTATTATATCTCGTGTAGTATAACATCCGTTTATATGTCGCGGTCGGTCAATGCACTCAATTGTTGCGACTTACGGAACAGAGGAAGTAACAGAAATTTTGGTAGAAAGGAAGGAACGTTACATTTTTAATAAGTTACTAACTAAATAGTTATTCAGCTGTAAACTTAATTCTATGAAGCTGAAGAGTTTTTTTGATTGAACGCGTTTTACACAGGGACCTCTGAGCGATTTAAAAAATTCTTTCAGTACTAAAGTAATTTATTAATTTTGCAATAGACATGCTATGCTTTTCAAATCAATCAAATCAAAATAATTTATTTCAGATTTAAAATACATATAACTTTAAATCCATATTAATATATAAAATAATATAATTAAAAATCAGTGCTTACTATGTCACAACATATTTTGTAAAAATGATCTTAATTTAAACTAAACACATAACAGACAGAATCACAAATTAAAATCCAACAAAATTATAATAAAAATAATAATAAAATAAGAATAGGTCATATAAAATAGTCAGCAGTTTGTTAAAATAAACTTCATATAAAATTAAAAATAAAATAGAATATTATGTACGTTACTGTTTTTGCCAATAATCACATAACTCAATTATAAAATTTAAACAATCTTTTAAATTTAAACAATAAACAATAAATAAAATTTAAACAATTACTTAATAAATTAAATTATGGTGGAAAAAGTGATTACCGCAAGCGGGACTTGAACCCACGACTTCGGAGTACTGTTCCGTAGCTCTGCCAACTGAGCTTATTGCGGTCGTGCTGAGATGGCGTTGTACTTACGTACAACGCCTGAATTACTTATGGTTATTTTTGCAAATACGATATAAACTCAATCGAGTGACGATTATGGTGGCCTAATTTGATTACTGAAAGCACTTTTTCCACCATAATTTAATTTATTAAATTCTTTAAGTGTGGATAGTACATTTATCGAGGAAGGCTATAGGCTGTATCACGCTGTGACCAATAGAAGCGAATTATCAGTGAAAAATGTTGCAAAAACGAGAAAATTTTGTCTTAATTCCGCGCGTAGGGACTCGCGGGTAACGACTAGTAGAATTTATAAATAAATATTCATAGACATTTTACACAACGTCCTCTGGTCCCAAGTTAAGCTTATATGCTTAGAATACGGATATTTTAAACATAACTAATATTATTTCTTTTGTATTCAGAATTTTCAAGATTGTTTTTTAGTTTTTTATAATTTGAACTAAAAAATTAGTTGCTTATGTTCCACCGGTTTTATAGCTACTTCTATAGATTTTAAATAGCTAAATCGTGGCGTAGTTACAAGAATATCGTTTTGTCAGGAATTAATATTAATATGCTACGATAAAATAGATAACTATTAAAAACAAACTACTTTGGTGCGATAAAGTTTAGTTATATTATATAGTTATTAAGAAAAAAAAAACAGGTAACTTGGTAGTTAAGCCTAGGAAAAGCCTAGTTAGTTGTTCAGCTCTAGAGCGACGGGCATTTAGCAAATCTGCCAATAACATTAAAATGATTTTACTTTCTCTGGAATTCGGTCGCAATAATGATTCTGTCTGATTTTCAAGGCTTTTTAACCGACTTCAAAAATAAAGGAGGTTCTCAAAATTCATCTGTATGTATTTTTAAAATTTTTTTTTTATGTTTGTTCCCTGATGACTTTTAACTGGGCGAAGCGATTTTAATGATTCTTTTTTTATTTTAAAAGTTGGTGGTTCCCGTATGGTCCTATTGGCACCAGGTCAGATCCTAACGGCTATGTCCTGAGAAAGCAAGAGAAGCCCTCAAATTTCAAAGGCACATTAAGTCGGTTAAACTTTTTTTAAAATACTTATTATAAAATCTCTTGTTGAAACTAGTTAGATATTTCGTTTTGAAGCTTAAGAGGGCACGATACCAAATTATGCTCCATACAAAAATATGGGTATCGTACTTCCCTTTTTTCTTCGCGAAAGTTAAACCTTTGGTAACGTTTTACCAAAAAAAAATATATATATACTCTTCATCTATAATATAGCGTAAAAAGAATTAAAATCGGTTTAACTTTCGCGAAGAAATAAGGGGAGTACGAAACGTCTTTTTTTCAAAGAATTTGTAGGTAAAATCTGTTTCAGCTATATTTGTCCCTTTCATCACGGTGCTCGGGAATAGGGATAGCAATACCTAAGGCAAATACCCAAATTAGGAGTACAGTACCCTCTTAAATTTTCTTTTAAATTGCCTTAGAGAGCAGATGCTGTTAATGAATACAATCGTACGCAACATTTATCGTAAATCAATCCTACTGTTTACAAAACTTCAGTTGAACATGTAAATAGGAAACTAATTGTAAATGTTTCTGTTTCATTGAGTGTTTCTGTACAACATCCGTTTACTTCCACACTCTACCGTGCAAGTGTCATAAGATGAATTGTCAGGGTTACCAACTGTGAAAATTACATAGAAAAATCGTTTTTAAAGTTAACTGTATCCTCTTTTGGCGCGTTAAGAAAAAATTGGTCAAGTGCGAGTCGGACTCGCGCACGAAGGGTTCCGTACCATTATCTATGCAACATAAGGCAACGTTACTAGTATCGAGCAAGAAACGGTAAAAAAATCATGTTTGTTGTATGGGGCTCCCATACAACAAACATGATTTTTTTACCGTTTCTTGCTCGATACTAATAACGTTGCCTTAAATATTTATTTTATTTTTAGTATTTTATTTTTATTTATTTTTTTATATTTTATTTTATTTTATTTTTTATTTTTAGTATTTGTTGTTATAGCGACAATAGAAATACATCATCTGTGAAAATTTCAACCGTCTAGCTATCACCGTTCTTGAGATACAGCCTGGTGACAGACGGACGGATGGATTAATTTGAAGTTAGGTCGTGGCGAATGATGTCTCAAAAAATCGACACCCTGAAGGTCCACATTTTAGTTTTTGGGGTTCCATACCAAAAAGTAAAACCGCACCCTGTTAACACGGCAATATTTTAACTTTTTACGTAACTTTTATTTGACATTTAATAAGCTAATGTAAAACTAATTTGAAAATTGTTATAGATTTGTAGAGATGCAATAAAGTTCAAGGCAGACAAGGTTTTTGTTTTATTTTGAATACGAGGTCATAGAAAACATAAATTTGTTACATAGTTTCTTATAAAAAATAAAAAGACCTTATATTAAGAGATGAAAGAAAATGTCATGAATCTATCTTATTTTAGTTAGTTCCTCTCCAGCCCTTTTGCGTCCCACTGTTGGGCACAGGCCTCCTTCACTTTGGAGTATGGTCTACTATGCCGCGCTGACCAGGCGTGTCAGCACAGGGTTTTTTTTTCGAGTTTTCCGTCTCTCACGGAGGAAGTTATCTGTGTGCGATATCCCTTAGCTGACTTTTAGAGCACCCTTGGGAGGAGATGGGGTGATGACACTTGTATTCTTAATCCGTCACCACACGGAGGGTAGTTAGTTATAACTAGATAACTATACGAACTGGTTATGTAAAGACGCTAAGTTATTTACGTTTCAGTTAAATTTCTGAAGATAATCTAAAGTTATACATCTTGGGAGGTCTGAAGTTATAATATTCAAGAGTTATGTAACTAGTTATCATCATGAGTATCAATTAAATATAATTATTTTATATTCTTTCACGAAGCGGATACTTTTTACTTAAGTGAGTAACTACATACTTCCTATAAAAATTCGTTACACAGACTACGAGTATGAAAGGCACAATTGGAGTTTACATGGTCCTACCTGAACACAATGCAGATTAATTAATCAATCAACTACCTAGAGGAAAACTGATTACGTAAAAGCATAGCAAGTCAATTGCAAAAATTTATAAATTACAGTACAGTGTAGATTCTTTATAAAGATTTTGCTGTATTTATTAAATTTAATTAAGAGGATACCAAAATAGCTTCGTGCATTTTTCTACGTACGAAGAACATCACGTATTAACTAATGAAATAACTTTAAAAACATAAGTAACTATTATATCTAGAAACACGTAAATCAGAATTAAAATACATTTAGTAGATTTTGAGTAAACAAAAAAAATATCCCTAATTCTTCATTTTCTATACCTACTAGCTGTGTTAATATGTACATGTCGACGATAATATTGATGTAGGCCCTTAACAGATAACTTTTATCAGTTGGCACACACTGGGACAAATGACTGTCAAAATTTAAAAGACTGTGTAAATGAGAATATGAAAGCGGAGTTAAGAGGATACCAAAATTATTCGTGCATTTTTCTACGTACGAAGTTTTCATTGTTTCTTTAGATTGAATGGCTAGAGCTCTAATTTTTAAGTATATGTTTTTTCAATATATGATCTAGGATCGCATAAACTCAGAAACACGATTGAAAAAAGTTTTCTCGATAGAAAATCTTAGCGAAACAACCTCTCTAATTTTTTATCTTTTTCATTTGTCGGTCTATTATCGCGTATTAACTAATGAAATAACTTTAAAAACATAAGTAACTATTATATAGAGAAACACGTAAATCAGAATTAAAATATATTTAGTAGATTTTGAGTAAATAGGAAAAGTATCCCTAATTCTTCATTTTCTGTGCCTACTGGCTGTGTTAATATGTACGTGTCGGCGATGATATACGATAATATTGATGTAGGCCCTTAACACCGATATGACGTTTGATGCCTTTGGCTAGAAGCTTTTTCTTCATTTTATGTTGCACCGATCCCAACTAATTGGATAGAGACAGGAGAATGATAATGACTGTCAGAACCTTAATTACGCCCACTTGTAACTTTTAAGTCATTACTGGCAACCCTACGCACGAACGAATAGAGAAACAGATGAAAAAAACATTACTGCGCAGTGATTGCGTTACGAGGTTGTTCACCCCATGGTGCGTGCGAATCAAATTGTTGGTTTGAGGCTATCTATGGTGTATACGACCAGATGGTATGACTCTAGGAAGGCATAATTAGCGCGACATTCTAGTTATTAGTTAACTAATTTCTTCTCAACCCATTCATTTCCCACCATAGGGTATTTGGCCTCCTTCACTTCGCTGAGAGGGTAGTCTAGTTATGCTATGCTTACCAGTCGTACTGGCCCAGGGTTTAGCTTCGAGTTTTTCTTCTTGAAAATGTTATTTGCTTGCTTTTAGCTCTCACTCGCGTGTCGCTGATCCTGCAGAAAACTTCAACTAACTATAGTTAGTTAAAGTAGTATAGCCAGATAAAGAATAACCAGTTGGTACTGGTTATCTGCATAATATTTATCTAACTTTATTCTTTTTATTTTATCATCCTCTTTTCTATATAACGTAACTAACTAGAAAATTTACTATATAAAATGGCATAGTTAACTATGTAACATAATTTCCACGAACAAGTAAGTCGCGTGGCCATACATGTAACCGGTCGTTACATATAACAAATTAACGGAGCTTGAAACTAATTTAGATTAATTCAACGCATAATACGTGACAGCCCGTTGATTATCTGGCATACGTTTTGTTTGCTGTGATCTTGATCTTGCTTTTCGAAAAGGGCTTCACTAACGCAGTAAGTAGAGACAGATTCCTATTGAGCTTTAGAAGCAGTCATTACTTTAATATTCTATCAATTGCGCGACTCATTCGTTTAAGTAAAATCACTTTTTACGGATTTAGACGCGTGTATTTGTTTGTTTATTACTAACTAAACTTCTTGTGGTGACGGATTAAGAATACAAGTGTTACTACCACATTTAGCCATTGCATTAAGAGCTAGTTCGGCAATAAACTAAGCATTTACTTACGGTCTATCTTCCAACTAAACCGTATGCTAAATTGCCAACACGTCTAGTCACCGGGATGTAGTAACTAAACTGAATTCCTTACTGTAGTGGTGGAGGCCTGTGCCCAAAATTGGAATAGTTAGCTATAGACCAAGGGACTGGGAAGAAACACTAGGTTTTACCTTCCGTTTGAACTACATTCTTTACCATTGGTAGTGATACTGACTTGCGACCTCCCTTGTACTCAAGTTAAGTGAACTGTGTGTGTAATCAACGAATTTTTCGGTAGTGACTAGTCATAAACTTCCAAATTTGATCTAACTACGGAATAAAGATTTTAACATATTTAGCTTATTAGCTGTTGCCCGCGACTCCGACCGCGTGAAATTTAGAAAACTTTTCATCCCTTTTTTCGCAATAAAAGGTAGCCTATGTCCTTTCTCAGGGTCTAAAGATTGTCTGTGCCAAATTTCATCAAAATTGGTTGAGAAGTTTAAGCGGGAAAGCGTAACACATAGACAGACAGAGTTACTTTCGCATTTATAATATTAGTAGGGATAAATCTGCCTCTACATTTAGGTCTCTCATCACGCTTGCGTGATGAGGTGATAAAACGAAAAAATATAATAAGTTTTTCTTACTGAACACTAAGGTATAAGGCGTAAGGCACGCGTAGCCTTTCATGCAAGTTATCAATATTAGCGATGCCGTGAAGAATGTCGCATTGTGCACGTGTGTTTTACGATAGCTTTTAAAATAATAATGCATTGTTCATTTTTACACTTTTTTGTAGTCTTTAGTTCGAAAACTGTTAAGTTTTTCTTTAGTCAATTGATTACATTGCTTGACAGTTGTAGTTAACAATATTTTTTGGGATTGTCAGTACAATTTTATATTTAGTCGGGTACATTCAAGTTAATTCTTCCAGGACCCAAGTAAAGAGGAAGTGTGAAGTTGCGATAGACAAAGTTCATAACCCAGAATATGGAACTCTGCAGAGTTTCCAATTACGAGATGTCTCAATAACAAAGGCGGAAGAATAAAATAAAGAAAGACCCCATCACCATATGGGAATAATAATGCTTGAGAATGAGAGAGAGAGAGAGAGAGAGACAGTCAAGAGCAGCTCTATTTCGCGTAACGTTTGTTTCGATACCAAAAATAGGATATAATTTCTTACAGTCTACAAGCTCTGGCACGTGTACATACAGCCAGCGCTATCGACACCATCTAACCTCCCTACTCTACTCTATGCTACGCCCGTGAATGCCCATGATGCCATCTCATTACGGAGTTTAGTTATAAAAAAGAATCAACTTAATTGAATGGAGTAATACAATGATGACTCAACAAGACTATTTATAGTCATGCCATTGTAAAAGCTATCATTCTGCGACTATTGATAGATAATCGCTTTTTCATTGTAAGACCCGTTGCCTTCTTGTTTTTTTTTAACCTACGTTCTTGCTACAATAGCTTACGAAATGTAAATTACAACTTTTTGTTTACATGTTGTCATTAATTTCTTTTTAGTTATTCGCAAATGCTTTTTTATTTTAGAGTGTACTGACACAACGAATTTATAAAATATCTCCTATTGACAATTTTGTACAAGTCCGATTTAAAAAATTCTTTCCGTGTTTAGTACATTTATCGAGGAAGACTATAACATTACCGTAGCCGCTTGCCGACGTCCGCCACAACATCAGTGAAAAATGTTGCAAAAACGGATAAAATTTTCTAAGTTCCACGCGTACGGAGTCACGGGCCTCAGCTAGTCAGTAATATAATAGTTAACTGTTATATGTGTGCGCAATTTAAATATGTAACGGGGTGTGCTATACAAAAGATTCCCTGTTTCTGTGACATAATTGTTCAATACGTTCACGTTTTTAGTGAATTCTCAACGCATATCACCTATGTGAGGCATAACTGTTGAAATTACGTGACATGGTTTGCAATAACTTGTTAGTAACTTGGCCTCATAACCGATCTTAAAGTAACTAGAACAACTTGTCATTGTTAAAACCTAAATGATAGCTGTGAAAATTGTTTTGAATGTAAACTCTATATTAAAAATAATTTGGTACTAGCTGATGCCCGCTACTCCGTACGCGTGGAATTTTAGATCCCCATTATATTTAGTCACCGTTTAAATCAAAAATCGGCCCTGCCGTTCTCAAGTTTTAGCGAGACTAACGAACAGCAATTGATTTTTATATCTTAATATAATAAAGTTAATTATTTTAAATGTTAAAAGTATTTGTGCCTCCTCCACTTCGGGAGAAATTATGATCTACTCTACCGCGCTGACCAGGAGTGTTGGGACATGGTTTGTTTTCGAGGTCTCCGTATCTCACAGAGAATGTTATCTGTGTACAATAAACGAAAAAGATGGGGTGACACTTGTATTTCCTGTAATCCGTCACCACACGGATTATTTTTGTAACTAAATTATTTTAGTTAACAAGATATATAAGATTTTAGTTATCTAACTAGTTAAACAAATAATGCTGACATAACGAATAGATACAAATGTTTTTGGGTACCACGGAAATAGAACGAGATAATATATAAACCACTTAATCCCATTCAGGATACACTGAACTGTTCGACAAATTGAATTGACCTCCAGGAAGCAATACTTAGTTGATATAAATGTATAGGATACGACACAATTATTATACTATGTACACATTAGACAGGGCGCACGTGGCGTCATCGCGTCTGGATGTAATCGGGTCATTGCCCACTGACCGTATTGTGAGCGATCGATGCAAAAGGATAATACAGACATTCCTTCATAATCATAACACATGGCTACAAGCCATTGTTATCGCAGCCTAGTGCTTTTGCTTTTAATGGGATAAAAATTTGCGCAAATAGTTAATATGATTAATAAATCAAATTACAGTCAAATCACCATGAGCGGGACTTGAACCCACGACCACTAAATACCGGTCCGTTTCTCTCCCAACTGAACTACGATGGGACCAGCAGTGGTATTCAGTAAGAAAAAGTGAAGTGAATTTTCGGTGAATCTTGATCACGTGACAGCGCTCCTCTATTTTTATTGGATATGATATGATAACCAAATTTGATTTATTAAGTAAAAGCATAGCAAGTCAATTGCAAAAAGTTAAGAAATTTGGGTAATATGATTTTTATGGATTTTCGACATTTTGTTATCCGTTGCGATTTGTAAAGGGATTTTCTTGTGTTTGACTTGCCTCTTGACGAATGATTTAATCTCGATGTATCCTTGTTGCTTATTTTGTGTAATAAATTTGCCAATCGTAGTTGAATAGTTACAAATAGGTAAGTTGATTTACTTACGTTTTAATTTAGAGGTTTAGCGGTAGTCTAGACCTCAAAGAATTCTTTTTCACATTGGTTTCTTGAAGCGATTGTTTTAAAACTGTGCTAAGCAATAGTTAGTTAAGTTAGTTTCTAATCGCACGACAACGTGTCATAAGAGTTGTGATATTTACGTGTATATGTACAAATTTGATACATTATCCTATGAATCATTGCTACCCGTTATAATTAGGAATCCTTTCGCTATTACGAACGCTAATGGCATTTTTTCATATCCGACCTTACCCGTAAAAGTGATAAAAATATTAATGAGAGTTTTTTGTTCAATTCATAGCGAACACTTTTGTAATATTTTTATAAAGATAACGATGATTGATTTAATGATCTGCAGAAGCTGATTTTTAAACGTATTCCACAGATCCTGAGGATATTGAACTTAGATGAAAACTGAATAACTATTTTACATCATCCACACATAGTCAAGAGTAGTGAAATTTAAATTAGTTATAGTTAGTTGATTTGATTTATAAACAATAAGCAACCTAATTCCGTGTGAAAATGATGTCTTTAACAAAGTAAAACTTCATAATATTATATCAAAAAACGAATCAATTTGATCTTGCTCAAACTTGGTAATTGGTAATAATTGTTTTTTTTTAATAATAATTTTAAGCAATCATTAAAGTTTAGCTTTGTACAGACATAAATTTATAACTTGCATTCTGTGTTTGCCGATAATTATTTGTACAGAATTGGCTATGTAGTCAGAGTAATTTAAGTTATTGATTGTATCTTCTGTAACAAATTTTGGTAGAACTTATGAAATAAATAAATAAACAAGTTTTGTATTTCTTTATCATGTTTTATATAAGTCCCGTCTCATATTTGCTGATGCGTCGCTCCTACGTCAATAATTCCAGCATGGAAGTTTGAATACTTTGAATGATTGTCAATATCCTGTATGAATCGTAATGATCACAACGATATGCCATCCTACGTCATACGTGAAAATATTGATAATCAGATTAGAGTGGTTTGCAGTGTGCCATAGAATTTATAAAACAACTAGCTGTTGCCCGCGACTCCGTCCGCGTGGAATTTTGAATTTTTTTTTTTCGCAATAAAATGTAGCCTATGATCTTTCTCACGATCTAAAGATTGTCTGTGCCAAATTTCATCAAAATCGGTTGAGAGGTTTAAGCGCGAAAGCGTAACAGACAGACAGACAGAGTTACTTTCGCATTTATAATATTATTAGGTAGGGATTGATTCCTACAGTCGCCTGCAGTCCACGCTTTACGCAACGAGTTTTAAACCAGTTTTCAGTAATAGATAGATATTTAAAAGATTATTAACTATAGATTACTAGAGATTACACCAGAACGGTTACACCAGATTGACGGGCCTCATGTCTAGTGGTTCATGTACCTAGTCGTTCACGAAGTTGCGGGTTTGATTCCCGCACGGGACAATCATTTGTGTGATATTTAAACAATCAAAGCAGTACAATGTCCACTAATTTGATGTTTAAATGCTTTGAAGGAGGAATAAGTCCAAAACTTTACGGTAACCATAATAATAAGTGACGGCTATTGGTTACTATTTTGTTTGTTACTGGAATCATTAGTGATTTCTTACCATCAGGTGGACAATCTCGTCTGCCGCCAGATGTAATAAAAAACTTACGTGTTACGCTATTTACGGGCTGTTGAACTCTATGTATAATTATACAAAACAAAGTTATCTAATCTTTGGACGTTGCAATACAGTCTTAAGCAGCTGATGAGTACATTTACGTGTAGTAGGTTAAACTAATTACTTATTATATTCTTAAGTGGATAATAATTATATTTTTGACGCGTATTTAGAACACACATCTTACTACCGCATTGTTTGTCGTGAATTTAGTAAGAGTGAACTACAGAAAGATAGCCAATGATACCAATTCTACGTTCACAACTAAACTTAACAAACAATTTTAACATTGGTGTATTTTGATTCATTGGCTATTTTGTAGTGCATATTTTTATTAATTTAAATCTTTAGTCTATAATACACAGATGTTCTCATGACAAAATTTAGCTAACATTGCCAATTTTTGTTATTGACACTATTAATTTTCATTTTTTAGTTAAGCTTATGCATATAGGATTGGTACCAATAATACCTTCACTGTTCTTTCTTAGACTGGACACTTCAAACTAAACCATATAGTTAACTATAGTTTTATCTACACTTCTGGCTAGCATAACCATTACAATAACTACTGCCGTTTTGTGGAGAAGGCCCAAGCTCAATGGTCAAGCTTTTGTGATTTGAGCAGACCAAAAGGATCGTTGCAATTTAAGCATTGATATTGCATTATAGTACGTAATATTTGTTGATAGCGTATAATAGTTAGATCAAAAACTAAAATAAATACGCTTGAAAATTCTATTTAATATTTTTTTTAAATATTGCATTGTCAACTGTTCTTAATAAGTGTGTAATATTTCAGACCAATCCAACTACAGCAAGTGGGTGAAAATCATTTTCAAAGATTTCGTAACATAGATTGATAGATACGTACCGAAATAATAAAAGCGTGTTAAAAGTGATATATAGTTAGTAAGTCCGCCACTTCCACCATCCATCCATCCATCAGCCTCTCTCCGTCCACTGTTGGACATAGGCCTCCCCCATAGAACGCCACAAAGCGCGGTCCTGTGTACACACAAGTATAGTGATTTAGTAAGTTCCACCCCTGACTATGGTGACTGAAAAGTATCCGAAACGTCATCCTAAAATCTAAAACAAATATACGCGTCTAAATCCGTAAAAAATGGTTTTATTTAAGCAATTGAGACGCGCAAGTGTTAGAAAACAAAATTAAACTACATATTTTATATGTATTTTGTAGGTATTGTTTCATATCTTCATTGCACGGATGCCTTTCATATTGTAAAACAGAATATAAAATCATTCTCAAAGGGGAATGCCAAATTGTTGCATCAATCAATTTTATGAGTCGGCAGCCGGCTTACAAAGGGAATGGAAGTAGTTACTTAAATCAAAACTGGGCTGTATGATGCATTGTCTTTGCATTCGTTGAAGTAATTTGGTGGAATTTAAAAAATAAGTCGTTTAAAAGCTTGTTTGACGAAAAGTTGTGCCTCCTCGTCCTTTTTATGTCTACCGCTGGGTTCAGGTCTTCCTGAATACGACATTCTTTAATGTCATATAAATACATATGTATGCAACGGCTCTACAACGAGGAGCCACCGCTTGTTCTGCGGCATCCAATTCCTCGTCGCCACTCGTAAGCCTTTCTTCCCTTAATGGTTAAATTTTTGCTAGCATGTGTCCTGCCTAGCTACCTACTTTATATAACTCTGTTAACTATTGTTACAAACTACCAAATTAACTTGGTTAAAATAACTCTCTTTCTTCAGCCCATTAATGTTCCACTGTTGGGCACGGATCTCCTCGACATCGGGTTTGTAGTCTACTATACCGCGCTGACCAGGCTTGTTGGCATTGGGTTTAAAGAATGAAAGAAAATGCGTTTATTTTGGTACACTCCACAACCTATTTTACAGATATCTAAATAATGAAAAAAATACTAAACATAGTGACAAAATAGAGATGCAGAGGGCCAAAATAGGTCAAGGGTGTTGCAGCGCTGATTTTCAGAATGTGCCTGGGTGATGTTTAACTTCGAGTTGTTGATAAATGTATTCTTAATCCGTCACTACATGGATGGTTTATATAACTATAGTTAATAAAGTACATCAAAATGCGATGTAGACTCAATCGAGTGACATTGTAGTGGTCAAATTGGTTACTGTCAGCACGACCGCAATAAGCTCAGTTGGCAGAGCTACGGAACGGTATTCCGAGGTCGTGGGTTCAAGTCCCGCTTGCGGTGATCACTTATTTCACTACAATTTAATTTATTAACTATAGTTAATTAATAAACAGAAATTATGAAAACATTTTTACGTTACAGCATAAGTAATAGGACTAAGCTTACGTTTACTTATTTCTACCTAATTAATGTGCAAATCGATACTAACTTAGCATTTCTATCACTAACAATATTGTTATATTATTATGTACATAATTAAATAAATAAAATAAATAAATTAATTAAAAAATTATTTAATTATTTAATTAAAATTATTTAATTTATGTAAATTTTATTCATATTTTTATAAGTAAGCAGTTACCTTACATAACGATTAAATAGGGTTAATCGTTGGTAACAAAGCGTAAACTTATTTCTAAATAAAATCTGCCAAGAATAAAAGTATTGTGATATTCCGAAAGACAGAGAACAGATGGTCTTCTTCGACGTCGAGCTATTATATATTTAATTTAATTATCTAATTCCATGATGTCCGATGTAAGCATCATGTACGCTGTTTGCATTAACTTCACGATGTCCGATTTTTTATTGTAAAGGTGTATGAATTTCCTATGATCATTATTCTTTAACGAAAAAGACGAAGCCAACGAAAGTGTGTTTAGAATCTAAACACACTTCGTTGGCTTCGTCTTTTTGATCTCTTGATCTAAACTTTAGATCATAGCAGATGGCGCTCTGTAGTCTCTATCTACACTCATAGGCAAAAGGCGTGATGTTAAGATGATGATGAAAAACTTCATAGGTCTTAATAACGTTCCTAATGTTATAAACATTAGAAACGTTACATATCATTTATAGGTAGTAATTCGGCATTTCATTTGCTTATTCGCTTATACAATAGTTTTATTTGTTTTGTTACAGATCTAAGACACCATGTTCAATTTTATGAAGAAAACCTCTGTGTTAACTGGTGGTGATGTAGGCGGTGGTGAAGAGCGAGACGGGGAAAAAGAGAGACGAAAACGGGAGAAGAAAGAGAGGAAAGAAAGGGAGAAAAAAGAGAGGACTGCCGCAGGGCTTGAAGAACCACTTAGACTTGAAGAGGTAAGTAAACTAACGGTATTAGTTTATAACTGTATCTAATTAGTTCGTACGAATGTTTTATAGTACAGCAGGGCAAATTTTTTTTTAATCGGCTTCTTAGAAATGTGATTAACTAAATCTATATTTTTATACTAATATTATAAAGCTGAAGATTTTGTTTGTTTGTTTAAACGCGCTAATCTCAGGAACTACTGGTTCGATGTGAAAAATTCTTTCAGTGTTGGATAGTACATTTATTGAGGGAGGCTATATAACATCACGCTGCGATCAATGAGGAAGGGGAAAAAGGAGTGCAGCGTCGGTGAAAAATTTTCTAAATTCCACGCGTACGAAATAGCAAGTATCGAAATAATAGCGAATAAAAAATATAAAGTAGTTAGTTTATAACTAAACCTAACTAGTTAGTAGGTATGAATCTCATTACTGGTCCAGCTGAGCAAAAAAATATATTTAATCGACTTCAAAGAAACTAAATGTATACTAATATTATAAAGCTGAGGCGTACTCAAAAATTTTTCTAAATTCTACGCGTACGAAGTCGCGGGCAACAGTTAGTGTTAACTAAATGGATGGCGGTTATACCTATACAATTTTTTAAACCATTAAATTAAACTTTTTTATAGAATCTTACTTTCATAGCTGTGTAGACCTGTAGCCTGTAGAATCATGACTTCTAATTATTATATTTTTTGTAGAACATTATTTATAACTAACTTTTTAATTACATATGAAATTAAATAATTTTATGTAAGTTATGCAGTCGTTAATTAAATAGGTATATTTTATAACGTATTTTTATATGACAAAGATGAATTTGTTTATGTTATGGAGGTATTAACACGCTTTTATAAGTTCGGTATGTATCTATCAAGGTATTAACCTATGTAACGGAATCTTTGAAAGTGATTTACACCCACTTACAGTAATCGGATTGATCTGAAATTTTGCACACATATTAAGGACCGATGACAATGCAATAATATAAAAAATATTTAGGATTTTCTAGCGTGTTTTTTAGTTTTTGAACTAAACATTATATTTATGTTAAAAATCTCGCTAGTTATTCGTAACGTGACGATGTTGTAGACTTGTATCTACAGGGTAGAAGCTCACCCGTATGAACTCGATACTTGACCCAATTAATGCCTTGTATCGATTAAAAAGGTTTGTCTTATATTTTCTCGCGTTGGAATCAGCCAGGGAAAATCCAGGCATCTTTTTGAGACCATATAAACTTTACCACTAGTGTAGAGTATACTTATAGCTAGTAATCTAATAGAGGGAGCCTGTAGGGAGACTGGAGTTCTGTAGCACAGGTCTTGGCCTATTTCAGACTCCAGACTCTAACAAGGGATATTTTGATTATTGATTTGTACTATTTAAGCTGAATTTTAATACTTCTTTGACAAACAAGCATATGGCTCGCCTAATGGTAAGCTATTACGGCAGCCTATAGACGTTTGCAACATCAGAGGTATCACTAGCTCGTTGTTGACCCTGTAAGAACCTTTTAACACCCTTTTTAAGAGCTCCATACTGTATCTTCCTAATAAGGACTTACAGATTGTTATAAGAGCATCACTTTAAAGTTTTTTTTTATACGGAACCCTTTAAACGGTTTATATAGCACTAATTTAAAACAGCCTACTTGGAATATACAAACGAAAGCGATTGATAAGCAAATTGCAAAAAGATTAATAACTGTAAATAGGCTCGAAACGAACCTTTAAAACACACACATTCTTGAAGCAGACATCTATTACCTATAAATTTCCATATAACAGTATACTAAAATAAATGCAAATTTGTCATAAATCAATGATCTCTAAAATAACTACATAATAGTGCCTATTCTATGTGCAGAACTAAACTTAACTTAACTAAAAAATGAAAATTGATAGTGTCAATAAGACAATGCGGCAATTTTAACACAACTTTTTTTATTATAAAAACTGTTTATTATAGACTAACGATTTTAATTAATATAAATGTGTACAACAAAATAGCCAAATATTTAAGATACGGCAATAGTTGTGTTCATTTTTTAGTTAAGTTAAGTTTAGTTCTGCACATAGAATAGGCATCAATATTATATTTATTTCAATCTTTAAAAGTATGTATAGACGTGTGACTAGCTGTTGTACGTGAATTCGTACGCGTGGAATTAAAAAAAATCCCTGTTTTAGCCACATTTTTCACTACTGTTTTACTTTTATTGGTTGCAGCGTGATGTTATAATATAGCATTCCTCGATAAATGTACTGAAAGAATATTTCAAATCAGACCAGCGCGGTTCCTGAGATCAGCGCGTTCAAACAAACAAACTCTTCCGCTTTATATTATTAGTATATTAGATTATTTTCCCTCGCGGCGTGCTAAAAGAGCCTGGAGTTAAGAATAAGTTAAACAAGTAATTTGAAACATTTAGCACAAAGTTTTGCCAATTCTTTTCTGCGTGATGAAATGTTTGCTTAAACAAGTTTTTATGATGACAACATGATATATTTGATTGCAATCAATGAACTAATGATGATTTCTAACATAATTTTAATTAAATTGATTAATAAATCAAATCAACGGTACATTTGCTGTGTTACAACAACAAATAACTCATTTCTTAATTCAATTCTCAAGATACCGTTGTGTAAAAAAAACGTGTCGCTACCGGAAAATCTTGTTTGTCATTTATTGTGATAAATACGACCATAACCATGGCCAATACTTGTTTTGTCAATGTATCTGTATTGTAGTGGTCCAAGGGTATTGTATTATATTTTCGAATCTATATCACAATGAGCAGTTATTTAGGAGATGTAAATTAATATGTGACGTAAATAGTTACTTAGATATTTTCTAATACGTCCAGTGTTTCGTCTAGGCGTATTGCCGCAGGGTTTGTTTTCGAGTTTTCTGTTTCTCACAGAGAATGTTATCAATGTACAATATTCTTAGCAGACCTTTTCAGCACTCTAGAAAGGAAAAGGAGTGGTGACACTTGCATTCTTAATCCATCACGACACGAACAATCCAAGACACATCTAAACTAATATTAAAAAGCTGAAGAGTAGTGAAGAGTTTGCTTGTTCGAACGCCCTGATCTCAGGAACTATGATTCGTGCCACCAAATGCAGCGAATCATTAGTGAAAAATATTTCAAAAAAATTGGAAAACTTTCTAAATTTTCAAATTCCACGCATACGAAGTCGCGGGCAACACCTAGTAATCAATAATAGTATTATCTATATCTGAATCTACGAAAGGTAATGTTTGTAAATATTCCAATACAATATTAGCACACACCTAGACGCCAATGTTATCAAATATTGACATTAAAGACAAAACGTTCAGGTACATCATGATCAGGTTTTACGAAATACCATCATGGCTTTCCTTACGTTTGTTTGTTATTCTACCTATTGATCTTTCGTATACCTTTTACTTTGCAATAGGTCAAAAGTACGAGGTTGAAACGCGTTCTCTTTGCTATGTAAATACATTACCTAATTTTATTTGTGACATTAGAAATAGTATCAATTTTGTAATATATTCTCTCATTGACTGTCCAATGAGCAAGGAATCAAAGACTAGTCATAAAACATTCAGTGCATGATTCTGTTCTTCCAGTCATTTACAGTCCTTTAATTAAAAGTCTCTTAGTTACTTCCAATAGAGTAGAGCGGTCTGGAGTCGAGGTGAGTCTGGAACTTACAGCCCGTGAAGTGAAATAAAAGTCGTAGACTTACGAAAAATGCCAATAAGCTGTTAAAATTTGACTTATTTAACTATATTTAAATGCTATATCAAATGTACATCACAAACCTTCCTGCAATTTTTTTTCCTTGCCTAAGCCCTACCGGGCTATTTCTTTATTCGTGCCTTGAGCTTTACCATGACGCGCGCGATCTCCTCCTCGGGGAGACTTGAACTTTCATGTAATACCTATATTAACATAATTAGCTATGATTCAATGGTAATGATTAAACATGAAGGAGTGTTTGTTTGTTCAGATGATAAAATATATGTCACACTTATTCCTAGTAAGATATGTTACAAATAGTCTTTGTTATGACAAACTTAGATAACATAAAACTAAAGTCACGAACTCATTACCTTTTTTTTGTTGATGCGGTGGATGAAATGCCTTTACGCATCCCCTCTGCTATCGTCGTCGGCTGAGGGGTATATAGGATTCGCCGATGCTAGCGTTGGTAGCGTCCACTAACTCATTACCTGGCTTATTGGGATGTATGAGAGGATTGAGCTTAGAACTAAATTTCGTTCAATTTAGTAAAAGTAACTCAAAAGTATATTTGCAATGATTATGCTAAATTGACAGTCGTCGCGTCGTCACCATACATATTCTTGAAATGAAATGATGTATTTGCAGAATATGGGTTTACAATATAATAAGGTGGTCAGGTTACTGTTACGGTAGTGCCATACTCAACCGTTTCCGGTGAGCAAAAAAAAAACTATCAATGAGCTTACTAGCTTCTTCTGCCCTTTTCTCTTTATTACACGTCGGCCCAACACGACTTCTTGTCAATCTTGCAGTGGGTTTGGCTGATTTTTACGGCCGGCTGCCTGCCTAATGTAAACCCTTCTTGGGTTTAAATACGGCAAAAATACGGTAGTAGAACTGTTTTAAATTGTAATCTAACAAAACATAACTGAATGAAAATAGTTAATATTTGTATACAAAATATTTGCTTACATAGCTAATTGACGTCATGTCTACAGTGCAATATAGCACTACAACCAGAATTTTAACTAAATTAAGTGTCCAAAAAATACTGTTTCTTCAGAATTTAGAGCAAAAATAATTGTTTTATAATTTAAACTATGCAGTTCTATAACAGGGCAACAGAATCCTAATCTAAATAATATATCAAACGCACTGGTGATATTGCCAGGAACTAACTATTTGCTGTCATGTGTGATGAATTCTGGGGTCGGCTTCAATAGAGCGTTACTTCTTGTGGTCAGTTGGCGCCCACAAACTGACACGCGATAAGTACTTTGTTTATCCCTTTATTTCGATATTAGACATAAAGTATCTTTATTTATACTATTACTGCCTAATAAACTAAGTAACTCAATATAAAACATTGTTTTTGTAAGACTTGTACAATCCTTACTTCTTCGCTACGAAACCTTCTAAACAGCTGGAATACGTGGGAAGACTGATGTATGTAATAGGTAATCTTTCAAAATAGTGGCTCGCTCCTTAAAAATTTTTTACTAATTGGTAACTACAGTCTCCGAGAGTGCTATTGTCTATATGTAGTGATTACAAATTCCTCAACCATCTCTATGTAGATAGTAAAGGACTAGTGTTGCAAATAACATGAGATCAACTTACAAATTTAATTCTCGCCTTGTCAGGCCTCGCCCATCCTAAATAGTGGAAACTCGAGAGAGTAAAAGAAAACTGCTATTTCTTGGAAAGTGCTTATTTCAATACAGAGAAATTCGTTTGAATATTAAACGGTAATTTGATTGTTTTATTAGTTGAGTGTTTGAATGCTATAATCGATGTAACAGTAGTGAAATTGATGAAAACAGAATGCTATTACTGATGCCCCATTCATTACTCGGAAGATATATCTATGTTTACAAATGTCTACCATTCAAGGCCTGAATATAAATTAGTTTCGAATAGTCTACAAAAAAAATTATTTTGCAAATCCGTCGCGAATTGTTACGATTAAATAAAACCATAATTGCGTATACTTGTTTTAAGTTTTAGCCCCACGTTTCGGAAACTTCAGTCATGGACATTGATAGGACCGGAATATTTAAATCCGTAAAAAGTGGTTTTATTTCAGAAAATGTGTAGCGCAAGTGAGTGTTAGAAAATATTACGTTCCTGCTCAAATAAGGGAGACCAGACACTTGGACAGTTAATTACTAATGGTTTTATTCATAATGACTTATTGGAGGTTTCAAAGTTCGGTTCGCGAAAATTGTCAAAAACTGTTATTCATAATAATCTTTTATTTATTCATAATAGTCTTTTTACGCTAAAACGTTTATTATCTCTCCGATAAAATCTCCTTTTAAACCTCCGATAAGTCATTATGAATAATAATAATAATAAATAAATATTCATGGATATTTCACACAACGTCCTCTGGTCCCAAGCTAAGCTTATATGCTCGTGTTATGGGTACCAGAATACGGATATAATACATATACTACTTTTCTTTTGTAAATACATAGTTATAATACATAGTAAACACCCAGACGCAGTACCTACAGACATTTGTATGACAAATAAAAACATCACACAAATGATTGTCCTGACCGGAATAATACCCTGAATAAGTCCGTAAATAGTTACTACAAAACAAACAAGAACGATTTATTACTATGTCTGTATTAATTATATTATAAATCATTTACTACCAATTATCTCCAGCGGCAGCTTCAGAATTTGATGGTATTTTAAACGGCAAGAGTTTTTGTTATCAAGCTATCAAAATAATAAAATTTTATGGTTATGATAACACCAAAATATCTTTATAACGGTATATATAGGCAGATTGGTCAGTGTACTTTACGCTTGGCGAGCAGATGTAGATGCAGAGACCATCTGCGGAACGAGACTCAATTTATTAGGGTGGGAAATGTTCTGTGCACTTTATGTAGGTATTTTGTGTAGGTACCTACTTTGATATTAAAATAAATAAAAGTATACAAGTCATTCTCCGTGTGGTGACTGATTAAGAATACCAGTGTTACCACCCCATCTGCTCCCAAGGGTGCTGTGAAAGTCAGCGAAGGGATTTTGTACACAGATAAGTAAGATAACATCCTCTGAGAGACGGAAAACTCGATAATAAATCCTGTGCCAACACGTCTGGTCAGCGCAGCACAGTAGACCATAATCCCTCCCAAAGTGGGAAAGGCTTTCTTCACTTTATTGATATTAAAGATGTCATTACAAAAACTTCTCTAATAAAATGATATAAAGTTCTTTCAAAGATGATTGTTTTTAATTAAAAGTTAACAGTACCTTTCACTGAAACTTGGCAACTTTTGTCCGAATCTATCAGAGCGAATCTTGTTTGTGCCACAATTATCGCGTCAGCAGATTCTAATCGACAACGTGTTGATAACTTATAAGTTTTCATCCAATTAATGTCCATGATAATCTTATAGCGAAGTCTACGCGTGTACTTGCGTGCTAAGAATTAATTTGCCGAAAATAATTATAACAATATTCTTTTGAATAGTTATTCTTTTATTATTATAACTTAGACATTGTAACAAAACTGTAACAATACGGCCAATTCTGATGTGTTAAAACTTAACGTAACTTAATTAAACCAAATATTTTTAGTTCGGTAATGTAAAACAAATTGAAAGAAAGAATTGTCACAGAAAACATTATGTGTAGCTGCTTCTTTTGGTTTAATACTCTAAAAAGCTATCTAAAGATTTTAGACAGACATCTTTTTACTCCCCGTCAACAGACCATTCAGTACTTTTTTGTCGGTCAAAGAAATGTCCCGCAAGTTTTGAGAAATACACAGAATGATAAAAACAGGTTTAGTGACAATCTACTTGTGAGTTTGCTTAGATTTTTGCGAGTGCCTATTCTGGTAGCATGACGAAACTAAAATACCAATGTTGATAGTGCTTAAAATACATTTAGGTAATCCTACTTATATTATAAATGTGAAATTTTGTGAGTATGGATGTTTGGACGTTTGTTATTCTTTTACGCAAAAACCACTGAATGGATTTAAAACCACGGATTTCTGTTAAACTGCAACTGTTTAATAAATGAATTGTTTTAACCTCTAAGTACCTGCCTATTGGATTAAGAAATTGCTACATTCAAGGATCTTGTACACTAGAAATGAAGTAAAAATTGTATTTTCTCTATAAGTGATTTTGTAATCTTTTGAGAAAAATAAATGTCTTTAACCGTAAAAGAAATTTTAAAATAATGTAGTGTATCAGAATTAAACATAGGCTACAATCTATAAAGATGTGTGAATTGTCCAAAATGTGACGGTAAGTGTCAAGTAAGTAGGAATTTCACGGATATGAAGTCGCGGGCAACGGCTAGTGGAAAATAAACTTTGTATGATATTAATCTCTAATCTAAATGTATGTTGATCCGTATGTTGATCTACCCCGTGGCCACACGGGGTAGAAATAAAAAACAATGCCCCATTTCCTCGACAGGGTTTTGTAAGCGCCAGCAAAAGGATAATAAATTCGAAACTAAACCTATAGACAATTCAGATACTAACAACCCTGGTTAGTGCAGAATAGTAGACCAAATACCTTCTCAAAAAGGAGGAGGCAGGTGCCTAACAATAGAATGTTAAAGTGCTGTAAAATGTGTTTAAGAGGATACCAAAATAGCTTCGTGCATTTTTCTACGTACGAAGTTTTCATTGTTTCTTTAGATTGAATGGCTAGAGCTCTAATTTTTAAGTATATGTTTTTTCAATATATGATCTAGGATCGCATAAACTCAGAAACGCGATTGAAAAAAGTTTTCTCGATAGAAAATCTTAGCGAAACAACCTCTCAAATTTTTTATTTTTTTCATTTGTCGGTCTATTATCGCGTATTAACTAATGAAATAACTTTAAAAACATAAGTAACTATTATATATAAAAACACGTAAATCAGAATTAAAATATATTTAGTAGATTTTGAGTAAATAGGAAAAGTATCCCTAATTCTTCATTTTCTGTGCCCACTGGCTGTGTTAATATGTACGTGTCGGCGATGATATACGATAATATTGATGTAGGCCCTTAATATAATAGCCATCAACCCATTATAAGAAACAGTTGGTTACGTTTTATATTTTTGAAGAATTAGCGAAACTGTTTATGGGAAACGAAAACAAGCAACAGGCCTTGTGGTCGAGTGGTACATAATGTTACGGACTGCCGTTCACGAGGTCGCGATTCCCGTACGGGACAATCAATGAGATATTTATAATTGTAGTACAAAAGTTTGTACCGCGTCTGGGTATTTTCTATGTATTATAAGTATGTATTTACAAAATAGAAGTAGTACTTATATGTATTCTATCCGTGTTCTGGTACCCATAACACAACCATATAATAAGATTAACTTGCGATCAAAGGACGTTGTGTGAAATGTAAAAAAGAAACTAAACAAATACATAAATTGAAATTACGTTCATATACTAGCCTCGAGTTATTGAAAGTTACCTTGAATAACGTTTAAATATATATTATAGCCAATTACGTACAAATTATACATCTGCTGTAGGTAATATAAAATCCCGTAATGTTTTCTGTTAACGCTATCAAAAACGGTACTTGCGCTCACAAAATTGTAATTAACAAAACTTATTATTAATCAATTTATGAAACTTGTTTATGGTATACTAGCTGTTGCACGTGACTCCGTCCGCGTGGAATTTGGAAAATTTTTATTTGCGGAATAAGAGGTAGCCTATGTCCTTTCTCAGGGTCTAAAGATTGTCTGTGCCAAATTTCATCAAAATCGGTTGAGAGGTTTCATCGGGAAAGCGTAACAGATAGACAGACAGAGTTACTTTCGCATTTTTATAATTATAAAGCGTAAGTTTGTTTGTTTGTTTAAACGCGCTAATCTCAGGAACCACTGGGCCGATTTGAAAAATTCTTTCAGTGTTAGATAGGGCATTTATCGAGGAAGGCTTTAGGCTATATAACATTACGCTACGACCGGTAGAAGCGAAGCAGTAGTTAAAAATGTTGCAAAAACGGGGAAAATTTTCTAAATTCTACGCGACGGGGTCGCGGGCAACAGCTTGTTTATAATATTAGTGGGGATTATACTGCCATCAGTATTAATTACTAGCCGTTGCCTGCGACTTCGTACGAGAGGAATTTAGATTTTCCCCGTTTTTGCAACATTTTTCACTGCTGTTACGCTCCTATTGGTCGCAGCGTGACGTTATAATATATAGCTTATAGTCTTCCTCGATAAATATACTATCTAAACCTGAAAGAATTTTTCAAATCGGACCAGAGGTTCCTGAGATTAGCGCGTTTAAACAAACAAACAAACTCTTCCATTTTTGAATAGTTCCGTTAGTATAGATTATCATTCATATCATTGGGTCAAATATAATGTTTAGTTGGTGGTATCATATAGTGGCATATACATTCTATTATGTTATTATGTGGTTTTGTTTACATGTATGTTAAGCACGATTTTCCTGTTTTAGTTATTGTTACAGGAATTTTCCTTTGAAAATTAATACTATATCGTTTGCAATGCTTTATTTTTGGTCATAAAAGTATATAGTTATTACTACTTTGTAGCTTTAATAGTGGGAAAGGGCACAAATTTCGCTACAAAGGCTGTATTATGTATGATTTAATTATACATTGATAAAATTGTTGGATTTCTTATTGAGTCGCTCGCGCTGTTAAAATGTTATTGCATACGTACTAATATAATATAATAATGATATGACCGTGTCAGCAGTAATTTGAATCCGTATAAATATAAATTTTGATCGTTGTCGCATAACTTTTTTAGATTGCTGCATTTCATTATTAACAAATATTTGCTTTGGAGTGATTCCTCCAAAGCAAATATTTGTTAAGTTTACGTAATGAAAATGTCAATAGCGGGTGAATTACTTAACTTTCGTATTGTTTTAAGAGTAACTTTACATTTATGCAAATGTCATTCACGCCAGTTCGATTACGACATTCGATTCTGTTATTGACCTTCATGCTTAGTCAAGCGTAAAGTTAAATATAGCCTCGATTTACTAAAATTGCTTTTATTTCACACAGGTGCGGCGATCGCTGAAATTGCGTGGCAGGCGCAAGGAAAAGGAGAAACTGCCTTCCGGAATAACGGCTGACTACACTGCATCTTTGTTCGCTCATCTCGAACATGACTCTAATTATTCCAACTATCCCCTTATTTCAACCTCAGGATCAAACTCCAATCTTAGCGATGAGAACAACCATCTTTCACCTAGCTACCCAACAACCCACACTTGGAGTAAAAAAGATGGAATACTTCAATCCGATAGCTCCGAAACATCACTGAATTCTTTGAACAATCCAATCAATAGCAGCCCTAGACAACCGCCAAATCTACCTCCTATACCACCGCGACCTCCAAAACGTGGGATCCTCAAAGGTCCACGTCTAAGTAATACTAGTTCAAATTCTGTAGAAAACAATGTTCAAAGTACTGATGCCGTAGACAATATCAACGGTCAAGATTCCAATTTGTTGGCAAGGAACACTCAGCAAAATGAAATGATTTCTTATGGAATTCCTCCATCTAAGAGTACTTCATCGAGTGATGATGCTCACCACGTGCAGAATTTTACCAAAAAGGTGATCCACAGCCCTGTGGACACCCAATTTAAAAACTATAAAAATAGCTCTTCTAAACCATCTATCGTAACTCAGGATGTTGACGAAGTTCCAAAGACTAATGGGAACAGCTACCTTGGTGTGACGTCTACGTCACCAAGTGCTGATTCATTAACAGATACCACTACTAATTCTTCTTTTGCTACCCCACCGTTTTCTACCTCCCCCGTAGGTGAGTCTCAAGGCTTCCATAGATGGTCAAGAACTAGCAATTTTGAGGACTTTTATTTGCCACTTCCAGCCTTAACTCCTTTACAATTACCCAAACCCAGAGTTCTTACTATCCCAAGACAAAAAGCACCCAGAAATGACTTTGGATTTAGTCTTCGCAGAGCAGTAGTACAAGAAAGAATATACATTGGAGATATCAATGGGCATGACAAAGCCTTGATGAACGGAGATAATAAATGCAGTAATCTGGGAATGGTAACAAAACTGATCTTTAAAGCTGTGATACTAGCTGAACCTGGTTCTTACCCGGGATCCAGTGAAACAGGACTGCTGCCGGGTGATAGACTGCTGGAAGTTAATGGTGTGAATGTAGAAGAGAAGAGCAGAGAAGAAGTGATTGAACTTATTAAGGGGAGTCAAGACTCTGTTTCGGTTAAGGTAAGTTCGTATTTATTTATCTAACCGAATGCGAAACGTAAATTACACACGAGACAATGCCGAAAGGATGTTTGATATTACGGGCTTCGTGGCGTAGTGGTTCATGTACTGGACTGCCGTTCACAAGGTCGCGGGTTCGATTCCCGCTTGGGGCAATCATTTGTGTGATATTCATAAATGTCATACAAATGTTTGTACTACGTTTGGGTGTTTTCTATGTAT
Organism: Orgyia antiqua; assembly: GCA_916999025.1. Classification (NCBI taxonomy): domain Eukaryota; kingdom Metazoa; phylum Arthropoda; class Insecta; order Lepidoptera; family Erebidae; genus Orgyia; species Orgyia antiqua. Next base: position 21,348,691 of record OU779869.1, read on the forward strand.
TATAAGTATCTATTTACAAAAGAAAAGTAGTTTATGTATTATATCCGTATTCTGGTACCCATAACACAAGCTTAATAAGCTTAGCTTGGGACCAGAGGACGTTGTGTGAAATGTCCATGAATATTTATATTATTATTATTTATTATATCTACTATATAAAAATAAGTCGGGTTTTCCTTCCTGACGCTATAACTCCAGAACGCACGGCCAGCTAGTTATATTATATAACTTGTAACTGCCAAAAATGTCGATAGCTACATTTCAGTTTTGAAATGAGCTGAATGAATGAAAAAAGGGGATTAGATAGTGACACTTTTACCTTCAAAGTGTCTATGGACAATTAAATATGACTTTTTAATAAATGTTAATGCATAAGAAACTCGTGCCTCTAACATTTTCTCTAACCACCTTAGTTTATTTATTACGACGTGTTAACGAGTTCTAATCTAAAAAATGTTCATTGATTTGTAATAGTAATATATTTATATGTATTTTATCGTCTGCTGAAATTATGGAGAAACAGCAATGTGTTTGAGCTTTTAGAAATTTGTGTAGTATAACAATACTGCTCTGATGTTTTATTTGAAAATACAACTTCAGATTAGTATGATAGAAATTGAGCTACCTGATCAGCGTAGTATATTAAATTCCCTCAGTCATGGAAGAGGCCAGTTCTCATAAACTGGGACGTCCACCGGCTGAAAAGGCAGGAACGTATATACCAGTTACAATGAGCAGACATAAAAAAATGTTGTCCTACAGTACTCTTGTCGCGTTTTGTTGTCATATTAACCGTTAGGAAAGTCAAACGCCTCCCAGGTGACCTTAATACTTTCGATGCACGGTTGAATACAAATCATTTGAAAAATATGTATGATGGAACTTGGTAATAGAGCATTCTTCGGTGTAGCTTTTTTATTATTTAGAGATAAAGGTTATTAGCTCTTGTACTTATATAAATTTCATTTCTTAACGTGATCAGATTCGAATTGGCCTGAAAATGTCAGTTTCTTAGAAAAGGTACTCCATTCATCCATGGTTTATTAGTTCAGGCTTCAGACGAAAACTAGCAAATTCATTTGTTTTACCTTAAAAATTAACTATTAATAGTTTTCATACGACATACTCGTACATAGATTGTTGAAATATTAGGTTTAGATACTTTAGATGGTGCAGAAAATCTAGTATATTTAGAAGATGTATTAGGTAATCATACTTTTAACTCTTCCGGAAGATATTGATTAGCTGAATGCAAAGCGTATTTATCTAAATAACTTCACACATCATGGGTGTATTTGACCCAGTGCAGGTACAATATAAAAAGTTCATTATTACCACACAACTTTCTCCCACGGACTGCTGCTGGTTTACAAGAATAACCACTTTCAACGTCGATGAGTATATGATTGTAATTAACGTGTTATATTAGTTTGTAAATAACTCTTTCATTAAAGAGCGCATTGATTAGTTTACTCGAAGAAAGAGTGAGATTTATCGGTATTTATACTATATTGTTGTAAAATGTTTGTACATATTTTCAAACTTTACTTGACTGTAACAAAATTTTCAACTTTTCTCTAAACCTCTCCAACCCCTATTAATCACGCGCAGCATTTCTTTCGACAAAGATATTTTCTAAATTGTTACTTATGAATCTATGATTGAAAACGTGAAAGGATCAGACAGAACCCTTCATTAGTAATAGAGTTTAGTAGGTATTTGAAAACAAAACTGCGCAGTTTTAGACATTTAATTTCAAGATCGTATTGGGGTAAAATTTAAAAATGGTTTATGGCAATTTGTGTTTCAGGTGCAACCGATAGCAGAATTATGCGAGTTGTCGCGAAGACGTGCTGTTGATGGCGGCGGTGATGTAGACCTTGCTGACAGCAATGTGCGAGGGGGCACACTCAGCCGATCTGGCAGTAGGAGATTCACTACTTCTCAGGTAAGTGATGTTACATGTTTCATAAATAGATTACTTATCAAACTTCTTTACTTATCATAAAACAAAGTTGTTTTTTCTGTACGTTCTTTAAGAGGGTACTGTACTCCTCATTTAGGTATTTGGCTAGGTATTGCTATCCCTATTTCCGAGCGCCGCGCTGAAAGGGACAAATATAGATGAAGCGGATTTTACCTACAAATTTTTTGAAAAAAGACGTTTCGTACTTCCGTTTTTTTTCGCGAAACTTAAACCGATTTTAATAGTTTTTGCGTTATATGTATTATAGATAAAGAGTATATCTATGCTTCTATCACTTTCTTTTGTGGTAAAACTTTACCAAATTTGTGAAATAGATGCTGCAACTTTATCTAAAGAAAACCGAAAAAAGTGGGTTTATCGGATCGTCATATTTCTTTTAGTTATTACGTTTTGAAAAAAATAAAGTGATAGAAGCATAGATATACTCTTTATCTATAATATAACGAAAACTATTAAAATCGGTTTAATTTTCGCGAAGAAAAAACGGAAACTCACACTTTTGTATGGAGCATAATTTGGTATCGTACCGTCTTAAGTAAGCTCGTATTTTCAAAATACGCAACGAATTTTGATACGGGTTTTTTTTTTATTAGATAGAGTGGTTTATGTAGAATTTGATGAGGTTTGTTTTTTTACGATTACAAAGTCGCGGACAACAACAGTTCGCCGTTTTCAATAAAATGATGTTTCGAACTTATTGTTTTGGCGACTTTCCAGATCCAAATAGGTCAACTAAGGGCCGCCATATCAATAGACATTAAGTTTTTCTTGCGTTACGTATTTTTCTGTAACAGCGTAACATGATTGAAGTAAAGGTCTCTTTTTAACACGCTTTTATAAGTTCGGTATGTATCTATCAATGTATTGATCTCAGTAACAGAATTTATCAACGCGATTTTCAGCCACTTGCGATAGTCGGATTGATTTGAAATTTTTCATACATATCGAGGACCGATAACAATGCAATTATTGAAAAACATATTCAGGATTTTCAAGCGTGTTTTTTTAGTTTTTGAACTAAGCAAACTATTTTGTACAAAACCCTAATAAGCTTTTCACTTGAAAGGCACGTTGGCAGTACGTGAAATGAGTTAGCCCATTTTCACCTCGCATTGGGTTATTTTAACTGTTTATTCTTTTCAGTGCAGAACGAATTTATACTTTGTTTTTTCACTTGTCTAAAACACGAATCTAATGATACGTAGTGGCCTTAATTATACGTAAATTTTAAAATATAGCAACTGAAGCACTAATAATTTATATATTAACGTCGCTGTTTCTTTCGTTAGTTTAATGGTATAATTATCGCTGATTTGAAGCATTAAATTTAATGGAACAATAAAATTAATCAGAAACAAATATAAATGTGGAAACATTAGAGATATTGTAATGGAGCCCCGCTTTCAAAAAGATTAAATTATAATTATTTCTACGCTACATGGCTATGGTTTAGTTCTATATGTTTATGGCCATTTTCAATAATCAATTTACAATTACGGATATCATCCTCTTTTATCAGTAAGATATTTCTATCTTTTGTCAAATTTTCAATAGAGAATGCGAATCAATAGCTTATTTATATGCAAGTAAGGGCAAAAGTTTAGACGAAGTACGACTTTGAAATCAAGAATCGAGGATAGATAAAATAAATAAACGGAGGTTAGATATTAGCAATAAATAAATAACTGTTAACTTCTTATTTGAGAAGGTGTTACATTAACAAAATAAAACAAATTTTCATAGAACAGAAACATGTTTATTTTAACAGTTTATGCATACACCTCTGCAGAGGCGTATTTTGAAAATAAGCGCCCGGGCCATTTGATTTGACGCCCCGGGCCAACTTAATTAGCCGCCCTACAAATTTAGGGAGATAGAGCAAAATTTTAATCTTGAAGGCTTTCGCTGCCCTTCTCAGGCTGGCCGCCCCGAGTCATGGCCTCTATGGCCCTAGTATAAAGTATGTAAAAGTGTGTTTAAAGGGAACCAACGTACATACTTTTAGTAGTTTCGGCTGTGATTTAATGTCAGTCAGTCAATCGGAGGTCTTTTTGTTTGTTTTATTGTAATTTTGATTATTTATCTTATTGCTATGTTGCAAGTGCCAATTATTTCAATGCAGGTTACAAAATATGTTGCATGTCGATACAATATAATAATTCTGTATTGTCTTGTAATATAGGAAGTGTTGCAGTCATGTGGTTAAATGTAGGGTTGTCAAATAAGCGCTGTTGAATTATATTTTAATCTATACAATAATAATAATAAACTGGAACTATTCAAGCCAATAAAGCAACATGCTTAGCATGGGACCAGAAGACGTTGTATCAAATGCCTGTGAAAAAAGTGTACTTCTGGTTATACTTATCACTGAATTTTAAATCACAACAGTAAAGAAATAATAAGTACTTTTGGCGTCATCAAATAGGCGTCACAATCTTTTTAATTTAAGGTTTTTTGAGAAACATAGTCGAGCAGTATGTTAAGCATGTTACGTAACATTAAAGTTGTCTCTTATTTAATCTGACTAAATAGGTACACAAATTTTAACAAACTTGTCGAAGAAAATTTGCCAACCCTATTTCATTCGCGTTGCGTCATTTATGTCAAAATGTTAGAAGTTGATTGGCGCCACGATCTCATTTAGGGTTCAAACCAAACAGTAAGAGATATTTAGTAAATTGCTCAAACTCTAAAACTAACAAATAGATTGGTAACAATAATGGCTAATAACTGAGTGGTGAATCAATGCAGTAATAACTATGTACATTGTACATACACAAATTTTTATCAACCTCTTTTTTCGTCATTGATCTTATTATAGATTTATCTTATTATATTTAACTTTAAAAAATATAACCAAATGAACCATCAAATTTAACAACATAATGAAAGACAGTACAATTCCCCTCTAATAGTAAACAAATATGCTCAAAAACGGAGAGAATGACCTTGCCTATATTATGCGTCGCAATACACACTGTTTTGGCAAAAAATATAATTAATAAATACTGTCTTGTAAAGTAAAATAGCAAAATAATGTAAACTCCAGATAATTCCCCTCTAACATTTACTTGCTAATCTTTGGTGACCCCAAGTTTTGTACCATGAGTCATCTAAAGGGAGAGTTGATTGAAACTACATTTGAGACCATTTCAACCTATTTAAGATAATTTATTTATGGTAGGCTTTGGTACATGCCAGTTATATGGGCAATGGTTATTGATTTCTTATTATGGGGACGAGCATTTTTTTGGCTCTATGTTGAATTGGAATTTGTGTGAAAAGACTGCAGTATTTTGGATATTAAAATCGTATCAAAATAAATAAAACATAACGAATCAGTCATGGTAGTAAGTTTGTTTGTTGCGAGTAATAAGTTTTAGCGTTCTAGATAAATAATCAAGATACAACTTCAAAGAAAGTAAAATTGTTTTTTAAAAAACTCCCACAAAACAGTTCGACCAGAAATTTTGTGGCCAGATCGGGTAGGTCTGAGAATAGACTGCGGGAGAAGCAGCTAATATACCTCTGATCATAACTGCGGGGAACATAGCTAGACTCTTTAGACTTAGGAGAACACAAAATGAGGTATATGTACAAATGTAGGAATATAATAACAGGGAAAACAATAGCTGTCTAGATTGGCTTGCAGTTGATCGTCGAATAACACTTGGTGGGGAAGTCTATGCTCATTGTTGGTAACTCAAGTACCTTCAAGTGCTTAGGTACTGCAAGTCAGGTTTGATGCAGCGCTAGAGGGGAAGTGAGATATGTAAAGCCTCAAACGAATGGGGTTTGTCGAGTGCTTATAATTGTTGTCATAGTACTTCTGTGATTGTTGTATCAAATTATCATCATTATTCTAGCATAGTATATTTTAAGTCAGTGTTATTGTGTGGAAATATGGCAGAATTTTCCAAATTGAAGAGACGCTTAGGAATAATATTATGATCATTTTTTGAAATATTTATTATTTTAAAGTAATTTCTCCTGAATTCCCATAAACTGTTTGAAACGAGCATTGCTATGGAAATAGTAACCATGGGATTTCGATTCCATACTGTACCTTCTCTAAAATTGTTAATCGAAATACGGATTAACAAGTAATTATTTTCGATACGGATTGATTTATACAAAATCATGTGTAATAAAGAAAATATTTAACACTGCGGTCGTCAGTATAATTATTTTATTTTTTTTGCTATCGGTAAATTGCACTGAATTAATTGCAGAATACTACCGTCCTTACCTTGTGAACGTCACGTCAGGTCGACCTGTCCAGCATTTGATATATTATACTAAAATCTAGTACCTTGCTGGTACCTAACTTCAGATTATTAGTACCTCGATAGATATAGACAGATGCATCATATGCAGGGCAAAATTCCCACTGTCACTTTAATTTCGTTCACTAAACCTGCAGGGAACGCCCGGCCTGTGCCTGTCTAGACGATTCTAGATACATAACTAGCTCAAATTTCATATAGGTACCTACCCTTGGTTAGAGCAACTAGTAGGGTTGGGCAATCCTAACCGCGTCGTCACGTGAAAACTAAACTAGCAAAATGTTTTTCAGGGCATATTACATTTCGCAACTATTATTTGATTTCTTCTTGTTGAAATTTAAGTATTTTGCATACAAATCAAGGACCGATGACAATGCAATTATTTAAAAAGATATTCAGGATTTTCAAACGTGTTTTTTAGTTTTTAAACTAAGCAAATTATTTCTACTTTTTAAGGGGTTTGAAAATGTATTTGTATTTAGTTTACTATAGCGCCATCTAGTTGTGTTGATGTGAACTTAAATTTGTTAATATACTTACTAGATTCTGTCCTTTTAATTAAATTTTACAGAGTAAAGTCGTCAATTTCGTTCTTCGTTTTATGCATGGAGACTAGAAGTAAGGAGGAATATCTCAGTATATTAAAAAGTGTCCGCTGAAAGGCAGCAAATTAAGGTGGCGCCATAGTAGCAAGTGGAAGAATTTTAAAAAGAGCGCCACAAACTATTAGAAAGGAAAGAAAAACTTCCGCTTTGTTACAGCGCAGTTTTTTAAATTATTATATTATATAGACAAACATGACTATGAAATAAATTTATATTAATTATTATTATAATTATACGGTATTTTTAAGTACCCCAAATATTTGTAAATAGCAAATAGAAAATAGTATTAAAGAATTACCGCAACAGTAGCACACTTCACTCTGCTTATAACTGCTACATTCATATCATTTCCACTTGCTACACTAGCGCTATTTCGGTGAGTGTTATTTGCTGTTTACACGTGGACACTTTTTGGACTGATCCCCCATACAAGATATTCCTCCTTACTTCTAGTCTCCATAGTTTTATGCAAAAAAAATTATAAAGACATAAAACAGAGAAGTTTGTACAAAAATCTTATTGTTTCGATTTCATCCCATTTGGACTAGAAATACACCTAAATCTGACTTACCGACTGACACAGGTACTCACCGGGCGCGGTTGCTTTGGTAAGTACCTGTATCAGATCGCGAAAAAGAGGCCTACCCGTGCCTGTCAATCATGCGGTGCACCAGAGGATACGGCACGCCATACTCTGGAGCCTTGCACCACCTTCCAGTCGCGGTAATCGACTATGACCTGTCGCTGACTGCAATCGTGATAGCGATGGTAGAAAGTGACAGAGGCTGGCAAGCGGTAGCCGACTACAACGAAGCTGTAATGCTGGTAAAGGAAGCAGCAGAACGAGTACGTGAGGCAAATACCCTCCCTAACTCACTGGCAAGACCCGGGAGGAGGAGGCGTCGCTTCGCCCAACTCCTTACCCCACTCTAGTCCGTGGTCCTCATGGGCCTCCGTGGGGACACTAGAGAGAGTTCGAACGGAGATCCGCTGGTGCCTCGTAAAAATCAGGGAAGTAAGATGTCCGAGTTGGTTTTAGTGGGTATTCGGACGCTATCAACGATAGTATCGGCGAGTCCTACATACCCCTCAGCCGACGATAGCAGAGGGATGCGTAAATGCATTTTGCCAACTGCGTCAACAAAAAAAAACCCCAAATCTGAAACAAATATGCTAACTTTTACTTTTCCGACACCCATACGGACTGACTTAACTCTGAACAACACAACAAAGACGCCTATTTTATATTTATGTGTACTCGTATATCTGGAAAGGAATTTTCTTCATGAAAGAATGTTTAAAACTCCCAACACAATGGTTATCGTATAACTACAAGCGGAGACTATGTCGTGACATAACAATGGCGCCATTATGATTGTCAGTCCATTCAGTATTCAGGCATATGCATGAATGAATGCATGCGATACTTTGTTAGTTTCAAGACTTGAGATTTAGGTATTGCTATCCTAATTCCCGAGCGCCGCGCTAAAAGAGACAAACATAGCTGAGGCAGATTTTACCTACAAATTCTTTGAAAAAAAGACGTTTCGCAAAATACTGTTTGCTTCGCGAATATGAAACCAATTTTTAATTTTTTTATGCCATATTAAAGATGATAAGTATATCTATGCCTCTATTATTTTCTTTTTTGGTAAAACCTTACTAAATTTGTATGATCGAGGCTGCAACTACTACTTATCTAAAGAAAGCCGAAAAGCGAGGTGTTTGGATGGTCCATATTTCTTTCAGTTATTGTTTAGTATAGTATTTAAGCATAAATATATATAAAACCTAAATACTGTGAGAAAAAGTGGTTCCTCTGGAGGCAATATCCACGAAGAAAACAGGGGACTATGATGCCCTTATTTTTGTGTCCCTGTCCTATAAAATAAATAAATTAATATTTATGGACATTTCACACAATGTCCTCTGGTCCCAAGCTAAGCTTATATGCTTGTGTTATGGGTACCAGAATATGGATATACTACATAAATTATGTAGTATATCCCCGTATATATAGTATTTACAAAAGAAAAGTAGTATATTATACTACTTTTCTTTTTTTATTTCATAAATTAAATGATGGTGGAAAAAGTGATTACCGCAAGCGGGACACATAATCACCGTAATCACTTTTTCCACCATAATTTAATTTGTAAAAGCATAGCATGTCAATTGCAAAATTAATAAATTACTTTACTTTTCTTTTGTAAATGCATACATAATGTTAGGCGAGTTAAAATATTCCTGTAGGCATCAATGAAGGACAGTTCTGCTTATAATAATTTTATTAATAATAAACAAGATCTTTGTTCAATAAAATATTCTATATATAACAGTAGTTTTCTACATATTTATAACTAGCTCTTGTTCGCGACGTCGTCCGCAAGGAATTTAGGAAATTTTTTTTTTTTGTAACATTTTTCAGTAATGCTTCGCTGCTATTGGTCGTTGCGTGATGTTATATAGCCTTCCTTGATAAATGGACTATTCAATACAACAATTATCGAGGAAGGCTTTAGGCTATATAACATCACGCTACGACGAGTAGAAGCGGAGTAGTAGTGAAAATGTTGCAAAAACGGGAAAAAAATTCTAAATACCATGCGACGGGGTCGCGGGCAACAGCTAACTTTATAAAATAAACATATTTACAGCCTACCAATTACATGGTGAACTCCAACGTCGCGTTCCTGTATTTTGGCAACATCGAATTTCATAAATAGTTATTCACACAGAATATTTTATATTCAAATAATAATATAAACTTAACTCCTCTCATATCATAATTATGTCTATATAATTTTCATTCATTTATGACCAACAAACTAGCTTTTGCCCGCAACTTCGTACGCGTGGAATTTAGAAACAAAACTTTAACAAATAAACCGCATTAAAATTCGTTCGCATGGAAGGTATAAGCTCACATACTGACATACAAACAAAAATAACGACTTAGTTTTCTAATAAGTAAAGAATAATGGTCTTATTCTTATTGACTTATCGGAGGTTTAAAAGTTCGCCAAAATCGGTTCGAAAACTGTCAAAACTTGTTATTCATAATTGTCTATTTACGCTAAAACGTTTATTATCTCTCCGATAAAATCTCCGTTTAACGCGTTCAATGCTGAATAATAAAGGTGTTGGATGGATAAAGGTGCTTCCACACAAGTGTTTATTTGTAAGAGATTTTGTGAAGTTTACGCCATAATATACCTTCGTTCGGTTTTGTTAAAATAGTAAGTTATACCTTAATAAAACAGTAATAGTAAAGGTACCTCCTCCCGAAAGCCCTTTTATTCTTATTTTTTTTATTTACGACTCTTCGCCCGCCTCGTAATAGACACCATTTATAAATAGACTAAAACTACCTATTACTTTAGTTAAAAGAGAGAGTCATAATAAAATTATTTCAATAATCTATTGTACTAAATTAGGTTATTGTTATCGTCGCCGCCGCCCCCCCCCCCTGCAAGATTCGTAGCAGAAACCTGACTAGTGTGTAGTCTCCTTTACAATTCCACATTTTACGACCGCTTCGAAACAATAGACACCCAGAATACACGCTATAAATGCACAGGTGCGGCGCACCCCGCTTGCCTACAGATTTTTTTTTGTATGGACGCGTATACGCGTCGGCCCGCACTTGGTGAAGATCAGAAAAACGCGCATAAGCGTTAGCCGCACTGAACGTATTAAACCTCCGATAAGTCATTATGAATAAGACCATTAGAAACTAATAGTAGTATTTTATATTAGACCTCGAATATAAATTTATGTCGCCACCACAATGCTTAGATTCTGATCAAAAATCCAATCCAGTTACATCCCTGTATACACGCAAACCTAAATTCATACAATCGTTCTATAGCTCATACTTTTCATCACGACTTTTCTCCTCGGGTTAGGCAGTGCCTATACAGCGCCATCTACTACACTAAACAATAGATAAATTACATCAGAAATTCAAATTCTTATCAAAACTTTGCATTTCATATTTGGCAATAACATTACAAACCTCCATTTTGACTTTTGGTATTAAATTAGGTTGTAACTTTTTAACACTGGCCGCCATACTTCTAAAAAAAACATCAATTTCATTTGTATTCTCTTTAAGTATTTTCTCTATTAATTTGTCTATGGTTTGTGATCTTTGTTCCGGTTGTTTGGGATCTTCTATGTACTGGACTATTTTTGGACCATTGAGTAAAATAGGTTTGGGTAATATTTTTATTGGTGGTATTGTTTCTGGCACCGGAACTGCCTTCCTTCTGCCACAGTTCTTTTTGCCAATTTTCTTTGGTGGTTCATCTTCTAATTTTGGTATTATCTTGATAAAAGGTTTCATAGGGTCCTGGGGACCTTCCACAACTGTTATCTGGAATTTTACATTTTTATGTTGATATGAGGTCTTATTAAGTTAAATTTTATAGTATGTTTTTACAAAAAATATACATTTTGGAACTGATTCTGCATGCACAACCTAACTAAAAAATGGAAATTGATGGTGTTAATAACATAATTCGGCAATGTACAGAACAGAAGACAGTACAAAAAGAACTTTTTTTATAAGAGAATCTGTATATTATAGACTAAAGATTTTCATTAATAAAATAAATAAATAACTATTTATGGACATTTCACACAACATCCTCTGGTTCCAAGCTAAGCTTATTATGCTTGTGTTATGGGTACCAGAATACGGATATTTATACAACTTTTCTTTTGAAATACATACTTATAATACATAGAAACACCCAGATGCAGTACAAACATTAATTGTATGACAAATATAAACACCACACAAATGTTTGTTCCGAGGGCGAATCGAACCCGAGACCTCGTGAACAGCAGATCGTTACATGAACCACAAGACCATGAAGCCCGTAAATAATAATAATAAGTATGTGCACAACAAATAAAATAGCCAATTAATCAAAATAGTATTTCTGTAAAATAGGCCATATTTTTTTTTTCATTTTTGATAACTGTAGTTGTGCACAAGATTTGATAAGATACAGTACACTACTGTATCTAGTATAACCCGGGGAAGACAAGGGGTCATGACACTTGAATTTTTAGGTCTACTTAACCAACAGCTCATAGTGAGGACATGCTGTGTACTTCCTCTATTCCTAATGAAATTAGTTCAGAAACTTTTGTTTCTAAAAAATAATATAAAATAATATTCAGGATTTGAAAATCCTGAATATTATTTTACATCATTGCATTGTCAGTGGTCCCTAGTATGTTTGTAAAATTTCAGATCAATTTGACTACTGCAAGTAGGTGAAAAATCACTTTCAAAGATTTCGTTACCTAGATTAATACAGTGATGGATACGTACGGAACTGATAAGAGCGTGTTAAAATAACAAATATCTACCTCAAAATTAATACCAACCTCATAATATTCTTGATTATCAGTAATAACTTGTTGTTCAGTACCAATACTAGGATCTATATTTGATTCTTCTGTAACGGTATCCATCACAGAATTATTTTCACTTTCTTCTAAGAACTGTAATTTTTCAAATATGCCAACTTTAGTTTTGTGCATAGTACCAACTCTTTTGCTTCTTGCATAGCCATCGCGGAGACCTCGCCAGCGTTTTTTGCATTCCTCAACTGAAATTGTGATATTTGATAACTTAATTTATATAATTTTTCATTTCGAACATATTTATAAAGATCTAATTGATCTAATTTACATTTTTATTAGTGTTTTGTATATAACAAATAACTGCTAGGGTAGATAAAGCTAGTGGCTTAGTAACCTAAATATTGTAAAAACCTAGGTATTTTAAAAGTTGAGGCAAAATTAATTTTGTTATAAATAAATATAATGATAATTTAATAACCAGTTCATTTGTGTCAACAATAATCAGCTGAAACCATCAACTTTATTTATCTAAAAATAAGCACCGTTTCTGTATGCATCACATATATTATTATAACAAAGAACTGATGCCCAAAATAGATACCTACCTGATTAATTTGAATGGATTGATGCTTGATGCCTCTATTCGTATTTCATGAAATATTTACAAAAAATTTAAAATATTGCATTGATAGTTTGTTCTTCTTTGCTGTTCCCCCCTGCAGCACGATAAAATATGAATAACAAACAAAATGTTTGGTTACCTGGTTTCGACAGTTGCTGCGCTATTCCTTGCCATGTAGATTCCCGTGTTAAAATATTTGTCCTTGATGAGTGCGCGTTATATAAATAAGGATGTGGCTCAACTAATTCTATTAGTTTTTCGTCTTCTTCCGTAGTCCAACCCACGGCATTCAAAGGCATTTTTCAACTTCACGTTTTCGCTTGCGTCACAAAATGGAAACAAAATGTCTGCTTGCCTATCAGAAGCGAAAATAGCCGCGCTGCGCATCACGACGTCACAATGAATGACGTTTGTTTGTGTCATTTTTCGTTGTCATTGGTTCGTTCCGTGACGTAGAGCATTGTCAGCTTTATGGAATCGTTATACTACTCGACGCAAGGTGGCGCTTGTGTTAAAACGCATCCTACTCTTTGAGCGCCATCTATTTTTACTAGGTTAGTTTAAGCTTTCGTAATTTTACCTAGCTAGATGGCATCACTACACTAAAACGTACGATGATCATTGATGATAAACCTTAGGTATACGCATTAGGACTATGACGGGATTAAGGTTTAGGCTTCGGTTTATGTCTATTTTGTTTGGATGAAGGAAATAATAAGTAGAGAATAAGCTAATAGGACAATAAATAATGATATAAATAAAAATCGGAACTTATTAAGCTTTACACCTGGATTATTCCTAACATTCTTATTTAGTGTAACATGATTACCAAATCATTACGTCTAATCTGCGAAAGATTGTAATCTCGGATCTTCTTGTTGATGCGTAGGTATGCTAGATTAATTCTCAGCCATTAAATTATCATCTGTTGGGCAAGGGCCATGTCTCTCGTAGCAGCTGTTATCTTTTTATAATTTCGCTGGAGAGGAGGTGGTGACATTTTTATAGCTAATTCATCACCGTCATACACAGAGCTGCATTCTAATAAGAGCATCTAATAAATTCGTCTCTAAAAATGCTGTTTATCAGTTAAAATTCCAAAAGCTCACATGTTATCTCTGGTTTGTTTAATCTGTGTACTATCTTTGCCACACATTAGATATTAGATAGCGCTTTCTAAAAGTGCGCTCTGGTAATTTTCCAGTAGATATTTTAAGTTTAATAATTTTAATAGCGATCAAGTGATACGAAGTCCTCGATTTGTTCCAAGTTTTCAAATAATTTAGTATTAAACAAAAAATTATGACGATCGACTTCATGTTCCTTTGTGAGGGTTTTCCTCGATTTCACTCATTACGTGCAATATTAATGTTTGTAATCAATTGTATTATGTTGTGTGAGAGAATTAAATAAATAAATTATAATTATAATAAAAAAAAGACGTGTGTCACTCGGGGACTGCCGCGGTAAATCTATTGCATAGTATTTATTATCAACATATTATGCAATTATAATTATTTATTTATTTTATTTATGCAAGAATCTAAATACCATAAACTAAAATAAGATCCTAAATCCATAAACTAAGATAATAATCCTTGTTTACTGATGCTTACATCTGTCATTGTTTATGGTAAAATAGCGCAGTAGCGCCGATGTGTAAGGTTTCTTACGCTATTTCCGTTACCTACGGAATTTAAATTTCGAATTTTGTGGATTTAGTCTCCACGCTCAAGGCCCGCGATAGAAGCTATGCAATAGCTTAAAAAAAATCTCAGTAGATCCAACCATCAGATCCTGACCTGGTGCCAATGAGACCACACGGGAACCACCAGCTTTGAAAAAAAGAATCATTAAAATCGCTTCGCCCAGTTCAAAAATATGAGGTAACAAGCATAAAAAAAGAACATAGAGACGAATTGAGAACCTCCTCTATTTTTAAAGTCGGTTAAAAAGAAATAGAAACGAACAACAGTTCTACAGAAACATTTCTTTCACCATTTCACCGTTTTATTTCGGTGATTCTCGTATTGTCGGATTTGTATATCCAAAATAGAGCAACATCCTTCGAGATTATAAAGTTACAAATAAATTATACAAGAATGGTTTCTCCTTAATTAGGATACAAGGATCGCGTTACAGATGTCGCTTTTGATCTATAACGATACATTTGCGGGAAAATGTATTTTTGTGTTTTTATGGACACTTAAATAAAAATGTCTATTTATGATTTTTGTATCTGAAGTGTGACGATCGTGAAACTAACTCCATTTTATGTGGTGACGTATTAAGAATACACATGTCAGCACCCCATTTCTTGTCTTGGGCTTTGTAAGCTTGGAATATTATACTTATTATTACGACGGGCCTCGTGGTTCGGGTAACGGACTGCCGTTCTAGAGGTCGCGGGTTCGATTCCCGCTCAAGACAATCATTTGCGTAATATTTATAATTGTCATAAAAATGTTTGTCCTGCGCCTGGGTGTTTAATATGTATTGTAAGTATGTATTTACAAAAGAAAAGTAGTATATGTGTTCTATCCGTATTCTGGTATCATAACACAAGCATAATAGGCTTAGCTTGGGACCAGAGGACGTTGTGTGAAATGTCCATAAATATTTATTACTAGCTGTTGCCCTCGACTACGTCCGCGTAGAATTTAGGAAATTTTCCCCGTTTTTGCAATATTTTTAACTACTGCTTGAGTGAGAGTATTATAAACGTAAGAGTAAACAAATATAATCAGAAGGAACGAACTGCTAAGCTATCAGGAGTTACACGTGTTATTGTGAGTCAACCATAAAATATAGATATGTGCTGTTTCGGGATATTTTTTAGACAATTTTATGTAGAATATTTCCGTCATACATGATTTCTATGTAACTTTAACCATTAAGGCTGCACACGCGTCGGAAGCTTAAAAAATGGAGCACCTTTTCCCGTTTTCCCAACATTTCCCTTCACTACTCTGCTCCTATTGATTGTAGCGTGATGAAAAGTATACTATAACCTGCCCAGGAGTATGAAGAATAATTGTACCAAGTTTCGTTAAAATCCGTCGAGTAGTTTTTGTTTCTATAAGGAACAGACAGACAGACAGACAGACAAAAATTTTACTGATTGCATTTTTGGCATCAGTATCGATCACTTATCACCCCCTGATAGTTATTTTGAAAATATATTTCATGTACAGAATTGACCTCTCTACAGATTTATTATAAGTATAGATTATATATTATATGTTGCGGCCAAAATCTTATTTTGTTATAAAATGCACTACCATAATAGATTTAATTATATAAGGGAAATCAATGCATGTCACGCTTCACATACGTATCTAAACGTGGGGTGGAAACTCGATGAACCTTGCATCCTGTATTATATTCAACTGCTTTATTCATTTCCTTTTCCAATAACATAGAATAAATACCAAATTTTGTATAAACACAGGAGGAATAAAAATGTTTTGTAAAGCTTTGCCGCTTGCTCTATGGGTTCCGAATGTTCCGATATCATCATTAGTTTTAATCACGTAAACTCGATATTTTCTAAAACTTGCGCGACTCATATGTTTAAATAAAACTACTTTTTACGGACTTAGACGCGTATATTTGTTTTAAATTTTGGCCCGACGTTTCGGAGACGTTGCAGTCACCATGCTCACGGGTGAGACTGAGCTGTAATGTGTCTTCTACGATCAGTTATTACAGGGTTTACCCACATGGTGACTGCAAAGTCTCCGAAACGTCGGGCCAAAATTTAAAACAAATATACGCGTTTAAATCCGTAAAAAGTAGTTTTATTTAAACACGTAAACTCGACTTATTCTTCAAATGAAATTATGAAATAAAAATATTAAATATAACATTAAATAGGTAATATTAAAATACTGTCAAAATTTATGAGCAGGTACATATAACATATTTATTTTTACTGGTTAAAATATCACTGAGCAAGTAATTTTGAAAATCAAAACCGAAGCTTTGTTCTGAGCCACTCAAAGAAGAACTGGGTGGGAATGTGGTGGTGACACTTGTGTTCTTAATTTATCACCACTTAATTTTCCTATGGGGGTTGGCAGAGACTATAGAGCTCCATCTGTTATGATCCAAATACACTTCCTTGGCTTCATCCACACTCATCTGGTCATACATGCCCGACGGTTGTAATTGACGGTGTTCTCTCACTCTCCAGTCCATTACGTCCCACTATTGGGCACAGGCCTCCTCCATTTTGGGGGGAATTATGGTCTACTGTGCTGCGCTGACCGGGCGTATTGGCACAGGGTTTATTTTCGAGTTTTCCGTCTCTCACAGATGATGATATCTGTGTGCAATATCCCGTAGCTGACTTTTAAAGCACTCTTGGGAGGAGATGGGTTGGTGACACTTGTATTCTTAATCCGTCACCACACTGAGAATATTATTACGGTGTTCATATACTTGTTATACAAATGTTTATAATTTATTTATTAGATTGCAAGTTTTTTCTTTATGGAACGTTAAAGGTGAATAGTGTGGGCTGATTATGATGTCTGTTACGCGAATTGATTCATAATAATCTCATGAATGTCATTGAATACGTAAGATTGAACAAATTTTGATATGACGCCCACCAGATACGAAGAAAGGAAAGTCGATGCCCTAAGTCAAGTACTTATGTACCACTTAATTGGTTTTCACTTATCATACCTAAGCTTTACGAATTTTGTTCCGATTTCAATGACAAGAAGTGGACTTTGTAGGCGTGGAATTTAGATTCTTTTTTTTCAGCTTTCGCAACATTTTTCACTGATACTGCTCTCCCATTGGTGTCAGAGTGATGTTATATAGCCTTAAACGTTCCTCGATAAATGTACTATCCAACACAAAAAGATTTTTTCAATTCTAACCAGTAATTCTTGAGATTAGCGCGTTCAAACAAACAAAGCATTTGTCGTAGGAATTTTCTTTATTGTACTGTTCTTTTTGCACTAAGAATATCTATCATTTTTTGCTATTGTTAGTTTAGGTAGAGTCCGCGCAATATGTCTTGTTCTTCGATACGTATCTACCATTTACTTATTTGTTATATAGATTCCGTTTACTTACTTATTGTACTCTTCCATAGTGTCAGACATAATGCCTCGTCGCATCGATCGTGCCTGCTTACTCCTGTTTTCAAATCCTGTCTCACAATCCATTAATCTTTTTAGAAATACATAAGTACATTCTACTCTATTTTGGCAGGGTTTTAGCATGGATTGATAACATGGATGCATTTTGACCACAGATTATCTTTAAACGACTTCAATAACCAATCTATTGATTCAGTCGATTGTTATCCTCGTTTATCAGTAAGATATACTTACTTAAGATATACTTCACCTAACGGCCCAACGAAGACCAACGCTGGTTTTACCCAGCAATCAAGCTGAGCTCTGGCCGTTTTGTGACGGACACATTTGTTATATCTGTACCTATAAGCTGCTTTTTCTCTTATTGCCTTTTATTTTGTATTTATTTTACCGGCGTGCTATTATTATTTTCCTTGTATTGTTATCTTTCTGTGTTCTGTTACAAATAAAATATATTTTCTATAGCTGTTGCCCGCGACTTCGTACCCATAGAATTTAGAAAATGTTCCCCGTTTTTGTAACATTTTTCACTACTGCTTCTCTCCTATTAGTCGCAGCGTGATGTTATATAGCTTATAGCCGTCCTCGCTAAATGAAATATCCAACACTGAAAGAATTTTTCAAATCGGACCAGAGGTTCCTGAGATTAGCGCGTTTAAACAAACAAACAAACTTCAGCTTTATAATACATATTAGTATAGTATAGACCTATCTTCTTCTTATCTTCTTCTTCTACCGTATTCTTCTGTGCCAACACGCCTGGTCAGCGCGGCACAGTAGACCATAATCCCTCCCAAAGTGGAGGAGGCCCGTGCCCAACAGTGGAACGTAAATTGGCTGGAGAGAGACCTATCTTTCTTTCTATATATCTATCGCTATATAATTTTAATAGAGAATACTGTCACCAGTATCGTATTGATATGCAAGTAAGGATAAAAGTTTAAATTAGTCTGACTTTAATAGCAAAAATCGAGCTTAGATAAATTATTGAAAATGGCCGTTAATTATTATGTGACCTAGAGTCCATATTGTTACGAACACACAAAACACAAAGGAGCTAGCGCCATCTAGCAGCAACTAGTAAAACCAATTAAAGAACCGAACAGAGTGAAACCCCTATTAGATACTAGATGGCGCTAGAGGAACTACCGAAGTTTCCAGAAACATTCGTTCCGGGCGATCACGTTCGCGCACAGTCGGGAACATTCTGGAATGGTCTGGAACTCGTCTCGGCGCATATAAATAGCGGCAGGGAGGCGAGCCCGGGCAGTTCAGTTCGAGCTACGATAAAGGCGACTTCGAGAGCGAAAACAAGTGATCAAGAGTGATACCAGTGAAACCTACAACTTGGCTACGATCTAGGACATTGTTAGTGCTAAGTGTTTGGACCTAGTGCTTAGTGTTTGGACCTAGTGCTTAGTGTGTAACTAGTGCTAGTGAATAAAGTCTTCTAAAAAAGTCAGCAGGTCTTTCTCTCCAAATCCTTCGAACCCTAACACGTAACAACTGGTGTCGGAAGTGAGATTTGGAGATGCCATTGACTCCGAGAGAGGACTTCGAGGGCGTCAGGACAAGGGCACAACGAGCTGCGGAGGCCACGCCCGCTGTGGACCAAGCCCCGCCCACTGGCCCCACCTACCAGGCCCCGCCCACCGACCACGCCCCTCTAGACCCGCCCACTGGCCACGCCCACCATGCCACGCCCACCGACCACGCCCATCGGGCTCCGCCCACCCAGGCCCAGGCTCCGCCTACTCAGACTCAAGCCCCGCCCACTGGCTCCGCCCACCTTGCCACGCCCACCACACCGGCCACGCCCACTAGACAAGCTCCGCCCACTGGATCCGCCCACCTTGCCACGCCCACTAGACAAGCCACGCCCACCAGCGGCAGCGTAGCGTCAGTAGCACTTCAATTAGGAAGTTTAATTGAACTGATAGAGATGCAAAGGGCTGAAATTCGGTCAATGAAAGAGTCACAAGAACGCAAGCTCGGCGCTTTGCAAGAGTCACAAGAACGCAAGCTTGGCGCTTTGCAAGAGTCACAAGAACGCAAGCTCGGCGCTTTGCAAGAGTCACAAGAACGCAAGTTCGAGTCACAAGAACGCAAGCTCGGCGCTTTGCAAGAGTCACAAGAACGCAAGCTCGGCGCTTTGCAAGAGTCACAAGAAAAAGTGATTTGTGCTATAAATGATGTTAGTAACACGGTGATTAAGCTTCGAAAAGATGTCGACGTAGTGGAAGAACGAGTTACCGGGTTAGGATTGGATGTCGAAAATGTGAAAACCGGCCTCATTGAACTACAGAAGAAAGTAGTGCGCCTTGAAACCACGGGAGTTGCGATCCCTAGTGGAACTATCGGAGTGGCACAAGGACCAAGAGTGAAAGTTCCGCCATACGACGGCACTACTTCCTGGAACGCTTATCGTCAGCAATTCCAGACGGTTGCTACTGCCAACGGATGGACGGAAGAACAATGCTTGACCGCGCTCACTGTTGCGCTCAGAGGGCAAGCTTTGTCGGTCCTGGAAGCACTGCCACATACAGGAAATGGGTTCCAAGACCTGATGGAGGCACTTGAATCCAGATACGGGGAGCGACACCTGGAGCACGTGTTCCGTGCCCAACTGCGTGACAGAGTCCAACGCTCAGGAGAAGGACTACAACAATGGGCGTTGGAAATTGAAAAACTCGTCAGAAAGGCACACCCAGGAGCCGACACCAAGATGGTAGACACGAATATTGTTCAAGCATTTGTCGACGGAATCAAAGACCTGGAGGTCAGAACTGCAGTGAGGCTTCGTCACCATACCTCGCTAAAAGAAGCATTGGCGCATGCTTTGGAGGTCGAGGCTGTTCGTTATGACATACGGCATACCCATAAGATCCGCGAGGTCTCTGAGGAAGTCAAGGAGGTTAAGGCCCCTACGAAGAAAAGTTCTGGAGCCATGTGCTACAAGTGCGGCGAGAGGGGCCATCTTCAGCTCAACTGCCCGCAGAAGGAAACCCAGATGGAAAGGATGAAAAGGATCGAGGAACAAATAGAGGTTCTGAAGAAGCAGGGGGCTTTGTCCCTTGCCCGGGATCAGGGAAACGAATAAAAGCCAGGACTAAGGGGCGAGTGCTGGCTGACACGGAGGGAGCCCCGATAACTGTTATCTCTCAGGCATGCAGCGGAAATAGTCTTGCGATTCAGGGGACTATTAACGGGACGGATTGCAAAATGACTCTGGACACAGGAGCCTCTAGAACAATAGTGAACCCAAGTCTGGTAAAAACCGCAACGGGACACAAGAGGAGAATTAACTGTCGGCTTCTTACTGCCTCCGGTCAGCCAATACCCGTCCTTGGAGAAACGTCAGTTACGATGTATGTAGGGGGGTCCTCATACTCTCATAACGTAATCGTGGCTGAGATTGTGGATGATTGCATCTTGGGTTTGGATTTCATGAAGAAACACAACTGCAGAATTAATGTCGCTGAAGGAGTTTTCAAGTGTGGTGAAGAAGAAATCTTCATTCTTGGAGGCGCCTGCGGGAAAGTCACATGTGTAAAGAAGGTCATCATACCTGGACGAGCGGAAGCTCAGGTACTGGTGGAACTGCCGCCAGCTGGAAAGAAAAAGTCAAACAGATGCGTGTTGATCGAAGACACACCTACCAAGACATCGTCACAAAAACTGATGACGGCGAGAACCCTTGTTAGTGGAAGCAGAAACGCTGTGGTCAGGGTTTTGAATCTTGGTGATCGCGAGATCTGCTTGAACAAAGGTGATGTCATCGGAAAGTGCGAGGAAGTTGTCTGGATGAAAAAGTGTAGTTCGATGACAGGCGCAGACTCAGCAAACGGCAATAACTACGGTTTAGTGACTAAGCTACTCGATGACTGTAAGAGTAATCTGACTTATTCGCAGAGCATGAAAGCTAAGAAGTTTTTGCAGCGCTACGCGAATATCTTCTCTAGCCAAGAAGGGGACATTGGAAGAACGTCGATGGTTCAGCACAGGATAGATACCGGAAGCGAGAGACCAATTCGTCAACGAGCAAGACGGATACCAATTGCAAAGGAAAAAGAAGTTGAAGGCCTTTTGGAGGACATGAGAAGGAATAAGATTATTGAACCGTCTACAAGTCCGTGGTGCTCACCTGTTGTATTAGTGAAGAAGAAAGATGGTAGCACGAGATTTTGTGTGGACTATAGGCGTCTCAATGATGTCACTAAGAAGGACAGTTACCCGTTACCTCGAATCGACGATACTTTAGATACCCTGAGTGGCATGAAATGGTTCTCGACCCTAGACCTGAAATCTGGCTACTGGCAGGTGGAAATTCATCCAAAAGACAAGGAGAAGACAGCTTTCTCGACCGGTAAAGGTTTATGGCAATTTAACGTCATGCCCTTCGGATTGTGCAACGCACCTGCCACCTTTGAGCGACTCATGGAGTGTGTACTGGCAGGCTTAGTTGGAGAGGCTTGCTTAGTCTACTTGGATGACGTCATCATTGTCGGCCGCGACTTCGAGGACCATTTGCGAAACTTGGAGCGAGTTTTCGCCAAAATAGAGGGAGCCAAATTAAAGTTGAACCCGGAAAAGTGTCGTTTATTCAGGAGCAAGGTCAACTATCTCGGCCATATTATCTCCAGTGATGGAATCCAGACAGACCCGGAGAAACTGGAAGCAGTTCAAAAATGGCCTACCCCTAAGGACAAAACCGAAGTGCGGGCATTCCTCGGCCTATGCTCATACTACAGGCGTTTTGTTAAGGGATTCGCAGAGATAGCCAAGCCATTACATCGGCTGACAGAAGATAAACGACAATTTAGTTGGGATGAGACTTGTGAAGATTCTTTTCAGAAACTGAAGAAACATCTGTGTGAAACACCAATCCTGGGGTATCCACAAACTGAAGGTCGGTTTATAGTTGACACGGATGCAAGCAACACGGCCATTGGAGGGGTGTTATCTCAAAAACAGGGTGAAAGAGAAGTTGTTATTGCATATTTCAGCAAATCTTTATCCAAGCCAGAGAGAAACTACTGTGTGACAAGACGAGAACTCTTGGCTGTTGTAAAGACGCTACAACATTTCAACAAATATCTCATCGGCAGACAGTTTTTACTACGAACTGACCACGCAGCCTTAAAGTGGCTACTGCAATTCAAGAACCCAGAAGGTCAAGTAGCTCGATGGATTGAACAGCTCCAGGAGTATGACTTCAAGACGGAACACCGCAGCGGAAAGACACATGGGAATGCCGACGCACTCTCACGAAGGCCGTGTTCGGAGGACTGCAAACATTGTGTCAAGCAGGAATGCAATGAAATAACATTAAAGCTAACGAGAACGGATCCTTTGAGTCTCTGGGAGAATGATGCTATGAGGGAGGCTCAAGAAAAAGATGACGACCTTCGGCACATCATCACATGGAAGAAACGGGGTGACGTAAAACCAATATGGAGTGAGGTTGCACCCACTGGCGCTGTCACTAAGGCGTACTGGGCGCAATGGGACAGTCTGATACTCCAAAACGGAATACTCTACCGGAAATGGGAGAAGACTAATGGCAGAGAGTTCCATCTTCAAATAATTGTCCCAAGAACGAGAGTACCAGATGTTCTCCGTGAAATACATGATGGCGTATCAGGAGGTCATCTAGGTGTCAAGAGGACGTTAACAAAAGTGCGAGAACGATTCTACTGGTTGCATTGTCGAGATGATGTACAGGATTGGTGCCGCAAATGTACTACTTGCGCTGCTGTAAAAGGACCACAGACCAGGAGCCGTGGGAACCTGCGGTTGTATAACGTCGGTGCACCGTGGGAACGAATTGCAGTTGACGTAGCTGGGCCATTTCCTGTAACGGATTCGGGAAACAAGTATTTTATGGTCGTCATTGACTACTTCACCAAATGGCCCGAAGTGTTCGCCATACCAAACCAAGAAGCCACAACAGTCGCTTCCAAGTTAGTCGAAGAAGTGATATGTCGCTTTGGTGTGCCTCTGGAAATCCATTCTGATCAGGGCAGGAACTTCGAATCGCAGGTGTTCCAGGAAGTGTGCAGAATTTTGGGCATGCATAAGACGAGGACCACCGCGTACCATCCGCAGTCTGATGGAATGGTTGAGAGATTTAACCAGACCCTTGAGAGGCATTTGGCGAAATTGGTAGATGACAAACAAAAGGATTGGGACAAGTATATACCACTCTTCCTTCTGTCTTACCGAACCGCCGAGCATGAGAGCATAAAAGCTACCCCGGCGTATGTCAATTTCGGTAGAGAACTACGAATACCAGTAGACCTATTGACAGGAGGGTCACCGGAGGAACCAAAGACTGTACAAGACTATGTCTGCGATTTAAGGGAAAAGATGCGCTATATACACGCCTTGGTTCGGGAAAATGGGTTACAGTCAAGTGAGAACATGAAAACCAGATACGACCGGAAATCGAACACGAGCGGCTTCGAGGAAGGGTCACTGGTGTGGCTGCATAACCCAACTCGCCGGAAAGGGAAATCTCCAAAGTTGCAGAACCAGTGGGACGGTCCATACAAAGTGGTTACCCGACTGAATGATGTGACCTATAGGATTCAAAAGCAACCAAGAGGGACATTCAAAGTGGTACACATAGACCGTCTGGCGCGCTACCATGGTAGTAACAACGATGCTCGGGACGAGCATCTCTAAGAGGGGAGTAGTGTTACGAACACACAAAACACAAAGGAGCTAGCGCCATCTAGCAGCAACTAGTAAAACCAATTAAAGAACCGAACAGAGTGAAACCCCTATTAGATACTAGATGGCGCTAGAGGAACTACCGAAGTTTCCAGAAACATTCGTTCCGGGCGATCACGTTCGCGCACAGTCGGGAACATTCTGGAATGGTCTGGAACTCGTCTCGGCGCATATAAATAGCGGCAGGGAGGCGAGCCCGGGCAGTTCAGTTCGAGCTACGATAAAGGCGACTTCGAGAGCGAAAACAAGTGATCAAGAGTGATACCAGTGAAACCTACAACTTGGCTACGATCTAGGACATTGTTAGTGCTAAGTGTTTGGACCTAGTGCTTAGTGTTTGGACCTAGTGCTTAGTGTGTAACTAGTGCTAGTGAATAAAGTCTTCTAAAAAAGTCAGCAGGTCTTTCTCTCCAAATCCTTCGAACCCTAACACGTAACAATATTTAATTAAGTTCCTCATTGACGGAGGTATTTATAGGTATAAAATTTAATTTACAATTAACTTTTGCGTTATAATTACAGAATGTTAATGTATTTTATATATAGGTGTTGGAAGTTATATATCTTGTCTGTTTTATGTATGTGTAAATCAAATTAGTTAGTTTGCACGTGCTGACATTCAATATTATACATAAACATTAAAATGATACCGTGTGAATGTTTAATGATTTTTAATTAATTGTGGTTATGTTATGATATGACGGATTAAAAATACACATCCCATCACATAATTTTCTTTTCTTTGCTATAAGAGTTAAGTTTAAGAATTCTGAGTTTTAAATATATGAATTCGGAAGAGCTGAATTCGGCAAGCTGAATTTAGAAGAGGCGTTGGAAGGGGGGCCGTTTTAATGTCCTCCCTATCGAGTTGGGCTCTATCTGCGTGGCCACACCTTTGGTCGGGTCTTGGTAATGCTCAGAGTACATCATGGCCCGGTTCTTGGGCACGGAGAAACACCATGGGGGTTTAGTGGAAGGTGGTTTAGTTAAAATTGTTTAGATCTTTACTTTTTATAAAATTAAGTCGTGTTTTCTGTATGTCCCTATAATTCTTAACCTATAATTTATAAGGTTTGTTTCCTTAATTCCACGCGTACGAAGTCGCGGCCAACAGCTAGTAAACAATAAACCGTACACAAAGAGTTAATAAAAAATTATTATTTACTTTTGACTTGCGTGAACAGTGTTAAAATTGGGAAATCCATAATATAAAATTGCAAAGAAAATTTGAGTGTCGTTAAAATTAATAAGTTTGTATTACTTTAATAAATCACGTCTCAACATTACATAATCCATATACTAAGTCTGTGTTGTTCAATAAAGCCTTTTTATCTAGATATACGATATTTGCCTAAGATACTGTAGATATCTTGCGCCCGCCTAAGCGCTAAGCCTCTAACTAAAGTACTCTAAACAGTTAAAATCTGCGCCTTGATCACTGCGCACGCGCCGTACGTCAACGTCGCGACAAAATCCGTTACGGAAAAACGAACACGGAATCTTCAGTTTAAATATATTTTAAATTTAGAATTGGTATAGTGATGTTCATATTTCGAATTTAATATCGATAATTTGTGTGTGTTGTGTTATTAAGTGATTTGGATCGGTGCAAATTGGCGTGAAAAATTTGTATTTAAATTATTGGTATCTATACCGTGACAGAGATGTCAGCATGACAGATGTCACGGTGACAACTTGGAGTTCGCGTTACACAAACGCGTTTTGACATTGTAATTTAATGCATTCAAGTCTTAGTTAATTGATTGGCTAATGGACAGGTTCGGAACTGGATGCTGCGTAACGCTGACATGTTAGAAATTGCTTTAGTTGTTTGTAATAACTATTATCATAGTAATTGTAGTAATTTAAATGTGTATTTATAATTTATGATCAGCTATTATGGAACATTACATTGGTAATAGTTGGTTTTTGGTCGCTTTGTTCTCTTCTCGATAATTGGATAATAAACTTAGTAATAGTAACATGAATGTTGTGAATATATGTATATTATGAAGGAATTATCCGCTTTTCATACCATCTTTACTTATTATAAAACAAAGTCGTAATTTTTGTATGCATGTATGTTTTGTTTGTGTCATTTGTATGTATATAAGCATATATCTTCAAAACTACGCAGCGGATTTTGATTCGTTTTTTTAATAAATAGAGTGATTTGCGGGTATGGTTTTTTGTAAAGTTTGTTAAGGATCTTTTATTTCCTAAATCCACGCGTACGAAGCTGTGAGCATCAGCTATAAGTAATAAAATAGTGAAGAGATTAACGATTGATCAATTTCTACAAGTTCAAAATTTGCTAAATTTCACATAGGCACCTATACAAGAATCTGTTAGTGTTCTTGTGGACTGTAATTACTAACTATATAATGTATTTCGTAAAAAAATGTAACGATATAATCGATATTGAATCGATAGTTAATTAACAAAGCCAGATTATTAGATACACTTAAATTTTCGTTATCCCAATTATGATTGAAAATATTCAATAAACAATAAAGATTACAAATAACTACATTAACAATAACTAAAATAGATTGAATTCTCCAAAACAGCAGTTAAGTCTGTCATTTCTGTATTACCAGTAAGTTTTTAATTTATTATCGATATTTAAGTATCGAATAAAATTAAATGATCATTTATTCGGTTATCTATCGGAAATAGCTTTTTAAAATATGATTAACTAACACAGAAGGCGGCAGAATCTTGTTTTAAACAAAATAGTGATGTGATTTATCGATAAAATGTCGTCTAATGATTTAAATAGTTGCATTTATATGCTAATATTTATTAACTATTAATAACTATCATCATTGACAGATATTTTAATGATGAAGTAGTTATCTTGGCAATCGAGCTTTAGAAAGAAGCACTGGTTTTTTTTTTCTCTTCACCTTAATCGGGCCATGGTGTGCGCGCCGAGTCTGACCATGGCTCGGCCAGGGATGGAAGAAGCACTTGTTACTTAAATCATAGCTAATCATAGCGAATTTCAAATGTTGATTTATTAGTTATCTTTAACTAATTAATTAACATTTTTAACAGCCGTTTGTCATATATATTGTGTTAAAGTAATTAAGTATCTTTTAGGTGTAGACACCTAGATAGATCTGAGGAACGTTATCTAATTTTTTGAGGTATGTGGAATATGAAATACTTCTTGTCAATATATTAGTGTAATATCTACTATATAAAAATAAGTCGGATTTTCCTTCCTGACGCTATAACTCCGCATGAACCGATTTCCACGGTTTTGCATTCGTTGAAAAGGTCTCGGGCTCCGTGAGGTTTATAGTTCGTTTTTAGGGTTCCGTACCCAAAGGGTAAAAACGGGACCCTGTTACTGAGACTTCGCTGTCCGTCCGTCCGTCCGTCCGTCCGTCCATCCGTCCGTCCGTCCGTCTGTCACCAGGCTGTATCTCAAGAACGGTGATAGCTAGACAGTTGAAATTTTCACAGATGATGTATTTCTATTGCCGCTATAACAACAAATGCTAAAAATAAAATAAAATAAATATTTAAGGGGGGCTCCCATACAACAAACATGATTTTTTTACCGTTTCTTGCTCGATACTAATAACGTTGCCTTATGTTGCATAGATAATGGTACGGAACCCTTCGTGCGCGAGTCCGACTCGCACTTGACCAATTTTTTTAATATTTTTTTTTACTTTTTTTTGGTATGGCAAAACAACGTTTGCCGGGCCAGCTAGTTACGATATATTTAAATAAAACTACATTTTACGGATTTAGACGCGTGTATTTGTTTTAAATTTTAGCCCGACGTTTCGGAGGTATTGCGGTCAACATGGTCACGGGTAAGACTGCAACGTCTCTGAAACATCGGCCTAAAATTTGTGTGTATGTAGTGTTAGAGAATATTACGGTATACCTTTAGATAATTTGTAGTAGGAAATTTATAAATTTTCATTTACTTGCCCGCGACTTCGGACACCTAGAATTGGAAATCACCCTCTTCCTTTCATTTTTGAGAATTTTATGTCTATTCTCATGCTCTAGTAGTCTCTATGCTTTGTTTTAGTTTCAAAGAGTGTCAGATTACAACAGATTAGAAGCTTAGCTTGGGACCAGAGGACGTTGTGTGAAATGTCCATGAATATTTATTTATTTATTATTATTTAGAGTTACTTTCCCATCTTTACTTATTTTAAAACAAAGGCGTTACTTTTGTATGTATGTCCCTATGTGAGCTTTTATCTTTAAAAGTACGCAACGGATTTAGATCCGTTTTTTTAATAGAATTAAAGTAGTTCAGGAGGATGGCTTTTTGTATAATTTGTTAAGGTTTGATGTATATTGGGGGAGGGAAGGCTCAGTAACTGTAAACGCGGGTAAAACCGTGAGCATTAATATTAGTAAGTATGTATTAGGTTTTTGACCCATTAATAGTCTCAGACTCAGACAAATACTTATTTTGACATAAATATTTATAAATTATCAACTATTATTATTATTATTTGTTAATGTATGTTTGTATCTAATTTCTTAAAATTATGACTTGTAAACATAATCTATACTTATAATAAATCTGTAGAGAGGTCAATTCTGTACATGAAATATATTTTCAAAATAACTATCGGGGGGTGATTAGTGATCGATACAGATGCCAAAAATGCAAGCAGTCAAATTTTTGTCTGTCTGTCTGTCTGTCCGTCTGTATGTTCCTTATAGAAACAAAAACTACTCGACGGATTTTAACGAAACTTGGTACAATTATTCTTCATACTCCTGGGCAGGTTATAGTATACTTTTCATCACGCTACAATCAATAGGAGCAGAGTAGTGAAGGGAAATGTTGGGAAAACGGGAAAAGGTGCTCCATTTTTTAAGCTTCCGTCGCGTGTGCAGCCTTAATGGTTAAAGTTACATAGAAATCATGTATGACGGAAATAATCTACATAAAATTGTCTAAAAAATATCCCAGAACAGCATATATCTATATTTTATGGTTGACTCACAATAACACGTGTAACTCCTGATAGCTTAGCAGTTCGTTCATTCTGATTATATTTGTTTAATCTTACGTTTATAACACTCTCACTCAAGCAGTAGTTAAAAATGTTGCAAAAACGGGGAAAATTTCCTAAATTCTACGCGGACGGAGTCGAGGGCAACAGCTAGTTACGAATAAATGAGTATTGCGTATCGGGTAGTCTAATGTTTAGACCTTACCTTTTGCTGTGACACCTTCTGTCAAGGTCTTCATTACAGCACGTTGTAAATATGTGCTTAAAATATGGATTAGGCCTCGTTGCTGTATATTAAAGTAAAAAAAATTGGTCAAGTGCGAGTCGGACTCGCGCACGATGGGTTCCGTACCATTATCTATGCAATATAAGGCAACGTTATTAGTATCGAGCAAGAAACGGTAAAAAAATCATGTTTGTTGTATGGGAGCCCCCCTTAAATATTTATTTTATTTTATTTTTAGTATTTGTTGTTATAGCGGCAATAAAAATACATCATCTGTGAAAATTTCAACTGTCTAGCTATCACCGTTCTTGAGATACTGGGTACGGAACCCTAAAAATCATGTTTGTTGTATGGGAGCTCCCCTTAAATATTTATTTTATTTTATTTTTAGTATTTGTTGTTATAGCGGCAATAGAAATACATCATCTGTGAAAATTTCAACTGTCTAGCTATCACCGTTCTTGAGATACTGGGTATGGAACCCTAAAAATCATGTTTGTTGTATGGGAGCCCCCCTTAAATATTTATTTTATTTTATTTTTAGTATTTGTTGTTATAGCGGCAATAGAAATACATCATCTGTGAAAATTTCAACTCTCTAGCTATCACCGTTCTTGAGATACAGCCTGGTGACAGACGGACGGACGGACGGACGGACGGACGGACGGACGGACGGACAGCGAAGTCTCAGTAATAGGGTCCCGTTTTTACCCTTTGGGTACGGAACCCTATGAGACCTATATGAGAAAATATTTAGGTATTTTTTGTATATTTTTGTAATAGGTATATTGTGATACTAGATGTCGCCCGCAACTTTGTATGTGTAGAATTTAGAAACAAACGTTGAGAAATAATACAAAAATACCTTTCTTTTGAAACAGACTTAGACATAGTGTCTATTAAAAAAAACCCCCATCAAAATCCGTTGCATATCTACTTTTGAAGATAAAAGCTCACTTAAGGTCATACGAGTACATACAAAAATAACGACTTTTTTATAATAAGTAAAGATTGCATATTTTGCCTATTTTAAATAAGTGTGTAGATCTTCTGTACATCTTAAATAAAACATGTTAAACATTATATTTGTCACCGACACCGTTCGCCAAGAATGTTGAGTATATACTAAAGTGTTGAGCTTGACACATGTTTATGTGAGTAAGACGCAAAAAGATAAATTAATGAAGTTGCGGTATGTAGTCTGACTATAAAAGGGATAGGTGATTAGGGTTGCCACAATACAAAAATCAACTCGGATATTCTACTTACTACAAAACACTTTCGCAAACTTAAAAACACGCTTGAAAATCATTTTTTTTAATTATTGCGTTTTCATCTATCCTTGATATATGTGCAAAATTTCAGATCAATCTGACTACTGCAAATGGGTTATAATCACTTTCAAAGATTCCGTTACATAGATAAAAACATTTATAGATACATATTGAACTTATTTAAGCGTGTTAAAAATGAGAAGATTTATTTTCAGATAGTATAATTTCATTATTAGCTACAGACGCCTTGTCTGAAATCGTTTCAGCTAATGACTACAATGTCCGTACACAATCCGACGGACTTCGTGGCGTAGTGGTTCATGTAATGGACTGCCGATCACAAGGTCGCGGGTTCGATTCCCGCTTGGGACAATCATTTGTGTGATATCCATAAATGTCATACAAATGTTTGTACTACGTCTGGGTGTTTCTATGTATTATAAGTATGTATTTACAAAAGAAAAGTAGTTTATGTATTATATCCGTATTCTGGTACCCATAACACAAGCATAATAAGTTTAGCTTGGGACCAGAAGACGTTGTGTGAAATGTCCGTGAATATTTATTATTTATTATTATTATAATCAGTATGACCATTGCTCTTGTACCTCTTTCAGCATTTTCCTTATAATATCAACTCCTGATGTATTGATGCTTTAAGTGTTAACTTATGTTATAAAAGATGCATCTCAAATATATATATTACTAGCTGACCCGGCAAACGTTAGTTTGTTAAACTAAAAAAAAAAGGTTTGAAAAATAGATGTTGTCCGATTCTCAGACCTATTGAATACGCATGTAAAATTTCACAAAAATCGGTCAAGCCGTTTCGGAGGAGTACGGTAACTAACACTGTGACACGTCAATTTTATATATTAGAGAAGATATTATTACCTATAATACAAGTTATAATTTCTAAGAAAAAATATCAGTGCTATCGTATTTACATCATCGTTCGTGACTTTAATTCACTTATAAATTGTCAAGTGACTTGTACTCATCATATCAGCACTTTACAGTCCACTGCTGGACATAGGCCTCTCCCAATTTTGCGCCACAATACACGGTCCTTTGCCTTCCACATCCAGTCCCGTTCTGCTACCTTTTATGGGTGATCTGTCCACACACCCCTTTTTTTCTTGCTTTGGCCGGGAGAAATGCCTGATTGCACAGCTCTCTGTCCGGGGAAGACTGAGACCGGTAGTTGGGCCCTCACCCAGTAAAACCCCCGCCGTGAGCAGCTGGGGACTCGGCACCAGTACTGCGGTGGTCCCGCCAATGGTTGATGGCAGCTTATCCTACGCTTGCCGAGTCGCAGTTTCCACTCCAGAACTCATCAGGTTCTTCAGTTCTTTGGCTGATTCGAATTGTACTTATAAATTATGTAAACATCAAACGGTGAGCGCTTGGCCACACTACCGTAGTCGATGCGATTCGATCGACACATTGGAGTAAGGAAAACATAAAAATCGATTCATGGAATTTTAACCGGGAAGAAATCTCTTCAGAATGTAAAATGAGAAAGTATTTACTGTATTTAGATATGAGTTGTGTCGTTATATCTACAGACTAGCTGTTTCCCGCGACTTCGTACGCATAGAATTTAGACTATTTCCCGTTTTTGGAACATTTTTCAGTGCTGTTTAGCTCCTTTTTGTCGCAGCGTGATTGGTTGTATACAATGTATACTTAACGTTAGAAGTACTAAATTATTAAAGTTTTCTTTATTAGTATCTATCTCTTTTTTATATATATTATGTTGTGCTTTTTTTCTTTTTTTTGTTTAAAGTAATTATGGGTTTATTATTATTGTGGGATAAATATCTTTTCTTTTTTTTCTTTATTAGTTAGATTTAATAAAATACAAAAACTATGAAAATTCTCGTAGGTATAAACTCTACAAAACGTAACTTTCTCTACTAACTAAGCAAGCATGCTGTTTATAAAATGATGATCTATGCTACGATGCACGCAGGTACCTATTTATATTGATTTATTTATACAAAAATTTTATATTTTGATTTTAATGGCAAGGGACAACCCTAATATCACACCACCGTGGGTGGTTAACCAATGCTTAGTACATTTTGTAGCTCTTGTGATGAACACCACTGGGCATTTTTACACTAAGTGTTTTGATACTACTTTCAGATGTAGAGAAGTAGAGTCAATTTAATTAAATGCTTAGAATAATTTAAGTTAGTTATCCTTCTCATTCTTCACTTTAGTATAATAAGGTCCCATTGTTGGACACGGGTCTCCTTCACTATGGGAGAGATTATGATCTACTATGCCATTATCTGTAAATGGCACCGTAGCACCTAAATGCGTGAACTTTACAAGAATTGTATATACAGTTTCTTTCTTCAAACCAATTTTTATTTTATAACTATTAACGAGGTCTAATTAAAAGCATGTAGGTATGTATTAGTTAAAGGTGATTACTATGTATTATGAGTATGTATTTACAAAAGAAAGTAGTAACTATATGTATTCTATTCGTATTGAGGTGCCCATAACACAAGCATAATAAGCTTAGGTTGGAACCAAAGGACCGTTGTGTGAAATGTCCATGTATATTTAAAAAAATAGTATAAAGTAGCAAAGATTACTCACTCACCCACTACAACAAACACTCAAATATTAGTATAGAAATTTCACTGTACTTGAACTTTACCCACGCGCAGATAAACAGACAGTCGATCACATTATATTTATTTGCGTGCTGCTGTTTTATTTACTTCTAAAATATTATGTAAGTTGCTAAACATTGCGATGTTTAGTTACTTATATATATTACTAGCTGACCCGGCAAACGTTGTTTTGCCATACTAAAAAAAAGGTTTGAAAAATACATTTTGGCCAATTCTCAGACCAACTGAATATATGTATATGTAATTTCATATAAATCGGTCAAATCGTTTCGGAGGAGTACGGTAACTAACACTGTGACACGTAAATTTTATATATAAGATATTCCTTTTTTATTTTACGCGTATGTGTGTTTTAAACTTTAGCACGCATCGGGCTAGAATTTAAAACAGATATACTCGTCTAAATCCGTAAAAAGTAGTCTAAGAGTAACCGAATTTTATTAAAATCCGTTCGACCTTTTGATCGTGAAGTTAACATTTCTAAGAAAAGTTAAATTAATACCGGGATACCTCTACAACTCCACTGAGCCACTGACAACCCTAATACTGTTAATATGTAGAAACAAACAAAATAATTAATTAATTGAATCCATTAAATTTGTAATCAATCCATTATATATTATTCAATCTATATTTAGCGTATATAGAATTGCATAAGATGAGAGATTAATACGAATGTAAATCAAGCCAATGTCCGTCACCTAAACAAAATGTCTGCCGGTAAACATTAGTGGACCTATAACACTAGGGTTGTCAACGTTGAACATCTTTTTTAAAGCAAACTTTTCACCCATATTTATTTAATATTCTGTGGACGAATCGATCCAGATAAAATTCTGATGGAAATTGTTTTCTTGTATAATCCCTACAACCGATCTTGAAACTATTATAAAATTAGAAATTAGGGCTTGTAAAATAACGCTTAGTGCTAAATTCCAAGATTTAAAAAAGCGATTGTCAACCCTAAAATACGTATAATCTAATAGTGATGAAATTACACGCATAATATAATGAAATACCATTAATTTTATAATAATAATTTTAAATTATTCTGTTTCGAGGCATTTAAATGTTTTACAAGTTCTAATGGAGAGGAGTTTTGATAACAAACAAGATGAATGTCGTATTTGTAATTGTTGAGAAATATTAGTACCAGCAATATTTCACAAGATAAACATTCTAGCTTTACGCTCTAACTTCATCTGCCTAAAATTAATATCAGCAAAGACATTTGGAAGAAAAACCTCGAAAAAAGGATCGTTGGGTTTTTTAATTTGTTCGGATAGCTCGAACATTGTTCAAAGACAATTTTCTGACTCTTGTATTACATGAATTTATTTATTGAACTTTTATATCGTAAGAAATGTTAGAGTTCTTCCACATAAAAGAAAAAGAGAAGACAATAAGCTTAAATAAGTTCTAGAACGACTGAGTTAGAGGTACCAACGTATAAGATATAAGTAAGTTAGAAAGCAAGATTTATTTAGTAAGTATTTGAGACAATAATAATTTAATATTGTCCGTGTGGTGACGGATTATGAATACAAGTGTCACCACCCTATTTTCTCTCCAGGGCGTAGAAGCCAGCTAAGGGATAATGTACACAGATAAAATCCTCTGACAGAGACGGAATACTCAAAAATAAACCCTGTGCCAACACGCCTGGCCAGCGCGGTAGACCATAATCTCTCCCAATGTGGATGACGCCCGTGCGCAGCAGTGGCACGTTAATGGGCTGGAGGAGAAGGAGATTTCAGACAGACTACGATACGATACATGCTTATAACATAAGACTGAGATAAAACAACTTTATCTTTTCGTGATTTTCTTTACTTGTGAAACGAAAACCACGCGAGTGAGAGGAACTGTTCGTTTCGATTTACAAAAATGTTGAAGTTCTAGAACAATCTGGATAAAGATATTATAAAATATTTACATAATTTATCTAAACACGCATGAAAACGCTACACAATTAAATGGTCACGGCCATTAACAAAAGCATAGAGAAATCTGCTGCGACATGTCAACTAAACGAAGCGTACTTTGAGGAGCGGTGACGGCACATATTATTGTTATGTCAAGCGAAAGTATTGATGAGTTAAAGTGGAGGCGGACTTTGTTTTCACTAGAGTCTCTTAGAAGTAAATATTTTTGAAATGACTAATTGGATACTTCTTTAAATCTCTGGATACTTCTTTAAATATCTGAGGTATTATTTATTAGCCTGAAATAGAGTAGGAATGTAAGAAACTATAATGTCGACGTCATATTTATTGAGACATCTAC
Source organism: Orgyia antiqua (assembly GCA_916999025.1). Classification (NCBI taxonomy): domain Eukaryota; kingdom Metazoa; phylum Arthropoda; class Insecta; order Lepidoptera; family Erebidae; genus Orgyia; species Orgyia antiqua. The sequence goes on from OU779869.1 coordinate 21,384,871, forward strand.
ATGTTTCAGAATGTAAATAATGGTACCAATTCTAAGTGCACAACTAACTTAACTAAAAAAAAGACGTGTGGCACTCGGGGACTGCCGCCGTAAAGCTATCGCATAGCATTTTTTTATCAACTTATGCATTTATAATTATTTATTTATTTTATTTATGCAAGAATCTAAATACCATAAAATAAAATAAGATTAATAATCCTTATTTAATGATACTTACATCTGTCCATTGTTTATGGTAATTATGATAAAATAGCGATTGTCAATCAAATGTCCATAAAATAAAATAAACATTATTTTACATTATTAAAATCTAAAATACGCTGTTATCTGAACATTTAGGATGTATGTTGTCGATTCAAAATCCTTATTTTAATACGCTGTTTAATTTGTGGATGGTGCTTACCCTCGGTATCAACAGGATGAAATAAATTGCGGGGCGAAGAGGGGATTACGCATGCGCAGTAGCGCCGATAATGTCAGGTTATTTTCATTTCTGGATTCGGTCTCCACGCTCAAGGCCCGCGATAGAAGCTATGCAATAGCTTAAAAATTTATAAGGTCAATAACATAATTCGGTAATGTTAACTGAACTTTCTTATTATAATAACTGTGTATTTAATATAACGATAATAAATAACGATTTTAATTAATATAAATGTGTACAACGAAATAGCTAATTAATTAATACAAATACACCAAAGTTAATATTTTCTAACACTTGCGCGACTCATCTGTTTAAATAAAACTACTTTTTACGGATTTAGACGCGTATATATATATTTGACGGGCTTCGTGGCGTAGTGGTTCATGTAATGGACTGCCGTTCACAAGGTCGCGGGTTCGATTCCCGCTTGGGACAATCATTTGTGTGATATCCATAAATGTCATACAAATGTTTGTACTACGTCTGGGTGTTTCTATGTATTATAAGTATGTATTTACAAAAGAAAAGTAGTATATGTATTCTATCCGTATTCTGGTACCCATAACACAAGCATATAAGCTTAGCTTGGGACCAGAGGACGTTGTGTGAAATGTCCGTGATTATTTATTATTATTTATTTATTTATATTTGTTTTAAATCTTGGCCCGACGTAGAGTCTCACCCGTGACCATGGTGACTGCAAAGTCTCCGAAACGTCGGGCCAAGATTTAAAACAAATATACGCGTCTAAATCCGTAAAAACTAGTTTTATTTACACCATAGTTGTTTTAATTTTTTAGTTAAGTTTTGTTGTGCACGTAGAATCGGTACCATTGTTTACCTTTTAATTAATAAAACCAGATTGTATATTATTCTAAACAGAAATTAGGAAATTTTATATATTCTGAATATCAAAATAACGATTTGTTAATTACTTTTCATTAATTGTAATTGCTTAATATTTAGGCGTTAATAAATGTATTTTATGTTTATAGTAGGGAAACAGTAGGCGGTGTGGGGGCGATTCAGTTTTCACTAAGAAGGCAAGGTTGTACTGATAGCGGATTTGTAATACTGTATGGTTCCTTGTGCCTAAATAAGAATAATAATATAACTACCAAATGTCTTTCTATGGGTGCTGTACTGTAAGTGTTAGATAGTTAGATAGGGTAAAAGGTTAACAGATATCGACTGCGATAGACGGAAAACTAAGAAAAGGGTTTTTATTCTTACTTATTAACAGGCTTTATCGTGTACGTGTCTAATTGTCTATCAATCCTTACTAATGTATAAATGCAAAAAAGGGAACTAAAACTAAAAATTTTGACAAGTTCAAGTGTTAATGCGTGTAACCAAACCATAGTGCGATTTAAAAAACTGTACAATGCCATCTATTGAGCGGTAGTAGTAAACTTTACGAAGTCGCGGGCAACAGCTAGTGTATTAATATAAGTAACAGAATCATTGAAAGTGATTCTCACTCACTTGCAGTAGTCGGATTAATCTGAATTTTTTGCAAAGTTAAGGATCCATGACAATGCAATAATTAAAAAAAATATTCCTGAATTACAAGCTTGTTTTTTAGTTTTTCAGTTAAACAAATTATTTATAGAACAAATCTAAGTATTTTAAATGTAGCTCAGTGATACATAGTTTAAATGGTTTATCGTTTCATGATAATAAATAATAAATATTCATGGACATTTCACACAACGTCATGTAGTCCCAAGCTAAGCTTATTGCTGTGATGTATGAGTGTGAATTAAATTAATATGTTTGGATCACATCCCAAGGTGTATTATTGTTGCTACCTATCTCCTTGAGGAAAAGGTGTCTTTATTCTATCTTACATAGTTAAAATTTGATTCTATGAAATTTTTCTTGTTTACCAATTACATATTTATAGTTTAGATTTTTTATAAAATTATTACATCAACAATACAAACCAAAACTAAAAATAAAGAAAAATAAAAGGGGTTAAAATTACGCATCAAAAAATTCGTCCGCATCGCAGTCATTGGGTAACGTACCCAAAAGACTGGCCGCATTGCCACGTTGTATAGCAATGCTAATACCAATTGCTAAATGCAGGCCAGCCCTTTGGTCACGTGAAACGTCGACCAGTCTCTTAGAAAGATCTTTATAAAGAGACTGTGCACTCGGGCCCATGAGTTTAGACTTATACATTAAATTAATTTGATATTTCTATACCTACCGAGTATTTTTTTATCGCTGTTTGTGGTACCAAAGACTGATTAGTCAAGAACATTAATAAAGTGCAGAATAAACTGTTTATACCGTTGTGTGACAGATCACAGAAGTGTCTTTAGTTGGTGATGTCCCGCTGATAAGCTGTAAACATTTTATAAACACTCGATCTTTATCGCCGTTTCTCATTAAGCAGTTGAAACATTTTTTCTGTGGACTTTACGGTAGCGCTACTTATAAATTGATTAGCTTTTCCCGTTATTTTCTTTACAATAATGAAAAAAAAAATTACTTAAAGATATGCTTTTATAGATTTTCACTTTTGGAATAGACACCTAGCTTATGACGTTTTAAAAGAGCTCATAAATCATGCCTATTTAAAACTTAAAAAATAAAAGGTTTTATTGAGCTTTTTTCGAAAATATTTGACTTAGTTTTACAAGTGATTTTACCTCTTTATATATACCTATAAATCTTCTGTACGAGTGTTTGTAATTGAACTCCTCCTAAACGGCTGGACCGATTTTGATGAAATTTGTTGTGTGTATTCAAGGGGGTTTGAGAATGGTTTAGATTCACAATTGGCTGGACCGATTTTGATGAAATTTTTATAATTCTTCTGTACGAGTGTTTGTAATTGAACTCCTCCTAAACGGCTGGACCGATTTTGATGAAATTTGTTGTGTGTATTCAAGGGGGTTTGAGGATGGTTTAGATTCACAATTGGCTGGACCGATTTTGATAAAAAAATTTGTTGTTGATTTTTACACAGAATTGTATGGCAAAACAACGTTTGCCGGGGCAGCTAGTCATTCTGTAGAAATTAAAGTTTTTGATTGACTCAAGTTTTCGCAATAACGGACATACTGTTTAAGTTTAAGTACTATAATATCGATCGTAGAAGACACATTACAGCTCAGTCTCACCCGTGACCATGGTGACTGCAAAGTCTCCGAAACGTCGGGCCAAAATTAAAACAAATATACGCGTCTAAATCCGTAAAAAGTAGTTTTATTTAAACAGATGAGTCGCGCAAGTGTTAGAAAATATTATACATATACTACTTTTCTTTTGTAAATACATACTTAAAATACATAGAAACGCCCAGACGCAGAACAAACATTTGTATGACAATTTTAAAGATCACACAAATGATTGTCCTGAGCGGGAATCGAACCCGCGACCTCGTGAATGTCTGTCCGTTACATAAACCACTTCACAACAAGGCCCGTCATTAAATAAGATTAGTTTAAAATACATACATTAGGATCACAATGTTACTACAGAAACTCATAAATTAATACGGTGTATGCAAGTGGTTGCGGTCGAGCACAGCTGTTTAGTATGTTATTATAGGTATGCTAATAGGTATTTAGGCTACATTACGTTCTATAGTAGGTATCTATTTAAATGGTAGTAAAGCTCAGCGAATCATTTGATTACGTCATCAGATATGAACACTGTTTATAGAATAGAATGCATTTCGGATTTTGTTTGCATTATTTTTAGTGCCTTTAAGTTTGTGTAATTACTAGGTACGTAATATTTATTTCCCTACAAATAAGTTGCAGAAAAAGAGTTAGGTCATTTAGAGGCGCGATTTAATTAGATTTTGTATACGAGATAGTAAGTAAAGTTTTTTTTTCTGTATTTAAGGACTTGTACACAAAAGGAAAGCGACCATGTCGTCCTCATAAGGCTTCACTAAAACTAAATATGTGCATCAAAAGTTATTCTCTTAAATCTAGACCTAATTTTACAAGTTTTTATAATAATTTGGCATCCGCAGACATTGGATCAGATAGTACACTATTGCATCCTCCTACTTCATTAAACCTAACCTTATTACTTATAGAATCTCTAAACCTCTTACTCCGGACACATTCCACCAATATGTGATGTATGTCTTCAATCACTCCACATGTAGAACAGTTAGGAGAAGGAACCTTTCTCATTAGAAATGCGAATTTATTTAGTGGGATGTGTCCGGAACGAGTTCGAAACGCCGTAACCAACACATTTCTATCCAGAGAGCTTACTTGAAACCAGGGATGGTGATAAGGGCTTGATCTTAGTGTAAAATACCAAATACCCTTATGCGTCGACAAATTCTCAATATATTCAGCCCATTGTTTATATGTATATGTTTTCTCTTAAAATTGGTTAAGTAAAGTTAAAGATTATTGTTTGAAATAAAAGAAAATCCTAATGGGTATTTCTGCTTATTTTTAACTAGAATCACTTCGTGTATTTTGTTGTTTTACTCTTATCATCTAAATAATACGAGAGTCAATATGACAAGATTGTTTATGGCAGCCAATTCTTAACTTTCAGAAACATAAAATTTTCAAATAACACATATAGTCCAGTCAAATTACCGAAAGAAATAATCACTAAAATACCTAGTTTGGGAATTATGAAGGATCGATCGGGGGGTGTATTCTGAGCTTATATTCCAATTTGAGGGAATCTAGGGAGGTCAGCTCAAGGTCATTTCGATGAAAATGCGTTTAATTCGATATCTCGAGAACGGTTAGTGTTAGGCAAAAAATTGTAGACCTTTTCTCTTCTAAATTAAATTTACTAACTTTTTTATCCGAAACTTTTTTTTTATCATCAATATTTTTCAATTTATTGCTTCCGAAAGGCAAAAGTTTTACTTTTTTTCCTCCTTTTTTTTATTTTTCGCCATTTTCTCCCCAACCGTTCAATTTTATTAAATTTTACCCTAATATGAAAGTGTTGCTCTTTGAATTATGAACAACTTTATATATAAACTTTTTTCTGTAATGCCAATACCTTCGGAGTTATATATTACTTTACCGAGCGAAATCCGTGCCACTGTCGCGACGCGTATTCACAGACACACTGTCGCGTGCATTAGTGTGGGCCTTTAATATTGATACACTTCCATCGACCTCGCGTACTTAATTTTACCAATTTTATGAAATGAAATGAAATGAAATGAAATTTATTTGCTTGAAATATGGTTTACATAATATGTAGATGATAGCACACAATTAGTTTCACATATTTCGTTGGGGATACCAACATGCAAATGTCATTATTAGTATCTAATAAAATTAAAGTTCAATTATGTAGTTTATTCATGCATTAATGAAATATTCATTGATATTATAAAAACATTTTCCAATAAGCCATTCTCTTAGTTTTGTTTTCATTTTCTTACTAGGTAAGTGTTTGATTGATTTTGGTAGTTTATATAAATTTTAATCATCATAAAGTAACAATTTCTCTGAAACAAAGTAGTTGAGCATCTGGGCATTTGTAGCCTTAAAGGGTCCCTATTTTTTATAACAGAGTTAGGCTTCTCACTAAATGTACTAAAATATGAACTATGATCTCTCACAAAACACACTGCTTGGAAAATATATAAACCGGTCAATGTTAATACCTTTAATTTTTTTTAAAATGGCTTACATGACGTTAAAGGATAGATACCACAAATAGCTCTTATGGCTTTCTTTTGCACTATGAAAGCTCTGTTAACATCGGTTGAGTTACCCCAAAGAAGAAGTCCATATCGCAAAACTGAATCTACATATCCATAATACGCAGTGAGAGCAGTACTTTGTCCCGAAATACGTCTTAGCGTTTTATAAGCATAGATAAATTTATTAAGTTTTTTACAAATACTATCAATATGTAACTTCCAGTTACAGTTTTTGTCAATTGTTATGCCTAAAAATTTTACGTTGTCAGTTTTTTCTATTAATTTATTATAACATGTCAAATTTAGAATTGAATTATAATTACTGTTGTAGTTACTAAATTGTATGTAATTGGTCTTTGCTGTGTTTACTCTGAGATTATTAGCCTTCAACCACTCGGTAACTGATAAAATTTCTTTGTTTACTAGGTTTTCATAGTCAATTAAATTAGATTTTTTTGCAATCAAAAGTGATATGTCATCGGCAAACAGTACGCATTTCTGTTTCGTAATATTTGGAAGATCATTTATATTTAATAAGAACAGTAATGGGCCTAATATACTCCCCTGTGGCACACCAAATTTATTACACCTATTTGTAGACTTATATGAAGTGGAAAATAAATATATGACCTATTTTTTTATCAATAAATGTGTGAAACAGTTTCAATTATTCGTTTACTTCTTTTTCTAATCCTTATTCACATTAGTATCCCATTGAATGGAATAAAAAATACCCAAATTGAAAAAGTACAATATTTAAATAAATAAATAATAAATATAATAAATATTCACGGACATTACACATAACGTCCTCTGGTCCCAAGCTAAGCTTATATGCTTGTGTTATGGGTACCAGAATACGGATAGAATACATATACTATTTTTCTTTTGTAAATACATACTTATAATATATAGAAACACCCAGACGCAGTACAAACATTTACATGACAATTAGAAAAATCACACAAATGAATGAAATCGAACCCGCAACCTCTTGATCAGCAGTCCGTTACATAAACCACTCAACCACGAGGCTCGTCAAATTGTTATTTTATTTAATTAAATGATATTTCAATTATTTGAAGTTCAATTTTTTTATAGTTTAATCGATTCACCTTTTGATACAGGTAAGTTGGCTAATAAATGATCATGGAAATACTTTAATATTTCTTTCAAATACTAAATACCCACTGATGTCGATGATATTGCGACAGTGGCACGGATTTCGCTCGGTAAAGTAATATATATATATATATATGGTATTGGCATTACAGAAAAAAGTTTATACATAAAGTTGTTCATAATTAAAAGAGCAACACTTTCATATTCGGGTAAAATTTAATAAAATTGAACGGTTGGGGAGAAAATGGCGAAAAATAAAAAAAGGGAGGAAAAAATGTAAAATTTTTGCCTATCAGAAGCAATAAATTGAAAAATATTGATGATAAAAAAAAAGTTCCGGATAAAAAAGTTAGTAAATTTAATTTAAAAGAGAAAAGGTCTCTACAATTTTTTGCCTAACACTAACCGTTCTCGAGATATCGAATTAAACGCATTTTCATCGAAATGACCTTGAGCTGACCTCCCTAGATTCCCTCAAATTGGAATATAAGCTCAGAATACACCCCCCGATCGATCCTTCATAATTCCCAAACTAGGTATTTTAGTGATTATTTTTCCCATTCTCAGCCGTAATTTGACTGGACTAATAATATATGCAGTTGTTTACGCCAACGTGCAACCAGAAAGCTCTGACGATCGTAGTACAGTGCTGTAACACCCATACTCAAATTCACACAGGTGTTTCTTTGTATTTGCATATTTACTATGAGACCGATCGATTGCAAAGAGGCTCTTGTATAGCATACTACTATTCGTATTTCGTAACTACTTTATGTGCTACGTTAAAATAATTTGTGATCTTTGCAGTGGTAACATTAAGTAAAACATTAACTAAGAGCTGCCTAGTATGTTGATATTTATTTTAAAACCTATGTGTTTTATTCTCATCTACATATATGGAGTTAATTTAATGGATTTTAATTTAAATCCATTGAGTAGTTTTTGCGTAAAAGAACAAAAAAATATCCAGGTATTGTGTTTATGGCTTTGGGAAAAGACGTTTCGGAAGAACGTCATCATCATGATGATTATGATGATGATAACATTCTTTCTCTCACAATGCTTTACTCTTATACTGTCGCCTAGCTGGCTCTTAATCCTGTTGATCCTTAATCTCGATAAACGGATTATCCAAAGATCTTTTCAATTCGAACCAATAGTTCTTGAGATTAACACGTTCAAACAAACAAACTCGTTAGCTTTAAAACATTAGTACGGATAGTATTAAATTTTTTGAATAAAATATTAAGCATTGATTTCTCAGTTTCCGCATTAGCTAATATTGGTCTAGTAAACCCTAGAAACTATGTTCAGTTGATCACTACCAACAGCTGCTTGCCAAACAGGAATCGATGAATGATAATACTTCCGTCTTGACATTCCAAGCATTACAAATTGTCGCTTAATGCTTGTTTTATTTATACTAAACTAGCTGATGCCCGCTACTCCGTACGCGTGGAATTTTAGATCCCCATATATTTTGTCATTGTTTAAACCTTCCCTGGACTTTCACGAATATTTCAAGACCAAAATCACCAAAATCGGCCCAGCCGTTCTCGAGTTTTAGTGAGACTAACGAACAGCAATTGATTTTTATATATAAGACTAGCTGATGCCCGCTACTTCGTACGCGTGGAATTTTAGATTCCCATATATTATTTTGTCGCCGTTTAAACCTTCCCTGGTCTTTCACGAATATTTCAAGACCAAAATCACAAAATTCGGCCAAGTCGTTCTCGAGTTTTAGCGAGACTAACGAACAGCAATTGGTTTTTATATATAAGACTAGCTGATGCCCGCTACTCCGTACGCGTGGAATTTTGGATCCCCATATGTTTTGTCACCGTTTAAACCTTCCCTAGACTTTCACGATTATTTCAATACCAAAATCACCAAAATCGGCCCAGCCGTTCTCGAGTTTTAGCGAGACTAACGAACAGCAATTGATTTTTATATATAAGATTAGCAGTTGCTTACAACTTCGTAAGCGTGGAATTCGGAAAACAAAAAAAAACTACAAGAAATTGTGCATTACAACCATCTAAAAAAAACCGCATCAAAATCTGTTACGTAGTTTTGAAGATATAAGCTCACATAGGCATACATACGAAAAGTAACGACTTTGTTTTATAGTAAGTAAAGATAAAAAAGATAAAGATTGGCTATACCTACCTAATGTGACCAGACGTCCCATTTTAAACGGGACTGTCCCTTTTTACAACTACGGTGTCCGGTGTCCCCGAAACTACCTCTGGGACGCAAAATTGTCCGGTTTTCAGAAACCGAACTCCAGTAGAAAGAGTATTTTCCGTAATGATCAAATTGTGGACGTCTGAGAAAACTCAGTTACAGGTATCAGTTTTAAAGGTGATGTTGATAATGAAGGTTAATTTAAGAATAACATAACCAGAGTATCATTCCTATTTGAAATCGTCACCAGTATATATATAATTAAACCTAATATTTTATGACACTGCTAGCTTTTTGTGAATAAATAACTTAAGTGTTATTTTTTCATTTAATTTTAGCTTATGTACCTACTTACAAACCGATGTCCCGTTTTGAGTCAGAGAAAAAATGGTCACGTTAGCTATACCACACAATTTTACTTGCGGTTTATTCAATTTGTGATATTATATGGTTATAAAAAATCTTACATCCTATTCTTGGATCTACTGAATATACACACACATTGAATATTATAAGAACCCAAGCCGTTTCGAAGCAGAATGGTGTCAAACATAGTGACATATGAATTTTATTTCTTACTCTAATATATTCTTATGATCGATGAATTGTCCGATATTAAATGATTGTGTGTATTCAGGGTCTCTGGGAGGCCTGCACTCATCTGCGACACTTGGGACTGGCACATGCCATTTTAAATGTATGAGCACTATGAGCAGCCTGACGCTGATAACATAATACTTTTCAATAACAAATTCTTCCTTGGCAGTCGGGCAAAAAATTCTAGCTTTTTATACACCCAATTTTCAATTCTTTAATCATTTATAAAACGCTATTACAAAGCAAAGAAACGTTTGGTGATGCCATTAATTTTTACTCAAAATGGAATGTAAGTTTATTTATAGATTTTAGTCTGGATATAAGAATTCGGATAGGTATGTATGGATATCTCAACGGATTTAAGTTTGTATTTCCTTTTTTGTAGTCTGATGTTATTTTTAGGTTACGTTAGCGTTATTGCTATTTGAAGGGTTTCTGTTTAATTGTATTGTTTGAGTTGTTTGATTCTGAAGATTTTCTTCGTCTGACGCTTTAGGGAAAAGCGATGACAACATTCTCTATTAAAAATGCAACAGGAAGCAGGAATATCTAACTGATAATCGAGGGTAAAAATCTATCCGTAATTGGTTATTGGAAATGGCCGTAAGAGAACCTAAACGTCACTCAGTAACAAAACAGCAAAAGTACTAAATAAATATTCATGGACATTACACAAAACATCTTCTGGTATCCTCAGTACCGTCCCGAGGTAGGGATTGTCGGCGCGCAATAGACGCCGCAATACCCAATGTTTTAGATGGCCACGTGACGGGAGGCCCTAATGTTCTTCCCGTCGAGTCGGGCCCCAGATAATGGGGCCACCCTTACCGGGTCATGGTGAGGCTCAAGGCACCACCATGGTCCGGTAGGGCGGACGTACGTTTTTGTGCATAAACAGTATGTGTCAAACTTTTTGTGCAATAAGTTTTAATCGGATTTGTGTGCGAGATAAATTATTAATCTGTTTATTTTCCTGTTGCCATATTTACGACGTGTTATTTATATTTAAATGGTTTATTTTTAGGGTTCCGTAGCAAAAGGTAGGGTCCCCTATTACCGGGAGTTCGCTATCCGTCCGTACGTTTGTCTGTCACCCACCTGGCTGTATCTCTTGAATGGTTATAGCTATAGACCTAATATTTTCACATTTTTAGGTAGTTAGTTGATGATCTACACCAGGTGTGGCCAACTTTTGTGCACATAAGATCTACTTTTTATTTTAAATTTGAGTCGCGATCGACCTATTTCTTAGATAGGAAAGCGGGGACGTTTATGCAATGTGCTTTTATACCACCGTGCACTCTTGAAAATATAACTACTAAAAGTGGTCACGCTGAACGTCTCCCTACTCGAAGCATGAGCTGCGTACATGTTCATTCCTGTATCAAGTACTAGAAACATTTGGCATTGAATACGTCCCCTCATGGAACTTGCGAGTGATCGACCGGTCGATCGCGATCGACTTGTTGGCCACTCCTGATCTACACGATAGAACGCGTTGTTTGCTTAATATCGCGTAGGTACCCAGAATTAAGATACGGAGGGATTTTTAGTTTTGTTTCATGTTTTTTAAGAAATAAAGCACTAAATATTTAATTTAATTTATTTAATTTAGGTACTGTTTCTGTAATATTTGGGATAGGACGTAGTTTGAACTGCGGTCTCCTCGGTCTTGCCCAGTCCACCTATCCCTTTCACTACTACAGGCATGGTGATATACTAATATCATATATTCAAATCTACATATTCAAATAAAAACAAGATATTAAAATAAAATACAATGTGACTTTATGATGATTAGATATATAAAAGTATTTTTACGGACCTCGTAAAAATACAAATTAATGATACTGTAGTGGTACTTTTATATAGGTACATAATATTGTTATATTTACAGTCATTTAAGTGCAACAGTAAAGTTAAATATAGGTAAAGAGCTAACTTAACATCGACCCTCGTAGTGCTTTGTTCCTGAAAACCATGGGTCATAATATTTTATGAAATTCTATGTGATTCTCTACATGCCTGTGCTAAATTGCATTTAGTCAAAATGAAAAATTATTATTTCAAGTTGGCATGTTTTACAAGTTTTTTTGAAACGTCTGAAGCTAGGTGTCTGTTCCTAACGCGAATCCTATGTAGAAGAACAGGCAAGAAACGCCATGGATTTTTTCTCTATCTCTTATTTGTCCCCTTTTTTCCATATTATTTTATAAGTATATTTATATTATTACTTTACATATAGAACTTTTTTTTATGCCTTTAATATATACCTGATGGCACTTTCTTCAATCATGGGAGTAAACAGAGAGTACAGAGCACCAACGATTTAAGTTCAAATACATGCAAAAATAACGACTTTGTTTTATAACAAGTAAAGATAATTCGCCTGGGAATGGAATTAGTGACTTCTACGTTACATATGTTGTTACTATTATGTATACCTATATGCTATATGGTCTTTTTTTCTCTTAACTATTAGATAAGTTTCTTTATAAAATTATAATAATTTAACTATTCAGAATTATGATGGCTACAAACAGGTTGTATGGTATTCAATATTATGTAATTTTGCACCGTTAAACTGGTCAAGTGCGTGTCATCAAATTTGTATTCATGTTATTTTGTATGTTCTATGAATTAAATTATAATTTATACATTTTTATTAGCAACATTGTTTTAGAGTTGTCAAACTTTAAATAATTTGAACAACGATTTTCATAGTACGGCCCTTTATATTGGTGGACTTAATTTTTAAGCTATTGCATAGCTTCTATTTTATTTTTGGACTTTAATTCTCAATTCTGCGTGCACAATTCTTAGCACGTAAATACAATTCATTTGCAAACTTAAAAGTAATAATATTTTGTATTGAATAAAAATGATTAAATGTGGCAACCCTAGAATCTAGACTGGGTTTAAAAATAAATCTGTTTATCAACTATAAAAAATACTTACGTATTTTCCCATTGACTGATAAAACTCAAGACTATAAATAGTTTTGATTGATATCCTCAACGTAAAGAAGCTCAAAGTATTTATGTGTAGATTATATTCGTATTTCTAAATATTTGTGTTCCAAAGTTTCCCAAGTTTTTGAAGGACCTCGTGGTCTAGTGGTTCATGTAACGGACTACCGCTCATGAGGTCGCGGGTTCGATTTCCGCACGGGACAATCAGTTGTGTGATATAATGTCATACAAATGGTTGTACTACCTCTGGGTGTTATCTATGTATATTAAGTATGTATTTACAAAAAAGTATGTATGTAGTATATTCGTATTCTGGTACCCATAACACAAGCACATAAGCTTAGCTTGGGACCAGAGGACGTTGTGTGAAATGTCCATAAATATTTATTTATTATTATACCTGGACAGACCTTTTACTTTTCTGTTACTGGCGCCTATAAGTGTAGGTTATATTAGCATTTTTTTTTCCAAAGTAAATCCTGGGTGTCTGAATTTCTCAGAATGTTCGAAAAGGTATAAAATAAGAATTGAGGCGACCATTAATTCATAGAATAAATTATTAGTTTCTTCTACCTGTCGTCAACATTAGGACTTATTTTTAGATACTTCTTTAACTGTTTAAAAATAATACAAACAAGTTCCTGTCTGTGGCGTTTTCGCTTTTGTTTTTGCTGTTATACGAGTATATCTATAGGCGAGTTAGGTCTTTGTGTTGTTTTCTAACTGATTTCAGAAATGGAGTAGGTTTTATCTTCGACTGCATACTTTTTTGTATATGTTCACCAATTGCTCCGTCAATTATATAACGATTTTTTATGTAAAATATCAAAATGAATAACGATACTTTAGGGAATTAAAACCTATAGGTTACTTCCCATTGCCCAAGAGACTAAACTAAGAGATTAAAACTAAAGTTATTGTATGGAACAAGGCTAAGTGCAGTACACTGTAGTTTGTCATCAGCATCACATCACAGGATTATTTTTTATACTAATAACAACTTATAAAGTAGCTGAAATGTAGGCGATTCCCTATATTTCAACTACAAAATGAAGTTGGTAAACAAATTGAAGTTTTAGTTGATTAACGGTTTATTTGGCTGCAGTTAATTACGTCTTTGGTTTATTACGCTTTAACTCATAATTCATAATGACTTATCGGAGATTTTATCGGAGAGATAATAAACGTTTTAGTGTAAAAAAACTATTATGAATAACAAGTTTTGACAATTTTCACGAACCGATTTTAGCGAACTTTTAAACCTCCGATAAGTCATTAAGAATAAGACCATAAGTCTTTAGGCATACTTTGAATAGTTTAAATAGAATCTAATAGATAAAATTGTCGTGTCACACTGTTCGTTCTCTTATACTCCTCCGAAACGGCTTGACTGATTCGTATGAAATTTTATATGCGTACTCAGTAGGCCTGAGAATCGGCTACTATCTATTTTTCATGCCCCTAAGTGATAAAGGTTGTCCACCCCGACTTTTGTATGACAAAACAACGTTTGCCGGGTCAGCTAGTAATGTAATAATATCGTAGCAACGGCAATTATGCCGGGCCTCGTGGTCTAATGGTTCATATAACGGACTGCCGATCACGAGGTCTCAGGTTCGATTCCCGGTCAGGACAATCATTTGTGTGATGTTTTTAATTGTCATACAAATGTTTGTACTGCGTCTGGGTGTTTACTATGTATTATAAGTATGTATTTACAAAAGAAAAGTAGTATATGTATTATATCCGTATTCTGGTACCCATAACACAAGCACATAAGCTTAGCTTGGGACCAGAGGACGTTTAGTGAAATGTTCATGAATATAAAAAAAAAAATTACAAGTTTATTTATTGTCTTCATTATTTTCTAATTTTGATCATTTGGCGACTACTAATTATAATAATAAAGCAATGATCATAAATCAAGTAATGAAAATTACACTAATGACCGAAAGACGGAAAACTAGCGCCGGAAGAGTATCTTACCATTCAACAAATTAAAATATCTCCATGAACAAGATCAAGGCGGTTCTATTCTTGTATCAACTCATAGATAAACTCCAATAGATTGAGCATTTTTTTAAATAAATAAATATTCATGGAAATTTCACACAACGTCCACTGGTCCTAAAGTAAGCTATATTTCTATGCTTGTGTTATGGGTTATGTTATAAGTATGTATTTACAAAAAAAAAGTAGTATATGTAGTCTATCCGTATTCTGGTACCCATAATATAAGCATAGAAATATAGCTTACTTTGGGACCAGAGGACGTTGTGTGAAATGTCCTGAATATTTAATGGGTACCAGAATACGTTTAGACATACATATACTATTTTTCTTTTGCAAATTCATATTTTTGTAATACATTGCAAACACCCAGACGCGGTCATACATTTGTATGACAATTATAAAGATCACAGAATTGATTGTCCCGAGCGGGAATCGAACCCGCGACCTTGTGAACGGCAGTTCGTTACATTAACCAGTAGACCACGAGGTCCGTCAAATTACAACTGAACTCACCAACGACGTTGAAGGAAGGTGCAGGTTGCATTTCATTAGTCGTGGCAAAATCACCATTTACTATTAACATCATACCATTCCGCACGAATAAATTTGGCAACTCATTTCTCTGCGGCACTGCCAAAGTATGGAATTTGGTCCGTGCTCATGTGATTCCTGGTCGTTATGATATGGGGTCATTCAAGTAAGGCGTGAAGAGCCATCCTGTGACCCGGCAAGGTGGGGGCGACTAGTGCATTTATATTATTGTCCCTGCTACCACATTTGGATTACAACTCCACTATACATCAGGTGACTTGTAGTCATTTGCCTACACTCCACCTGACGCCTTAAAAAAGCACCGAGTTTTACAGTTTTCATACATATGCTCGTTAGCACATATTATTCGTTGTGCGTTGATCGGCTTGCGTGTGGACACTATTGTCGGTGATCTGTGTATCAGCTGCATAATGACGTTAGAGATAACGTTAATTAGCGTTATCAGTTTATCATTAATGACGTTACATGGCAAATTTTTTGAAAATTAATACGTTCATATCGGGCGATGACAACAAGATTGACGGGTGTATCGATTATACAGCGATTTGAGTATCGTATCGCTTGTTATTTATTTTTTACCAGCTGTGCCCCGCGGTGTTACCCGCGGTAAAAGTGCAGATGAAAAATCTGTTCGTTTTTTATCATCCCACGGGAACATTGCATTCTTTTGGGATAATATTTAGCCTATATGTTATTCTGATGTATAAGCTACATTATTGTAAAGTTTCATTAAAATCCATTCAGTAGTTTTTGCGTGAAATACTAACAAACATCCAAACATACATACTCACAAACTTTCACATTCACAACATCACATATTAGTAAGATTTCCTGTAATGATACACGACGCGTGTTATATTTTCTTGGCTGGTGAAAATATAACTAACTTGTTATTTTAAAGCGAATTTTAAATCGATGTTGTTTATTAAAACAAATATCGATAAACATCAGTGTGCACTGTACTGTACCGATAAACAGCATGCAGTATATAAACTGTCCGTGTAATGAGGGCTTAAGAATACAAGTGTCACCACCCCAATTCCAATTCACCCTATTCCTTCACAGGCTGCTGTAAAAGAAAGAGAGTAAAAATTACGTGAAAAAAATGCAAACTTAGGAAAACTATTGATAATATTCATAAGCTTAAGCTGATTAAGATAAGATTAAGCTGTTGAATCAAATATGTTTTTAAATTAATAACTTAAACGCCAAAATTTTAGTTATTATTTCAACTTGCCTTATTATAATGTATTTTATTGACGTGTTTTCAATACATTGACCGCGTTCAAGACCTTTATTAAATTATTCTGAATATTTTAAATTTAAATCGAAGATTAGCAAGATTAAATTAAAAAGATATGCTGATGATAATCGCTCAAATTCCTAAATTACTTAATTAAGTATACTTGTAATATTTATTGCAAAATAATATGTTAAATGTTAATGTGTAAAATATATATTTAGATATTACTTATCGTCATTTTGACCATATATGTTATTGAAAGAGCGATCATGTGCGATAGACGGTTACTTTTGCATTGCATTTTTCTATTGTAAAGCAGACCATTCACCCTCCCGTAAGCCGTCGTGTAGAACAGTGAAAAAAGATTTTTCCACTAAATGTCGATGACATCTAAAAGGCGCGCAGGAGTATGTGATTGAATGAAAGCTAAGCAACCACTCTTGTTTTTTTGCAATTTTTTAGCTAACTGTAAGAGGCTGTTACCTTTGTTTACATAGTAACTGTTGCCGACAATATAGCATGCGCGGGATTTCGAATTACTAGACACTCTCTTTTCGCATTATAAAGTACTCTGTCCTTCTCTTGATCTAGAACTCTAGACTATATGCATAATAAATTTATTTTAAAACGGGTCTGTAGTTATGGGGTAAAAGTGCGACGGACAGAGTTATTTACTTTCGCTTTTATAATGTTAGTAACGGTATAAGCGTGTCTCAGTTTTGCAGGCCAGTCGTTAATGGTAACCTTTAGCGACTGATGTTGCTTAATGCACATGAGCAAGCACAGATCACTCGCTATTTGATATTCAACCCAAGATTGGTTGGACGCTGATCTTATTGAAGAATAAGTTGGCAGTCACGAACTATCGCCAGATATATTGACTAACTAGCTCCCTCATGTTTTGTTTATTATCCATTGTCTAACGATAATAGTGTACATAAGCATATAAGTAGCATTGATAAGGATTTTTGTGTACATTTATATTACGTCACCTCATGATTAAAAATAATACAAACGGATACTTGAGGAATGTAGATATAGAGGAAAATCTAATTTAACTGAAATGGATTTATTCACGTTTTAAAACGTCTCACCTCTTTAAAATAATGAAAATTAACTAAGTATAGTACGCGTCACGTAAAAAGAACCCTGGAAGAAAGTGGTGGGGACGTCTTTGCGCATGGGTACAGTCTCGCACGAAAGTTATTTTATTTTTGAACTAGGCTTTCCCTGGCAAGTCGTGTCTTGGTACCTACAAATTTGTTATTCTTATTAGTTATTATATTACATAGAAAAATATATTAGATAAAATATCAATAAAATGAATTAAAAACATGTTTGAATTATATAAGAATGTTTACGAGAAATAAAATTAAAGTAATATTGAAACTACTTCCATGAAATCATGATGTTAATTAGTGTCTGTTATTGGTTTTGTTTTTTTCTTTTATTTTTGCCGGGAGTTCGGAAAACTCAGAAATTCCGAATCTTTTGAACTCTTTACTATTCGTCTCACTGTCGACTCGGAACATTTTATAGCCTCTGCGGTCCGTTTCATACATTGTTTCAAATAGATTAACTGCATTATTATCAGCTTCCCTCTTCATTAAACACTATATAAATCATTTTTCTAACTTCTCTACCCAGAATTCAAAATGTTATTCGACAGTTGCTAATGTCAAATTTGAAAATAATGCTGCCACATTTTTGGCAATGGTGTTGGCCAACCGTAACTTTTTTGTCCCGGTTAGTACCGGTTATTCAAACCGACCAGAAATGTCGTTTTAGCTATGCGAAGTCGTACGCGCGGAATTGGGAATCGCAGCGTTTTATAATAAAACATAAAGTAAAATAAACATATCTTCAAAAACAAACAAGGTTAAAAATTCGCCATTTTACGGTTAGTCATTATTTGATTCTCCTTGCACTGTTCTATGATTCTGGCGAGAATAGCATCATGCTGAACTCTAGAAAGGTTATTAGTAATATGTTCGCTTGAGTGAGTTTGTACGCCCATATCTTAGAAATACACAGGGTTGCACTGGTCGTATGAATCCGTAAAAAGAGTTAACTTTAATTAATTTACAAAATTATATATATCTTTTCTAATTTAGATATTTTTATAAATATCGATATATCGATACACCGATATTTTTATCGTGTGCGACATCCATAGCACCCGCACACCCCCCGGGCCCTACCTCGTGTCACCAAATAGACCGATAAATCGCCTATGCGCAGCTCGACAGCCAGCGTTCTTTTTACATGACGCGACCTATACGAGAGTGTAGAGTCTACAAGACTTTCACTCTTCAAACCATTCAAACCGTTACATTACTAATGTTTAAGCTACGAAAGATATTTTGGGACTTTCTGGCGCGGCGGAGTAAGGAATTTAAAGATATGCAATTTCAACATTTCAGACCAATCTGACGATTGGAATGAAGTGAAAATCTTTTGAAGATTCCGTTACCTAGATAGATAGATACTAATAAATTTGAATTGTTCGTATCTTTGGCTAGATACGAACAAATTAACTGCCTTCGTATTTTTCTGAAAGCGTGTCAATAATTGCATTGCTCAGTACAATGCCGTATTACAATGGAAACAAGCATGTTGCAAGAGATTAATTCAATACTATTGAATGGGTGGGATCTGTGACGCTATATGAATTTGCATGATCGCTATAAGCCGTTGACCAACCGTCAAAGTCCGCAGTTTATTTTGAACCGGAAATGCTTTGTAACTTTATTCACCTTTTGCTATAGGGATTATTACATCACACTTCAGGTTGATATTATTAATGTTGTTGCTTACTATGCCGTTCAAATGGGAATAGGATTAACCCCGCGTCATGTTGTGACATAATAGCTGTCAATTCAAACAATTTTAGTAGGGTCAGCAAAACAAGCTATTTTTTTAATATAATTTACTTATCACCTTATCGTTATCTTTTACTCATTTTCGAGCAATTAGCGAGATAAATGCAATTACAAACAATACCAAATCGAGACAAATACAAAATAAAAACACTAACAAACAAAAACTGCGACAAATAACAAAAAAAAATAATTTATTTGACGGGGAACAAGCAAATAGCTGACAGCATAAAAAATAAAACTTAGGCAAGCTTCAAAACTCGACAAGGCACAAGTAACAATGACAAAATGGCGGTTGGTATTTGAACATAATATTATCTTCTCCAACAACGAAATATTGAAATAAATTAGTTTTCTTTTTTATTAATGTTAGAAGTATTATCCCTCAAAAATTTTAGATATTTTTGGACTTAGAATAACTGAGATAAGACAAAACATAAAAAATAATTTATTGATTCGCAAATAATGTTTCGTTGCTGTTAGTACTTTTCAAATCACTTTGACAGATAGCCAATCCTATTCTCATTTGAAACGTATAGTATGTCTGTTACTCCTTCCTGACGTTTTCTTCTTCTTCGTCTATTACTCTTTTCAAATTTGGAACGCATAACATAATGGTTTGATAATTAAAAATAATTTATTTTTAAATTTGAAACAAGCATAACATTCCAAATTTAAATTCGATCTTCGTTTGTCAAGTAAAATCATAGACTAACTACATAATTTTTTTTAAGGATGAGGAAGTCAAAAGAGGTTAAAAACATTAAGAAAAAAAGTAGTGAGTCTTATCTATGTGCTAATATGATAAAAATGAAAGTGGACTTCGTTCTCACGATCAGGTGCGCGTAGGTATCACTGCTCGTTCAAATATTTATCATAGATAATGAATTAACTAACAGTTTCGTTTCTGTTGTTGATTTTATAGTTTGGTTAACATTTTAACGAAGAGTAGATATTCTGACCATATAATTTTCTTTAGTAGTATTTTCTTAAACCTAGACACTGAAGTAATTATTAGGACATTTTTGTTAATAGATAAATGAATCACATCATTCACAGATAAATGAATCAATTCACATCTTTAGACAGGTCTAGTTTGTAGTAGATTAGCAGCAGTAACCATTATAAGCGCAAAGAATTTGTTTATTGTAATGTTTATTGTAAAAAAATAATTATTATATTCTAGTAATCGATTAATATAAAATTAATACTATTAACAGTATGTAATTATATGAATAAATATAACCACATTAATTCTGC
Source organism: Orgyia antiqua (assembly GCA_916999025.1). Taxonomy (NCBI): domain Eukaryota; kingdom Metazoa; phylum Arthropoda; class Insecta; order Lepidoptera; family Erebidae; genus Orgyia; species Orgyia antiqua. The sequence goes on from OU779869.1 coordinate 21,405,785, forward strand.
GATTAAGTTTAGTATATTTTTCACTCACCTACACATTCACAAATTTTAATTTAAATTCAAACAATGTTGTGGGTGCTCTTGTCCTTGGTAAATATTAAAAAAAAAAACAACCGATGCTGTCGATTGATTGACCTTTTACTTTCTATAAAGTAATCTTATAGTAATAGTATTAATATGTGATATATAGTTTTGAGAGAAATACTCAAATTATAAAACTATGTGTAGGTTTTAAGGCATTATTTATGAAATTTCGCTTTAGTTTTATGAAAGTTTCTTGATAAAGAAGAAAATAGTTTCTTCTTATTGTCATATCGGCAAAGGGGTGCCCATCCACAGAACATTATTGGCCTAGAAATGTCTCCCTGCTTTATATTCGCCAACGGAAGCTATTTGGTTCTTATTTACCACTTTAATATATTAGTCCGTGTGATGAGTGGTAAGTGAGTAAGAATAGAAGTGACTCTATGTTATTCCGTACTTCAGGGTGCCAGCCAGCCGGTACGAGCCAGCTTTTCTTTTGTGAGAAAGAACAAACTCGAAACTAAACCCTATAAACCCTATAGGTACCAACACGCTTGGTCTGCGTTGCATAAGTACAAATTTCCTCCCAAAGTAGAGGCCTATACACGCGTGATGTTAACGAGTTTAAGACCACCGTTGAGTAGCAACTTTATTAATAAATTTATATGCATTTTAATATAATTAAAATATCGTTCTTAATAATAAGAAGTAGAACGAAATACGAGTATGTATACCTAATTAAATTCACATTATGAGTCGTATTTTCGCTAATGATACAAAAAGCAACGGATGGTGATCTTTTATAGCGGAAAACAGAAAAAAAATTACTTGTAGATTCAATTACCTACATTTCTAAGCAATAACAGAAGTTTAATTAAAATTATTTAAATGTTTTAATAACAAATAGAGGATGTTATAGGTGTGAAAGTAATTTCCGAGCTGTTGAAGTTATGACCCCTACAAGTGCTGGAATTAATTTGCTTTAACGATTATTAGACTTCCGATTAAAGAATTACGTAGTTAATTATAATAATACTAGCTGTTGCCCGCGACTTCGTATGCGTGAAATTTTGAAATCAAACCTTAACAAACAGAAGTTTACTATGACAGTCGATAGATGGCGTTGTACAGGTTTTTTAAATCGCGCTATAGTTTCGTTCGCCACATTAACACTTAAGCTCGTCAAAATTTCTGTTGTGTCATCAACTAGTTTTCACATTTATTAATTAGTTAGGATTAGGATTAGGATTATCGTATTGTCTTATTAATAGACGAAGATAAGATTTGTTGAGTTTGAGACTTTGAGTTTATTTATAAGCTTGTCATCAATCGCAGAATATATATTTTTTTACATAGGATAACCCTCGGACTTTGTTTGGGACTCCGGCGGCGACCGGTCTACCCATTAAACCCCATGGTGTTTCTCCGCGCCCAGAAACCGGGCCATGATGGCGCCTTAACCATTACCACGACCTCACAGAATATTTTGCCTTATTAATCTTTAGGGACTTCTAAAACTGAGGAGGTTACACTTGTATTTACAATACCATATAGACAATTTTACTATTTTAGGTCTTTTTCCGAAATACGTAAAGCTCGAAGGTAAACTCCATGCCAAGATGCCTGGCCATGCTACCATAATAGAACAAGTACACTCTTGAACTGGAGAAGGCTTGTGCCCGACAGTGGGACCTTAATGGTCTGAGAAGATAAAGGTCTTTTAGATGTTTTTTTTTTTACCAAAAACCGTTACTCAATGTGATACACTATGCAATAAGCTCTAATCATTTGTTATATACGATCGACGCCCATCGCATTATTTCAAAACTTAATAAGAACATCGAAACATTTCAAACAAATTTTTGTTTATGGTAATAGACGCAATATTTAATCATACGCTAGAAAAAAAATTCTAAATCAGACTTGTGCCGATTTAAGTTTTCTAGGAAACCGTCACATAGGGACATACATACAAATATAACGACTTTGTCTTATATTAAGTAAAGATGGGGTTTCTTATTACTTTTACGAATAAGTATTCTATTGTGTTTATCCGAAGTCGGAGTGGGAAGTCGTCAATACGATATTGACGACTTTTACTGGTGACAATGGACACCGAAATGTTATTAAAAACCCGCTCGAGATAAATAATAAATTTCGATTAATATTAGAGTACAAAAATGTTTTTCTTTTTAATTAATAAAGTTGCGTTAATATTATAGAATATCTTGTTTTTAATAAAATTCTACCCGGTCTTTGATAGAGCAAGTTAGATACACAATTACTTGTTTAACAAGATTTGTGTGGTAAAGAAAACAATGTAGAAAAATTTATATACGTGATGGTGTAACTTCTTACAGGAGAAGCAGAGATGGATTAATATTTAGGATGTTTTAATCAGTTTTTTGTTGCATCGTAAAAATTTACTCCTAAAGATTTGTCTTGAATCGCGGACTTTACATTACAAATAATACGGCAATGGCAAAAAAAAAGTGTGTAATACGCTCTGCCTATACCCTGTATGTAGTCGTGGTTATTTATTTATTTAATAGATTTTACACCAGGAAACAATAGTAAATACAGACATAAGAAAAGTAGTGTAGGGATCCACATATTTCTAGAAGAAATCTCTACCTGTAGACCCGCGAGAGGAGATTGTGAAAAAAGATTGACCATGGGTGTGTAGTGTAGGGTGACAGAGATACGGTGAACTATTTAAGTTAAAATAAATTTATATAACATGCATAGATCCTTAACAAGCCTACATAATATATACAATAAATACACAGTACATCTAATATATAAAATTCACGTGTCACAGTGTTAGTTACCGTACTCCTCCGAAACGGCTTGACCGATTCTTCTCAAATTTTACATACATATTCAGTACGTCTGAGAATCGGCCAACATCTATTTTTCAAACTTTTTTTTTTGTATGGCAAAACAACGTTTGCCGGGTCAGCTAGTAAACATATATATCTACCAATAATAATAATACATAGTGGTTATTATGTGTGTATAAATAATTGTGGCAATTTTTTTATTGAATTGTCAAGTTATATAATAAGTTTGCTGACAGATAATATGTCGTAACTGTCAGTATACCGTAGATAAGAGTTAATAGTTAACGTCTAAATATTGTTTCGAAATATATCGGCCGCTCCCACTTCTGAGTATATCGTAGTTATGCTTGTGTAGTATATGCTAACATATTGAAAGTCTCGACCTTTAGTAATAGCTGAGTTATGGTCTTAATCAATACTCAATTGTACTACCATTCTATGTAGATTTACATCAAATTTCTTGATCGATGTTTTACTTTTATTTCACGTTAAATAAATTTTTGAGTATGTTTTACGCTAAGTAAAGTTGTACTTGTCCGGTTGCTAGTATGGTACCTATTTATAGTTTTCATAAACACGATCCAGTCGAGGAGAATCAATATATAGTATTGATAATTATCTTATCACGCTGATTTGCATCGAAAACCTCATAAATTTATTAAATGATATCATTGTGTAGTGACATTCGATATGGTTTGATCTACAAAACTTTGACCCTTTAAAATGTCAACCGTGGATGAATTTATTGTGACTATTAAATGAAATAAGTGCAAAATGTTTCACGTACAAGGATCGTTTGAGCAGTCGCTGCGCTGCGGCGACGAATTGTCTCCAAGCGGGAATAAAACATTGTCTGCATTAGCAAAAATCCATAAACATTGTACCGGTAAATCCCACGCCCATGGGTGTATAGATAACAAACATAATCCTCTTGCGAAATCTGATTCCAATAATAGTATGCAGTCTCGGAAATCATTTCGCAATGATTGCATTATAGAAATAAAGGAAACTGACAAAAATTGCCAAGGAGCGATTAAGGGTAACGATGGTTTATATAGCAAAAGCTTTAGCAATAGTACCAGCTCATATGAAGGGCATAGTGACACTGATTCTGAGAATACATTTAAGACTCGATCTGACCCAAACAAAGTGACAGATCCATGTGAACGATTGTTCACTCAGTGTACCAAAGCTTCACTCATGAAAACTGCTCGCATGCGATATGCCGATGACAGTGTGATATCCGCTATGCAGGATGAAGTAGACGGCGAAAAGCCTAAACAAAACTTTACTAGAACACCTCTTAGAGGAAGCTACAGAGAGAGAAAATCAGCAGTTGTCACTATAGAAGAAGTCAAATCAGACTGCTCCAATAATGATGAAGAATTAACGAATGCTATGCTTTTTGACGAAAAAAGGAAATCTGCTCCAAATCAAGCAAAACCTTGTCTTCAAAGACAAAAATCTTCTAGCAGCACTGCTAGTAATGGTAAAACTAATGGAACTAAACCTCCGTGGAGAGTAGCCAGCAAGAATGGTATACCAGCAGAACCATTTGTTAGAACACCCTCGTTTAGAGGAAGTATTAGAAAGAAAACTATAAAAAACGATGGCATACCTTGGAAAAGATTGTACGAATTGTCTCTTTGGAGAAGATATGGTGTAAGTTTCGCTGCTGTCGGCGCTGAAACTGAACGGGCCTTACTAAGGCCTTGGAGTGAGTTATCTTCTCAACCGGAACCGCCGCCGTTTGAGGTAAGTTTTATTATAATGTTTTTTTTTTAATTATCTTAAATGTTAAGATCTTTAGGCATAATTTTAAAAATATTTTTGCTTTTTGAAATATTTCTCCATACTTTAACTGTGCCAAAATTATTCAGTTCGCGTAGTTCTCGTGAAATAAGTTTTGTAGGTAAAAAGATTTTAAAACTTGACTATAACATAAAATTGGTAAATTTCTAATAATGGATTACTCCAATACGATGATAAGGTTCGCCCATAGCTCCTAATAAAATCCAAGTAAGCTGGCTATGTATTAGTAAAACTTTCACTACAAACATACTACCTTTTCTAACTGGGGTATATGCTTGCACCAGTAACTCACGCAAAACAAGTCAACGTCAATCAAGTGCCTGCAGCGTGGATCGCTATTTGATATCTATCTCCCTCATATTTGGCAGGTAGGTCACTGATCGATGGCACGATGGAATTATTACCGATCAGCAAGCCTTCTTTACTGTCACGACTCAATGGTAACGTGCCAATTTATGTTCTGACCGGACACTCATTTTGATGTGCTTTTGAGATTTATTATAGAGTACTACTATTACTACGCTTATAAGGTTTTAACATAGAGGTCTACTGAATAGGCCCATAAATTACCCGCACCACTGACCAGAAATCTTCAGTTCCTCATAAGTTCACCTTTGCCTGAAGTTACGCGCTTACTATTACTTACAATAAAACTATCTCTTGATGTATTCTGAACAAATGCTCGTACACAGTAAATTTGTAGAGGTTTTTTTTTCATTTCAGACTTTTCGTATTTAAGGTTTCGTACTAAAAGGTAAAACGTTACCCTATTACTGAGCCTCACTGTCCCTCCATCTGTCACTAGTTTGTATCTCCGGAATGGTGATAGCTAAAGTTGATGCCACAACAGCAAACTCATTGTCATCATTCTCCCGTTGTTTGGGGTCCTGTTATTTGGTGATATTTGGGGTCGGTATTACGAATATTTATTTTTTATGGTATTAGAGGTTTTTTATACAGGGACAAACTAAAAAGAAATCTATCCTTATCTAACAATATTAGCTCTTAGATTACGTTTTACCATGAACTTATTTGAAGACTTAAAATGGATGTAATTTTATCTTATAAGAACTAGCTCGTGTTTGCTTTGAGATGACACAGATAATTGTAAATGGTGTGGTGCTATTTGCCAAATAGAAGATAAATAATTTTGTCCTTTGAGATTGGGCCACAACAGCCTTTTTAGGGTTCCGTACCCAAAGGGTAAAAACGGGACCCTATTACTGAGACTTCGCTGTCCGTCCGTCCGTCCGTCCGTCCGTCCGTCTGTCACCAGGCTGTATCTCAAGAACGGTGATAGCTAGAGAGTTGAAATTTTCACAGATGATGTATTTCTATTGCCGCTATAACAACAAATACTAAAAATAAAATAAAATAAATATTTAAGGGGGGCTCCCATACAACAAACATGATTTTTAGGGTTCCGTACCCAGTATCTCAAGAACGGTGATAGCTAGACAGTTGAAATTTTCACAGATGATGTATTTCTATTGCCGCTATAACAACAAATACTAAAAATAAAATAAAATAAATATTTAAGGGGGGCTCCCATACAACAAACATGATTTTTAGGGTTCCGTACGCAGTATCTCAAGAACGGTGATAGCTAGACAGTTGAAATTTTCACAGATGATGTATTTCTATTGCCGCTATAACAACAAATACTAAAAATAAAATAAAATAAATATTTAAGGGGGGCTCCCATACAACAAACATGATTTTTTTACCGTTTCTTGCTCGATACTAATAACGTTGCCTTATGTTGCATAGATAATGGTACGGAACCCTTCGTGCGCGAGTCCGACTTGCACTTGACCAATTATTTTATTTATTTATACAAATTCATTTCTCACAATCTGTTCCCCTATTTCTAAAGTAGGTATGTTATCGATGACGTAATGCGGTCATTAGTTTCTTTTCAAAATACATATTAAAATCACCTAGACGCAGTGCAAATCTCTGTATTCATCACACAAATGGGAATGGAAACCACGATATGGGCAAGTCGAGTGTACTACGAGTACACGCCGCGATGCCCGTCAAATTACTAAATGATTACTATAAACGCTCATAAGTATTTGATTACATTTCATTGTTTCCATGACTTAACCATGTATTATGTGCAACATTGTAACACTATTGAAAACCGCTTTGTCGTGAAGGAGTTACAGATTTTCATGTATTCATAAGTGATTTAGCATTCACAATAGTTGTATGTTTTGATAAGGTTAAACAATACATATGAAACAATGTATTTCACAGTCAGTGGCTTTTTTAGTTAGATTATATTTTTCCGATATTAAATAATATTTCTAAATTGAGGATTATTAGGTGCGAGTCTTATGAGCGTTAGATTACGGATAAAATATACGATTGGCCTGTTAATTTTATTTTATGGAAATTCATTTAAAGAAACATATACCGCCTTATTACAAAACGTGGACTAAGTTTAAGCCACAGTTTAAGCCTGGTTTTTAAACACTTCAATTGCGCATTTCAAGCAGATTTTTCTCAAATCCTAGATCTAACAACGACCTTAGTCTTAAACCGACGCCAAACTAGTGTCAGAGCGGGTCTAACCTCGCGGGTCAATTCCTCGTAAATAAATTTTGTTAAACCTGGGTTTAACGTTGAGCCGCGTTTTGTAATAAGGGGGATAAAGTCCCAAGTCGCAGAACAAATATTTGAGTTAATTTCTCTATATTGAAGCTACGACCATGACGCACTGAAGTCAATTACACTACCACTAAGCCCCGAGGCTCGTGATATACAGTCAGTGTACTACAATAATATTAAATGAATAAATTGTGAAGAACTACTTAGGCCGTACTCACGTTTCTAAGAAGACGGTATTCTGATCTACAATTCATTGTTTTACATTTGTATTCGTTTGTGCCTTTTAGTTTTATTATGTAAACCTTGTAACTAATCAGCGACATTGGTGATTTACATTTAAAGTCAGCCATTGTTCCTTGTTCTGTAAAGACTGCGTGAATTTTTAGAAATTGAGAGAGGTCAACTTAATGATAAGGTGTACAAAGGCATTGGTATCGATATTCAAGTTAGAAGAAATTACCGAACAAAGTAACTTCATAGATTATTTACAAGGTTTTAGCGAGCAAACACTCTCTAGTAGCCGTTTGTCTTTAGTGACGTAGGATCGGTTGGTTCTGGATAAAGTTTTGTACTATCCACAGTAATTTATGCCTTTTTATGAATCAGAGACCTTTAGCAATAATTTTGACTAGGTGTAAATTGTATGTATTACGTAAATATTAACTTTATTAGTAAATTAGTCTTCGATGTAGTGAGGTATTAGGCATGCTACTACCATCCAATTTCTTTCCCAGAGTACTGTGAGATTCAACTGAACCCTATGCCAACACGCCTGTTCAGTTTTGTGTGACATAATAGACCAAATACGGTCCCAAAGTAGAGGAGATCTGTGCCTAACAATGAAATTTTAATGAGTTGAAAAGAAATAAATTTGCAAAATATTATTTGTTTACATCGATCAATACATATAGTATACTTTGTGTTGAGAAGAATGTCATTTATTAACACGCTTTTATAAGTTTGGTATGTATCTATCAATGTATTAATCTGTGTAACGGAATCTTTGAAAGCGATTTTCAGCCACTTGCAGTAGACGGATTGATCTGAAATTTTGCACACCTAACAAGGACCGATGACAATGCAATAATTTAAAAGAATAATCCCAATTCCTTGATCAGAATTACTAGAATAGCATGTTGAAGTATCATTAGGACCACACTTGTATTTTTAATTATAGACGTAATAGTTTAATTGTATATGAGTAGACTCACCAAGATTATTGTGTTTCTACGTATGCCTTTCATGTACAATCAGATAATTTCATATAAAAACGCTTTGTTTATAGAATCAGGTAAAAATATCATAATTGTTTACTTGTGTTTACTACGATTGTGACAACATGTGACAACAGAAACTTATGTCTCTGACAACATAAACTGTCAATGTTTTGTAAGTAGGTAGCATAGCATTGAGTATTGATGACAATGCTATCATTTAAAAAATATTCAGGATATTTAAGCGTGTTTTTTAGTTTTTAAACTAAGTAGATTATTTAGTACAATAATGGTGTGAATGAAATAATATTCTGTCAGTTTATTTTGCCATATAGTTAATGTGACCATTTTTTCTTTGACTCAAAACGGGACATCGGTTTATAGGTACTTAAACTAAAATGAAATGAAAAAAATAACACTTTTTAAGTTATTTATTCACAAAAAGCTAGTAGTGTCATAAAATATTAGGTTTAATTATATATATATACTGGTGACGATTTCAAATAGGAATGATACTCTGGTTCTGTTTTTCTTAAATTAACCTTCATTATCAACATCACCTTTAAAACTGATACCTGTAACTGAGTTTTCTCAGACGTCCACAATTTGATCATTACGGAAAATACTCTTTCTACTGGAGTTCGGTTTCTGAAAACGGGACAATTTTGCGTCCCAGAGGTAGTTTCGGGGACACCGGGACTCGTAGTTGTAAAAAGGGACAGTCCCGTTTAAAACGGGACGTCTGGTCACATTACATATAGTGGATATAAAATCGTGTTTAACTATTTAACGTGGACGTTTTGCGAGGACGAGCCAATAATAAATGCAACAAGCGTTTGTTGTATGTTTGTTTAATATTGGTCACGATCTTGTAAGAGGTCGCACACCAATCAGATGACGAAGACGTAGGTACATTGTGTTACCTGTTGTTTACTTGTCTTACTTAATGTTTAGTGCTTTACTTAACTCAGATACATATTACTATGTAGTATTATTCTACTCCATTTTAACACGCATTTATTAGCTCGGCAATGTATCAATTTACGTAATAGAATCTTTGTATGTGATTTTCACCCACTTGCAGTAGTTAGATTGGTCTGAAATTTTGCACACATATTAGGTACCGATGACAATGAAATAATTTTAAAGGATTAAATATTCAGGATTTTCAAGCGTGTTTTTCAGTTTCTGAACTTAGCAAATTGTTAATAGGACTAACAGACAAGTTAAACATGGTACAATACAATGATCGCAACTTATTTCGTGTACATATTAACTTTTATTGGGTGACTACGCCTTAATTGTTGAAACCGGAGAAACATGTCAAAATCCCGGACATTTGTGCAAATAATGTATTTTCATCGGATATCTCCGAAGAAATGTGTGTGATAAAAATTAACATGGTATTTTTTATATACTTGTTTTTTGTGTTCATCGGGAATATTGTGATTACACGAGGGTGAAAGAATATTAAAATCGGTAAGTACAGTGGTTTCTGATTTTATTCGTATTAAGCAAGCGAACAATCAAATCTTTCCTCTTTTTAGTATTAGTATAGATACATAGTTGTGTATAAATTGTAACTGGTTTGCTGTCATGATATATACCGTAAATTAATTCGATCGATTTGTCAAACGGCTATTGTGTGTGTGTAAATATTTACACAGTATTTGCATCACTTTATATGTATTGTATCAGTAATATGAAAGTGATTCGTTATATAAGTATAAACGCGCACTTACCGTTTTTTTTGTTTTGTACTAAATAGTTTGTTGCAAAAATAATAAGTAGGTTTTGATTCCCTTGAGTGTGACAAAGGTCTCAAAACCTAGTGGTTACAGTTCCGTTACCCCTAGAGACCTTAAATTTTGGCGTTATTAGTTAAGGGCCTACATCAATATCATCGCCGACACGTACATATTAACACAGCCAGTAGGCACAGAAAATGAAGAATTAGGGATACTTTTCCTATTTACTCAAAATCTACTAAATATATTTTAATTCTGATCCACGTGTTTCTATACCTATTAGTTATCTATGTTTTTAAAGTTATTTCATTAGTTAATACGCGATAATAGACCGACAAATGAAAAAAATAAAAAATTAGAGAGGTTGTTTCTCCAAGATTTTCTATCGAGAAAACTTTTTTCAATCGTGTTTCTGAGTTCATGCGATCCTAGATCATATATTGAAAAAACATATACTTAAAAATTAGAGCTAAACAATGAAAACTTCGTACATAGAAAAATGCACGAAGCTATTTTGGTATCCTCTTAACTGTTACGTTTATTAGTATTATTAGTATACTAATTAAGCTTATTTTTTGTTTTCGCATCATGTCAGAGTTGATTTTGTGGTTGTACTAAACATGACTGAGTATTTTTTTTAAAAAAGTTCCATATTTCTTTGAAATTTGAGGTTTTCCTGAAATAGATTTCAGGAGATAACCATCAGATACTGACCTGGTGCCAATGGGACCAAACGGGAACCATCAGCTTTCAAATAAAAAAGAAACAATAAAATCGCTTGGCCCAGTAAAAAGTTATGATAAAACAAACTTAAAAAAAAAACACATACAGACAAATTGAGAACCTCCTCCTTTTTGAAGTCGGTTAAAATTATAAAATTTATTTAACTTTTTTACCACGGGTAATAAAAAGCGTAGTAAATAAGTCGTAACCAGTGTTAAGTATATTCATTAATTAATGTTAAACTAATTCATCAACAGTTGATGAACCAGTGTTTATTCTAAGTGATGTCTTAGTTGTGTGCCGTGTCTTATGTTAATGTTCTCACAGCAGCAATATATTTGTATCAACCAAACAATAGGAGTGTCGCAACCTATTTACATTCATTGTTAATCTCTTGTATAATTTGTCTCCTACGCGGACAGTTGCAAAAGCTTTTGGTCCTCTGCGTACTTTCTGACATGCTTTTGTGTTTATTTACACAACACACATAATACACCACACAATGATCGTGAAAGCCTTATAGAGTAGATCTCTGGTATGTTTCTAGGGTACGCAAAAATATCTTTGGTCATCATCTTGTCCCTGAAAGTATCCCTCATTTATGACAGCACGCTAAGATGCTGCGTCGATTATTAAAAAATCCGTAAATAATATGTATACTTTTGAATTCCTAATTCATAAACTAACTGTTTACATAGATGTAAATGCATTATGATAACGTTTGCACAACTCATTATTACTTTAGTCTCCCATCGCGCTGAAAAATATGTGCAATAATTAAATAACTCTACGAGTACCTTCTACGTGACTTGGATGCTTGCCATAGGATGTGGCATCGTGAACCTTTCTCCTACCAAACGATCATTATGTACTAAAGGTGCAAATACTTACGGAATATTAGGGAAACTATGCAAACAGATTCTGCATAATTTTATTAAATATATGAATTATCTTATCGTAAAGATCGAACGCATTGTCCGTTGTTGTGACGGAGAAGTGCTAGGACCTTGTTTTGTCCTGCCAAAGATATAACTTTCTGTGAGAGACGCAAATCTCCATACAAAACCTTATGCCGACACGCCTGGTCAACGCTGCTTAGTTGACTAAATAACCCGAAGCACAGAACGCTCGCACCAAATTCGCTAATGAGCTGAGAAGAATGATCATAAACGCTGGTTTTGTATGGAGATTTGCGTCTCTCACAGAAAGTTATATCTTTGGCAGGACAAAACAAGGTCCTAGCACTTCTCCGTCAAAATCAAAGTAAAGTGAAACTGACAGCTGTGTCAGTTTCACTTTACTTTCGTCACTTCAACAATTTGCTTGTTTTTCAAAAATAGGGTGAATGGGCTTCTTACATAATTGGTACGCTTTACCATTAAAGATTTCATTGCCGTTTACCATCAGGTGGCATGGGATCAAAGTGCCATTATGTTTTATTAAAAAACAAACTTCAAGAAATCCGAAACTATGTAGAATGGTCTTATGTCTTAACTAGCGCGCGACTTCCTATTCGTGGAATTTAGAAAATTTTCTCCGTTTTTGCAAAATTTTTCACTGATGTTGTGCTATTATTTACAGCGTGATGTAATAAATATAGCCTTTAGCCTTCCTCGATAGATGGACTATCCAACACAAAAAGATTTTATTAATTAAAACCAGAAGTTCCTGAGATTAAACAAACAAAGTCAAACTCTTCAGCTTTATAATCTTCTTATATATAAAATTCACGTGTCACAGTGTTAGTTACCGTACCTACTCCTCCGAATCGGCTTGACCGATTTTTATGAAATTTTACAGGCATATTCAGTAGGTCTGAGAATCGGCCAACATCTATTTTTCAAACCTTTATTTTTATTTTTAGTATGGGAAAACAACGTTTGCCGGGTCAGCTAGTATTAGTATAGATTCGGTCTGTTTGATAGAATATAAGTCAATGGAGTTCTGCAATACATTGCAATGTTCTACTACAGATGTCCCAAGCAATTAGAAGGGAGATCCAAGGGCACGTAATGTCAAACATTATATAAACATTATAATACATGATTTGTCTCCTACACAAACCATTGTGTAACTTGTTCTAAGTGATATATGTAAATTGCTCTCGTAACAGCGATGTGTCCGAATTCTCGTCTCGATTGTTTTACTGCTAAATTGTTGTGTAATTGTTGCTTGTAGTGTTTTGAACATAATATGTGAAGACTACTAATAGTCTTATAATTACACTATTTTAAGTTAGATTATAAAAACTTGTTGGGAACTTCAGGAGTTTGCATTTCGCCCTTTTTGCAGATTGCTAATAGGTTTCAATTTCGATTTTATCTAATACCCAACATTCTCGTATCGAAGTGTTTGTCACTGTTCCTTCTTAACGGCTTCACGGATTTTTGGCTTCGGATTTTTATGAAATTTGGTGTTTAGTAGTGGCCATAAGCTATAAGTGGCGTTAAGGTTATTGATACTATCACAATAATTTTACTACAAAAACACGTTTGCTTGACAACTTTTGATTTATTTGACAACAAAATCTTAAATGTATGCAATAACTACATAGGTTAACGTTATGCATCCTTACTTATTAATAATAAATTCGTTATTTCTGTATGTATATCTCTATGTCAGTTTATATCAAAGATACGCAATGAATATTGATGCTGTTTTTAGAGTTCCGTACCCAAAGGGTAAAAACGGGACCCTATTACTGAGACTTCGCTGTCCGTCCGTCCGTCCGTCTGTCACCAGGCTGTATCTCAAGAACGGTGATAGCTAGAGAGTTGAAATTTTCACAGATGATGTATTTTTATTGCCGCTATAACAACAAATACTAAAATAAAATAAAATAAATATTTAAGGGGGGCTCCCATACACCAAACATGATTTTTTTTAGCGTTTCTTGCTCGATACTAATAACGTTGCCTTATGTTGCATAGATAATGGTACGGAACCCTTCGTGCGCGAGTCCGACTCGCACTTGACCAATTCTTTTTATTAGATGGAGTAGTTCAAGTAAATATTGGGGGAGAAGGGGCTCACTTTAAATGCGGGTGAAACCGAGGGCATTATCTAGTCTGGAATAAAAGCCTGTAGTATATTTTATTAATGATTTGCTCATTTGTTTCAGGTAATTAAATTATATTTATCAGCATCAATACAAACACAGATAAGTATGATAAAGTGTAATACTTCTCACTTTCTTTAATGTTTGTTAGAACAAGGTTTCTGATTATTCGTGTGACTATACCATTTTTTACAACCGACGGTCTCATTATATGTTTTAGCAATTTTAGCCATTTTTTATCTATTAGATACCCTGGGCACTTTAGGATGATGTGGCCACTCTTAGTACAGCAGATTAGCTGTTATCATTTCATAATGGATTAAGAAATGAAACGGCCCTAATAATCGTGAGGCCCTGGGTATACGCCAGTGGAGAAGTCGTGCCTGCTTATATAAGAGAGCTCTCTCTCTCCCTCTCTTTCTCTCCAGCTCGTTAAGGTTCACTTGTTGGGTACGGGCCTCCTGCTTCTGTACTGCTTCGCTAGAAGGCTCGTGAGTAATAGATGGCCGTTTATGGCTTGAAAAGAAGATTAAGTTAGTAAGTTTCTTAGTGGTCTGGTTTTTTGAGCTTCGTGCTATAGTGGTTCAAGTAACGGACTGCCATTTACGAGGTTGTGGGTTTGATCAAAATTGATTTCCCCACACAGTACTATCATTTATGCACTTGTAATATTGTCATACAAATCATACAAATTAACTGTTTGTACTGCGTTTCGGTGTTCTCTATGTCTTATAAGTATGTTTACAAATGAAAAGTAATTTATGTAGTATATCCGTATTCTGGTACCCATAGCGCAAGTATATAAGCTTAGCATAGAACCAGAGGACGTTGTGTGAAATGACCATGAATATTTCTGTCTACATACGTTCGCAATGATTCTATCTTTAACGTTTGCATATTTCATTCACAGCTAATCAACGTTGTTATTATTTATCAATGGAATGAATCAAATACCAATCAGACATTTGAATCTATGATCCGTATCATCAAACCTTACATGTAAGTGGTCAGGAATCCGGTAGAATAAACGGGATTCCGTACATGGGGTTCGTCAGTTATAATTGCGTGTGTCGAACGGGTTGAATACTGCTTTATATGGAGCGGTGTTTATGACTTAGATACAGTGTAGTGTTGAATAAACATGGTGGATATTAGAAAAATGTGTAGAGCTAGATCTATTAGATCCCAACAGATATGAATTAATTAAAAGTAAACAAATTTATTTTATACACATATATTATAATAAAATAAATATTTACGGACATTTCACACAACATCCTCTGCTCCCAAACTAAGTTTATATGCTTGTTTTATGGGTCATAGGATACGGTTAGACTACACAAACTACTTTTCTTTTGTAAATACATACTTATAATGCATAGTAAACACCCAGACGCAGTACAAGCATTTGTATGACAATTACTAGCTGTTGCCAGCGACTTCGTACGCGAGGAATTTAGAAATTTTTCCCCGTTTTGTAATATTTTTCACTGATGCTTCGCTCCTTTTGGCCACAGAGTGCTGGTATATAGCCTACTAACCAACACTGAAAGAATTTTTCAAATCGCCACTACTCTGATTTGAAAAATTCTCAATCATGATCAAAGTCGAGATGGATTTCGTGGTGGAGTGGTTTATGTAACGGACTGACGTTCACAAGGTCGCCGGTACGATTTCCGCTTGGGACAATAATTATGTGTGATATTTGTGGATGTCAAACAAATGTTTGTACAGCGTCTGGGTGTTTGCTATGTAGGTATTATATGTAGGTATATACTTACAAAAGAATAGTAGTATATGTAGCATTCTGGTACCCATAACACAAGCAGATTAGCTTAGCTTGGGACCAGAGGACGTAGTAAAAAAGTCTGAATAAAATTTTAAGCTTATGTCTTTTATATTTATAATACATTTATATGGATATTATATCATTACTAGCTGACCCGGCAAACGTTGTTTTGCCATAGGTACTAAAAAAAAAAAGTTTGAAAAATAGATGTTGGCCGATTCTCAGACCTACTGAATATGTATGTAAAATTTGAGAAGAATCGGTCAAGCCGTTTCGGAGGAGTACGGTAACTAACACTGTGACACGTGAATTTTATATATTAGATAATAAATGCGTCATAAGCAACAAATAGGCAATACACGTGGGTGCATCATTACAACCAGTTTACTATTAATCATAATCAGTCGCAACGACAAACCACATAAAGACATGTTTCGCATACTTCAATTCTATAAAGTTTCTTTACAGCTTCTCTCTCTCTCTCTCTCTCCAGCCCATGAAGGTCTCATTGTTGATCTCCGCTTTGGGAGGGATTATGGGCTACTATGCCGCGCTTACCAGGCGTGTTGGCATAGGGTCTATTTTCGAAATGTCTGTCTCTCACAAAAGATGTTATCTGTGTACAATATTACTTAACTGGCTTTTGCAGCACCCTGGGAAAAAAAGGAGTGGTGATACTTATTTCCTTAATCTGTCACCACACGGAAGATTACTGATCACTGATAGGCGATTACAGAATTTTACCCATGCATTGATATAAAATTTGCCAGTGGTAATCTTAACGAAAAATAATCAGTTAACCTAACAGATATTTAATTATTGTTTCAAAAGCAATTAAGATTGTAGCTGATGCTGCTCTGAAGATTTATTGTGAAGATATTAGTCAATGGTACAGACATTTGTATCATTAGTTTTAACAATATATTCGATTATGTAGGTATATTTAATGAAATCTTTACAAGTTTTTAAGTGCATACATTAACGGTCTTATTCATAATGACTTATCGGAGGTTTAAACGGATAATTTATCGGAGAGATAATAAACGTTTTAGCGTAAAATGACTATTATGAATAACAAGCTTTGACAATTTTCGGGAACCTATTTTAGCGAACTTTTAAACCTCCGATAAGTCATTATGAATAAGACCGATAGAGCATACAGAAATTTTAAACTGCTTTAAATGTCCTTTAAAATGCGTTAGTCATTTTTGTACAACATCATTCGTGATGAAGACAAAATCTATACTATAATATGATAAAGCGAAGCCAGGAGGATAATAGGACGAAGCATCAATGTATAATGTTGCAAAAAAGGGGGAAGCTTCTCTCTTCTTTCTAAATGACACGCGTACGAAGTCGCGGTAATCCTTACTAATTTATAAATGCGAAAACGAGTCGATGACACCATAGAAATTTTGACGAGCTTAAGTGTTAATGTGTCGAACGAAGCAATAGCGCGATATAAAGAAAAAGACGTGTGTCACTCGGGGACTGCCGCGGTAAAGCTATTGCATAGTATTTTTTGTCAACTTATGCAATTATAATTATTTATTTATTTTATTTATGCAAGAATCTAAATACCATACTTAATCTAAAATAAGATTAATAATCCTTATTTACTGATGCTTATAACTGTCCATTGTTTATAGTAAATATGATAAAATAGCGATTATCAATCAAATGTCAATAAAATAGTTTTTATTTTACGCCAAAACTTACATGAGTCTCCAGCGCGAACAGCGAAACGGCGTTACTGCAGTAGCGCCGTGTGTAGTATTTTTTAGTTACGCTATCTTTGTTACGGGATTTAAATTTCGAATTTTGTGCATTTAGTCTCCACGCTCAAGGCCCGCGATAGAAGCTATGCAATAGCTTAAATGGTACAACGCCATCTATCGATTGTCATAGTAAACTTCTGTTTGTTAAGGTTTAATTTCAAAATTTCACGCGTACAAAGTCGCGGAAATGTACAATATAAATGAAATGATAACTATAACTATAACTTCTGTAATCATTTACTGAGTTGCTTCACAGTAACAGTCGCCCACACACACGGTGTGTTGTGCAAGCTTAAACATTGTCAGACTTGTCAGCTGCCTGCCGAATACCTTCCGATTAATGGCTTACTATTACGTGATCGTTATAACTCTAGAACTTTTCGTATTGGTATATATTTGACGGGCTTCGTGGTCTAGTGGTTCGTATATCGGACTGCTGATCATGAGGTCGCGGGTTCGATTCCCGCCTCAGACGATCATTTGTGTGATATTTATAAATGTCATACAAATGTTTGTTCTGCGTCTGGGTGTTTCTATGTATTATAAGTATGTATTTACAAAAAAAAAGTAGTATATGTAGTATATCCGTATTCTGTTACCCATAACATAAGCATACCTATAAGCTTAGCTTGGGACCAGAGGACGTTGTGTGAAATGTCCGTGAATATTTATTTATTTTATTTATTTACGAGTATATTTGATCATACATGTACACTTAATTTTTCATATACTTTTATGTGTATAACATACAAGTATATGAATAATTAAGTGTTTCTGTGAATGTGTGATCATGATTGTCTTTGAATTTTGTATTGTTCTACAACAAAAATATTTGCTCTTATGTGTATTGATTAACGGCGCTCATTGTGATAGTACATATTTCAAAATGATGATAGAGACAAAAGTGTCACCAAGTAGAACAGACAAAGTTAATGGTTATTGCATGTTGGCGTCAACCTTGATCTCACATAATATTCATTAAATTTTTATGACGGGGCGATTAAAAAAGTAGCCTTATATCGATATAGTATGCAAATCATAGGTCTATAATTATTTATCTTTCCCAAAACTTATATATTTGTTAAAAAATCCTTGGTTGTAATCTGTATTGTTTTTGCCTCCAGCCTATTATTTTTTTATTTTGTATGAATGTAATGTACATTTATGTAATCTGTCTTTTGTCCGTCTGTACTAAAATATCCTTTTATAAGATTCAAGCCGACAGTAATTTTTTTTAAGACAATAAAAATTATGGTAGGTTATAATTACGTTAGCCATTCATTAAATACACCGGCCGTCTCTGTTACGTTACGTTCATTCACCTTATTCGTTAATCAGTTATAAATAAATAATATTACGATAAGAGTTCCACTTACTGCTTGTGTTCCGAATGTATATGAGCTAAATGTTACTGATTTATTGTGTTATTTTAAACGCCAAAAAGGCTTTAAAAACTTTAGAGAGTCTACCTGTACCCTCGCTGTGTTAAGAATACTGAATAGATGACTTTTCTTACAGCCATTATTGAATAATTATTGCCAGCCATTATTGAATGATTATTGAATAATCAATCTACGATAATGGATTGATTGTAATCCTCGTTTATCAGTAAGATATGTCTATTGTCTGTCAATTTTTAACAGAAAATACTGTCAGCAGTAGCTGATATACAAGTAAGAATAAAAGTTTAGATTAGTTTGACTCCAAAGTCTTCGACAGCGAGAATAGAGGTTCCGAAGATAAACACAAAATGTTAAAAATGGCCGTTAAGTAGAGACAAATTTCAGACTTTTAATGAGTAAAGTAGATAAGTGTCATGAAAATTCTATTAGTTATTTAAAAATTTGAAGCTTTTGGCTTCAGTGTATGTAATTCTGAATGATTTGCTTGATAAGCTTCGATATTTTAATTCTTTGTTGTGTTCAGTTTCTTACGGAACTGAACATTAAGATGTGCTACAAATCAATTTCGTGAAGTGCATGTGGTGTAATTACTTTAGATATTATTAAATATGGCATCAGTGCATCATAAATTATAGTTACATATTAGATTCCGATTCACTTCTCTTCTCCAGCTCATTTATGTCCCACTGTTGGGCACGGGCCTCTTCCACTTTGGGAGGGAGTATAATATTAGTGGGTATAGATTGATTGCTTTAATGTAATAATGATAAATTTCTTGCACCTTTCTTCTCGTAGCTTTAATGGACCACTTTTCACACAACACACATTGCACTTAGAGTGGCGAGTGCATTAATTACAAAAGCAATAACAAGTTGCTTTTATTCTTAGACAGAAACCTTTTAACAGTTCCAGTATTTCACCCATTATGTTTTTGAGATGTTATGCTCAACTATCATAATTTTTTATGATCTGCTAACAGTTTTATAACGCTTATTAATGAATTAACTACCATGGTGCAACGATACAATAGCAAGCACATTTCATATGAATCGTGTGTTGGTATATTTTATATTTTCGCCATTTACTGTGGACCTTCTAGCGTATGTCACTCACGTTTGGGGTGAGACCATGGACAAGCACGGGGAATCAATAACTGTATCCCTAGACATATCGAAGGCCTTTGACAGGGTTTGGCACGAGGGCCTCATAAGTAAGTTTGCCGCTTACGGCATTCCATCCGATTTGATCAACTGGATTAGGGACTTCCTGAGTGGACGATCATTCAGTGTCGTGGTCGATGGCTGTGCATCAGGGCATGTAATGACCGACGCTGGTGTTCCTTGCGGAACACCAGCGTCGGTCTGGGCCCTGAGTCGGGTATTTCAACGGTGTCACAACTGTACCATTATTGTACGATTATGGTGCAATAGTAAAGTTTTTGGTAGTCTACTATTAATGTGTCGTCATAACGACTTCATCATTGTCTTACAATTGTCAAAGTGACATAAATTGCTAGTCTCGTACACAACTGCTTCACAATTGCAATTCAATGACTGAAATGTTTCGGTAGTCTGCTATTTTGAATTTGACAGTAATATTTTTAAATTGTCCTGTGTCGACAGATTGCCATAAATAAAAAATAGATAGATAGAAATATTAGAAATTGTTCTTTGTAATTTATTGCAATTTACTAATCTCCTAAACTTCACATTGCTTTTTATACTAATAAATAGTATGTACAAATATATTTAAACGAAGTCTAGCATGATTAAATGTTTAAATTTATTAGTAGTTTTTCGAAAATCACTTCAACTAACGCATTTTTTAAAAACGGCAACACATACATACCATTCTAACACAATCCATAGATAAAAGAGACCGAAAATTCAATGCATAGATAAAAGAGATCGACAATTCTATTACCATTGAAAGACCGTTATGACGGCATATAGCAGACTACGGATATTTGACTTCAATTGCAACGGTATCGTGCCGGTATTGTGCCGGTATGACAATTGTTCCAAAATAGTGGACTTGAGCACCTGTTCTTTCTGCAACTCTGTATTTATTAAACATCAACGACCTACTTGTGCCTGGCATTTATGGGTATGCAGACGATAGCACAGTTGTTGATCTATATCGGGCTAATGCGAATGCTAGTCAGGAGCTGATTCGATCTGAGCGAACCGCATTATTAATGCGTGTGAATCTCACTCTTCAGGCAGTTTCTAACTGGGGTGAAGCTAATCTTGTGAGTTTCAACGCCTCAAAGACACAGGCATGCCTATTTACAAACAAAAGGAGCATGTTCAACACGGCTCCTACTTTTCGGAATGTGTCTGTGGAATACTCTAACCATCTTCAATTGTTAGGTGTTGAAATATCCTCGAACTTAAATTTTGAACGCCTTATTGACTCCAAGGCAAAGGTAGCTGGGAAGAAACTTGGTATTATCGCTAAGGTACGCCAATACTTCGCACCCCATCAACTTTTAACTCTATATAAAGCACAGGTCCGATCTTGTTTGGAGTATTCTTGCCATATCTGGGCTGGTGCTGCCAAATGCCACCAGTCTTGGATTCAATAGAGCGTCGTGCAAAAGGGATAATCAACGATCCTAAGCTGATAGAAGCAAAATTAGTTTGCCTCGAACATAGGCGCCGAGTTGCTAGTCTCACAGTAGCCTGTAGAAACAGTCTGTAGAAACAGACTACATTTCGGAGAGTTCTGAGGGGCTGCATGAACTAATTCCCGCATCACCATTTCTACATCGCACTACCACACAATCGGATTGTCTCCATCCGTACGTTGTGGACATACCACCTGTCCGTACTAAACTTTTTGGATCGTCATTCTTGCCACGAATTGCTAAGGACTGGAATAATTAACCGATGTCTGTGTTCCCCGAGAGTTACAATGTAGACACGTTCAAAAAAGGGTAAATAGGCTTGTCGCTTACCATCAGAAGGCATGGGATCAAGTGCAAACATGTTTTAGGTAAAAAAAATATATATATATGTCGGAGAATAGACCAGAGGCCTGAACAGGAATCCGAGCACATAGCGTAAGAACTGTCTTACCGATATTCACACCTCAATCTATCATACTCTTGCACACTTATAAGGATAACTGGCCTCCACATCAACCCCTTATAGCCAGTGCCCAAGCCTCGCAACGAAGAATCATCACTACGTTCACACAATGAGGAATACATGTACGCGCAAACACGTACATGACGACTTTACACAATACACGCACACACGCGCACACAGATACACGCCGCGCCGACGCCTATAAGGACCAGCAGCGCGACGACTCGTACAATACCAACTTCTACACACACACTAATACGCCGTGATGTATACAGCACAAATTCTCGAATAATACTGAACCTCAGCCACGTTCGCCTATCGTATTTAAAGCAAAGCAACTTGCGAGTGGGGGTAGTGGGGGAGTTGCGACATAATACAATCTTAACATTACGGCCATGATAAGAGTTATGTAATCTTCAATATCTTTAGGGCATATTCTTAGTTAATATCTCGACATTAATCAGATACTAATCTAAATGAGATTTAACTAACTAATTGGGCATAAGTAAATCAAGAACTAATTTCGTATACCTACAAATTGGTTATAAACACTTTAATATTCTTTTAAAACCCATGTCCTTTACGCCTAGCCGACACGGCCATTCTGACCAGCGACCGTCCTCGGGCGATAATAAACTTGGGTTTGATTGGAATATACAAAACTATTCATACAACCGCTCGTCCATCCTGCATCTGTCCGCGTCACTTTCGCATAGAATAATCTACTTAGTTCAAAAACCTAAAAACACGCTTGAAAATCCGAATACCATTCCAAATGACTGCACCGCCATCGATACCCAAAACGTGTGCAAACCTTCAGATCAATTCGACATTAACAGACACTTACCGAACCAATAAAAGTGCGTTAAAAGAAGCGGCCCGACCCGGAGTGCCGAGTCGCTATTCTAGCTACAAAATAATTCTATGCCTCCCACCCACAAAAAAAGCTGAAAGCCCGTGCCATCAGAGACACAAGTTTGCGCCGTCATAATGCTGTCACAATCTTAGCAAACAACCAAAACATTCCCATCTGATTCTTTAAACAAAGCGATCCTATGTGAAACTATCCGACTGTATATGAAAGGCATACCGGAGAAACAACAATCCTGGTGAGTCCACTCATACACAACAAAATTATTACGTGCATAACCAAACACACAAGTGTGCTCACAGTGACACTGCAACGAGCCACTCCAGCGACTCTGAATGAAATACACCGACAGACACACACCGAACACATAAAAGAGTGTTAAAAATAATTAAAAGGACAATTCAATAAGGCACACTTCCTCAATTTAGTTAGTGACCTTTTCACAAGTGGTTTAACAAGTGTTTAGCATGTTGCTTACTATAGTACTAAGTAACTAATAACAATAGACAATTTCTAAATAACCACGGCCATGTATTAGGTTGTGGCCTTTTAGTCATACTTCACTACTTTCTCATTATGCCACCTCGCCAACTAACATTTGGGCCACCTAGCCGTTCCGTTTTTGACACCTCGAATCCACATTTTGGGCCACTATGCCACTCCACTCCCTATTTCGGGCCACCTCACCCTCCTGTCTGGGCCACCTCGCCCTCCTGCCTGGGCCACCTCGCCCTCCTTCAGACCGCAACATCCCTTCATAACTCCATCTCCCAATCTATCGACGGGCTTCGTCGTCCGGTAGTTCATACAACGGAACGCCGCCCGCGAGGTCGCGGGTTCGATTCCTGCCTCGGACGATCATTTGTGTGATCTTTACAAATGTCATACAAACGTTTGTCCCGCGTCCGGGCCTCTACCGTGTATCACGAGTGTATATTTACAAAAGAAAAGCAACTTACGCACTCCATCCGTATTCTGGTACCCACAACACAAGCACAATAAGCTCGGCTTGGGACCAGAGGACGCTGCGTGAAACGTCCATGGTTATCCATTTATTTATCCCTCAAAGCCACACCACACACGCACCTCTCAAAGATTTAAAGTATTCGTCAAACAAAATTATTGGGTATCATAAAATTATCGTCAGGTCATCGCGTAATACCACAGTCGCATCCACTGTTAAAGACGCCATTGACCACCAACCATAAGCACTATTTAAGTAGGCCTTGCACAAGTAAAATTCTTTAAGGCGTCGCGTCGGTGACCTCCGCTGTACCACCTTTATGATGAAATAAACAGAAATAAATAGTACCTACTCTTTACTTTACTTGTGATGTAATTTTTAACAAAAAGAAATTGACTTCACATAGCCCTATTTCTTTAACACAGACACACCTTTGAAATATCTTTCCTCAAAAAAAATGTATCACCAATATCGATTCACAAACGACGAAAAAGCATAAACACGGTTGAATCGAGAAACCTTCCTCTTTAATTACTGTTGAAAGTTAATATGTAGAAGATAAATGTCCAAGAGATCTTTCAACCTTACCTTCGTGTAACTCAAATGGGTGTTAAGCCTACACACATGGCTGCTTTGGATATTGCTTTCATCATCAAGTTTAAAGGCGCATAGTATTATAGTTAGCCAAAAAAACCTCTCTAAAATCTAAAGCGGTTCCAGGTAGCTATAGTCTAGTAAAAGCACCACGCAGCAAACTCCGCGGTCATACGATTATCTGGTGCTAAACCGTATATCCGTCACTGTAGTCTATATTCAATTTGTTTAAAGCTAACACTTGGTACCATACATTACATATGTCTTCATGAACTTACCTGACCTTTAAGTAGATTACAAGAGTCAAAAACAAATTTGACAAACGACAACAATACTAAAGTTTCAAACTGAAAGTTCTAAAATTGTAAACGCTCTGTTGTACTCATCACTCAGTTTAAGTACTCATATCACCTACATTTAACTAGTAACAGGTATAAGCCCTACATCTTTAGATAACGTGATCTAAATTTATCCTCACTAACTCTCTGGTCACGTCAATGTTAATTAGGGTGTCAGTTTATTATTTACGAAAGCACGAAATAACTTAATCGATTCGAATTAACTTACTTCACCAAGGTTTTTATCTACCACAAAGCACTTTTCACGCTAACTTCAAAATTTTAAAACTCTTTTTCACTTACCAGTAGGTATTTTGCGTACAATATCACTTTAAACTTAATTGTAAACTTTCAATGATTTATCTCGGCACGAGTAACTACATTAAATAAAACGATAGAATAAGCAAACACAAAATATCTCACGACAGACACAGCCTCTATGTCCTTTACCATGTCACATTACTGTTTACAACATTATTTTAAATCATAATAAACCAGTTCAAATTTAGTGTTAAAATAAGTCATTTTTGTCCCGCTCTTTCTACTAAGAGTACATGTATGATACATGTTGAACACACACACGCATATTACAAAACAATCGTAATTATTATGTGGTTTTAAAGGTCCCACAATTGGAGTAACTTTGTATTTTCATAACACTGACGGTACTTACAGAAGTATTTTATAAAACACCATGACGGTAGGAAACTAATACATCACCCTTAAATACGTAACGCAGAGGAATTGTCTCATAAAGCCAAACTAAATTGATAATGTTTTATCAAAAATAGTTTCATATCAATTTGTTATTATTATAATTTTTTTTTTTTTTTTTTTTTTTTGACTTGGCATCCTTTTGGGACACTTCAGGAAAAAAAAACGTGATTATCCGTTTTATAAAGAATAAAATAATTCTCAAGATGCTTTCTCGTTTTAGATTACGCCCACACAATTACTAGGTTTTCTAACGAATGTTAAATCCTTTTCAAATATTTCTATACTGGCAACACCTTTCACATATCAAAGGCGGTAGAACAAACCAAGTACCTACCTACGTTAAGTTTGCCTGGCAGTATTTACATAAAAGAACTGACTGAATAACTACTCGGTTATTGATATGCACCGATCCGACTGAAAGTATGTGGCGCCATTACTAAACTTATTCTGCTCTTTATGAAAATATTACTCTGATCAGAGATGTATGAACTGCAGTGATCTATGAATTGTTCAGTGACAAACATTAAACGAGTGAACTCTATAGGTTACCTATTTCCTTGCACATATCAAATATCATATACTGAATTTTAATCAGGCAGTTACCTACTTCTGCTTTTATAATACGATTGCTATCACGTAATGTTTCCCCAAAGTATATCTAGTGCGCATCGAAATATATCTTCAGTATTCAACAATATCTGTTCATAACGTATATCAAAATATCTCTGTTAATAATTTCTCACTGTACCTAAGCATTAAATTTATAGACTAGGCATATCGTAACATTTCAGATAGCTTTATGTTTCTTTCTTTTTAACATCTCTATTTATAAATAGCTTCGACATTTTACTTGAAACAAACATTGCATGTAAATTAGATAGCTAATAACGCCCAAATATTCTTTGCGGTTTGTGCTACCCACTTTCGTTTACTTTTAAACATTTTACTCACTTATAGTAAAAAAATATTGCTTACCGAATACGACGTTCAGTACTCACGTGCCTGCTGCTTCGGACACTAAATTCCTTGCCACTATCACCATTTCTTACGCACTATTTTACTACCAATCCTCGATAGGACCATGGATAAAAAATCATGACTACTTATTTTCGCACACTGTTCACTGTTAACCTATATTTTTACGAATACACTCCCAAACCCTCGCGATCACTATGTGGGCTACGTGTAGTTCTTATCCCACTTCTGATGTCGGAGAATAGACCAGAGGCCTGAACAGGAATCCGAGCACATAGCGTAAGAACTGTCTTACCGATATTCACACCTCAATCTATCATACTCTTGCACACTTATTAGGATAACTGGCCTCCACATCAACCCCTTATAGCCAGTGCCCAAGCCTCGCAACGAAGAATCATCACTACGTTCACACAATGAGGAATACATGTACGCGCAAACACGTACATGACGACTTTACACAATACACGCACACACGCGCACACAGATACACGCCGCGCCGACGCCTATAAGGACCAGCAGCGCGACGACTCGTACAATACCAACTTCTACACACACACTAATACGCCGTGATGTATACAGCACAAATTCTCGAATAATACTGAACCTCAGCCACGTTCGCCTATCGTATTTAAAGCAAAGCAACTTGCGAGTGGGGGTAGTGGGGGAGTTGCGACATAATACAATCTTAACATTACGGCCATGATAAGAGTTATGTAATCTTCAATATCTTTAGGGCATATTCTTAGTTAATATCTCGACATTAATCAGATACTAATCTAAATGAGATTTAACTAACTAATTGGGCATAAGTAAATCAAGAACTAATTTCGTATACCTACAAATTGGTTATAAACACTTTAATATTCTTTTAAAACCCATGTCCTTTACGCCTAGCCGACATATATATTAAAAGTTTCACGTTTTTAAAGAAAACTATTGTGTCACATACTAGTTGTAAATATATCTTTATACATATTACATATATGACTATAATTAAATAGAAATAAAAAATCATTTATTCAAATAGGCATCATTTTAACATAATTTTGGCCCTTAAAAAGCGTACAAATTTTTCCCTAACACTCAGGACATGCAATCCACCGGAAAACTGAGGAAACTCAGTAGAGCTCTTTTGCTTTTAGTCAATGATAAATGACTTTTAAAATCCTGCTTTTTACTCAACCCATTGAGTAGTGTTTCTGTGTAAAAGAGGATACAAAAGAAATAATATAGAAATGACGTCTGACAGAGAAGCATAGAAGAAAAATGCTTATGACGTAAGCCGGCGTTTATCCAACAGGAAGTAACATTGTAAGGCCATCTTCGCTGAAATACGGTACAAGAGCATTGATCATACTTATTGTGTACGGACACTGCTGTGTCTTAGTGTGCGCCAGGGGAATTTAGGCGAGTTTATGGTGGTCGTGTGCGTTACTTGGGCACCCCGCTCAATATTTTTATCAAAGAAAACAGTGCAGCGTGTGTAAAAGGGATAGGAAAGGCAGGGAAATGATGATGACAATGATTTTTCCCTATAATGAAATCACCATCAAGTTTTCTTCCATTACCAAGTTAATAGATCTTTCTGTCCATATCGGGCGACTAGTAAAAGCTCAGTGACAGTATAATTATAGGATTTCTCCCGACAAGGTCGTTATCATGGTGTATAGAAACTCATCGTATTTGGAAACCAGCTGCGATATGAAAGGCATGGCCAGCTTTTACATAAGTTACGTCAAATATTTTGTACTTGTATTATGATTTAGAAATCTATTGATGTCCCTATATTTTATTTCTTTTATTAGGGTTCCGCATCAAAAGGTAAAACGGGATCCTATTATTGATATTGAGACTTCAATGTCCGTCCGTCTGTCACCAGGTTGTATCTCTGGAACGAGATCAAGAGAGCTAAAATTTTCACAGATTGTGTATATCGGTTAAAACTAATAACATCAAATAATAAAAACCAGAATACAATACATATTTAAAGGGTCTCCCATACAACAAACTTTTTAGATGACATGATTATAACGTCAGGATATTATAATACATTCAGTATTATGATAATTTTGGTATGGAACCCTATGTGTGTAGTGCATCTGACACTTGACCTGTTATTTTTATAATTATTACAAACTGGCTGTTGCCCGTGACTACGTCCGCGTGGAATTTGGAAATTTTTTTTTTCGCAATTCTAGGTAGCCTATGTCCTTTCTCAGGGTCTAAAGATTGTCTGTGCTAAATTTCATCAAAATCGGTTGAGAGGTTTAAGCGGGAAAGCGTAACAGACAGACAGACAGAGTTACTTTCGCATTTATAATATTAGTAGGGATATGTGTTCTGTATTAAGATTTCCATTTAGACCATTTCTTGTTTGTTTGTTTATTTGTTTGAACGCGCTAATCTTAGAAACCACGGGTACGATTTGAAAATTTCTTTCATTGTTGGATAGTCCATTTATCAAAGAAAGAATAAAGGAAGGCTATAGGCTATATAACATCACGCTGCGACTAATAGAAGCGAAGCATTAGTAAATAATTGGTCAAGTGCGAGTCGGACTCGCGCACGAAGGGTTCCGTACCATTATCTATGCAACATAAGGCAACGTTATTAGTATCGAGCAAGAAACGGTAAAAAAATCATGTTTGTTGTATGGGAGCCCCCCTTAAATATTTATTTTATTTTATTTTTAGTATTTGTTGTTATAGCGGCAATAGAAATACATCATCTGTGAAAATTTCAACTGTCTAGCTATCACCGTTCTTGAGATACTGGGTGCGGAACCCTAAAAATCATGTTTGTTGTATGGGAGCCCCCCTTAAATATTTATTTTATTTTATTTTTAGTATTTGTTGTTATAGCGGCAATAGAAATACATCATCTGTGAAAATTTCAACTCTCTAGCTATCACCGTTCTTGAGATACAGCCTGGTGACAGACGGACGGACGGACGGACGGACGGACGGACGGACGGACGGACGGACGGACGGACGGACAGCGAAGTCTCAGTAATAGGGTCCCGTTTTTACCCTTTGGGTACGGAACCCTAAAAACGTTGCAAAATCGGGATTTTTTAAAAATTTTTAACAGAAACAGCTAGCTGTGTTATAAAAAACCTCTGAAAGATTTTCTTAGAAAACTCTTTCACTTATTCAATAGGAACCCGTCTACAGGTACACCTGCAACATAATAAAACTATTTCTCCCAAATATAACACAGTTGGATTATCTAAAAGCGTTAGAAGACAAACCAAAATATAATTTAATCTTTCCTAACGCGACTCACATTGAATACGTATTAGGAAGACAGGAAACATGTCGACATTCCATGCACATCGACCGCCATTTTTAGAACTATATTCTTAGGAATGGACTGGTGAATGTAAAGTGCTTATTAGGGCTATCACTGTCTCGTGTTATGTAATACTGGCTTTATGAGGGAACCCGTGCGTTCGATTACCGTTTAGGAAAGTATTTGTGGGATAAATGATATGAATTCCACATATAATATTATTAAAATAATAATAAATATTAATAAATATTCATGGACATTTCACACAACGTCCACTGGTCCCAAGCTAAGCTTATATGCTTGTGTTATGTTATGTTTAAGTGGTCTATTTATGATTCATAACACTAAGCGCTAGCTGTACTATGCGAGTTTTGCTACATAAAATTAGAAATAGGCTAGCTGGTGCCCGCTACTCCGTACACATGGGATTTGAGATCCCAATATATTTTGTCAACGTTTAAACCTTCCCTGCACTTTCACGAATATTTCAAGACCATAATCACAAAAATCGGCCCAGCTGTTCTCGAGTTTTATCGAGACTAACGAACAGCAATTGATTTTTATATACAGTATAAGAAGAAGAAGACAAGAAAGGAAGAAGATAAGCTACGTGAAAAACTACATGTAACCACATAATAATACCTGTAGCACAAAACATAGTTGATTTTTTATCAAAAGTCCGTTTAGGTTTTGTTCAATAAAATCTGTTAAAATTTGTCCAGCCAATCTGAAGACTACGTCAAACGATCTCACTTTTTAAAATTGCTTTTATTGTATTGTGTAATTTGTCAAATTTGTTACCGTACTTTGTAGTTTGTACAGCTAATTCTGAGAACGCTAATTGCTATCTAAACATGCAATTACTACCAACATTTCATTACTAAATATTCTATGCAGCATAATAAATAGCAACTAGAACTAATAACACCTAATCAACACCCACATCGATGAATAATCCGTTGTAGATATTGGCGCCATTTTGGGCGCGGAATGTCATAGGGACACGTGGTTACGTGAAGGCATCTTGCCATACTACAGGAATGTTAAAGTACTTTGTGGTTATAGATTAATACACAGGGTGACAGGTCGAAGAACGTTTACATTAAAGGTCATGATAGTTCATAGTCGTTATGTATCCAAAAAATTATGTTATTAAAGAAACTTTGAATACTTACTGACTCAGTAAACTATAGAGAAATTTGTTTAATATTTCTTAGAAAATATGGTGACCTGTGTCTGTCTATAGGCATTGAGGGGGTGAGCGCGGGTAGGGAGGGGTGAGATTCACAAGTGTCCGTACAGTAATATTCTATCAAATAATTATTAAAAATTTTAAGTGCCTATAATGTATACCTACATATTCGAGGTCAGAATCAAGTACGGAATAACCTTCAATGCTTGCGCTGTCTTACCAGTCACCATGTATTTCAGTGAGAGGCCGTTAGCTTAAGCTGTAGGTGTTTGGGGGGGGGGGGGGTAAGCTTCCCCTATCGATACGGGCCCCATCTGCGGGGCCACCCCTTTAGCCTGGGTCGTGGTAATACCTGAGTGACTACCACGGCCCGGGTTCCTGGGCGCGGAGAAACACCATGGGGTTTAGTGGGTAGTCCGGCCGCCGCCGGGAGTCCCACACGAAGCCCGAAGGTTGCCCGCGCAATTGGACAGGCGAAGTGCGTCAATTCATTTCCCATGTAAAAAAAAACCAGTCACCACCATACTTGTGTAATGTGCATTGTCCGTCGTATAGTGACGGATTAAGAATACAAGTGTCAGCACACCACTTCCTCCCCAGGGTGCTGTACAAGCCAGCTAAGAGATGTAATATTGTTCAAAGATAATATCCTCTGTGAGATATGGAAAACTCGAAAATAAACTATGCCAATACTCCTGGTCAGCGCGGCGTGGTAGACCCTTATCCCTTCCAAAATAGGAATGGCCAGCGCCCGCAAGTGGGACTCTATTGAGCTGGAGCGACGACGACGCCCGTAGGCAAGACATGGGGAGATGACACTATTCTTTTTCTCCGTCACCCCACATAGATAATTAAATGTAGTATATAAATACACTTAATTAAGTGGTTAGGTACAAAATGTTTAAAATTTTGTCTTTAAGACGATACCAAAATAGCTTCGTGCATTTTTCTACGTACGAAGTTTTCATTGTTTCTTTAGATTGAATGGCTAGAGCTCTAATTTTTAAGTATATGTTTTTTCAATATATGATCTAGGATCGCATAAACTCAGAAACACGATTGAAAAAAGTTTTCTCGATAGAAAATCTTAGCGAAACAACCTCTATAATTTTTTATTTTTTTCATTTGTCGGTCTATTATCGCGTATTAACTAATGAAATAACTTTAAAAACATAAGTAACTATTATATATAGGAACACGTAAATCAGAATTAAAATATATTTAGTAGATTTTGAGTAAATAGGAAAAGTATCCCTAATTCTTCATTTTCTGTGCCTATTGGCTGTGTTAATATGTACGTGTCGGCGATGATATACGATAATATTGATGTAGGCCCTTAAATATTCTTCCAACTATAAAAACAAACGTTTATTATATAATAACTTAATAGGTATTTATATTATGTTAATCAATAAATCCTTCGTGTACTAGAATTCGAGTAATTTAAGGTCACGATCTCGACGTAATAATTTAATTAGATAATCATGTATAAATTGTTTATAACTATGACGGTTTATACAGTCCTATAACATACGGTCGAATAATGGTGTGGCAAGGTGTGTTTTTAAACAGGGGAGGGATCAACAGAGGAGGATTAGAAAAAGTAAAATTCTATCAAAAACACAAATGTAAAATGAAAACCAAGTTCTATATGATGAGATCCAAGTTCAGTAAGCCATTGACGGGCCTCGTGGTCTAGTGGTATATATAACGGACTGGCGATCACGAGGTCGCGGGTTCGATTCCCGGTCAGGACAATCATTTGTGTGATCTTTATACTTGTCATACAAATGTTTGTTCTACGTCTGGGTGTTTTCTATGTATTATAAGTATGTAATTACAAAAGAAAAGTAGTTTATATATTATATCCGTATCTGGTACCCATAACACAAGCATAGAAATATAGCTTACTTTGGGACCAGAGGACGTTGTGTGAAATGTCCAAAATATTTATATTTATTAAAAAAAAAAACCAAGTTCCATATGGTGAGATCCAAGTTCAGTGAGCCTAAGACCTGAAATTTATTTATTACTTAGAATATAATTTCTTCTTGTAACTTAGCATAATATATTGTAGTTTAAGGTTTGATTTGGCTAGCTCTCATATACGAATTATTTTGTTCGATGGCTAGTTTTTACCAGCAAGCCAAATTTTCTCTTTATATTATTAGTTTAGATAAAATTTTCCTTTAAAAGATACCTTTTAGCGGATACAGATGTAGTCATTACCGACTGATCTATGATGTCCGTCGGTACAAATTATCTTTATCTTTTATCTATCTATCTGATCTTCAATCATAGCGGCTCATTAGAAACATAACGAGTTTATCGAATTTCT
The DNA here is from genome assembly GCA_916999025.1 of Orgyia antiqua. Lineage (NCBI taxonomy): Eukaryota > Metazoa > Arthropoda > Insecta > Lepidoptera > Erebidae > Orgyia > Orgyia antiqua. The sequence continues at coordinate 21,439,165 of OU779869.1, forward strand.
ACAATTTTCCACATTTTATCAACAGGTGTTTATAATTAAATTAATTTTCCAACTATGTCGACTTTCCTCGCCTATATTATTTGCCCCACATCTAATATACAATCTACATTAATTACCATCGTTAGCTTGACTACCTATTCTAATTTGTGATGAAGTTTCTCGTTTAGCAAATTTATTGCGGCAAACTGTATGCGACAAACCATGTGCAGCCAACTGTAGCATTAGTATTTGCTTGTTTTAAAATAAAATATTGTCTCGGGTGGTTTTTGTGTTTTGGCAGACATCAATAAGATTCTCACAATTATATCTCTAAATCTTTGTATTTTTATGTTGCTAGCTGTTGGCCGCGACCTTGTACGCGTGGAATTTAGAAAGTTTTCTTTGTATGTACAACATTTTTCACTGATGCTTCTGTTGATCGCCACGTGATGTTATATACCCTAAAGCCTTCCTCGTGAAATGACTAGCTAACAATGAAAGAATTTTTCAAATCGGACTAGCTGTTCCTGAGATTAGCGCGTTCAAACAAACAAATAAACTTTCCACTTTATAATATTTATTTTAAGTTATATATTTTAAGTTATTTAATGATCCACTGCTTTAAAGTCTTATGCTGAAATCCATGGAAACGTTTATTTTTTTACATAAATATTAAATTTGCCACAAATTGTCTGCTTTCTGTGAATAATAATCCCTGTTCGGAAAACATCGTTAACAGTCGGCTTCCTGACACAGATCATTTAGATCATTACTGTCGCAGTCTAATAATAATATACTATTTAAGATTTTCTTCGCTATGGTGAGTTTTAGTGAATTACAAGCTTTGGATACTAGCGTGTCGTATTCCTCTCTGTGTCCAATTTGGAATGTCAATATACAGGATATGGAAACTAGGCAAAAGAAATGCTGGCATACATTTTCTTTTTGGTAATAGAGTGAGTTATTTTTAAGCTATTGTATAGCTTCTATCGCGGGCCTTGAGCGTGGAGACCGAATCCAGAAATTCCGTAATGAAAATAGCGTAATGAAAAAACCTTACATTATCGGCGCTACTGCGCATGCGTAATCGACGATTTTGAATCGACAACATATATTCTAAATGTTCAGATAACAGCGTATTTTAGATTTTAATAATGTAAAATAATGTTTATTTTATTGACATTTGATTGACAATCTCTATTTTATCATAATTACCATAAATAATGGACAGATGTAAGCATCAGTAAATAAGGATTATTAATCTTATTTTAGTTTAAGTATGGTATTTAGATTCTTGCATAAATAAAATTAATAAATAATTATAATAGCTTAACCGCGGCAGTCCCCGAGTGCCACACGTCTTGTTTTTTTGTTTTATAGACTAAACTTTGTCGGCGGCTTCACACACATTACTGAATGATCCAATCTGATATTGTTACAAAAATCGATACTGAGAACATAACTAAAATCCACAACGAAAATGGAACCTATGATAAATAAAAAAGGTTCCGTATCGTTACTATCATAATCGTCATCTCTCTCTCTCTCTCTCTCTCTCTCTCTCTCTCTCTCTCCAGCCCATTTAACGTCCCACTGTTGGGCACGGGCCTCCTCCACTTTGGGAGGGATTCTGATCTACTGTGCCGTGCTGACCAGGCGTCTTAGCAGAGGGTTTATTTTCGAGTTTTCCGCCTCTCACAGAGGATGTTATCTGTGCACAATATCCCTTAGCTGCCTTTTACTGCACCCTAGGAAAGAAAAGGGGTGGTGACACTTGTATTCTTAGTCCGTCACCACACGGACAATATTCGTCATACCGACTCCAAACAGCACCAAATAACGGGAACCCAAACAATGGGATAAAGGCAGGAGAATGACAAGTATTTGTTTTAGTAGCATCAAACTGTTCAGCTCTCTAGCTATCACCGTTCCAGAAATACAGCCTGGTGAGAAATACGGATGGACGCCTCAGTAATAGGGTCCATTTTTATAATTAAGTATGTTTTAAGGTTGTTGCTATGACTACCGTGATATAAACAAACATAGCGGCGGCGTTATGAATATCTCATATTTAGAACTTTAGAATATATACTTATGGCACTATTTCATAGTTATAAATATTCTGAAATACTTAATACTTCTATGTTTATAACTAGGTACATTAAAAGACATATAATATTAGCCAAGACAACCCCATTAATATACCAAGTACAAGAATAACAAACAATAAATCTATTGTGGTTATAGCGCCCTAGGGGCCTAGTCACAATATTTCTAAATCGCAACACCGAAGCATAGATAATGCGACAACATTGCTGAAGGGCAAATTATATTATTATCAAATAGATTTTAATTCCATTGGCGGTGTATATAGTAGTTTAATTTGTTAATTCGTAGTCTATGCGACAAAGTTTTTCGCGATTTGTGCACTTATTTCATGTCTTTAAAATATGTGCGTCTATGGTCTACGGTGATTGAAAAGTGTCCGAAACGTCGAGCTAAAGTTTAAAACAAATATACGCGTCTAAATCCCTTAAAAGTAGTTTTATTTGAATAAATGAGTCGCACGCAGTCGTTAGAGAATATTATGTGAGTATTTTTTATTATAATTATGTACTCGTAACTATTAATTCCAGGGGGCCAAGTCTGCTATTACAATCATATTACAATTTAAAAAAATTAATAGTACACTACCAAATTTGATAAAATTTCGCCATTATGACACCATTATGGCGTCATTATGACACCAAACTTGATTTTTTGACACAAATGATGCCACTATGGCGCCATAATGGTGTCATTGAACTGTCATTGTTTCAACATTGTATTAGCAGACTTGATCCCCTGCAATATTGAAAAAAAAGTAATAGAAAATATTTCCACGGAGTTTCTTGTCTGTTCTTTTACCTAGGGTTCATGTTTGGAACAGACGTCTAGCTTCTGACTTTTTAATGAGCATGTGAATGTTGTCTATTTGAGATAATATTATTTGACTTTGACTTTGTATATTACTACACGCATTTTTCTTTTACTTACCTACTTACTGCTCGACTTTTATGAACCATATATGAGTAGGTATATACATAGTTTCTATTGTCGTAATAGGATTCTGGACAAGATATACACATATACTTAACCAACCTTGAAAACTTTGATTAGATTTTTATCAAACAAAGCCAAGAAAGAAAACTCGTAAAGTTAGCATTCATACAAAAAAATATTTTGTAATCAAATTTTTGCTGCCATATTTGAGAGTTAAGAGGATACCAAAATAGCTTCGTGCATTTTTCTATGTACGAAGTTTTCATTGTTTCTTTAGATTGAATGGCTAGAGCTCTAATTTTTAAGTATATGTTTTTTCAATATATGATCTAGGATCGCATGAACTAAGAAACGCGATTGAAAAAAGTTTTCTTGATAGAAAATCTTGGCGAAACAACCTCTCTAATTTTTTATTTTTTTCATTTGTCGGTCTATTATCGCGTATTAACTAATGAAATAACTTTAAAAACATAAGTAACTATTATATATAGAAACACGTAAATCAGAATTAAAATATATTTAGTAGATTTTGAGTAAATAGGAAAAGTATCCCTAATTCTTCATTTTCTGTGCCTACTGGCTGTGTTAATATGTACGTGTCGCAATGATATTGATGTAGGCCCTTAACTAGATGCCGAATTTAATAGTAACGACAAAGGTTATTTAGAATTCCATTTGACGCCAATTCTACTACTGTTAAACTTACTTAGAATTCCAACATATCCAATTTCAGCACACTAATAATTACTAAACTTAAACTTAAAAGCTAGTATCCGGTTATTGACGTGACTTATTACCAGATATCACCGTGTCTATTGTCTTAAACACTAAATTAGGTTGTCCGACAGTTTCTCGAATGTTCTTAACGCAGTAAGTGCCTTGTCGAAAATAATTGGAGCTTGTTCTAAACAGAATGTTAGTAAATTTGTTTATATGGCTATCTCAAAATCTGTTATGTTTGCTTAAGGGAACTAACTAGTAACTGCTTTTATACTTGTTAAAAGCAATGTTCTGTATATAAAGTATTAAAATCCTTTCATTAATTGAATATCGTGCTTGTCCGTAATTATATATAATTTGTTTTTTTTTTATATATTTCACACAACGTGCTCTGGTCCAAGGCTAAGCTTATAATATGCGTGTGTTATGGGTACCAGAATACGGATAGAATACATATACTACTTTTCTTTTGTAAATACATACTTATAATACATAGAAACACCCAGACGTAGTACAAACATTTGTATGACAATTAGAAAAATCACACAAATGATTGTACCAAGCGGGAATCGAACCCGCGACCTCGTGATCGGCAGTCCGTTACACAAACCACTGCACCACGAAGCCCGTCGTAATTAATTCTCTCTTTCTCTCTCTCTTCAGGCCATATACGTCCTACTGTTGGGCACGGGCCTCCTTCATTTTAGGAGGTTTTATGGTTTACTGTGCCGCGCTGTAAAGGCGTGTTGGTATAGGATTTATTTTCGTGATTTTCGTCTCTCACAGAGTATGTTATGCGTGTACAATATTCCTCAGCTGTCTTTTACAACACCCGAGGAATAATGAACTAGTTAAAGTTTGCAAAAGTTTGTACTAATGATACTGATGTGTAATTAAGCAAATGACAGTAATCAGTGAGTGAAAAATCTATATTAATATTATAAAACTGAAAAGTTTGTTTCTTTGAACGTTCTAATCGTTGGAACCACTACTGCACTGGTCCGACTTGAAAAATTCTTTTAGTTTTGGTTAGTACATTTAATATAACATCACGCTGCGACTAATTGGAGCGAAGCTAAAATCTTAACAAATTATACAAAAAATCCATCCTCTTGAAACACTTCATCTATTAAAAAAATTGCATTGAAATCCATTGCGTAGTTTTGAAGATATAAGCTCACATTCACATAAGACCATACACACAAATATAATGACTTTGTTTTATAATAAGTAAAGATGTACCAATAAACGACAAAATATTATGGTGCTTTAAGAACATCTTATAATTATGAAGTATACGAACATAATATAAAACATGGTGACCTTATATGGTGGATGCAGCGCCGATAAGTCAGGGTCGACCAACAATAGGTGTTAATTTATGCGCAAATTGTGCACAATCCTGGTGCTCATTAGAATACTACTTGTTATTTATATTATAGATATTATGTAACATACGATATGTTATGAATTATGATACATTCGGAATAGAAATAAGTCCTTTGAAAAGAATTAATCTGAATTAAGTTCGAATTCTAAATCAGGGATCTAATGGTCGTTAAATAAATTGTTTAAGAATATTTTATTTAAATAAAGAACACATCATATTATTAATATCTTATTGCTCTAAGGCATGGTAGAGAACCAGAGTTGAATGATGTCCGTCAAAAGGATCAGGTACATAGCAATTGTAACCAGAGGCGTATTTATCCTGGGGCCATAGAGGCCATGTCCCGAGACGGTAACCTGCGAGGAGCTGTGCAAGCCCTCAAGTCTAATATTTCGCCCCTTCTCCACGAATTTTTTGGGAGGCATTTAAAGGCTGCTTGCAACCGTTGTGCATGTCGAGGATAAATTAAGCCAAAGAAGTATAATTTGACTCGCAGTAGAGTGCAAATTCTGCCTTCATCAGTAAAGTGTGAGACATTTATCTGTCTATAAATAGCCTATTAACGTTGGGTACCGATCTTCTCCACTTTGGGAGGGATTATGGTCTACTACGCGCTGAAAGGGCGTAGTAGACCAGGGCATAGGGTTTATTATCGAGTTTTCCATCTCTTATAGAGGATGTGACACTTTGTACAATATTCCTGGCTTTTACAGCTCCCTGGGGAGGAAATGGGGTGGTGACACTTGTATTATTGATCCGTGCGTATGATATACATTCCACTAAGATTTTCTAACCCCTCAGCTATGCCCTAAGCTAAGATATACAATAATTGCAATGACATGATTTCAATCACGAAACGACTTCAACTTTAGTAACTTTCTGCTGGCGATGGCGTCTTTATTTATACAGCCATGGAACAAAGTTGATTTATTGAATAACTGTACTATATTAAATTACTATGTACATTGTTTTTAGGGTTTCGTACAAACCCTTATAGGATCCCTCCGGTGTCTGTCTGTCCGCGTGTCAAACTTTTATTACTCAGCAACGGCTGAAGGTATTAACTTGAAACTCATACGATATGTAGATCTATGCGGTCCCTTGCTGCAAAAAATACAATCAACCTTTTACCTCTACGCATTTAAAAGATATAACCGAATTACGACCATTTTTAAGAATTTTCGACTTATGCTAGGGAATCAAAATTCACAGGTTACTTCCCGTTGCCCTAGAGCCTTGAAATTTGGCATAGACAAAGTCTATATAGTGCTGATATAGGAAAAATGCAAAAACTTATAATTTGTCATCACATCACAAGAAAAAAGTGTTTATACTAATACCAACTTATGAAGTAGCTGAAATGTAGGCGATTCCCTATATTTCAATTACAAAATTAAGTTGGTGAGTTGTTTTGAGTTTAATTAGCTGATTATTTGAATGCAGTTACTTAAGTTTATATGTCTAATAAGTACGAAACCCTAAGGGTGCGAGTTTCCCTCGCTCTTGACAGGTTTTTTTTTACTTTAATATTCTACTAGTTTTTTTTTATGTAAGTACTGTATGTATTTTACGTATCCTAGTTAAAATCCCACGTACCAGTAACGCTCTATTTAAAAAATTCCGGTAGTACATTTCTCAACTGAAATGCAATACATTTTACAACCGTCTTTCTATTTGGGCATACCGACATCCGTTTCAGATTAATAGTATTTTTATGTTTGATTTTATAGTCTTCCGTGTTAGTACAAAGTTACAAACGTACAGATGGGCTTAGTAGGTCACCCTTAAACTTAAATAGTTTAGTTAGACACCTGCGTTGCTATGAAATCATCGTTAAATCACACCAGTATAGGGCTGGTTATGAATAAGTTAAATATATACTTAACCTACGGCCATTTTCAATAACCAATCTGCGATTATGAATAGTTTGTCCTCGTTTATGAGTTAGATATTTCAATCTCCTGTAAAATTTTCAATAGAAAATGCCATCAGTAGCTTATTGATTGTCCAAGTAAGAACTAATGTTTAGATTAGTCTGATTTTAATAGCAAGAATTAAGGATAGATAAAACATTAGAAACGGCGGTGGTTATTCATCATAACCATGGGTGTAAGTCCAAGTAGGCAACGGCTTAGAACTATTTTTCCTGGTACAAATGACTGATTTTATGAGAGACGGATCGGGTAAGCAATCAATTAGGCTCGTCTGCCAATCTTGGCAATAAAGAAAGAAATAAATGTTATTTTTTAATGATATTGAGAATCATAAGTCTCTTAATAAGCAAGACCTTTTGTAATATAATGAATGAAGTATAACGGTGCACGAGGAATGAGGATTTTACTCTAAGTGAAAACTTTCTAGGTACTCTATATTTTTGAACCTTTTGAATGCTGCCTATTCTATCCCTGTTACCTCAATCTTGAATTAGCTGTTTCAAAAGAAATTTTATTAATTTTTTATATCGAGTTTCGTCCTACCCGTGCTAGGCACAACCCTGTAAGTAGGAGCGCCCAATACATCATCTACCAACCGTAACGTTTAAGTTTCCGTCGTCTAAAGTTAATTTAAGATTATTCCTCTTAAGTATTACTTTGTAATTAGAATTATTAGTTTTCGTTCCTTGTTATGTAATGGAAAAAGCGACTGTATGAAATGTATTTTTAACAGAATTTAAGGATGTTTCGTGTACCTTTTTTGATGATAGAGTTATTAGGTACCAGCTGTGCTAGTGACATAGTACCGCTCCTATTGGTCATAGCGTGGTAGTAATTAGCATATAATCTTCCTTAGTATAATATGGACTATTCAACCAAAAACAAACAAAAAGATTTATTCCTACCAAAAATTTTTATAATATAAAATTGTAGCTAGAAATATATGATCGCACTAATCTCATCCTTCAATTCTATTATGAAAATACTTTTAGATATGGTTTTATTATATTTATAGATAGCAAGCTTTGAGAATCATAGTTGTTGTACAATATAGAGACAAATAAGTAATTATCTTAACTTCTGTGACCTTGGAATTTGAGAAAAACATAGAAAATCGTTGTAATTATAACAAAACGATCATAACAATATAGCATGTTATTAGAAGTATTAGCAGTTTGTTCCAGACTTGTTTTAATAATTTAAAAAATATTTAAATGGTGGTAAGGCGCGTCTGTTTTTGTAAAAGTTTTGTTTTAATTGTAATAGTTGTTTAAAATTGTGTGTGTCAAAGTTTTGTTTGCCATGAAAATGACTGCCCTGCTTCTATTTTCGTTGCTTGGAGTCGGCGCATCATGTAGTGTTACTCTTCAATAATCTTCTGGTAGACGTCATATCTGTGTTTACTCCTCTGTGTTTCATGTCCTCTTTCACACAATCCAGATAATCCATTAATTTCTTTGCTCTTCCTGTACCCTTCGTTCGTTACGGTAAATATGAAAGAAAAAAGTTAGACAGAGAGACACCAAGAAATCCCCCTTCGTTTATTGACTCAATCTTGAAATTTTATTTAGTTTTATTATAACCAATTAATTTTATGATAAATTATATTTTGATTAATTATACATACAAGAAATTGTGATAAATTATCGCATTTAGGCTGCAAATGGTTAGTAAAAATTGCCAAAATATAAGTATCGTAACATTAAATTTGTTTTAAATTCGCTCCGTACCTACACTCGCGGAAGCGATCGCCTGCGCCAATACAACCATTGTAGGCTGTATGCAATACGTAGGATGTCTTCCTTATACTTCATGTAATGATTACATTATTATTCGATTTGATTACGAAGCGTGGGTGACGTAATAAAGGTCGTTTGAAGGCAGCTAACATACCTAGATTTATATCGTCGTCAATTGAGTAAACCGAGTAAAAATCGATTAGTTGTAGAGCTAGAAATAACTTGTCCGTTTTACTACAGACATAGAATCACTAATTTCTTCCTTAGATTCGTGTTGAAAATGCATGAGGCTGTTATACCTAAACACGACAGAATCTCGGGTAGCAGCTTCTCCTATGAAGGGTATCATCTTACAGCTTCTTTGCATGATCGCAGTTGCAGTATCAAATTTCCTTAACAGAGTTAGTCTGTTTATAAAAATAACCATACAGATATCTACATAACAACAAAACTGCTACTAATAGCAGTTTTGTTTATTATTGATTTTATACTGTTTAATCCTGTTAGTATGAATCTGCGGAAGACTGCAATTTGACGCATCTAGCACTTGACGATTGCATCTACAACGCTTGTTATCTCAACCGTAACAGCAGTACTCATGTCCATAATCACTTTTGCGCCAGGAAGTTGTCATTTATGTACTTTGCTTGCTGTATTAAACGTGTCTACTTTCTTGCCATATGGTAAGATGTTACAGTGAAAATATCTGCAGTTGGTGCTTATATTTTTATGGTTTCGTAAAAGCACTATCGTGGTAATGACATGATTGTAATTTGTGTTCCCTATGTAATATCATTGCTCGTTAAGAGCTAGTTATGAATTGACACAATAAATGTGCAGTATTGTGTCGCGTTTGAGCCGGATAATATTGTGGAATTTCGTAAGCCTCGTGACGCGCTATGATTTTTTGCGTTTTATGATGTTAATCGTTTTCCGCTTTCAAAAATATGGTTAATAGAGAACAAGAACCTAGTGAGAGAGTATTTATCTTACGAATAATGTTTTGTTCCAGGCAAAATCTGAAGAGCAACTTGCATGTGAAAAGGAATGGCTTCAAACGGGTCATATGTGGCTGGCACACCGCGGTGGCTTCACGGCTGTTGTGCGAGAAGGAGAGGCAGATCCGGGCCGGGCTAAAGTGAGAGTCTTGCAGACTGGCGAGACTCTTACTGTGGACGAGGATGACTTGGAAAAGGTAGGTTCTGGAATTTTCTGCCTAGAATGTAGTTTGCTGTGATAATTTGTATAATCCTCGCAAAAAAAGACTTAAGGCAATAACGCTCAAAACACTACAACAAGACACAATATTAAATGCAAGGCGCTGAACTGAGCGTTCGCGTGATCGATAACGGATGTAATATTTGCAAAGTTGGTGGATAACTACATGTTTATATGATTGATTGTGGATTAGGATCATAGTTTGTATTTAGCGAGCTCTTTTGAACTCCGGTAAATCAGATTCCTATTATGTACTTATATATGAAGTCACTTATGGTCTTATTCATAATGACTTATCGGAGGTTTAAACGGAGATTTTATCGGAGAGATATTCAACGTTTTAGCGTAAAAAGACTATTATGAATAACAAGTTTTGACAATTTTCGCGAACAGATTTAGCGAACTTTTAAACCTCCGATAAGTTATTTTGAATAAGACCATAAGTATATGGGTGATTAGATACTGACTAAGAACATAATACACGTCTCTAAATAGGACATTATCGGTAATTAATTTATGTATGATTCAGTGCTCATTACTTTAAAGTTAGTAAAATAGTTTTTTGCTATTGTGGCTTATGACGTTTGGAAATAAAAACTTATTACCTTGATAGATTATAAACGTTTGGAAGGTCGTGTCAAAGTATCTATATTATGTAATATGTACCTAGTATCTGTGTGTTTATCCATGCATCCATCCATCAGCTTTTCTCATGGTCATGGGATTTCCGCAAAGAACGCCGCAATGCCCACATTTGTGTTGACTGCATTCAGCAGTTTTCTGTCTCTAAGGGTTCACCAAGGGAGCAGTCAGCAGATTTATCCTAAGCAAATTATACTACTGCAATGACTAGCCTGCCTGGCAAAAGTGGTGATTACAATTACGCGTTCATGGAAAATATAGTTATAAACTTTGTCATTTTACAGGCGAATCCTCCTCAACTTGAACGTTGTGAGGATATTGCAGCTCTGCGGTGCTTGAATGAATGTGGAGCTCTGAACGTACTTCGGTCACGGTATGCTGCTGGCTTGCCACATGCCCGGGCTGGTCATCCGCTCTTGGTGCTAGGACCTCCGAAGCGTACAGCTCCTATTTATACTGAAAAGGTAATGAGTAAAACTGTTGGAAAATTAAAACGTTTCAAATAATAATCGGTAAATTTAATAGTTCTGTGATAATATTTATGTAGCAGAGACTTTCCGACTTCCTCTTGGCCAAGAACTTGAACAAGAACATTTATATATTGCGCAAAATATAAAAATACAGTTGATTGCAAAAGTACAATGTTGAAGTATATAGGATAACCTCGAATAGAACGTTACATAGTTAGTGTGGCTAACCGTTAGACGGAATGTGGTTTAGACTTAGTTTGTTTAAATGTAAAATCACCCGTAATAACTTGACAATCCCTGAAACTTCAATTTATAGTCCAAAAATGATCGTTATCCAACGAAACCGTTCTCCTTAATTTGCCCTTTAACTTTATTTTCAAAATATAAATGCGCTAGCTGTTGCCCGCAAACTTCGTACGCGTGGAATTTAGAAATCAACCCTTAACAAATTATACAAAAAAACCACCCTCTTGAATCACGCTATCATTAAAAAGAAAAAGCATCAAAATTTGTTGCGTAGTTTTAAAGATAGAAGCTCTCATGGGGACATACATAACGACTTTGTTTTATAATAAGTGCAGACAAAGATATAATGTCGTTTGAATTGTGTTAATTCGTTTTCAGGTAGCTGCTATGTTCCGTGGATGCCGAGTTGATGATATGCCTCCTCACGTGTTCGCTGCAGCACAGTCCACGCACCGCAGTATGTTGGCATCCAGACGAGATAGAGCTATCGTCTTTCTTGGCAGGTTTGTACATAACATGCAAAACTACCTGTAAAACTCTTCAGCACTTCGCTGTTCCTGGACTACCCACTAAACTCCATGGTGTTCCTCCTCGTCACTATCGGCCCATGGTATATTAAATATAGCCTTGAGCGTAAAAATGACCGAAATGGTGTGGTGACATGTGTTCTTAATCTATCACCACACAAACATTCAAATACTTACAATAGTCTAATTTGATAATGCACCAAGGCCAGTTGTTATTCAATTAGCGGATATATTTGACACTTTTGTAGATGAATTGTATTAACGATTACAGTCTGTAGGTGTAAGTGTACACATATTAACCTATGTGTTTAATGTATATATGTAACGGAATCTTTGATAGTGATCTTCACCCATTTGCAGTAGTCGGATTAATGTGAAATTTTGCACACATGACATGCAATAGATAAAAAAAAATATCCAGGATTTTCAAGTGTCTTTTAGGATATCGTCGGATCTTCTTCGAAGATGTTCCGAAGTTTCGGTTACATTGATCATGGTCAACGGTGAACTTGTGAACTTGAGAGGCAGTACAAATTGCGAAAATTTAAAAAGATTCGAGTTGTTGGTGTTACCACTAAGCAAATTGTTTTATTTTCAGATCGGGCTCGGGTAAAACATCAGCAATGCGTCATTGTGTATGGTACTTAGCTAGTGCATATCCTGCCCAAGGATCGAAGCTTACACCAGAAAGATTGGACGCTGCATTTGATGTGCTCAATATGTTTGGATCCTCACGGTATGTTTATTGTTACTGTATTAACTTATAGGGACTGAATTTTGTGTAGGTTCCTTGCTTGAAGATGTGGGTTCGATTCCCAATAAGAGCAATTAATTACGTGTAAAACTTTTTAGGACCTCAAGGAGCAGATCGTGGCAAAACGAATTGTGTTGGAATTACAATTATGTATACCTAAAACACTTCCGAACATTGTGAACAGTTTGTATGGGAAAGAAATTTACTATATTCCTCGTAACATATCCATATCTCACCGTTTAAAATTGACTTGGTCTTAGTTGACAAGTGGACCTGGTGCGAATTTATTCGCTACGTAAACCATAGCGAGAATTTTGGCGAGATAGGATAACGCAGCTCGATACCGCTAGGCAGTTCTGTTGCGGTTCCATATAGTTTCCCGCTAACGGGTTCGCGCTCGTGGTCTTTGACGTAACGAACAAAACAAGGTCTGGTTAGCTTACTAGTTTTGTTTATAGTTAACAACGTGGACAATTTTTTTTTATTAATACTGTTTCAGAACGGGCTCAAATCCTCATGCATCACGATTCGTATCACTGACTTCTTTGGACTTCGATGGTGGCGGCGCATTAGCCGCGGCTTCCGTACAGACTTTGTTGCCGGATTTACGACCTGGGCAGACACCATTAAAAGCTCTTCATTTGTAAGTTTCACTCCTTTTCAGCTAATACCAGGTCCTACAGTTGGGCGACTCTTAACCACAGCGTGGGTATCTGGTCTACAACTAACTATTAAACTGAACAGGTGTTTTGGAGAGTTCGTTAATAAAAAAAAAAAAAAAAATAAATAAATATTCAGGAAATTTCACACAACGTCCTCTGGTCCCAAAGTAAGCTATATTTCTATGCTTGTATTATGGGTACCAGATACGGATAGACTACATATACTACTTTTCTTTTGTAAATACATACTCATAATACATAGAAAACACCCAGACGCAGTACAAACATTTGTATGACATTTATGGATATCACACAACTGATTGTCCCAAGCGGGAATCGAACCCGCGACCTCGTGAACGGCAGTCCATTACATAAACCACGAAGCCCGTCAAGTTGAGAGTTTTCTGTCTCTTGGTTTGACATTATTAGCATATTCTATATATTTTACTAGCTGCTGCTCGCAACTACGTACGCGTGGAAATTAGATAATAAATAAAAATTGGTCAAGTGCGAGTCGGACTCGCGCACGAAGGGTTCCGTACCATTATCTATGCAACATAAGGCATGACATAAGGCAAACAAAAATCAGGTTTGTTGTATGGGAGCCCCCCTTAAATATTTATTTTATTTTTAGTATTTGTTGTTATAGCGGCAATAGAAATACATCATCTGTGAAAATTTCAACTGTCTAGCTATCACCATTCTTGAGATACAGCCTGGTGACAGACGGACGGACGGACGGACGGACAGACAGCGAAGTCTCAGTAATAGGGTCCCGTTTTTACCCTTTGGGTACGGAACCCTAAAAACCAACAATTTATACAAAAACAAAACATCCTTATGAACCATTCTATTTCAACATCGCATAAAAATCCGTTGTGTGTTTTGTCTCAAATAGGGGCATACATACAAAAATAAAGACTGTTTTATAATAAGTAAAGATGGGCGTTTTAAATTTTTTATGAGTTTACATGTACAAAAGATTCTTCTCTGGAATGCACTTCCTCTTGAGATCAGGATGGCAAAAACCCGTGAAACATTTAAAGCTAAAGTACGACTACACTTTAGGAGATTATTGGCTGAAGTAAATACCTAAATTCCCCTTTACTGTTTTTTTTATGTATAAGGTTTATGTAATTAGGATTCATGTAGGTATATGTAAATATGTTTGTATCTTTTGTGTATGTGTATTTTATCTAATATATAAAATTCACGTGTCACAGTGTTAGTTACCGTACTCCTCCGAAACGGCTTGACCGATTTTTATGAAATTTTACATGCATATTCAGTAGGTCTGAGAATCGGCCAACATCTATTTTTCGAACCTTTTTTTTTAGTATGGCAAAACAACGTTTGCCGGGTCAGCTAGTATATTATATATTTTATATTACTAGCTGTCCCGGCAAACGTTATTTTGCCATACTATAAAAAAAAGGTTTGTAAAATAGGATGTTGGCCGATTCTCAGACCTGAATACGCATGTAAAATTTCATAAAAATCGGTCAAGCCGTTTCGGAGGAGTACGGTAACTAACACTGTTACACGTGAATTTTATATATAAGAAGATGTATCTGTTCATTTATTTATTTTAAGTATATTGTTACATTAGAATGAAAGTTAAAGACTTCTGTTTTTATCTTTTTAAAAGAGCACCTGCCCTATTATCTCTGCATCATCATTGGTTGGCTGGTAGAGAATGCCGATGGCATTAAGTCCGCCATTGTAAATTATAAAAGTGCATAATGTTATAAATAAAATAAAAGTAGTTTAACAGATGGATATATGTATAGATAGACAAACGAATTAACAGACGTGTATGTAATATCCCAAATCTGATACCTGTATACTGAAGCACTTAGCTTATTTTGGACCAGATAACATTTGAATTGTCAATTATTTATATTTTGTAGATTATATCATGGATGTGACGGTCGTCTTCGTCGTGAGCTTCTATTCGATCAATCCCCAGTTGGTACTCCAAACCCATTCATCAGCTACAGTGACAAGGCCGATGCTGCAGAGTTTTCTGCCATGCAAGATGCTCTCCAAATATTAGGAGTGGCTGATCAGGAGCAGGTGGCTATATGGAAGATCATGGCTGCTATATGCCATTTGGGGTGGGCAGGGGCTATTAAAGGTAAGATACAATAACTACCCCTTTGACCATGAACGTAACCAAGATTTAGTTACAGAAGGTGTTTACTGATCGAATACTTCAGCACTAGTTTATAACATAATATTTACTTTCTTCATACTATATTTAAGTAGTTTTTACACAGATATTATGTATATTATTTATATTATGCTTCATACACATTTATTAGTATGTATTTGTTTTTATATTTACACACCATAACACCGTCTATCCAATCGACATCTCCATGCAGGTTGTTTGGAAGAGATCGCTGACAGCGATAAGACCGACAATTTTACATTAAGGGCCTACATCAATATTATCGTATATCATCGCCGACACGTACATATTAACACAGCCAGTAGGCACAGAAAATGAAGAATTAGGGATACTTTTCCTATTTACTCAAAATCTACTAAATATATTTTAATTCTGATTTACGTGTTCCTATATATAATAGTTACTTATGTTTTTAAAGTTATTTCATTAGTTAATACGCGATAATAGACCGACAAATGAAAAAAATAAAAAATTTGGGAGGTTCTTTCGCTAAGATTTTCTATCGAGAAAACTTTTTTCAATCGTGTTTCTGAGTTTATGCGATCCTAGATCATATATTGAAAAAACATATACTTAAAAATAATTGGTCAAGTGCGAGTCGGACTCGCGCACGAAGGGTTCCGTACCATTATCTATGCAACATAAGGCAACGTTATTAGTATCGAGCAAGAAACGGTAAAAAAATCATGTTTGTTGTATGGGAGCCCCCCTTAAATATTTATTTTATTTTATTTTTAGTATTTGTTGTTATAGCAGCAATAGAAATACATCATCTGTGAAAATTTCAACTGTCTAGCTATCACCGTTCTTGAGATACTGGGTACGGAACCCTAAAAATCATGTTTGTTGTATGGGAGCCCCCCTTAAATATTTATTTTATTTTATTTTTAGTATTTGTTGTTATAGCGGCAATAGAAATACATCATCTGTGAAAATTTCAACTGTCTGGCTATCACCGTTCTTGAGATACTGGGTACGGAACTCTAAAAATCATGTTTGTTGTATGGGAGCCCCCCTTAAATATTTATTTTATTTTATTTTTAGTATTTGTTGTTATAGCGGCAATAGAAATACATCATCTGTGAAAATTTCAACTCTCTAGCTATCACCGTTCTTGAGATACAGCCTGGTGACAGACGGACGGACGGACGGACGGACGGACGGACGGACGGACGGACGGACGGACGGACGGACAGCGAAGTCTCAGTAATAGGGTCCCGTTTTTACCCTTTGGGTACGGAACCCTAAAAATTAGAGCTCTAGCCATTCAATCTAAAGAAACAATGAAAACTTCGTACGTAGAAAAATGCACGAAGCTATTTTGGTATCGTCTTAATTGTTTGTAGATAATTTAAAAACTCTGTATTATTGGTGTGCAATAAAGTATATTGTATTGTATTTATTATATTGTGTTTATAAATTGTTGTATTATATTATGGGGGTTCGATATATTTAAACTACAAAATTAAGTTAAAATGGTTTAAGCTTGTTTCAATGCTTAATAATTATGTTTTTCAGTTTTGTAGCTACGAAACCGTTAGTGTGCATAAAGGTGCCAATGGGCATTGTTCATATTTTTTTTAAACTCTTAATTCGAAAACCATTTCGGAGAATAGAGTTTCTGATCATGATCCATTAGTTTTTTTCGGTAAATTTGCTATATTAACGATTATTTTTCCAATAAAGCAAATGATCTCTATTTGCCCTTGAAATGAAGGACTTAAAATATTAAGACGTTTTTAGGGATATACTACTCTGAAGTGGAGTTGAAATTGGTCCATTATATCAACTTGTCAACTTTGAAAAGATAAAGTGCAATCTGTATTAAATCTATCAAGAAAAGTCTATACACAGATTGCGTAAAACGATGACGTCATAACATTTAAAGTAATATCTTCAAGAATTTTTAAAAAATTCTGTATAGTGAATATTTCAATAATATTGAAATTAGTTGCTTCAAATAGTCTATATTTTCTGAAAAGAATATAAAAACAGTAGGTCAAAAATAATGAAGAATCCCCATTCTACGTGCACAACTAATTTAACTTATTTCAAATTTGAAAACAACTGTTTTGATTAATTGGGTATTTTGTTGTGCACATTTTATATTATTTATAATCTTTAATCTATAATAAACAGTTTTTATAACAAGACAGTTTAGTTAACATCGCCGAATTGTGTTTTCGGCACTATCAAAATTCTTTTTTAACACGTTTTTATAAGTTCGGTATGTATCTATCAATGTATTAATCTATGTAAAAGAATCTTTCAACGTGATTTTCACCCACTTGCGATAGTCGGATTGATTTGAAATTTTGCATACATATCAAAGACAGATGACAATGCAGTTATTTAAAAAGATATTTAAGATTTTATAGCGTGTTTTTTTTAGTTTTTGAAGTAAGCATATTTTTTATTAATTTCAGTTTAGTTGTGCGTGCAGAATTGGTATCATTGTCATGCTCTTGACAGGTTTCTATTTTGCTAGAATTTCCGCCATTTTTATCCTAAAACTATCCTCTTCGCTATTCTATGCCATTCACTTATGAACACCTTTTTGGATGTAAGTTGTTCTGGAACAATACATATTGTAGCTTTGTTAATATATAAATAAGTAAATGACTGAAATGAAAAAAGCTTTAGTGAGTTTCTTATACCAGTTCTTCTCAATGCACTGAGATTGTCTGGGGACTTAAGTTTTAGCTTGAGCAAAATCAAAATTTTAACTGACACGTGTTTTTAGGGTTCCGTACCCAAAGGGTAAAAACGGGACCCTATTACTGAGACTTCGCTGTCCGTCCGTCCGTCCGTCCGTCTGTCACCAGGCTGTATCTCAAGAACGGTGATAGCTAGAGAGTTGAAATTTTCACAGATGATGTATTTCTATTGCCGCTATAACAACAAATACTAAAAATAAAATAAAATAAATATTTAAGGGGGGCTCCCATACAACAAACATGATTTTTAGGGTTCAGTACCCAGTATCTCAAGAACGGTGATAGCTAGACAGTTGAAATTTTCACAGATGATGTATTTCTATTGCCGCTATAACAACAAATACTAAAAATAAAATAAAATAAATATTTAAGGGGGGCTCCCATACAACAAACATGATTTTTTTTACCGTTTCTTGCTCGATACTAATAACGTTGCCTTATGTTGCATAGGTAATGGTACGGAACCCTTCGTGCGCGAGGCCGACTCGCACTTGACCAATTTTCTCTATTGCAGCAAACACGGGTTCCGGTATAAAATACCAATTTGCAAGTACTGGATGTGGTCAACGAGCGGCCCGACTGTTAGGAGTTGGTGCTGATGAACTGACTAGAGCTATCTTCGCCACTGTACCTACTTCACCACAAACTAATACTAACCTCAGGTAAAAATAATATTATTAAAATTGTAATTACATACATTACATAAATTTATTTCAGACTGTTGCATCAAATTACTGAAAAACAGCCTACGGGACAAATTTACGGATATTTTTATAATGATAGTACATACAAAAACTACCATCTAATACATTTCATCGAAAATAAGTAATAGGATTCACCTCTCGGATCTTGGTCTATATGGGCATATTATATATCCCATACTATGGGATATATAATAGACTCACAGAGACTTTCTATTGTTAAAAATTATTATTAATTGGCCATTATTTTAGTATTTTGTTATTTGTATTACAAACTTTGCCTCTTTAGTTTCACTTCCTACCACCATATTTTTTTTAAGGTTTGATAACGCCATCTAGTTTTGTAAGTTAAACTAAAAACCTTGTGTTTCAGGACACCATCGCCATCTAGTGACCGTGAAATGTCAGGCGCAGAAGCTATGGAGGCCTTTGTAACAGGACTTTATAACGAAACATTCAATATTGTTGCTGCACTTGTTAACAGGTACTTTTGGAATCCAAATATTATATGCCGACATTAAAAAAAACTGCAATGAAACAAAGAATTTAAAACTCTGGAGCTAAATTCTGGCTAAGTCCTAAAAAAACAAGTCATTACGAGTTCACATAAAGGGTTCTTTACTAGCTTTATCATAACTCTCCAGCCCATTTACGTCCAACTGATGAGTACGGGTCCGTGTCCGTGTGGTGACGGACTAAGAATACAAGTGTCACCACCCCATTTCCTCTCCAGGGTTACAGCACCAGCACAGTTAAGTCAGCTAAGAGATATTGCACACAGATGACATCCTCTGTGAGAGACTGAAAACTTGAAAGTAAACCCTGTGCCAATACGCCTGGTCAGCGCGGCACAGTAGACCATAGTCCCTCCCAAAGTGAAGGAGGCCCGTGCCCAACAGTGGGACGTAAATAGGCTGGAGAGAGAGATGGGTACGGGCCTCCTCCTCTTTGAGAGGGATTATTATCTACTGCACCGCGCTGACCAGGTGTGGTGACATAGGGTTTATTTTCGAGTTTTCTGTCTCTTTCAGAAGATGTTATCTGTGTTAATATTTCTTAGCTGGCTTTTACAGAACCCTGGGAAAAAGGGGTGGGAACACTTGTATTCTTAATCCGTTACCACACCGAAACGATATCGTCGCCCAACTTTTCGGGGAGCCGCCCTACGCTGCGTGTATTGGTGACATATAAAAGCTTGCTTTTTACCTTTCAATTATTTTTATTTGCAGGAGTCTATCCACGTCAGCCAGGACTTCGGCATCTATTTTGTTATTGGACAGTCCTGGAGCTGACAATCCGATGTGTTCAGGACAACAGAGTGGAGCTCCACTATCTAAGTTACTCTCCAATTATTTACAGGTATAATTCAAAGAAGTATAACCCTTTATTGTGTACATAATTTAATATAAAGTTAAGGAAATCTATGTTTAAGCGCTTCAAGTAGCAAATAACAGGCTATTTCTTTTTCTTCCCAGCCCATTAACGTCCCACTGTTGGGCTAAAATTCCTCCACTTTAGAATGGTTTTGGTTTACTATGCTACGTTGACCAGGCGTGTTGGCATAGGACTTAGTTTTGCAGTCTCCGATAGAAGTTGTGTATCTCTTTTTAATATCCCTTAGCTGACTCTTGTAGCGCCTTAGGGAAGTAATGTGGTGCTGACATCTATATATTTAGTCTGTCACCACACGAACTAGGATCGATAAAAGGCTAGTTTAAAATCTAATATACAACGTGTTGCAGAAATGTGTAGTCATATTTTAAGGTTGCATTGGATAGGCCTTAAATATTATAAATATTACAGTTACACATAGAAAAATACAGTTTGTAAATTTTTTCTTGTTTATAGCCGACGATTATCTAACTACCAGGAAAGCATCAATTATGAGATGTTTACGGTTTATTGAATGCGATTGAACCTTACGATAAAAATGACCTCATACTAGTGTTGTATTTAAAGAAAATCAATTATTTTAATAAATTTATAAAATTTTCATTAACACATAAAAGTCATAATATAACTAGTATTTGTAATTTCATCCATGCCTAGTGCCTAGTCACCGGCCATGTGTAACGATGGTCAAATATGACTACACCTTTCTGAAACACGTTGTATAAAATCACGTGTCACAGTGTTAGTTACCGTACTCCTCCGAAACGGCTTGACCGATTTTTATGAAATTTTACATGCGTATTCAGTAGGTCTGAGAATCGGTCAACATCTATTTTTCAAACCTTTTTTTTGTGTGGCAAAACAAAGTTTGCCGGGTCAGCTAGTATATTTATAAATATGACGCTTTTATATAATAATTATTCATTAATAATATTTATTTATTTATTTTATTTTATTAGTTCTTTATCTCTCTCTCTCTCTCTCTCTCTCTCTCTTCAGCCCACTTACGTTGTGTACGGGCCTCCTCCACTTTGGGAGGGAGTATGGTCTACTGTGCCGCGCTGACCAGGCGTGTTGGCATAGGGTTTATTTTCGAGTTTTCCGTCTCTCACAGAGGATGTTACCTTTTTAGCAATATCCCTTAGCTGACTTTTACAGCACCCTTGGGAGGAGATGGGGTGGTGACACTTGTATTCTTACTCCATCACCACACGGTTCTTTATCTATCAATGTATAAATCTATGTAATGGAATCTTTACAAGTGATTTTCACCAGCTTGCAGTAAGCGGATTTAAAAAAAAAAAAACTGCTTTGTGAACCATGTTTTTTTAGTTTTGATCTAAGTAAATTATTCTCATAACTATAGTACGCATTATACTTTAGCATAAAGCTAAACTAAGTTGAATTCTTTATTAATATTGACATAATGTTACAGGAACGCTTACAAGCTATGTTCCACGAGACCATGTTGGTAGCGCCAAGAGAACGATACGCACAAGAAGGAATACAACTTGATGATGGGGCGGAAGAAGGTATGTTATGAAATAAGTGACGGCTTTCTTGGTCTAGTGGTTCATGTAACGGACTGCCGTTCAAGAAGGGGGGGTTTGATTCCCGCACGGAACAATTATTTGTGTGATATTTATAATTGTCATACACATATAACTATTTGTACTGCGTCTGAGTGTTTCTATGTACTATACGTTTCAACTGAGAATAGGATTGGCTATGCCCTTTAGTTGTCAAAAGTGATTAGAATAGTACTGTCAGCAACGAAACTTTATTTACGTGTCAATAATGTTTTTTTTTTCTTTTACCTAAACTCGGTAATTTGAAGCTGAAAAAGTCAAATTATTTAGTAATAA
The DNA here is from genome assembly GCA_916999025.1 of Orgyia antiqua. Lineage (NCBI taxonomy): Eukaryota > Metazoa > Arthropoda > Insecta > Lepidoptera > Erebidae > Orgyia > Orgyia antiqua. The sequence continues at coordinate 21,461,357 of OU779869.1, forward strand.
TAGTTATAATATTATTAAAAAGAAATTCTTCCAATAATTTCATTATTGTTTACTATGATATTAAGTTGAATTGCTAATCGCCATTTTGTTGTTGTTGGTGTGCCTTGTTGAGTAAATAAATTTTAAGGCGTTTTATTTTAACTTCTGTTAGTTAAGTGGTTGTTTCCCGTTTAAAGAAATAAATTTGTTGTTATTTCTCGGTGTTTTTGTTTGTTAGTGTGGTTATTTCGAACTATTCGTTATATGTTATAGTTTTTTATTGTATTTGTCTCGCTAATCGCTTGAAAATTAGTAAACGATAACGACAAAATGATAGATAAATTATATTATAAAAATGTCTTATTTTGCTGACCCTACCAAAATTGTTCAAATTGACAACGATGACGTTCCAACATGACGCAGAGACAATCCTAGTCTCATTTGAACGGCATAGTATTATAAGTATACATATATACAAAAGAAAAGTAGTTTATGTATTCTATCGGTATTCTGGTACCCATATCACAAGCATATAACCTTAGCTTGAGACTAGAGGACGCTGTGTGAAATATCTATGAATATTTATGAGAAAAAAACTTTTCTTATTTTTTAAAATTCCAGATTGGTTATCCGAGACGGTTAACCCGGGACCTATGGTTGAGTTATTAGACAAAGCACCACAAAACACCATCGTGAGAAGTTCGCAAGCAGATTTAAGAGATTGTGATCGACGTGGACTTTTGTGGTCAGTGAATTTATTCTTTTACTTATAATAATTAAGCTTATATATTTTGTTGTGTGGTGAAATATTATGAATACAAGTGTCACCACCCCTTTTCCTCCACAGGATGCTGTTAAAGCCAGCTAAGGAATATTGTACACAGATAACATCCTCTGTGAGAGACGGAAATCTCGAAAATAAACCCTGTGCCAACACGCCTGGTCAGTGTGGTTTATCAGACTAAATACTATCCCGAAGCATAGACAATACAGTATAATAAAGACATATAACCTCCCAACAAATTGTGAAACTCAATTATCATTACTAAGCGTATCAAATCACATAATTTATCGTAATCAATAATCATTCATAATCTTACTACGTCACGTTGTATAGCGGTAGTACTAAAAAAAAATGGCAGATGGCACTATTTCATAATCTTGATAAATCAATTACGTAACTAGTTTTAAATTTACCTCAGATAATCTGAAAAATTGAAATGAACACAATTTTGTTTATCATAGAATAGTTTAATATGTTTATCATAGAATTTACAATTTTTTTATCATAAAAAGTAAAGATACGCTTTTGCGGCTTAGAATACACATATAAATTTCGAACGATTTTTTAAGAGTGCCGTGGCGTATCGGGTAAAGCATATATATAGCAGGGCCACGAATGTTAATAGGTCTGGCGTTCAAATTAAAGTGGATTTTTGATAATGCGGTTTCACTTTTTGTATTTTTAAACACATAAATAAAGGCAATTTAGTTACTACAGTATATAGATTTATATCTTAGTTAATTAGTAAATACATTTATATCTTTCGCAAACTACAAACTTCATTTTTAGGGTTCCGTACCCAAAGGGTAAAAACGGGACCCTATTACTGAGACTTCGCTGTCCGTCCGTCCGTCCGTCCGTCCGTCCGTCCGTCCGTCCGTCCGTCCGTCCGTCCGTCCGTCCGTCCGTCCGTCTGTCACCAGGCTGTATCTCAAGAACGGTGATAGCTAGAGAGTTGAAATTTTCACAGATGATGTATTTCTATTGCCGCTATAACAACAAATACTAAAAATAAAATAAAATAAATATTTAAGGGGGGCTCCCATACAACAAACATGATTTTTAGGGTTCCGTACCCAGTATCTCAAGAACGGTGATAGCTAGACAGTTGAAATTTTCACAGATGATGTATTTCTATTGCCGCTATAACAACAAATACTAAAAATAAAATAAAATAAATATTTAAGGGGGGCTCCCATACAACAAACATGATTTTTTTACCGTTTCTTGCTCGATACTAATAACGTTGCCTTATGTTGCATAGATAATGGTACGGAACCCTTCGTGCGCGAGTCCGACTCGCACTTGACCAATTATTTTAAGCTTCTTATCAAGTACTTACCTACCAAGTTTGTCAAACTGGCAACGTTGCGCGTTACGTTACCGCGTTGTGTTTCATTCAATTCCTTAGCCTATCGCATCGTGAGGTTCTTGTACCTACATTTGTAGTTGATTGTAGTATCGCCATCGCGACTAGCGACAGCACGATACATCGTACATACCTATGCGGCTTGTAATATTTTACATGTTTCGTGATTTTACTTTATATGTATAACGTATATTAAATACCTGTGTTTAAATAAATGGGATTTTGGATTTATGTATACTTATAAAATTTCTTTTTGTCGGTGTTTTCGTACTATGAAAATTTTCTGTTTAGCTAGAGAGCTGAAATTTTCAGTTTGCTTAGATCAGATGATACTACAACCACAAATACCTACTCAGACTCACCATCATCATCATCCTGCCCTTATCCCATTGTTTGGGGGTCCGCTATATGGTGTTATTTGTGGTTGGTGTCACGAATATATCATCATAATAACCGCACGGAACCGTTCGCGTGCATGTCCAACACGTACTTGACCGTACCAAAAGGTAAAATGGAACCTTATTACTGAGACTTACCTTATTAAGAATAATTTCACAAAAATCCATCGAGAGTTACGCTCGGTCAAGCAGATATTGGTACCAATTCTATGTGCACAACTAAACTTAACCAAAAATAAAAAAGCAACTATGATGTATTTTGATTAATTGACTATTTTCTTATACACATTCACAGTAACTTAAATTGTTATTATATAATACACCGTTTTTATAATAAGAAAGTGTAGTTAACAGTACCGAATTGCGGAATTGTGTTATTGAAATAATCAATATTTATTTTTTAGTTAAGTTTAGTTTACTTGTGCATGTAGAATTGGTACCATTATATATTATTTTTATGTATGCCCAGCCACTTATAGATCAACTCATGGTAGACATTTTAACATTTTGTTTTTGCCTAACATTTCGCTCTCACACTTGTATCGATATTAGTTAAGAATTTATTGCTGTTAATGACATAGGTTTGACAACTTCAAGTAGCGCGTCCCTTGAACATAACGGGATCGTTACCTTTCCTGCAGAATGTAAGATTAGACATATGTTAGTCTTAGTTTGGTCTTAGTCGTGAATAAACAGTGTTTACGTGAACACGCAATATCTCTTACTTCTAAATATACCCAAGGTACCACACCTAAAAATACGTTTCACTTTCTTTTTTTCAAAACATAATAACTAAAAGAAATATGACGATCCGGAAAACTTTTTTTTTCGGTTTTCTTTAGATAAAATTGCAGCGTCTATCACACAAATTTGGTAAAGTTTTACCACAAAAGAAAGTGATAGAAGCATAGATATATTCTTTATCTATAATATGACGCAAAAACTATTAAAATCGGTTTAACTTTCGCGAAAAAAAAACGGAAGTACGAAACGTCTTTTTTCAAAGAATTTGTAGGTAAAATCCGCTTCATCTATATTTGTCCCTTTCAGCGCGGCGCTCGGAAATAGGGATAGCAATACCTAAGGCAAATACCTAAATGAGGAGTACAGTACCCTCTTAAAGACGATTGAAGACGAAACAATAAAACACGCAAAGCTGCTTTTGCTATGAACGTCGAACGGAACAACAACATTTAAAAATATACTTTCTTTATTGAGGCATAAGGTTGCTTTCATTCTGTTTGTTAACTTTCTCAAAAACACCGATCACCGCGAAGGCGGCTTGTGTCAAAGGCCTCGACGATATCATATATCAACCATAACAACATACTTTATAGTCTAAGATCCGAACCTAAATCGACCTTCACCGAGCTGATAATAGAATAAAACTTATTTTATAATAAATTTAGTATCATAATATAACAACCTGTTAATAAATATTAAAGTACTTTGTTTCTTTTGATATTGTGAGTGACGTCAATAATCCTTTTTACTTTTCATCACAACAAAATATCTCATTCAATTATTACGCTTACTTGTTACATGATACTGAAAATATTTAACAAAGCGGTAGGCTTTGTTAAATATTTTCAGTAGGTACGATGACGACCTATACATTGAGGATGTGCTGAAAGAGACAGTTCATTAGGGTTCCGTACCCAAAGGGTAAAAACGGGACCCTATTACTGAGACTTCGCTGTCCGTCCGTCCGTCCGTCCTCCGTCTGTCACCAGGTTGTATCTCAAGAACGGTGATAGCTAGACAGTTGAAATTTTCACAGATGATGTATTTCTTTTGCCGCTCTAGCAACAAATACTAAAAATAAAATAATATAAATATTTAAGGGGGGCTCCCATACAACAAACATGATTTTTTTACCGTTTCTTGCTCAATAATAATAACGTTGACAGGTAGACGCTTTAACTATTCACAGAATATTTGGTTCTATAACGTGCCTAATGTTGCATAGATAATGGTACGGAACCCTTCGTGCGCGAGTCCGACTCGCACTTGACCAATTTTTTTACATACATACATCGCCCAAAGCTAATATACTATTTGCGCACACGCACACACAGACACATACACGCACGTACGCACACACACACGCACACACACACGACAAATGTAATTTCTAAGAATACACTCGCTATTTGAACGTCATAACAAGCAACATCGTTTTTAGGGTTCCGTACCCAAAGGGTAAAAACGGGACCCTATTACTGAGACTTCGCTGTCCGTCCGTCCGTCCGTCCGTCCGTCCGTCTGTCACCAGGCTGTATCTCAAGAACGGTGATAGCTAGAGAGTTGAAATTCTCACAGATGATGTATTTCTATTGCCGCTATAACAACAAATACTAAAAATAAAATAAAATAAATATTTAAGGGGGGCTCCCATACAACAAACATGATTTTTTTACCGTTTCTTGCTCGATACTAATAACGTTGCCTTATGTTGCATAGATAATGGTACGGAACCCTTCGTGCGCGAGTCCGACTCGCACTTGACCAATTTGTTTGACGGACGGACAACGAAGTCTCAGTAATAGGGTCCCGTTTTTACCCTTTGGGTACGGAACCCTAAAAACGTCGAAATCAAGTGGCGCATCACTATTTGTTTTAACAAGCTTGACCTTGAACCCAAATAAATACTACCTGCTTTTTAATAAACCAATTTGATGATTTTTATGAGATAATTTAGTTTGTAACTTTTTATCTTTTCAACCTTTTTTTGTTTTTTTTATAAAACTATAAATATATTATTGTTCATAAAACTTACTAATATTTAATACCCTAAAATAATAATAATAGTTTTTGTAACACCAATCAATGATTTAAATATATTAAAATGCCATCTAGTTAAAAACTGTGTTAAAAATAACAAAGCGATCATTGAAGCGAATCATCTGCCATCTATCGCAAGAGGTTATTTTATCGTAAGAGGTTATTTGCATGTACTACTAATCAGTGGAAAATAATTATTAGGGTTCCGTACCCAAAGGGTAAAAACGGGACCCTATTACTGAGACTTCGCTGTCCGTCCGTCCGTCCGTCCGTCCGTCCGTCCGTCCGTCCGTCCGTCCGTCCGTCCGTCCGTCCGTCCGTCCGTCTGTCACCAGGCTGTATCTCAAGAACGGTGATAGCTAGAGAGTTGAAATTTTCACAGATGATGTATTTCTATTGCCGCTATAACAACAAATACTAAAAATAAAATAAAATAAATATTTAAGGGGGGCTCCCATACAACAAACATGATTTTTAGGGTTCCGTACCCAGTATCTCAAGAACGGTGATAGCTAGACAGTTGAAATTTTCACAGATGATGTATTTCTATTGCCGCTATAACAACAAATACTAAAAATAAAATAAAATAAATATTTAAGGGGGGCTCCCATACAACAAACATGATTTTTTTACCGTTTCTTGCTCGATACTAATAACGTTGCCTTATGTTGCATAGATAATGGTACGGAACCCTTCGTGCGCGAGTCCGACTCGCACTTGACCAATTATTTTAAGCTTCTTATCAAGTACTTACCTACCAAGTTTGTCAAACTGGCAACGTTGCGCGTTACGTTACCGCGTTGTGTTTCATTCAATTCCTTAGCCTATCGCATCGTGAGGTTCTTGTACCTACATTTGTAGTTGATTGTAGTATCGCCATCGCGACTAGCGACAGCACGATACATCGTACATACCTATGCGGCTTGTAATATTTTACATGTTTCGTGATTTTACTTTATATGTATAACGTATATTAAATACCTGTGTTTAAATAAATGGGATTTTGGATTTATGTATACTTATAAAATTTCTTTTTGTCGGTGTTTTCGTACTATGAAAATTTTCTGTTTAGCTAGAGAGCTGAAATTTTCAGTTTGCTTAGATCAGATGATACTACAACCACAAATACCTACTCAGACTCACCATCATCATCATCCTGCCCTTATCCCATTGTTTGGGGGTCCGCTATATGGTGTTATTTGTGGTTGGTGTCACGAATATATCATCATAATAACCGCACGGAACCGTTCGCGTGCATGTCCAACACGTACTTGACCGTACCAAAAGGTAAAATGGAACCTTATTACTGAGACTTACCTTATTAAGAATAATTTCACAAAAATCCATCGAGAGTTACGCTCGGTCAAGCAGATATTGGTACCAATTCTATGTGCACAACTAAACTTAACCAAAAATAAAAAAGCAACTATGATGTATTTTGATTAATTGACTATTTTCTTATACACATTCACAGTAACTTAAATTGTTATTATATAATACACCGTTTTTATAATAAGAAAGTGTAGTTAACAGTACCGAATTGCGGAATTGTGTTATTGAAATAATCAATATTTATTTTTTAGTTAAGTTTAGTTTACTTGTGCATGTAGAATTGGTACCATTATATATTATTTTTATGTATGCCCAGCCACTTATAGATCAACTCATGGTAGACATTTTAACATTTTGTTTTTGCCTAACATTTCGCTCTCACACTTGTATCGATATTAGTTAAGAATTTATTGCTGTTAATGACATAGGTTTGACAACTTCAAGTAGCGCGTCCCTTGAACATAACGGGATCGTTACCTTTCCTGCAGAATGTAAGATTAGACATATGTTAGTCTTAGTTTGGTCTTAGTCGTGAATAAACAGTGTTTACGTGAACACGCAATATCTCTTACTTCTAAATATACCCAAGGTACCACACCTAAAAATACGTTTCACTTTCTTTTTTTCAAAACATAATAACTAAAAGAAATATGACGATCCGGAAAACTTTTTTTTTCGGTTTTCTTTAGATAAAATTGCAGCGTCTATCACACAAATTTGGTAAAGTTTTACCACAAAAGAAAGTGATAGAAGCATAGATATATTCTTTATCTATAATATGACGCAAAAACTATTAAAATCGGTTTAACTTTCGCGAAAAAAAAACGGAAGTACGAAACGTCTTTTTTCAAAGAATTTGTAGGTAAAATCCGCTTCATCTATATTTGTCCCTTTCAGCGCGGCGCTCGGAAATAGGGATAGCAATACCTAAGGCAAATACCTAAATGAGGAGTACAGTACCCTCTTAAAGACGATTGAAGACGAAACAATAAAACACGCAAAGCTGCTTTTGCTATGAACGTCGAACGGAACAACAACATTTAAAAATATACTTTCTTTATTGAGGCATAAGGTTGCTTTCATTCTGTTTGTTAACTTTCTCAAAAACACCGATCACCGCGAAGGCGGCTTGTGTCAAAGGCCTCGACGATATCATATATCAACCATAACAACATACTTTATAGTCTAAGATCCGAACCTAAATCGACCTTCACCGAGCTGATAATAGAATAAAACTTATTTTATAATAAATTTAGTATCATAATATAACAACCTGTTAATAAATATTAAAGTACTTTGTTTCTTTTGATATTGTGAGTGACGTCAATAATCCTTTTTACTTTTCATCACAACAAAATATCTCATTCAATTATTACGCTTACTTGTTACATGATACTGAAAATATTTAACAAAGCGGTAGGCTTTGTTAAATATTTTCAGTAGGTACGATGACGACCTATACATTGAGGATGTGCTGAAAGAGACAGTTCATTAGGGTTCCGTACCCAAAGGGTAAAAACGGGACCCTATTACTGAGACTTCGCTGTCCGTCCGTCCGTCCGTCCTCCGTCTGTCACCAGGTTGTATCTCAAGAACGGTGATAGCTAGACAGTTGAAATTTTCACAGATGATGTATTTCTTTTGCCGCTCTAGCAACAAATACTAAAAATAAAATAATATAAATATTTAAGGGGGGCTCCCATACAACAAACATGATTTTTTTACCGTTTCTTGCTCAATAATAATAACGTTGACAGGTAGACGCTTTAACTATTCACAGAATATTTGGTTCTATAACGTGCCTAATGTTGCATAGATAATGGTACGGAACCCTTCGTGCGCGAGTCCGACTCGCACTTGACCAATTTTTTTACATACATACATCGCCCAAAGCTAATATACTATTTGCGCACACGCACACACAGACACATACACGCACGTACGCACACACACACGCACACACACACGACAAATGTAATTTCTAAGAATACACTCGCTATTTGAACGTCATAACAAGCAACATCGTTTTTAGGGTTCCGTACCCAAAGGGTAAAAACGGGACCCTATTACTGAGACTTCGCTGTCCGTCCGTCCGTCCGTCCGTCCGTCCGTCTGTCACCAGGCTGTATCTCAAGAACGGTGATAGCTAGAGAGTTGAAATTCTCACAGATGATGTATTTCTATTGCCGCTATAACAACAAATACTAAAAATAAAATAAAATAAATATTTAAGGGGGGCTCCCATACAACAAACATGATTTTTTTACCGTTTCTTGCTCGATACTAATAACGTTGCCTTATGTTGCATAGATAATGGTACGGAACCCTTCGTGCGCGAGTCCGACTCGCACTTGACCAATTTGTTTGACGGACGGACAACGAAGTCTCAGTAATAGGGTCCCGTTTTTACCCTTTGGGTACGGAACCCTAAAAACGTCGAAATCAAGTGGCGCATCACTATTTGTTTTAACAAGCTTGACCTTGAACCCAAATAAATACTACCTGCTTTTTAATAAACCAATTTGATGATTTTTATGAGATAATTTAGTTTGTAACTTTTTATCTTTTCAACCTTTTTTTGTTTTTTTTATAAAACTATAAATATATTATTGTTCATAAAACTTACTAATATTTAATACCCTAAAATAATAATAATAGTTTTTGTAACACCAATCAATGATTTAAATATATTAAAATGCCATCTAGTTAAAAACTGTGTTAAAAATAACAAAGCGATCATTGAAGCGAATCATCTGCCATCTATCGCAAGAGGTTATTTTATCGTAAGAGGTTATTTGCATGTACTACTAATCAGTGGAAAATAATTATTATTGTATTTTTTCGTTGAATGTAACATATTAAATATGTATTAGACTTTTAATTTAAGTTAATTTTTTTCTGTCTAAACGTATCTTATTGCAACGTCCGTTTTATACAAGTTGTTACGCTAGTGAACAGCGCCACCTAGATTTAGCGTGCATTTTATGGCGAACATGCCAAAGTATGGGAATTGATAATCTTTATTAGTACTGTGTCTATGCCCGAAGTGTAGTAGGCTCGTGATATTAATTGGCTGGAGAGATATTAATGCTGCTTAATTTTGGACCTTCGCACTTCGCCTCTAGCCTATTTACGTTCCATTATTGTGCACAGGCCTGCTTTATTTTGGGAGGGGCTTTGGTCTACTATGCCGCGCTGACCAGTCGTGTTGGCATAGGGCTTAGTTTTGAATTTTTCGTTCTCACATGTTATAATGTTAAAGCACAGTTAAGAAATGGGGTGGTTGACGTTTGTATTCTTAATACGTCACCACACGGATATTTACCAAATAATTTAGTACCAGAAGACCTTAAATATATTGAATAATTTCAGGTTATTAGACGAAGAATCAATGTATCCAGGTTCATCTGATGATACATTCTTAGAGCGAGTGATGTCACACTACGGAGCTCCACATCATACTCATGCATTGATTAAAAAAGCACCACATCCGAGACAATTTGTATTACAACATTTACAGGTATGCCCGGCTATTTGCAGCAATGTTGCCATAATAAAAAACCATTTTCTGAAAAAAAAAATACTAATTGTAGATATTTAAAAAATAATTATCATCATTAATTTAATTTTTGCAGACTTGCTATGCTTTTACTAAATAAACTAAATTATAGTGGAACTTACTTGAACGGACTTGAACCCACGACCCCGGAATACCGTTTCGTTGCTCTCCTATCAAAGCTATCATGGTTCCCGTATATGTTTACCAAATCTTCCACTACAATCTTCTCAATGTGAGTTAAACATCGTGCGATGTTTTGTGTACAACGCCATCTATTGAGCGGTTTGCACCAACTCGATCAATCGATCACTTAGTGTTCTTTACATTCTACAGAACACAATTGGACCGAAATAAATAATACTCTTAAAATGTATTAAATATAATGTATTTAAAATAATATTTTATCCGCAGGGCACAAACCCGGTTCTATATGATGTCACTGGTTGGGTGAAGGCCAGTCGTGAGAATCCTGTTCTTAAGAAGTCACTTACATTACTACAAGAGAGTCAAAAGTAAGTTTAATTGACCATTCTATTGCGACAAAATCTGAATCAAAATTAAACTAAAGTAAACATTTTTGTTTTGCAATTGAATTGCTATGCTTTTACTTAATCATAATCATCATGATTATCATCATCATAATAATAATATCGCGGTTTTTCCCATGGGGATAGGCAGAGATAGATATAAATTAAATTGTAGATAAATGATTCCTCGCTATTGTTATCCCAACTGAGCTATCATAGCGGCCACAAATGTCAAAGAAAGTTTCTGCTGCTATTCTATTCCGAATCATAAATTATTCAGGATTTTCAATCGAGTTTTGTTAGTTTTTAACTAAGCAAATTATTTATTTAGTTAAAATTAGTTTTGCACGTAGAATTGACACCAATGACAGTATGGAACCCTTTATGACTGAGTCCAATTCGTATTTGGTTGGTTTTTATTATTTTCATTGTAAATATTTTTTTCTGCTAATAATTGAGTCTTAGAGATTAGATTATTCTTTCTTAGAGATTTATGATCTTATTCATAATGATTTATCGGAGGTTTAAAAGTTCGCGAAAATTGTCAAAAATTGTTCTTCATAATAGTCTTTTTACGCTAAAATGTTTATTATCTCTTCGATAAAATCTCCGTTTAAACCTCCGATAAGTCATTATGAATAAGACCATTACAATATACCTAATGTTTATAGTGAGGAGATTGGTCGTCTGTCATCATGGTCTCGTGGAGCGTGCGGTATAAGTGCATGGTCCGCAGCAGTGGGGGATGCCTCTACATTGAGAAGGGCGTCTTCTATACGTAGGACACTCACTTCCGGTACGTTATTCTTCTTTTAAACTATTAAATAAAACAAAATCTCCTGTCCTCTCTGTCAAGCCATTTTACCAAGTTAGTTTTGCTGTTGAAATGTGATGGGGGACCTAATGCTAACCCCATCGGGTCGGGCCCTGATTTGCAGGGTCACCCCTCGCCGGGTCATGGTAAAGCTCAAGGCACCATCTTGGCCCGGCAGGGCAAGGCGGAGGAAAAAAAAACCTTTCTCAGTCCACTGCTGGACATAGGCCTCCCCATAAAACGCAACAACGCGCAGTCCTGTGCTAACTGCATCTAGCGGGCCCCGGCATATTTGACGATATTGTCTTGTTGGGGGTGTCCTATGTTACGTCGTCCGATGCGTGGTCGCCACTCGAGGCCTTCTACAGATTAGATTCTTAGATATTTATATAACACAAATAATATGGTGGTCTAGTGGTTCAGGTAACGGACTGCCGATTTCGAGGTCGCAGGTTCGATTCCCGCTCGGTACAAAATGTGATGTTTATAATTGTCACACAAAATGTTTGTACTGCGTCTGGGTGTTTCTATGTATTAAAAGTATGTGTTTACAAAAGAACACAAGCATAGAAATATAACTTACTTTGGGACCAGAGGACGTTGTGTGTAATGTCCATGAATATTTATTTATTTATGTATCTGTTTTTGTTTGAACAAACAATATCTCAACAGGTACGGCCGGTATGAAACGTCGTTCGACAGCGTTACAAGCCAAGTTTGTAGCCGACGGTGTGGTGGATACGTTAAGAAGATGTGGCGCTACTGGAGTACATTTTGTTTGCTGTTTATTGACCAACCAACAGACTGATATCGCCGATGATGTTAATGTACCGTTGTTGCGATCACAGGTAATGAAATCTATATACATACTAATTAGCTGACCCCAGCGGCGTGCACTGGAATGTAACTGAGGGTAGGCAGTCACAAAAACTTTTTCTTTTATAGATTTTTAGCATAGCCACGCGACGGATCTCTAAGTCGGAAACCATGCCAACAGAACAAATTTAAATCTGAATATCCCGAATCAGTCCACACTGTACTAGAATTACTAAACAATAACTACGTACGTACATACATACGTACATGTACGTATGTACATACGTTTCATAACTTTTAACATGAAATTTTCGAGGTACAATACCTTTTTGCTGGCTTAGTTGTCGTAACTCACGTTTACTGAAAGACATTTGTGAGAACTTGTTATTTTTAATTTTTAACAAACACACACTATCAACACACATTTCACTATCAAATAACATTTTAAAATCAACAAACGAAAATCCATACAATTATTAAATTATAGAAACTCAATATTAAACAGTTCAATGAATCACACGAAAAAATAAAATGGCCTCCGTCGAACCAAAATATTTCTGCTATTTAAATAAATTAAACCTTACTAAACAAAAATGCATACGTGATTTATTAGACTTCCGACTATTATATTTATTCGGATTATAATAGGTAACGAACGAACGCCGAATACTCGCGGAAACATCCGATCGCCAAAGCATACGGCAGGAGTTCCGGTTCAAGGCGTCTTCAATATGCAAGCCTGTGTGCGTTTGCGAACTGTGCACGGACACCAAAATTTCTACACATATGAACTCATGGCAGGCGGGCGGCGCCGAGCTTGCTAGCTACGCTAATATTATTCCTTCGCCAAACGCCTGGCAAAAAGCAATTTGCAAGCACATATTGGTGCTATTTATGAATTATTAGGCGTTTTTAAGTTATACCAAATATTTTGTTTAATTAATAGTAAATAAATGAATAAAGTCATCTAAAACATACGAACGTTTTATTAAAATATCTGTGAATGGCAAGTAAAGCAGTGCTTTTGTGCCTTAATAGAGTGCACGCCCATGGCTGACCCGGTATAGTAGCCGATTCTCAGACCTACTGAATATGCATAAAAAATTCATAAGTCAAAGTCAAGTATGAGAACGAACATTGTGACACGAGAATTTTATAGATTGTAAAGCTGAAAAAGACTATGGAAGAAAAAGACATTTTGCGCCGACCCAAAATAACGGGATAAGGGCAGGAGGATGATGAAAGCTGAAAAGTTTGTTATAATGCGCTAATCTCAAGAATCGCTGAAAAATTATTTTAGTGTTGCATAGTACATTTTTATCGAGGAAGGCTAGGCTATGCAATATCACGCTGCGACCAATAGGCATAGCAAAGTGTTGCTATGCCTATATAGAACACAAGCATATATAGATGAGCATTTATTAGTGAATAATTTACAATGGTACCAATTCGAAGTGCACACGGAATTGGTACCATATAGCTGAAGAGTTTATTTGTTTGAACGTGCTAATCTCAAAAACTGCTGGACCGATTTGAAAAATTCTTTCAGTGTTTGATAGTATATTTATTGAGGAAGGCTATAGACTATATAACATCACGCTGAGACCAATGTGAGCAAAGTAATAAAAAGAAAACTAGGTTATCCAAGCTTAAGCTTAGATTATCATAAGGATGTTATATATTATTATTATTTTTAATATTGTCAACAGTTTCGTGGTTTTCAACTGCTCGATGCGGCGAGACTATACAAGCAAGGGTTCCCTGAACATATGCCGCTTTCTGAGTTCGCTCGAAGGTAAACTTATCACAGTATCATCACGAGCAGGTGTAATTGACGGGCCCCTTGGTCGTTTGATTCATGTCAGACTGTTCTTCACTGCGCGCGGGTTCGATTCCCGCTCGGGACAATCTATTGTGTGATATTTATAATTATCATATAAATGTTTGTATTGTGTCTTGTCTGGTTGTTTTATAGGTATTATATTTAGAAAAACAAAGTATTCTGGTATCCATAACACAAGCATATTAGCTTAGCTTGGGACCAGAGGAAGCTGTGTAAAATTTCCATAATTATTTTAAAAAAATATGCGCATTAAAGTTGAGTTGGGCTGAGTGTTGAGAATGGGTAGCACTGGATGCGTCGCGGGTTCGATCCCTGCAAAAAAGAAAGGAAGAAAGAAAGAATACATTAATGTATAGTATCTGTATCTGTTATCCATAATGCAAGCATAAAAATATAGCTTACCTTGAGACCAGAGGACTTTGTGTGGAATGGCCATAAATATAATTATAAATATATTAATTTTTTATTATTGTACTTTCCTATTAATAAGATATATGTAATTCCTTTTTTAGGGTTCCGTACCCAAAGGGTAAAAACGGGACCCTATTACTGAGACTTCGCTGTCCGTCCGTCCGTCCGTCCGTCTGTCACCAGGCTGTATCTCAAGAACGGTGATAGCTAGAGAGTTGAAATTTTCACAGATGATGTATTTCTATTGCCGCTATAACAACAAATACTAAAAATAAAATAAAATAAATATTTAAGGGGGGCTCCCATACAACAAACATGATTATTTTACCGTTTCTTGCTCGATACTAATAACGTTGCCTTATGTTGCATAGATAATGGTACGGAACCCTTCGTGCGCGAGTCCGACTCGCACTTGACCAATTTTTTTATGTAACGTTGATCGCTAGTTACAAATAAATATTTTCTTAATTTCTTCTTTAAAATATTTATTTATTAGTAATTTTTTTTTTCTACCCAGGTATCGTCTGCTAGCTATATCTGAGAGTGAAGTCCAAGAATCACCACAGACTACTACGTTGTCTGATAGACAGATCGTGGACGATATGCTGCTAACTCTAGACCTGGATGTCACCAGCTACCGTCTTGGACTCACACAGGTTAGTAAAAAGTTTATAAAGATAGATACATAAATCTTTATTTCCACAAGCACCAATTAAACACAGAATTTAATGCAGATACCTAACACGAGATTTTAAAATTGAGTGCAATAGGCGGCATTTTTTTCCCTTTGCGCCTTTTTACCCTGCCGGGGTCCATGATGGTGCCTTGATCCTTACCATGCCCCGTCAAGGAGTGGCCCCGCTAACCGGGACCCAACCCGGCGGGGGAAACATTAGGTCCCCCGTCGCGTGACAGAGTGCCACATTTGCCGCGGTGGGTCTCTGAATACTGGCCCGCCGCGCGCGAACTCCTCGTCGAGGGGGGCCTCAATAGACGGTCTTATAGTTGTAGTTGGTTCTTAATTCTTAATTTGCCACGTTATTATTATATATTAGCCTATATTTTCATCAAAAGATTAAAAAAAATTAACAGTTAATAATGACTCGAATCTGAGTCACTCGTTAGTATTAGGCATATTCACACAATCAGGATCTTAAGGAATAAATAAATAAAATAAATAAATATAATATTCATGGACATTTCGCACAACGTCCTCTGGTCCCAAGCTAAGCTTATATGCTTGTGTTATGGGTACCAGAATACGAATAGAATACATATACTACTTTTCTTTTGTAAATACATACTTATAATACATAGAAACACCCAGACGCAGTACAAACGTTTGTATGACAATTAGAAAAATCATACAAATGATTGTCCCGAGCGGGAATCGAACCCGCGGCCTCTTGATCGGCAGTCCGTTACATGAACCACTCAACCACGAGGCTCGTCATATAGGAATGACTTTTAATATCCTTGTACTGTTATATCCAAGCGCAGTCCGAGTTCATTATTTTCATAATTTAGTTATTTAAATTCATAACATGTAATGTAAATGTAAATGATACTAAGAAATGTTCATACATAAAATTAAGTTTTTTTTTTATATGCAACAGTTATATGTGGATCTTAGATATTTTTCCAGATTTTGCAACATTTTTCACTGATGCTTCGCTCCTATTAGTCGCAGCGTGATGTTATAAAGTGTATAGCTTTTCTGACACTCAATTTTTTTTAAGTTGGATTCGTGATTTCTGAGATTCGCGCGTTCAAACAAATGAACAAACTCTTGAGCTTTATAGTAATATACAGCCGTATTCACAAACGTTACTGTGAGGTCTCATAGTAGGCATGGACGCACAGGGGTAGCAAAATCATTTCAAAAACAATACTTAAGTGGTGAAGCGCACTATGCGTTTGTTAAACTGAACGCATAGCTAAGTTTTGTCTATGAATACCTTTGTATTCATAGACAAAACCACGAAGTATAGATAGAAGGAGTCCGAACGTAATGTTGAACGAATGGTCTCAATTTAAGGGACAGATTTTTTGCCGGTAGAGCGCGCCATTTTTCAAGGAGTACTCGTTTGAATTATTAAATATACGGAGAACATCCTTAAGTCGCATAATTAAAATAGACGCATATCTATATATACATTTTCCATACACTCATACACTCACAAGTACACAAAACACTCATCAGCATCACATAAACTATACAATTGATTTCTACTATTTTTTTTCTTGTTTTTTGTTTTGTAGTTCTCTTTTTGCTGACCTTTTATTTAAAATTTGAGAGTAAACTCCTTGACTTCCATATTACAAGTTGCATTACTTAGTTTGGAGGTCAGGAAACCAAAATTGTAATAGTAATATTAAGGTCCAATAAAGGTTTTTTATTTTTTTTTATTTTATTATAATTCTTACGCGGGAAATTTTATTGCTATTGACACCTGTGGAAAAAAATATTTAATTAAATTAATATTAAATTTAATAATAATAATTAAATTAAATTCAACTTTCACGAGCCAGCGCGTGTTTACATGTAATAATAATAATAGCATCGGTACGCCCTGAACACTTGCGCAGCCAGTGGCAGAAAATAGAACTATGATCTGGGTTTATTAATGTGTACACGAAATATTATGGAAAAGCCTATACCGTTCGGACTCCTTCTATCTATACTTCGTGGACAAAACTTAGTTATGCGTTAGTGGAACGGAACGCACTAAGAAGTGTTACCCTTTGCACAGGCCATCAACACTTAAGTACTTACTTATGTAAATATTGTTTGTGAATACGGATGTGAGACTAGTAGTAGATTTTACAACCTAAGGCTGCAGTTTCATTCTATAATTTTTACATTTCTCAATTTTTATTGGTTAGTGCTTAAAAATTAATCATCATCATCATACCGTCAGGCCTTTTTCTCGTAGGAGTAAGCAGAGACTATAAAGCGTCATCTACAACTTTTGCATATTAACATAATGTTATTACAATACCTTATTTATAAGAGAGAATATTAGTTTTACCTACTGTCCTTATGTGAGCTTATATCTTAGGACGTGTTTTGCGACTTTTTTAAAATTGCTAAAGTGGTTCCAGAGTATGGTTTATATGTATATTTTGTTAAGGGCCTACATCAATATTATCGTCGACATGTACCTATTAACACAGCTAGTAGGTATAGAAAATGAATGGTTATTTTTTTTGTTTACTCAAAATGTACTAAATATATTTTAATTCCGGCTTACGTGTTTCTATATATAATAGTTACTTATGTTTTTAAAGTTATTTCATTAGTTAATACGCGATAATAGACCGACAAATGAAAAAAATAAAAAATGAGAGAGGTTGTTTCGCTAAGATTTTCTATCGAGTAAACTTTTTTCAATCGCGTTTCTGAGTTTATGCGATCCTAGATTACATATTGAAAAAACATATACTTAAAAATTAGAGCTCTAGCCATTCAATCTAAAGAAAAAATGAAAACTTCGTACGTAGAAAATGCACGAAGCTATTTTGGTATCCTCTTAAGGTTTGATTTATATGTCACATTCCACACGTATGACATTGCGGGCTACATCTAGTTTAGTATAGGTATCTATATTCACGACTCAAATTAATGTCCGATACCGGAATCTATCCCAAGATCACTGAACGCAGCTCCTTGTTAAAAAAGAAATTTGGCTTTAAATAATTTTATGTTTACAGTTTTTACAGTTTTGTTTTATGATTTTAATTAAAGAAGGGGCTAATTACATTTTAGTTTATTATGTCTGGCTGTCAAAATTGTAGCTATGAATTACATTTTAGAGATTTTATTACTAAGTATGTTGCTTCGATCACTAATATTCTAGATAAACAATCCCATGCAAAAGTTCTCTAAAAACTGTCGCCAATTGTTTTGACCTTGTATTCACAAAGCTACTTACAAAAAGCAATAAATGTTTATGACAGGTACCCACTGGTCAATCTATATCAAAACAAATTCAACCTTACACGCTCATTTTAAAGTCAGAATTACAAAGTGGTAATAAAAAGCAATAAAATTTTACGATCGAGGCTCGTCGCTTGGACAAGGAATGAGTGGAGTCGAACTGCCGAATAATTTTTGTTACTGTAATTAAAATTTTGTTCAACTTGTTTTAAAAAATTGGTATACTTAATAAAGCATATTCTAATCTATGGTGTATCTATACTAATATTATAAAGCTGAAGAGTTTGTTTATTTGTTTGAACGCGCTAATCTCAGAATTCTTCCGATCTTTGGCGTGCTATAACCGATATTCATTCTCCACACCTAACCGGATCTCGAGGAAAGCTAAAAACAAAAAATCTTACATCTTTAATTTTATTACATTCACTTATTCTAAATTAAATCTATAAAATGTTCTATAATATTTAGACAGTAAAAAAGTCTCATGAAACAAGAAAAAAAACAATAATACTTTATTAATAAAAAAAATAATAAAACGATAGCGTCTCCAACAAATGGAATACAGTCAACGCACATAACTCGAACAATTTAAGTGGGTTGTGATACTATGATTAAAAACATTAAGTAAAGGTCTTTACAATTCAGATGCCTTATAACTCCTGTTATTTATTACGAATTAATTTAAAAAATGTTTTTACGATGATTTCTAGACAAAATATCAGTATTTACAATACAGTGATAACAATTTAATAATGTTAATATTAATACATACCGAAAATATGAAATTCCATCCTTCTTTAGCGTCCTGGATGTGTGATTTTTACACTTTTTAAAGGAGCACTGAGGCATGTTTACCGTCGGAGCGTTGGAACGCTACTAAATTAAAAGCGCACCCAAATGTTCGAGTGGGCGCTCATTCGGTAAGGACATTTTTTGTCACTGATTGTTTATCTAGAATATTAGTGATCGAAGGTATGTTGGTTAAAATTAAACATGTTATTTAAATATAAAAAATTGACGTTAATAGTCTCTTGTAATACTATTTATACAATAATTAGCTTGCAATGTAACTATGTTTGTTTGGGTGGAATCTAGCAAGTAAATTTTGAAGTTTAGAAATAATTGCGATAGCTACTCTTAGGATTTTAGAAGCAGATAATGGCACCAATTCTATTGCGTCTAAAACTTAACCTAATTAAAATGAAACCGACTTAAAATAAAATGTAATTAGTTAATGTTTAGATTTCGTGGTTATTACTTTGTATGATAGTTTAGGATACTTAAATAGTTTTCCGAATCCGAAATACGGAGATCCGTAGGAGAACGAGCGTATCTGACATAGCCCGAAGAGTTAGCACGCTGAATGTGGCAATGTGCAGGCCACATCGCTCGTAGGACTGATGATCGTTGGGGAAGAAAAGTCCTAGAGTGGCGACAACGTCGGGCGGCCCCCTGGGAGGTCAGCTCGCGGGGAGTCATTGGATGCAAGCGGCACAAGACGGCGCGTTGTGACGTTCTATGGGGGAGGCGTATGTCCAACAGTGGACAGAGAGGCTGATGGATGTATATTAGCGATTTCTAAGTCCATAAAAAAGTGATGTCGTAAATTATGTTGATTATGTTTTAAGTCAAATCTTGTGTATAAACTAACAATAATGTCTAAAAAAACCGGTCAAGCACGAGTTGAACTTGTACAAGCTATCGTCCTATCCTAATAACGGGATAAGGGCAGGAGAGTAATGATGATTTTTGATGAAACTGAAATTTTCAACTCTCTAGCTATCACCGTTCCTAAGAACAGACGGACACCGAAGTCTCTGCAATAAGATTTCGTTTTACCTTTCGATACGGACCCTAAAAAGGCATTAGTATAATGATCGTCTTTACTTATTATAAAACAAAGTCGTTATTTTTGTATGTATGTCCCTTTAATATGTGCTCGTTCGTTGCTCTTATCTTTACGCCTCTCTCTCTCTCTCCTCCGCTGTAACTGGCTGTATATACAACATATTTGCATCTTTCTGTTCTGTTTCACTGTCTACACACTTTCCTATTGCCTGCTTTTATAACTGTATTTGCTTTTTATTTTGTTGTGTGTTTGCTTTATCTTTGTTTATTTTTGTTTTTTTATTATTTTTAAGTCTACTTTTATCTACATCTTGTAGTCTGTGATTTCACATAACAGCCCAGCGCAAGACCAGCGCTGGTCTTAACCAGCAATCAAGCTGAGCTGTGCCCGTTTTGTGACGGATATTTGCTTTATTTTGTACCTAATAGCTGCTTTTTCTCTTATTACTTTATATTTTATCTTTATTTTACCTGCTTGCTATTGTTATTTTCCTTCTTTTGTTATCGTTCTGTGTTTTGTCACAAATAAATTTATTTTCTTTCTTATGTGAGCTTATATCTTCAGAACTACGCAACGGATTTTTATGCGGTTTTGTTTAGTAGATAGAGTGCTTCATAACGATGCCTTTTTTATAATTTGTTGTTAGCGCTCCATTCTACGCGTACTAAGTTGTGGGCAACAGCTGGATCTCGTTCAATTTGTCCGCTCAAATCTTGTTTTGGCAACCCTAGCGTAGTGTCAGCCCTACGTTAAGCCATGCAGTGAAAGTACTTGGTGTTATATAATCTACGTAACCGATTGCACATCGGGAAGTGTATTCTTGACACCAATATTATAACTAGGTCAGGCTTTATTAAGATTTCTGACTTTAGGTACTACCACATTATTGTACATAGAATTACATTACTATAATATACAGTAATTGGTCCCAATTCTACGTGCACAACTAAACTTAACTAAAAAAATAAAAGTCAATATATTATTATCTATTATTTGTTATTTCGTTGTACATATTTATGTTAATTATAATCGTTAGTCTATAATAAACAATTTTATAACAAGAAAGTTTAGTTAACATTACGGAATTGTGTTATTGGCACTATCAATTTTCATTTTTTAGGTTTAGGTGTGCACGTGGAATGGGTACTATTATTTACGAACGGCGGTCTTATAGTCTTATTAACGGTAACGATTTCTTCAAGATAACAAATTTGGAAGTAACGATGACGCCAATTCTAATGCGTCTAAAACTTAACTAAAACAAAAGCAACTATGATGTAACATCTAAAGTGGTTTTATTTGAACGAATAAGTTGCGCAAGTGGTAAAGAAAACTATAATGTATTTTGATTAAATGGTTTTTTGAGGTTTTTTAAATACCTACTTAAGTATACCTGTTCTATACCAATATTATAAAACTGAAGAGGTTTTTTGAACGCGCTAATCTCAGGAACTAATGTCCGATATTAAAAAATTGTTTCAGTGTTGGATAGTACATTTATCGAGGAAGGCTATAGGCTATATAACATCACGCTGCGAATAATAGGAACGAAGTAGCAGTGAAAAATGTTGAAAAAGCGGGAGTTTCCTAAACCTAGTTCTGGTTCTATGTTGATGTGTCATTCAGTCAGTCAGTCGATCTCTTAAAAGCACTTGGGCCAGTCAGATGGTTGTTAAGCAATATTACGTCACTCGTAACAGTTCCAGAACGTGTTTGCAATTGGCTCTCGGTTCCGAATGTCTTATGTCTTGGCCTTATTTTTTTTGCCCTACTTGTATAGTTTTGTTTATTTTTTTTATGTTATGTCATCGGTTATGGACGTTTTCACTGTTCGACATGTGTGATGTTTGGTAGTAATGCTAAAGTAAAGTAAATAAATAAATATACATCGACATTTCCCACAACGTCCTCTGGTCCCAAGCTAAGCTTATATGCTTGTGTTATGGGTACCAGAATACGGATAGAATTCATACCTATACTACTATTCTTTTGTAAATACATACTTATAATACATAGAACACCCAGACTCAGGGCAAACATTTGTATGACAATCTATACATATAATAAAGTTGTTACAAATGATATTACACTAATGGTTGTCCCGAGCGGGAAGTGAACCTGTGACCCCGTGAACGGCAGTCCGTTACATCAAACTAAAAGTAACGACAACAAGTATCATAACATAAATATTTATTACTATCTGTTGTCCCCAACTACGTTTGAATTTCCCCGTTTTGCAACAGTTTTCACTGGTGCTTGGCTCCTATTAGTCGCAGCGTGCTGTTTTTTGCCTTCACTAAATGGACTATTCTGCACAACATTTTTTTTTTAATTCGATCCAGTGGTTCCTGCAAATGGCGCGGTCAAACAAGCAAACTCTGCAGCTTTTTATTTATTGCTATGGATTTATTTATTACACGAAGTCACAGGATACAGCTAATAGGCAATAAAAATACAAATGTAATACAGTTATGGCTATAATAACAAGTAATTAGGTATAAAAGTGTTACAAGTTATTAACATTTTTGACATAATCACAATTCTAGAAAAAGTGTTTTTTTTAAATTAATTGTAACAGTAACAAAGACATATATAATTAAATTCCATTTATTTAATTAATATGTTAATTTGTACTCTGTTAATTCAGTTTCTTTTTAATTTTTTTTTTTGGTATTTATCCTTAATTAGGATATAAACAAAACTTTAATTAAAATTTTTGCTCAACTAAATTAAAAATAACAGTAAAATAATGGTGAAGTAGGTATATTAGTACGTTGGCAAATGCTTTTGTGATCTACGCATAATTTTATGTTTAGGATTGTAATAATGTGCTGATACACTACAGAAATATATATTTATACTAATACTAGCTGGCCCGGCAAACGTTGTTTTGCCATACCAAAAAAAAAAAAAAAATTAACTATAAACCTCACGGAGCCCGAGACCTTTCCAACGA
Source organism: Orgyia antiqua (assembly GCA_916999025.1). Taxonomy (NCBI): domain Eukaryota; kingdom Metazoa; phylum Arthropoda; class Insecta; order Lepidoptera; family Erebidae; genus Orgyia; species Orgyia antiqua. The sequence goes on from OU779869.1 coordinate 21,484,718, forward strand.
ATGCGAAACCGTGAAAATCGGTTCGTGCGTTCTGGAGTTATAGCGTCAGGAAGGAAAATCCGACTTATTTTTATTTATACTAATACTAGCTGACCCCGCAAACGTTGTTTTGCCATACAAATGTTAGCGGTAGACAAATAATTTGAAATAAAATATTAATGCGACCATAAATGGAAATGTAGGCTATCCTATCATTCAAGTTGGGTCGAATTGCACCCGGTCTGCAAATCAAATTTAAAATCGGTTCAGTAGTTTAGGAGTCCATCGCGGACAAACATCGTGACAGGAGATTTATATACAAGGTGTCAAAAAATTAACTTGTCATATTTTTAGGAGTTGTTTTGAATAATATATTATTAATAATCGCTGTGAAAAAGTTAAGAAAAACGTTACCGTTTTGAAGATTTGTAATGATTTACATTACGCGTAAATGTTATGCGCACTGTACCACAATACACTCGCTGTGCGGGGTCGGTCGACGCAAGCGACTGTCGACGAGTGAAACTGAACGGCATAGTACCTACATTAATTTGTAGGTAAGATACGCATAAAAATATTTGATGAAATCCTTTTATTTCGTGAAAAAATGAAATTGCTCAAAAAATTTTTATTTTATTTTTAGCGTGTTTATTTTTCGATTCCAACTATCCTCACAAAATTTGACAAGTTGATTTATTTACACCTTATATATAAAGAATTTATTTGTAAATATAATGAAGAATTTGTTTGTTTATCAAGGAAGGCTATAGACTACATAACATCACGCTGCCGCCAATAGGAGCGAAGCATAATTGAAAAGTATTGCAAAAGCGGGAAGAAAGTTCTAAAATCTATGTATCTCCTTTGCGTTTGCATCAGTTTATTTCTAAAAACTTAATTGACAGTATGTTAGGAGTTTTAAGTTTTGGAACGTAGAAAGTTATGATTAAAATTACAATACAATGTGTTAAATATTTATTATATACTAGCTGTTGCGCGCGACTTCGTACGCGTGAAATTTAGAAATTAAACCTTAAATTTAAAACAAATATACGCGTCTAAATCCGTAAAAAGTAGTTTTATTTAAACAGATGAGTCGCGCAAGTGTTATAAAATATTAAATTAAACCTTAACAAACAGAAGTTCACCATATCACTCGATAGTTGGCGTTGTACAGTTTTTTAAATCGCAATATGGTTTGGTTACACACATTAACACTTAAGCTCGTCAAGATTTTCAGCTGTTAATTCTGATTTTTCGCATTTATAAATCAGTAAGGAATAGCTGTTGCCCGCGACTCCGACCGCGTGGAATTTAGAAAAATTTCCCCGTTTTTGCAACATTTTTCACTACTGCTTCGCTTCTACTGGTCGTAGCGTGATGTTATATGGCCTAAAGCCTTCCTCGATAAATGCCCTATATAACACTGAAAGAATTTTTCTAATCGGCCCAGTGGTTCCTAAGATTAGCAGTATTAGCACACAAACAAACAAACTCTTCAGCTTTATGTATTAGTATAGAGTATAGATGTACTTCAGTAATATATTCCACATAAATATTAATGCACTCTAATAATGTTTAAGGTACATATTTATATGTATATAAAAATATAAACGTTTAACGCATAGTATAAATACTGTCTTAGTTTATTTTTAGGGTTCCATACTAAAAGGTAAAACGGCGCCTTATTATTGAGATTCCGCCATCTTTCTGTTCTGTCTGTTACTGTATTTCAAGAACTGATCGCTAGGGGCTTGAAATCATAATTGGTTAAGAGGGTACTGTACTCCTAATTTAGGTATTTGCCTTAGGTATTGCTATCCCTATTCCCGAGCACCGTGCTGAGAGGGACAAATATAGCTGAAACAGATTTTACCTACAAATTCTTTGAAAATAAAAAAAATGGTCAAGTGCGAGTCGGACTCGCGCACGATGGGTTCCGTACCATTATCTATGCAACATAAGGCAACGTTATTAGTATCGAGCAAGAAACGGTAAAAAAATCATGTTTGTTGTATGGGAGCCCCCCTTAAATATTTATTTTATTTTATTTTTAGTATTTGTTGTTATAGCGGCAATAGAAATACATCATCTGTGAAAATTTCAACTGTCTAGCTATCACCGTTCTTGAGATACTGGGTACGGAAACCTAAAAATCATGTTTGTTGTATGGGAGCCCCCCTTAAATATTTATTTTATTTTATTTTTAGTATTTGTTGTTATAGCGGCAATAGAAATACATCATCTGTGAAAATTTCAACTGTCTAGCTATCACCGTTCTTGAGATACTGGGTATGGAACCCTAAAAATCATGTTTGTTGTATGGGAGCCCCCCTTAAATATTTATTTTATTTTATTTTTAGTATTTGTTGTTATAGCGGCAATAGAAATACATCATCTGTGAAAATTTCAACTCTCTAGCTATCACCGTTCTTGAGATACAGCCTGGTGACAGACGGACGGACGGACGGACGGACAGCGAAGTCTCAGTAATAGGGTCCCGTTTTTACCCTTTGGGTACGGAACCCTAAAAAGACGTTTCGTACTCCCCTTTTTTCTTCGCGAAAATTAAACCGATTTCAATTGTTTTAATTTTAATTTATAGATGAAGAGTATATCTTTGCTTGTATCACTTTTTTTTGGTAAAACGTTACCAAATATGTGTGATAGACGCTGCAACTTTACCAAAAGAAAACCGAAAATATCGGGATTTTCGGATGATCATATTTCTTTTAGTTATTTTGTATTGAAAAAAAGAAAGTGACAGAAGCATAGATATACTCTTCATCTATAATATAGCGTAGAAACAATTAAAATCAGTTTAACTTTCGCGAAGAAAAAAGGGAAGAAGAAGGCGATACCCATACTTTTGTATGGAGCATAATTTGGTATCGTGCCCTCTTAATATTGCCGGTAATATAAACACGTTAATTAATTATTATTCTCTCTCTCCCTCTCTCCAGCTCAATAACGTCCCACTGCTGGGCACAGGCCTCCTCCACTTTGAGAGGGATTATGGTTTAGGTACCATGCCGCGCTGACCAAGCGTGTTGGCACAGGGTTTTTATACAACTTGACTATAAAGCAATAGTACAGTGAGACATTTTAAAGAGTAAATATTACGTAGGTTTCTTGTGGCAGCAAATATGCACCCATTTCAGCATGTGTCAGGTCACAAGGACCTGACGCTGATTTTCGAATGGTGCCTTAGAATGATTACGATGGTAGTCGCACGGAACTCGTAGTGGGCGAATCTTACTCGTGTTTAAACGGTTTTTGTATCTCTATGACTCGTGTAATTACCATTACTGTTGGTATAAGGCTTCTATTAACCTAAATTTTCTTCATATATTTTTATATGTAAAAGAATAAAACAAATAAAGATAAAATAATAGATATAAGCCCATTTCATGGATTAACGTAGTGTCTATGGCTATTTCACTCAGTCGGCTTGAAGCCACTTAAATAGCTGTATATGTAAAAATATAATATCTATGTGTCTATGATACAGGCTATATTCTTTAAATTCTTTTTTCTTTAAATATTCAATGTCATTTGAAATGAAATGAAATGAAAAATGAAATGAAAAATCATTTAATCACGTAGACACAATTTTTTAGAAAAATTATGTGCTTATGACATGTCCAATTTTTTTCCCTACCACCGGTTCAGGACGCAATCTGCTGAGAAGAACCGGCGTAAGAAACTCAGCAGAGCTTTTAATAAAATCAATATTTTTAAATTAAATGTCAATTATACTTACAATGCTAATAACTTTACAATATAGAATATGTATTGCTCCAGAGCAACCTACTCCCAAGCTTTATCATCTTTAATATAATCAGAAATTTTATAATACGCCTTTTTACATAATTTAGTTTTAATGAATTTTTTAAATTTAGAATTATTTAATTCTCTTACATCAATAGGGAGTTTATTATAAAATCGTATACAATGACCCATGAAAGAGTTACATATTTTGTGGAGACGGGTTACATGCATCACAAGATTGTGTTTATGCCTTGTATTAACATTATGGTGGTCGCTTTTTTTTGTAAAATTATGAATATTTTTATGAACATACAATAAATTTTCATATATATATTGCGAAGCGACCGTTAAAATATTTATGTCTTTGAATTTCTCCCTTAGAGAATCCCGCGGACCTAGGTTATATATAGCTCTAACAGCGCGTTTCTGGAGCACAAATATCCGATTAATGTCCGCACAGCTTCCCCAAAGAAGAATTCCATAGCACATTACACTGTGAAAATAACTAAAGTAAACCATTCTAGCCGTATCTACATCCGTAAGTCGTCTAATTGTTTTCACCGCATATGCCGCAGAGCTAAGTTTGCCAGACATTTTTTCACACAACGTCCTCTGGTCCCAAACTAAGCTTATTATGCCTGTGTTATGAGTACCAGAATACGGATAGGTATAATACATAAACTACTTTTCTTTTGTAAATACATACTTATAATACATAGAAAACACCCAGACGCAGGACAAACTTTTGTGTGACAATTATAAATATCACACAAATGATTGTCCCGAGCGGGAATCGAACCCGCGACCTCGTGAACGGCAGTGCGTTACCTGAACCACTAGACCACGAGGCCAGTCATATGATACGTCATTATTCTATGCAGTACGATTTAGGCTTGAAGCCGCTAGCATATTATGTGTGCGTAAAAATAGAATTTTACCCGGACGTTTCTTATAAAAGGGTTTGACATCAGGCAGCTGGTCGTAAAAATCAGCCAAATCCCACATACCCCGAATAAGGGGCAGGAGAATGATGGCTGGATGTCTTCTGGATGCCTTTTAAACATATCAAGGGAAACCTGGACGTATTGGACGTATGGCATACCTATAGATAATCTTTTAAACAGTTACATTCTCCTTTCATTTACATACAAATTCTCATATTATATTCTTACATTTGGTGACATGTTTACCTACTGTTTACTTCCTGCCTCCAATGTTGTTCTTGTTTGTTGATATCGAGAAAAATATTTGATTAGATAGATATGAATAGGCTTTGAATAGTGATAATTAAACTAAATAATGTATTTATGAATAGGCATATTTACGCACCTTGTTATCATGATGCTATAACTCTTTCCATAGGCCTTTTGATTATTTGTGAAACAAATTCTTTGCTGAGATTCCTTTTGATATCATTGTTTTGTGCGGCCTGCCTTTCTAATCTTTTCTCATTACTCTGACAGATGATGTTATCTGTGTACAATATCATTTATCTGACTTATACAGCACCCTCGGGAGGACGTGCGAGTCGATCAGGTTAAGAACACAAGTGTCACTTGTATCCCACCACCTGATCGAATTTTTCGCAGAAATGCAAAATTAACGAAATAGAAAATGTTTCACGACCCTATATCCGCAACTAAAATGTGAGTTGTATAGTGCCTAGAGAGCGACTAGCTGATTTTTTTGTGGGAAATATCTTTTAGTAGGCACTAGTTTGTACTAAAGTGTACAATGTACATACAGCCCTTTCTTTATATCATACTAGCTGCCCCGGCAAACGTTGTTTTGCCATACAATTCTGTATAAAATAAAATTTCATCTAAATCGGTCCAGCCAATTTGTAGCCTATGTGTTATTCTGATGTATAAGCTATATTGTGGTAAAGTTTCATTCAAATCCATTCAGTAGTTTTTACGTGAAAGAGTAACAAACATCCATACATACATCCATACTTACAAACTTTCGCCTTTATAATATTAGTAGGATAAGCAATCAGCAATCATCATACTGTCACGCCTTCTTCCCGTCATCTGCTACGATATAGACACATTTCTTTGGCTTCGTGAACGCTTACATATCTAGTCGCACAAGCACAACGGCATGTTGGTAATGTCCAAAAATATTCCACAAAGATCGGGTAACCTTTCTCGCGGTATAAATTTTAAATTGCGTCAGTATCGTACTTTATATAGGTACCTAAAATGTATATAAGACGCGAAAGTCTAAAAATAGCTATAATATGCTCACTGAACTGACTTCTAAAAATAACTCCGTACTTAATTGTGGTGAAATTTTTCGCTTTGCGTTTCTTTGTAGGAAACTTCCAAAATTGCCTTACTACCTATTACTTTAACTTGGCTCACGCACTTCTCTACTCAAGTTCACGAGACCATGAATTATCTCTTATATAATACAATTATTTAGCAATTTTATACCGTAGTGTTTTCAAACAAAGTTGCTATTAGAATATTCGTTGCTTGTGTTTCTAATATACAGGCTGATTTTTGTTTATAGCCAGGGAAGCCAAATTAATACAAGTGTCACCACCCAATTTCTTTCCCAGTGTGCCCTAATAGCCAGTTAAGGGACAATATGAGCAGTTAATGTCTACTGTGAGAGACGGAAAACTCGAAACTAAACCCTGTGCCTCCCAAAGTGGAGGAGGCCCGTGCCCAGAAGTGGTTTTTTTTTCTCGCCTCCTACCCTGCTGGGTCATGATGGTGCCTTGAGCTTACCATGACCATTACCATTATTCATTCATTATTCATATATATATTCATTATTCATGGTTTTTCCCTTTACGGTCTCCTTTTAAGGTTTTTCATTTTGATACCACACTTCTTGCGGTCACTAAAATCATTAGCACTTAATCAAAAAATCAGGGATTTTGATTTTTATAGTGCGTTACATATGCATATTAATTTTTAAATACGACGTTTAAGTCGATTTGCTACTTCACAATACTATACTTCATTTTTTTTAAATATTGTGCATGTTGTGCATGTGTCCGAACAGCCTGTATTTCCAAATGTTGAAAAATAATTGTTTGTTAAAGCTGTTGTTTATTACATCTGTAAGCGATTAAATAATAGTATGGAAATGTAATCGCTGTGTGTATGTGATGAAAGTGTCAAAATTGGTTTTGGGATGCGTTTAGGAGTTCTAACATGCCAGAATTTGTACCTTATAAATCTCATTAAAAATCATAGTTAGACAATTATTTTCTATTTCTAATTAGGTATAAATAAAATATAAAAAAAAATATATATATATCCTTAGTCTCCTCTCATGGCCAATATCCAGCCCCCGGATTCTCCCATCATGACCTTTTATACCTCTCCTTCACCCTGAAGCCTCCAAAACTTAAGCCCAAGGTGCTGCACTTGCGTTCATTTGCGCGGATGGATATCAAAAAATTACAGGCAGATGCTTCTGCTATCACTTGGGAAGACATGGAGGCAGCGAGTACATTGGATGCCAAGGTACAGATATTTAACGACATTGTCACAAGTCTTTACGATGTTCATGCTCCAGTAAGACAAGTTAAATTAAAACATCTACCAGCCCCCTGGCTGACGAGTGAAATTACACTGGCAATGAGGCGCAGAGACAGAGTCTTTCGTAAATATAAAAAATGCCGCTCTGATTCAGGTTGGGTCGAGTATAAGGCTGCAAGGAATCGTTGTAACCAGATGATACGCAATGCGAAACGACGTCATATACTTCTTAATATCTCTTCTTCGTCTTCTCCTTCTCAAGTGTGGAAATTCCTCGGGACTCTTGGAATAGGGAAATCGGCTCCAACTCACCTACACCAAACAGTTACATTAGACGACCTTAATGACTTTTTCGTCACTCCAGATAACCTCGACAACGTCACTAAATGCCAGACGGTGGATTATATAACTTCTCTGCCACGCCCAAACATTCCTTCTCTACTACTTTCCCCAATTGAATTGGAAGAGATAAAAAAGAAAATTCTCTCCATAAAATCGCAAGCAACTGGCTGCGATAAAATCAGCCGCAGAATGATAATACTTATTCTAGATCAATTACTTTCTCCTATTTCACATATCTTTAACTTCTCTATACACTCTGGTACCTTCCCGTCTATCTGGCGTAAAGCCTATGTGCTCCCCTTAGCTAAAGTTTCTAACCCTTGTCTTCCCAACCACTATCGCCCTATTTCAATCCTTCCTTTCTTAGCCAAAGTGCTAGAAGCTTGTGTCTATCAACAATTGCGCGAATTTATCAATAGCAGTAACCTTATAAGTCCATTCCAATCTGGATTCAGACCCGGGCATAGTACCGTCTCAGCACTTCTTAAAGTGACTGGTGACGCCAGAGCAGCTGTTGAGAACGGTAGGATTACAGTATTGGTTCTAATTGATTTTTCCAACGCTTTTAATGTTATCAATCACGAAATTCTCTTATCTATTCTCTCTTACTGTATGTTCTCTCCTGACACCTTAAAATGGTTTTCTTCTTATCTGCGGGGGCGCCAGCAATTAGTTAGAATCGATGACGTTTTGTCTGACTGGCGTGACTTAGGTTCTGGCGTCCCACAAGGCGGAATTCTTTCTCCTATTCTCTTCTCACTTTTCATTAACCTCTTAGCTGGTGAACTTCGTTGTGCGTATCATTTGTATGCCGATGACTTGCAGCTTTATTCGCAGGCTGAGGTGCAAGACTTATCAACTGCGGTGAATAGTGTTAATCGGGACCTCGCAGCTATATTACATTGGACTTCTAAATTCGGTCTTACGGTAAATGCCACTAAGTGTCAAGCAATTTTAATCGGAAGTCCTTACATGGTGCGCAGAATTGACCTTCAGCAACTTCCCTCCATTATCTATAACAGTTGTGTCATTCCTTATAGCACAGAAGTGAAAAACCTGGGCTTGTTTATGGACAATATGCTTGATTGGAGAAGGCAAGTCACCAATGTGTCGCAGAAAGTTACAGGAACTCTTCGTGCTCTCTACCGGTTGAAGAACTTCTTACCGATTGCCACCAAAACTACACTGATGCACACCTTAATCTTTCCCATCATCGATTATGCCGATGTGTGCTACTTCGACCTGAATGCAGATCTGCTCAATAAACTCGACCGTCTTCTCAACAATTGCATTCGATTCGTCTTTAATATCCGTAAGTTTGATCACGTGTCGGCTTTCCGTTCCCGCTTGAGGTGGCTTCCAGTTAGGCAACGGCGTAACCTTCGAGCTTTGACTACTCTGTTTTCCATTTTAAACTGTCCAAACTCTCCCTTGTATTTAAAATCACTTTTTTAATTTCTCTATTCCACCCACGATCGAGATTTACGTTCTTCTCACAATCGTCTTCTAACATGTCCACCTCACACCTCTAGCTTAGTACATTCTTCCTTCAACATTCAAGCAATTCTTCTCTGGAATGCCCTTCCTCTTGAGATCAGGATGGTTAGGACCCGGGAGACATTTAAAATTAAAGTTCGAAACCATTACATCACATTACTGGCGGAATCTACTCATTGAGTAATTCCTCACTGTTTCATTGGTTATATAGGTATATGTAGTATATTATATGTATTATTACTAAGTATGTTTACATTATCTGTTTATGTATGTAGATTATATTTATATAATATAGTTTAAGTAATATTATTATTATTATTGTAATGTAAAAACTTCACCTCTCAGTGATAAATTAGCACCTGCCTCTTATTATCTCTGCACCACTGATGGTTGGCTGGTAGAGAATGCCATTGGCATTAAGCCCGCCATTGTACACCATTTTGTATGTGCAAAAAGTTTGAAATAAATAAATAAATAAATAAATATATATATCTTATATATAAAATTCACGTGTCACAGTGTTAGTTACCGTACTCCTCCGAAACGGCTTGACCGATTCTTATGAAATTTTACATGCGTATTCAGTAGGTCTGAGAATCGGCCAACATCTATTTTTCAAACCTTTTTTTTTTTAGTATGGCAAAACAACGTTTGCCGGGTTAGCTAGTCTTATATATAAAATTCACGTGTCACAGTGTTAGTTACCGTACTCCTCCGAAACGGCTTGACCGATTCTTCTCAAATTTTACATACATATTCAGTAGGTCTGAGAATCGGCCAACATCTATTTTTCAAACTTTTTTTTTTAGTATGGCAAAACAACGTTTGCCGGGTCAGCTAGTTTATATTATAAAAATCAAAATGCTAACAATGGAATGAAATCCTACCGCCGAGTTTTATTTTCTGTATTAATAGAATATTAATTAAATAATTATTAATAGAATATAGAAAATTTTGTTAAGAAGAAGTATGTTTCGTGATTCTTTCTAAATGATATGGAACGTACCTATCTATACTAATATTATAAAGCTGAAGAGTTTGTTTGTTTGTTTGAACGCGCTAATCTCAGGAACCACTGGTCCAATTTGAAAAATTCTTTCAGTGTTGGACACTACATATATCGAGAAAGGCTATAGGCATATAGCCTTTCTCGATAAATGTCAATCAAACACAAAATCAAAACATCACGCTGCGACCAATAGGAGCGAAGCAGTAGTGAAAAATATTGCAAAAAACGGGAAAAGTTTTCTAAATTCCATGCGTACAGAGTCGCGGGCAACAGCTAGTATGGAGCATAAGTATTTTTTATTTTTTTTATTTAAAGGGCTTGGTCGCATTGCGACTATATCGCCCCAAGAGTAAAGGAGTATAAGTTAATAATTTATTTTACGTTATACATACTACAACTCGGTAGGTATGCTCTCTGCGATAGCCTACATATTTTTGGTCCTTTCAGCCGGATTTAAGGAGTTACTACAGTTAGTTCCATTTTTACAAAACGTATTCGTCATTATAACTAGTATAAGCCAAAAGAGAATCTAATTACAAACTCGAGTTAAATGTGGAAGCAGATTCAGGAAGTTCCTAAAATAATTAATGTAGGCTAAATATAAAGTTTTTAAATGACCCCGAATAAAAATTGTAACTTATATATGTAGCCTTCAATTTAATAAAAGGAGCTGTGCGCTTCGCGAAAATATTACGCTGCTATTTTTAGTTAGCAAATTAGATCTTGCTGTTTTCTATAAAAAGTATGCCGAAGTAAAAGTGAAGTTCAGTTAGTTAGGTTATCCAACGAACCGTGTACGTTGTGTAAGAAATAATTGAAACAACTCTCCGCACTTAATAGAAGATGAATTTAAATCAAGAAAGCGTCAAAAAATAAACAAAATACAGAAAATAAAAAATATATATCTAGACAGTATGCTAGCGTCAGGTTTGTGCTAACAGCTAGCTAATTTAATGGGTAAAGTACTTAAGTACATAACAATCTCATCATATTTGTATAATTTGAATCTAAACAGAACATACTCTTTTCACAAGTTCTTCTGAGCCTATAGAAGAGATAACATATTGAGTCTACGAGTATTATTTTGGAGCTTTCCCTCAGAAGATTCATTCTAGATTCATTTTCACAACCCATGTGACGAAAGGTGGTGACATCTATCTATGCAGCGACATGATATAATCTATCAGTCTTTGTAAGTCCCATCCCATACCTCTCTCACAGTTGATATTCACTCCTAACAATATCTTTTAGCTGGCTCATACGGCACCCAGGGCAAGAAATAGGTTGACGATACTTGTATTCTTAATCCCTCCCTACACGGAAAACTTTTATGTGTCCATTGCAGTAAATGCGTATTATTAATTCGTATATGGACGAATAGTTACATCCACAAGTTAATATTTTGAAGCTTTGCATAATTTTATAGCTCTTTAAACAATATAACACCAAAGTTCCTTAAAACAAACAAATATTTATTCATATTTATGTAGAAATTTTCGGTTAACGCTCAGAAAGTTAGTATTTTAAGACTTATTTGTATGATAATTGCTGTAACATAAGTCATAAATATTCATAAACCTAATTAGAAAAACCACAATAGCGTTTATAATGCTATTTGTATATTAAGGTGTTTACTATGCAGTGAAAAATTATCGTTGCGTTTTTGGACAGCTAAGAATTCCAGAAAATTAGGGGGAATATCATTTCAATCTTCTTTTACAGTTTTAGTTGAGCTTCAGTCCTCAAAAAAATTAAAATTTTGCTTTCGTGACTCAAACGACTGAAACAAACAAAAAATGCGAAAATGTTATATCTAGCCTCATTTCAAAGGACTGTTATGATTCGCAGTTCTATCCACAGTAAAAACTTAAAAAAAAAAAGATAAGGATATCGTGTTAGAGGGTGCGGGTGTCAAAACCATTGCGATATCTATTTTGACACCAACGCCATCTAGGTTTGTTCATTAAACAAAAACCTCACGGGAACGTCAAATTTTTCCGTATTTAGATTTGGCTTGGAAATGTTAATCTAGAATTTAATCTATCTTGTGTATCCAATTTAATTTAATCCTATTTAGCTTTTCGTCCGTAAAATAATAGTAAATATTCACACATGAAAACAATCGCCTTTACTTAATACTGTGAAAATTCTAAAGGTACAAAAAAAAATAAAACACGATCTATGCATTCATTATTTAAATTTAATGTTATTTTCATTCATTTAAACTTCTTAGATCTACGAAAAAGAAAAAAAAACTTTATCTATTCAGAGTGGGAAAGTCGGTGAATGTAGAGACGTAATCTAATGCTGTAGGTACTTAGCAAGTCATAGTGATGTAACTTTAATGTATTAAAAAAGTAGGTACTTTCATAAATTAATGTTATTGTCATTATGATTGCTAACCCAATAGCGTAATGTTAATGGCGCTAACGTAAGTTTCAGTTCGAATCGTGGCGTAAAAAAAGGTGCTCTGTTTTTCTAGACTACTTGTCTCATACCTAATTACTTGATCAAACTATAGCGATCGAATATAAGATGGTAATATTGGAAGTATTTTATGAAATAACTAGCTGTTGCCCTCGATTTCGTACGCGTGGAATTTAGAAAATATTAATAAATAAATAAATAAATATTCAGGACATTTCACACAACGTCCTCTGGTCCCAAAGTAAGCTATATTTCTATGCTTGTATTATGGGTACCAGACACGGATAGACTACATATACTATGTACTTTTCTTTTTGTAAATACGTACTTATAATACCTAGAAAACACCTGATATACCCCGATTTTGCAAATTTTTTTACTGAATCCTGGCTCCTATCGTCGTGTGATGTTATATACTCGTAGCATATAGTCTTCCTCGATAAACGTACTATGCAACACTGAAATAATTTTTCAAATCGGAGCAGCGGTTACTGAAATTCGCGCGTTCCAAACAAACAAACTCTTCAGTTTTGTAATATAAGTCTATTTATCCCGAATTAGTTAATCATAATATAGCGATCGAATATACGATCTTGGTATCGATATTGGTAGAATTTTATGAAACAATAACTTGGTTCTGTGTATTTTCTTAAAGAGTGTCGGCATTAATTCATTTTTTTTATTAACACGCTTTTATAAGTTCGGTGTGTATCTATCAATGTATTAATCTATGTAACGGAATCTTTCAACGCGTTTTTTACCCACTTGCGATAGTCGGATTGATTTGAAATTTTGCATACATATCAAGGACCGATGACAATGCAATTATTTAAAAAGATATTCAAGATTTTCAAGCGTGTGTTTTAGTTTTTGGATTAATTAAATTTTAAATATTTAACTTAATTTAATTATTTATTTGTTACAGGTAATTTTAACTGTTAGCAATGATAATTGGTAAGTTGTTACTTTCTTCCACAGATATCTTTGTATACATGATTATTGTGGATAGAATATACCAACATATTATCATGGATTTAATTAGGTGTCGGATTGGTAGCTATTGGATGGTGGACGGTCTACTCTAGTGATACTGGATGGCTAAATTTGTGTATGAAATAAATTTTTATAATTATTATTAAGGGTCGATGGATAGAGAAATGGGCATTCAGTATAAGTAAATCAAATAGCACAAATTCGATAAATTGCTCATTATAAGTAAAACAGAAACCGGAAAATGTAAATATCCGATAATCGAAAATGCTGCCGAGCCTAGAACGATTTGAAAGTGACCTCGAAATTTCTCCGCATTTAAATAAACATAAATTTGATTTTATGTATAAGTTTAAATTACTTTTGTCCGATATTTTTTATCGATAATAGTGAAAACTTGTTTTAAAGTCGATGTGTCAGCTTGCTTATTTGATACATGAAGACTTCCATGCTAGATTTAGAGTTAAATTGAAAATTTCGGTAAAAAAAAAAAAAAAAAGTTTAGTTTTTAGTTTTTTTTCGTTTAGTAAAAAAAGTTTCGATAACTAATCAGTTATAAAACGTAAGATTGGTTTCATAACGAGTTGGCAACAGCTTACAAAAATATATACATTACATTAATCAACAACACCTTCTTCTCCAGCCCATTTACGTCCCACTGTTGGGCACGGGCCTCCTCCACTTGGGAGGGATTATGGTCTACTGTGCCGCGCTGACCAGGCGTGTTGGCACAGGGTTTATTTTCGAGTTGCCGTCTCTCACAGAAGATGTTATCTGTGTGCAATATCCCTTAGCTGACTTTTACAGGACCCTTGGGAGGAGATGAGTCAACAACACCTAGTTATTTATTATTTTGTCATCACAATGACATATAGTACAATAATTACCTAATATAAAATAATAATAATAAAATATAATTTATTTCATAACCAAATAACACTTATCCTTATGCTATGTACAAACAAAAAAATTCCAAATAAGTTAATTGCGAATGCGTTGGCGACTGTACTAGTGTAAAACTGTGTCACAGTCGCCAGCGTCCTCCACCCTGAGGTGTGTCACTAACTAAATACAAACTAAATAATAAAGAGTGATCAATCATTTTGTTTAATATGAAAATGGAAAAAAAAGATGTACAAAGGACGACCTAAAGATCGATGGACTGTGTGAACGAGGTTATGAAAGAAAGAGGAGTATTAACACAGACACGACGTCCGACTAAAACTATGAAAGAAAAAGACACGTTGCGCCGACCCCAATTAATGGGGTAAGAGAATGTTGATAATATAATATAATATTGCTGTATAATTTATTTTACTTTATTTTAATTTAACTATTTTTTTTGTTATATTTGCATGTCTTCAATGAGACAGAACATGTTTAGACACTGTATATGTATATGTAACATCCTGTTTGTACACATGTTGAGACAAATAAATTTATCTTTATCTTTATGTACCACTAGAAATCAGACTACAGCTACGCACCGGCGATATTGTCGTTTATTCAGACTTTTTGTACATTTTACACAAAGTCTTCTGGACCCAAGCTAAGCTTATACGCTTGTGTTATGGGTATCAAAATACAAATAGAATACATATACTACTTTTCTTTTTGTAAATACATACTTATAATACATAGAAACACTCAGATGCAGTACAAACATTTGTATGACAATTAGAAATTTAACACAAATGATTGTCGCGAGCGGGCATCGAACCACACTTGACCACGAAGTCCGTCTTTGATACATATTTCAAAATTTACTTTAGGTTAAATGTTTTCATATTTCATTCCTCTATATAATATGTAGCAGAGTGTCACTTTCATAAAATAATAACACGGTAAGGCTTTTAAAACTAGACCGCATTCCTGTCTTAATAAAAACACGTTTGATAAAATCGAATAAAATAAATAGATGTTTAGATAAATAAGTCATTTTTCTTTTTATTATCGTGAATAATATAGATAAACATCAAAGTCCTTGACTAGATTATACTTTAAGCTTTCTAAAGTAAATTTAGTATTATTTTTAAAATTAGTTTGTCTGTACTGATATTATAAAGCTGAAGAGTTTATTTGTTTGAACGCGCTAATCTCAGGAAGTACTGGTTCGAACTAATAAATTCTATCTCTGTGTGAAAACTACGCAACGGATTTTGATGCGCCTTTTGTAATAGGTAGAGTGGCTCAAGAGAAAGGTATTTTGTTAAAGATCTTCTTTCTGAATTCTTTCAATGTCGGGTAGTCCATTTATCGAGGAAGGCTATAGGCTATATAATATCACGCTGAGACAAATAGGAGCGAAGCATTAGTGATAAATGTTGCAAAAATGTGGAAATTTTTCTAAATACAACGCGTACGAAGTCTCGGGCAACAGCTATCTATACATATTTTTATCTTAGTGCCATATTAAATTCAAATCCGTGATGTCATTATTGCTTAATACAATAAAGTTCTATTCTCGTTTTTGCTAGGATTAAACTCAGTTTCGTTTTATTCCTCTGTTGCCTTGAAATCTACTATCATAGTATACTGACATAGTTATGTAGCATGCTAATATAATAATGAATAATTATATCTGTTGCATGTTTTTATTATTTGTGCAATACACTTAACAATCATAAACATTATGGCATACTGCAATAAAAATATACATAAATTATAATACTTGTAAGTGCACATAACGCGATTTGAGAATAATAAAAGAACCTCGGTAATAGGATTTGCGATAATCTGTTCTAATAATCTACTTGGTTCAAAAATAAAAAATCACGCTTGAAAATCCTGATTTTTTTTTTTTATTATTGCATTGTCATCGCTTCCTGTTAGGTGTGCAAAATTTCAGATTAATCCGACTACTGCAAGTGGGTGAAAATCGCGTTCAAAGATTCCGTTACATAGATGAATACATTGATAGATACCTACCGAACTAATATAAGCGTGTTAAAAACCACAATTAGTTATAGCTATTAAATAAATACTAATCATTAGCAATACATTAATTACCTCGAATATTTATTTGTTGTTAGGGATCCCAGCATAACAATTAATATATGTATAGTAGCTGTTGCCCGCAACTTCGTGCGCGTGAAAGTTAGTGAATAAACCCTAACAAATCATTCAAAAAGCCATCTTCCCGAATCATTCTAACTATTGAAATAAACCGTTTGTTTTTTAATAAGTAAGAATAAGGAGAATACATTAGAATTCAAATAAAAAACAAATCAAGGTTACATTTCTGGTACTCATTTATTGAATGCAACCACAAAAGGTAGCAATTGTCTATTACTTCGTGCGCCTGGAATTTCTTATTCCTACTGTAGACTTAATATATTATTATCTCTCTATCTCTCCAGTCCATTATTGTCCCACTTTTGGGCCACGGGCCTCCACCACTTTGGGAGTTAATATGGTCTACTGTGTTGCGCTGACGAAACGTGTTAGCACAGTAACTTATAAACTTTTATTAGAAGAATGTTTATATTCGACTTTTTCGTCACTCACAGGGGATGTTATCTGTGTACAACTTAGCTGGCTTTTACAGCACCTTGGGAAAGAAAAAGGATGGTGACACTTGCCTTCTTAATCCGTCACCACACGGATAAGTAGACATAATATAGCTTTCTCGGAGAAAATAGCCTCTTATAAGTCACAAAATTTTTAAGAATGGACCATCACTTTCATAGATTACCACCTACATAAATATTAGAAACTTTAGATTGTGGAGGTTTGTAGAGAGGTAGTCAGGTGAAGGTGCGTGTTATAATATTCTCGACCAAGACCAAACTATGACTAACTTATTACTAATCTTACGTTCTATAAGAAAAGTAGCGATCCCGTTTTGTTTAAAGGACGCGCTACTTGAGGTTGTCGAACACACGTCCATAGCAGCAATAAATTCGTAACTAATATTGATAAAAGTGTGAGAACAAAATGTTAGACAAAAAACTAAATTTAAAATTGGTCCTCAAGTGGCTATGCATAAACTAGGGTAATAATGTTACAAATTTATTGCAGCTCTTAAGATACTGGAGTGTCGCTACAAGATCTTTATGCATAGTGTAAATAAATAAGATATTGGCTATTAAAATCATACGAATGTGGAACTTGCGCAAATTAATCATATCGTATCACTTGTCTCGTTTTAAAAAATATGGAAAGTCTAAGCTAAATCTAAGTCTAAAACTCGTGATTATTTATAGAGATGCTTACTCACTTGTCTTTAGTGAAAATGATAAATGAATAGAATTAAAAAAAAACGTCGTTTGTTAGTATATAAGTCAATACTAGGTAGAGTGCCATTAGTTCTGGTATTGAACAAAACTGAAACATTATAATTTTACACCCAATTAGGTTGCAGTGAGTTGTATCTTATTAGACGACTGACGACTGTTTTTCTTGAGTTTCTCAAACTTTTTGCCTCATGTACTATAATTGCGATAAGGATCATAAATTTTTAACAAAAAAATACCACACCAATTAGGCCATAGCTCCTGGTATAGATGTATTCTGGTATTACAGTGTGTGCAAGGCATAATGCAAATAAGAAATATAGCTTATTTTGGGACTATAGGACGTTGTGTGAAATGTCCATAATATTTATTTAATGCGCTAGTCCTATGACAAAAATAACGAAAACGTTAGATACAGACAGAAGAAGTGTAAACATAACAAGAGTTAAGTTCACACTTCTTTTGAGCGTCGCGCAAAACAGCACCGTTACCGTGAGTACAAATAATAGATAGCCAATACCTAAACGTATTTCGCCCTGATAAGAAACTGCGCTATGCTACACGACCGCTCTGTATCTAGTTATATACTTATAGATATTGATATAAAGTCTATCTTTAATAGTTGCCGTTTTAGAAATTGTAAATGTCATACGATTCAAGACACTACTTTGAGAAAAATTGCACTAAACATTGTTAACTTATTATTACGCTCTATATACCAATAAGAATATTTTTTGGAGACAGCTAAATTCTATTTATTTATTTTCTGATAAAATAATGTCTTTGCTATACGCACATCACAACACAGTGGACTTAAGAGTATGTGGTTATTTAAGATATAGTTACCAAAAAGTCTTTAGAAAGTTGAACACTTTTGATAGGGATGCAAAATTACCATTGAAATCACCACTCTAGTACATTACTATGTAGTTAAGACGTGAAGTATATAATTTTGCCAGAAATTTGGGCAATTAAGTTAGACTAAATTCGATGCTAAATACACATGAGTGTGCTAACTGAAACACCTTTTAATAAGTAGTTTGGAATATTTTTGAAACTTTATTGCACAATAACTGATAGTAATATCGTTAGGAGAGTTCTGAGAATGAATGTGGAAGAGGACGGCTGAAGTTAACATTTATTGCCTTTTGTTCGAGCTCTGACAGCCCAGCGCGTGAATTTTCCCTTTACATATAGATTAGAGATCTTTTTTAAGCTTTATACCAAAATCGGGATCCTTTCTTTGCCCTCGGGAGCGAGAATTCACTGTCCGTCTGTCTGTGATAGCTAGAGTTGAAATTTTCACAGATGTCGTATTGTCGCCAGTGCTAATATGGCAAAAAAGCATAACCATAATAATCATCCAAAATACACGTAATATTCTGCTGTAATTTAAAATAAAATGCCACTGCGTGCTATGTATATAAAAAACACAACTGCTTATTTACAAAATTGGCGGTGTGTGTTTTCTAAATTAACCGCAAACAGTCAAACTATTTTATATAATGTCATATCATTGTCTTCTTCCTGAGTCATGAAAAATATACTAGATGGTTGTTATAATTAAAGATAATCATTCTTTCTTTCTTTTATCAACTTGTACGAAATATGTCATTTTTTACCTACTTCATAGATGATGATTTAGTTCTAAACGCTATCCCTGACTTACGAAACTTAGTTAATTCTATGGTCATTAAGATAAGAGCACATGTTAGTTTCCTGGAGAATTTAAGAGAATTCTATTAATATGGGCTTTTAATGAATTAAAACCTACAGGTTCTTAGCTTTAGTAGTTTTTAGGGTTCCGTACCCAAAGGGTAAAAAAGGGACCCTATTACTGAGACTTCGCTGTCCGTCCGTCCGTCCGTCCGTCCGTCCGTCCGTCCGTCCGTCCGTCCGTCCGTCCGTCCGTCTGTCACCAGGCTGTATCTCAAGAACGGTGATAGCTAGACAGTTGAAATTTTCACAGATGATGTATTTCTATTGCCGCTATAACAACAAATACTAAAAATAAAATAAAATAAATATTTAAGGGGGGCTCCCATACAACAAACATTTTACCGTTTCTTGCTCGATACTAATAACGTTGCCTTATGTTGCATAGATAATGGTACGGAACCCTTCGTGTGCGAGTCCGACTCGCACTTGACCAATTTTTTTTTATTCGTTGCCGGTCAGTTCTCTACATTTATACATAGAAAAAAAAGATAGATACGCCGATCGCTAGTATAAATTAAATAGGAAGTTTAAAATAATTACCAAATTGATAGGTGTATGTTAAAATATGTAATTTGTTTTTGTTCTGTATGATTTTTTATAATTCTGTCCTTACAATGAAGAATAAGGAAGTAAGCAATATCTTAGTAGTAGTTTATAAAGGTGCTCCCTCACCGGGAGCATTCGCGTGTAATGTAACGTTACAGATTTGAGCATTACATCAGTGAAGGAGGAGAACCGAGCATTACAATGCGCACCTTGTAATGATACAAAACAGGCATACATCAGTGAAGGAGAAGAACCGAACATTACAATGCGCATCTTGTAATGAGATTTATTAAGTGTTCAAAATCCGAAGAAGAGATTCTTAAAAATATTTTAAGTTTACTTATGGGTCGGTTGATTCTTTCTAAAATATCCAAACCACCTGTATTTTGCTGGTTTTAAAATAATTCATGACACCAATATCGTTTCGTTCGTTCGTCGTTTGTCGAATTAAGAGGATACCAAAATAGCTTCGTGCATTTTTCTACGTACGAAGTTTTCATTGTTTCTTTAGATTGAATGGCTAGAGCTCTAATTTTTAAGTATATGTTTTTTCAATATATGATCTAGGATCGCATAAACTCAGAAACACGATTGAAAAAATTTTCTCGATAGAAAATCTTAGCGAAACAACCTCTCTAATTTTTTATTTTTTTCATTTTTCGGTCTATTATCGCGTATTAACTAATGAAATAACTTTAAAATCATAAGTAACTATTATATATAGAAACACGTAAATCAGAATTAAAATATATTTAGTAGATTTTGAGTAAATAGGAAAAGTATCCCTAATTCTTCATTTTCTGTGTCGTTGCTGTGTTAATATGTACGTGTCGGCGATGATATACGATAATATTGATGTAGGCCCTTAATATTACCGCACTCAGCACAACGACCGCTTCGTCTGACATCTTGCTATGACAATATGTTACATTACACGCAAATGCTCGTTAGTCAGGGAGGTATTATTGTAATGTAATGCTCAAAGTCGAATCTATAATGTTACAATACAGGTGAATGCTCCTGGTGAGGGAGCACCTTTAGAATCCCGTTGCTAATTTGCCTTGAAATTATCAAGTTATTGTAATAATTAAATTGGCCAGTATTGTCTTCATTCGCCGTTATGTTTCACTTGAATGGAATATTAATTATATTATGTACACAAAGAACAATGGCCACAAGATTATTCAGCTATTCATCGATGTTTATTCAATGACCTCCCAAATAAAGACTGGTATTAAAGTGTAAGGTGTCTGTACCTGTCTGTTATCGTCTTATCGTGAACATCAACGGTCCATAAAATTAGGTTTCTGAAAGATATTTCAAATGTCATGGTACCGTCACAATGTGAATGTCCGTGGAGTGACTTTCAAGGAATACAAGGGTCAACATGTTGGTTCTTACGACCCGTCCGCGTCGTAAAACCGAAGGAACCACGTCGCAAGTCACCCGCGTATATACCCAAGGCGGGTTGACATAAGACAGGCGGCCACTCCTCAAAATCAGCCACAACCCACTGCATCATGCAGACCTGTTGCGGCGAACCTAAATAACGGGATTAGGGCAAGAGAATGATGATGATAAAGAACTTCCTATTTATTTAAACACGCTATCACTTTTCAAGCCTTAATGTTTCTAAACAACTTTAGTCCGTTGCTTTAGACTTTAGATAGATAGATAGATAGATAGACAACACTCTATTTGTACATAATTACATTTCTACAATGATATTTTTGTAAAATTATAAATACTAAACAAATGTACAAAGGGCGGCCTTATCGCAAATGTTGCTTTACTTGTTACTTGATCCTTTTTTTTCGACTTTCTTGATGACTGTGTGACTTGCAAAATATATATAAAATATATATATAAATATATGTGTGACTTGTATACTTACGTGATTTATAATTTGTATGAAGTATCTTGATTGACTTGTAGGTCATTAGAAAAGGTCGTTAATTAGGATTTATTAAATTCTAATATCGAGTTTAATAAAATTGAATGTGCATGCTTTGACTGACCTCGTGGTGCAGTGGTTAGTATAATAGAGGGCCGTGTCAATTCATTCATTTGTGTGTGTTGTGACAATTCTTTTGTGTGATGTTTGTATTTGTCACACAGATATTTGTATTGCAATCTGTACTTTCTTGATTTATCATCATCTAATATCTCCTTATATATAAAATTCACGTGTCACAGTGTTAGTTACCGTACTCCTCCGAAACGGCTTGACCGATTTTTATGAAATTTTACATGCATATTCAGTAGGTCTGAGAATCGGCCAACATCTATTTTTCAAACCGTTTTTTTTTAGTATGGCAAAACAGCGTTTGCCGGGTCAGCTAGTCATTATATATTTCTTGATGATTTCATTTGATTGATATCATTATTATACCGTCACGCCTCTTTCCCATAAGTAGAGACTATAAAGCGCCAATTTCTTTAACATTTTTGTATACTATTTATTTAAAAACGTAGATAATTTCATATTTTAAATAACATAAGTTACTTTGGATTGTAATATGAAATGATATATATAAATAGTACCGAATTGCCTTCGTTACTTTCTAAATAGATATGTATCGATATTACAATAAAAGTAATTTACCTTTCGATAGAAATGTTACTACGATTCGATGATTTGTAATCGGAATCGATAGGCTTAGCGAGTACCTTTTGTTTTTTACAATAGCGTAATGTTATAACGATTGTATCTATTCAAATCTTTTCATTGTAATAATTATGTTTTAATGAAAAGATTTAAACAACTTGTTATTTATGTAGCTCTGTTTACTTTTGACTAGCGACCCGTCCCAGCTATGCACGAGTGAAAGTAATTTTTTGGTAGTTTTTTCATACTTTGTATATTACTTTGTATTGAAATTTTGGTTGGGTATCCCAATATTTTTCTAGTAATAAATATAGCCTATGTTACTCAAGGATAATGTCACATTCTAATGTTTAAAAAAATTTTGAAATCCGTGCTGTAATTTTAGAGTTTATTCATTTTAGATAGAGGAAAAGTGGTTTTTATATATCTGTTTTCGTCATCGTCATCAATATAACGTAACGCCTTTTTCCCTTTGTAGGAGGCAGAAACTTTAGAGTGCCTTCTGCTACGATCAAAACACATATCCTTGGTTTTATTTACTTATATATCTGGTCCTACATCCCCGACGATAGTAAGTTCTACGCACTTGATCCTGTTTTTAACGTACTAGGTAAATTAATAAATAATTTGCTTAATTCAAAAACTAAAAAACACGCTTAAAATCCTGAATATTTTTTTGAATACACTTGTAGTAGACAAGTGGGTGAAAATTACTTACAAAAGATTTTTTTATATTGATTGATACATTTATAGATACGTACCGAAATATTATATTAGATATTTTGAAAAAAAAGTTTTACCGAAATGTGCCTTTGAAATTTGAGGGTTTTCCTCGATTTCTTAAGGATAACCATCAGATTCTGACCTGGTGTCAATAGGACCACACGGGAATCAATAAAATTGCTTCGCCCAGTTAAAAGTTATGTGGTAACAAACATTAAAAAAACATACAGACGAATTGAGAACCTCCTACTTTTTTTGAAGTGGGTTAAAAAGCGCGTAATTATTTTTTTAAAACTGTACCTACACATTATATGTTTTGAAATATAATTTCAAATATTGAAAAAAGCGTGTTAAATACATGCGTTTTCTCTAATACTGGTATAGATAATCTATGTAACGGAATCTTTGAAAGTGATTTTCACCCACTTACAGTAGTCGGATTGATCTGAAATTTTGTACACATATTAGGGGCCGATGACAATGCAATAATTTAAAAAGACATTTAGGATATTTAAGCTTGTTTTTTAGTTTTTGAACTATGTAGATTATTTAGTCAAGTTAAGTTTAGATGTGCACCTAGAATTGGTACCAATGTCTAATGGTCTTATTCATAATGACTTAACGGAGGTTTAAAAGTTCGCTAAAATAGGTTCGCGAAACTTGTCATAATAGTCTTTTTACGCTAAAACGTTTATCATCTCTCTTATAAAATCACCGTTTAAACCTCCGATAAATCATTATGAATAAGACCGTAAGAATTTCTCTTTATGTCCGACTGGTTCATGTTCCGGCGTATGTCAAAACTTAATTACCTTTTAAACATATAAATAAATGTTACGAAGTGTTGATTGTACATGTCATGTGAGGTAATGAAATACCTCATGATAATTTAGTGTACATTTCACATAGTACATTTTGAAAAACTAAGCTTGCTAAGACATAGATATGCTAACGTCTCATATAGGTTTTAATAAAACTACTTTTTACGGATTGTAAGACGCGTTTATTGTGATATGGTCACGGGTGAGACACACAACTCAGTCTCACCTGTGACTTTGGTGACTGCAATGTCTCAGAAATGTCGGTCTAATATTTAAAACAAATATATGCGTCCCGACGTTTAGACCGAGATACATCGATCGTGGTCACGGGTTAAGTTGAGTCTTGCTACATGATATACCTGTACACGATTTATGTTATAATCGATTTGGTTTTGAGCATCGAGATAAGATCTCTTGAAACTTAATAGATACTTCAGAACGCGATATCTTATGTCACTTGTGCGACGTTTGAGTTTTCATATGAGGCTTACTTTGAGGTCCAACATTTTTATTTTTTTAGCAGCACAGATGAAATAATGCATTTATTTTAGTTGACTATGCCGCGCTGAACAGGCATGTTGGCTTAGGGTTTAGTTTCAAGTTTTTCATTTCTCACAGAGGGTATTGTCTGCGTATCCCTTAGCTGTCTTTTACAGCACCCTGCGGGAGGAAAAGGGGAGGTGACACTTATATTCTTAACCCGTCACCATACAGACAATCCGTCCGTGTATATTCAGCAAAAAATGGGAAACCGTCGAAGAAGTTATGGATAAAATAAATATGGATAGGATATAATAAAAAAATAATAAATATTCACGGGCATTACACACAACGTCCTCTGGTCCCAAGCTACGCTTATATGCTTGTGTTATGGGTACCAGAATAGGGATAGAATACATATACTACTTTTCTTTTGTAAATACATAGGTACTTATAATACATAGAAACACCCAGACGCAGTGCAAACATTTGTATGACACTTAAAAACATCACACAAATTCCGAGCGGGAATCGAACCCGCGACCTCGTGAACGGCAGTCCGTTTTATGAACCGCTAGATCCGTCGAAATATAGATAGGATATAATACTAAAACTTTGAGCTTTTTGCCAAACCACTAAATATAGAGCTTCTACATCAATAGATTTATCAATGACTTGCAATTTCATATACATAAGCATGTTGCCCTGTTTACTATGATGTCGTACATGTCTTTCATTCGAGTTCTCACTTTCTTTATGCAAAAAATGCCTTTTAAAATTATGAATAAACACAATAGAACGGTTAAAATATATTATAATGGAGTCTAGTTCATAGATTTTAGAGAGCTGTAAACATTTGATATGAAATGTTAATTATATAGTAAATAATGTGATAATACCTATTGTCTTGTCTGTTGTGATAATTTGTATGCAAGTATTAAATAAAATAAATAAATAAATATTTTGGACATTTCACACAACGTCCTCTGGTCCCAAAGTAAGCTATATTTCTATGCTTGTGTTATGGGTACCAGATACGGATATACTACATAAATTACTTTTCTTTTGTAAATACATACTTATAATACATAGAAAACACCCAGACGCAGAACAAACATTTGTATGACTAGTATAAACATCACACAAATGATTGTCCTGACCGGGAATCGAACCTGAGACCTCGAGGCCCGTCAAATTCACAATCAGTATTGCACAAATTAGATTAATTTATTACATATTTGACGTGTCATGACTTTGAAATGTTTTTAATTTAAGAATTTATCTTTGAAAACGAAATTATTAAAAATATGTATTTATTTAGGTAACAAATAGCTGAAAATATTTTTTGTGTTGATGTTACATCTTTGGGACAAAAAAAAAGCAACGAAATTTATTGGAACCAATGACAATTCTAGTTATTCGACACAATTTTCGAAATTTCGTTTTTGACCACCGACACCTGGCTAAGGCCATGGTTAAACTGAGAATTCTTTAGTATTCTCTAACACTCGCGTGACTCATTTAGTCAAATTAAATCCCTTTTTACGGATTTTGATACGTATATTTGATTTATATTTCAGCCCGACGTTTCGAAGACTTTGTAATCAATGTGACTAAAAAGTCTTTAAAATGTTTGGCCAAAATTTAAAACAAATATACGCGTCTAAACCCGTTAAGAGTGGTTTTATGTAAGAAACTGTATTGTTATATTTTATTTATGATATAATATATTTTATAGCTTCGTGTATGATAAACTCTACTCGTAGTATTACGTGAATGAAGCCTTTGGTCTGTTACGGCTTTGTGAGTAGATGCGAGCGCGCAAACACCGCAGTCTCGAACAGTAACGCATGCGAATCGCGCGCACTTTCGCTCTCGCCCGAACAACTTCCGCGAACACTATTTCCTTTGACTACGGAAGCAAACACACCCTGTATATTTAATTATTGAACTTTTTTATAACACAGATCACTTGGTTATTATAATTTCCTGATTATTTTAGTTCTTTTTAATTATTTTTTCTTTTAATAGGTATCTAGTATTGATAACACTCTGTGGTTTTTTGGCCATGTTTACAAACTTTTGACAATTAGCATTTAATGAATTTGTATGCAGTGAACTATTAATTTATTGAAAAGTCTATTGTTTAATAGATACTTTGAACATTTTTTAAATAGCAAAGTGCATAATAATAAATACATAATTATAATAATTTTTTTTTTCAAACTAAATCCACAGTTCAACATAGTGACAGTTTTATGCAGTGTAGAAGAATGTTATGTAGGCAGTGATTGTGACAATTTTTTGTGTGATATCAATATTAGATATATCTGATATCAAAATACTGTCATATCTGGTGTTTAGTGGTGAATAGTGATAGCAGATATTATGTTGGTGATATTGGCGTATATTGGTGTCCGTTTTGCTTTACATGTGTCGCGTCAAAGTGGACGAGCTTTGGCCGATGAGTGCTATACAAGAAAGTATGTAAAGATTTGTCTATTCTTTGTTATGTTTTAGAATAAATTAAAATGGGTTAGAAGATACATTTTAAAATTACATCAACTTAGATCCTTTTTGACAAGATTAGGTTTAAACTTAACATAAATTTAATAAATAATAAACAACAGACATTTTACACAATGTCTACTATATTTCGTTTTACCATATTTGAGGTATCGAGTTAGATCTTAAAATAAGTTCTTTACAAAAATTCTGAATACCATCCATGGTCTTAGACTGAGAGCATATTGTAGTGATCTAGCGGTGATGATTTATACGGTCCATGTGACTTGAGAGTGTAGTCCCAATTTAAGCTTATTGCTTGTGTTTAGGTATTTGAAAACCTATATTATAATGCTTAGAAAACTTCTAATGGTTTTATGCGGTTATCAATCCCGTGACCTTGTGAGTGGCAGTTCATTGCTTTATATTATAATTTTGATGTTACCGAGCCATCTCCATTTAAAAATCAGAAATTTGAGCACATAACTGGACGGGCTTCGTGGTGGAGTGGTTTATGTAATGGACTGCCGATCACGAGGTCGCGGGTTCGATTCCCGCTTGGGACAATCATTTGTGTGATATCCATAAATGTCATACAAATGTTTGTACTGCGTCTGAGTGTTTTCTATGTATTATAAGTATGTATTTACAAAAGAAAAGTAGTTTATGTAGTATATCCGTATTCTGGTACCCATAACACAAGCATATAAGCTTAGCTTGGGACCAGAGGACGTTGTGTGGAATGTCCGTGAATATGAATATATAACTTCCACTATATTTTTCAAAATCTGCTAACCCATTTTTATATTATAATTTATTGGTATTTTATTATAATATGCTGATTAAAGCAATATAATATTAAATTCAATCAATATATTTTTTTATAAACAGAGGTCGGAATTAGGTATCCCTATTTACATAAAATGTACTTGCATCGAAATGTTGATATTAATATAATAATCTCGTGTTTGTGGTCGCAAATCTTGGTTGATATTAATGGCCAAGATATAATTAATCAATCTTGGTTGATATTAATGTAATGTTTTAGTTTGTTCGCAATTGAGGTAATATCACACGTGTATTAATTGGTTTGCAACTTTGGATAACAGATGTCGTAGATATAAATTAAGGAATAAAGCGCGTGCTTCGGTTTAAATAGTATAAAAGCAAATAATCTCTATCTAATAAACCAAGCAACGTTTTCTGTTTATTTTTTAAATTATTCTTGTGGTTTGTGGGATATCAATCAGTCAGAGTAAGGTGTTAGTACATAAATAACTTCACCTAATTCCGACCTCTAGTTATGCTGTTAACACTGTGATATTCAGAATTATTTTCTCATCGTGCTCTTAGTAACACTATAGCTTGTATTTATACTTAAATTATACGTTTTTCTATTTAAGGCACTTATATATCTGAATATCATAAATATTCAAATTAATTTAAATTTATTTCGTTATAACATGTTTGTGCTTTTGTGGTATCATTTACGAATAATAAATTACACTATACGTTTTGTTTACGTTTAAGTGGTATATACTATAAAGTTCGTAAATAATCAAACTTCAAAAGAGTTTATATTATATTATCTAATATATAAAATTCACGTGTCACAGTGTTAGATACCGTACTCCTCCGAAACGGCTTGACTGATTTTTATGAAATTTTACATTCATATTCAGTAGGTCTGAGAATCGGCCAACATCTATTTTTCAAACTTTTTTTTTTAGTATGGCAAAACAACGTTTGCCGGGTCAGCTAGTATTATATATATTGTTAGAATAAGATTTGGAGAGCTACCACTATCCGTCCACCATTAGTGGAGCCCAATGTGAAAGGGTGACATTTCATAGCGCCGAACTTAGAACTACGTGACGAGAAAAGCGGTCGTTGATAGGAAACCAATGCTTCCTTCTTTCCTTCGCAGTTCAGGTGCTCGAATAAAGATATGTGGGAGTGTAATGATGTGCAGTTAGATTAAATAATACTTAACAAAACAAAGAGAAAAATTGTAAAGTAGTGGACGTTGTCGCACCATATGAAGCCGCAACCAAATTCATTATGGCTAGGGATAGGCAAACAACTACACTCCACCTGATATTAAGTGGCAGTGCAATCCAAATGTGAACACAGCTAGTACTATGTGACTACGCCGACACCAGCTATCTTGATCTTAACAAACAAGAAAAGATTTTTTTTTTTGGTCATGGATCAATTTGTATAAAAAATTCCATACTGAGCTTTAAAACCCAAAAAAATAAAAAAAAATTGCTGTTACAATTACTAGACTTTAGAATTAAAATATAATTTGAAGCGTGTAACAGCAATTATTTTTATTTTTTGGGTTTTAAAGCTCAGTATGGAATTTTTTATCCAAATTGTTCAATGACCAAAAAAAAAGTCTGGCGGCGCAAAAACAAAATTAAATATGCTAAAACTATAGCAAATGACACTATGTTTTAGCTGATTTAATTTGGCAAACGATGTGCCAAACACCCTGTATAAGATGTTCTTTATCAAACGCTGTATAAAAAAATTCTGTAAGACGAAGAAATTTAAAAAATTTGGTAGTAATGTTTTAAAACTTCTAGATATGTTTTTAATTAGTCGTGATGTTTCTTTTAAACCTTTAACCTAACGTTTTCGTATGTGTGGAATTTAGACAACAATAAACCTTAGCAAATTATACAACAAAGCCATCCTCTTGAACTACTCTTATCTATTAAAGAAACCGCATAAAAATCCAATGTGTAGTTTTGAAGATGTAAGCTCACATAGGGACATATATACAAAAATAACGACTTTGTTTTATGTAAAGATTTTTTTCATTAATTTAAATTACTTAGGTACGAAATATTTTTAGATCTGTTTTGATTAGGTATGCTTTGTTTGCAGATTTAATTAAGGATAATTGCAACAATTACTTGGTTTAACAACAAAAAATAGACGGTTATAGCACTAATATTAAAACATGACTTTGAGGTCTTTGAGGTCTAGTGGTTCATGGAAAGGACTGCCATACACGAGGTCGCAGGTTCGATTCCCGCACGGGACCATCATTTGTGTGATATTTATAAATGTCATACAAATGTTTGTTCTGCGTCTGGGTGTTTCTATGTATTATAAGTGTGTATCTACAAAAGAAAAGTAGTATAAATGTAGTATATTCGTATTCTGGTACCCATAACACAAGCATATAAGCTTAGTTTGGTACCAGACGACGATCGATGTGTGAAATGTCCGTGAATATTTATTTATTTAAAGAGGCTCTATACGACAAATATTTTTAACCTTCATAATATGCTAGCTTATGTTATTTATTACATATACGATCAAAATGGTACTGAATTCTCTTTGCGAGAGTTCAACTCGTACTTGACTGGATTTTTCTAATAATTTCCTATCTCTCTCTCGCTCTTTCTTTAGTCCATTATTGTCCCGCTGCTAGGTACGGGCCTCCTCCACTTTGGGAGGGATTATGGTCTACTGTGCCGCACTGACCAGGCGTATTGCCATAGTACTTATTTTTGAGCTTTCAGTCTCCCACATAGGATGTTATCTGTGTACAAAATTCCTTAGTTGTTTTTAACAGCACCCTGCGAAGGAAAAAGGATGATAACACTTGTATTCTTAATTCGTCATCACGGGCGGGTACACCACAAAAAGACGAAAAACTTTATTCCGAAAGTCACAAATACGAATTTCATAATACCGATTTTCATAATTCCGAATGGTTCAAAACTCCGAATTAACAACTCTGATGTATCATTACTCCGATTTTCATAATTCCGAAACTTCAATATTCCTAACGATTATAATTACTATTCTCATAATTCCGAACTTCAAAAGGCCGATTAATAAAAAATCCGAATTATTGATAATTCGAAACATCCATGAAATTTTTTGTTTCGAATAAAAATATTTTGTTTCCCTTAACCTGACCGAAGGTATTCATCAATAATACAGAGGATTTACAGCATGCAAACAAGCATGCAGCATGCAATATGCAAGCAAGCACGCAACATTTAAGCAGGCATACACTTTGCAAGCAAGCAGCAAGCATTGTTTCTGTAATTATTTCTGTATTGCACTCTAGTGTAGGGCAAACAAGACTACGTGAAGTCGGTTTTGCAGCGATTCGTTTCAGACACTCAGACTTTTGTGGCACAACATGTTGAACTTGAACTTGAGTCTATTGGACGTATTGAAAATCGGAATCTCGTTTTTCGGACTAATAACCCTTCGAGCATTTGACTCTTCGGACAAATGAAAATCGGAAAAGTAACAAATCGGATTTATGACTTTCGGTAAAATGTTTTTCGTGATTTTGAATAATAGACATTACAATTTTTCGGTATTATGAAATTCGGACTTATGAAAATCGGCATTTCAAAATTCGGAATAACGTTTTTCGGAATTTTAGGGTGTTCCCTTCACGGGCACACATTTTCCTGTGTAACTAATCTATACAAAAAAAATAATAATAAATATTCATGGACGTTTCACACAACGTCCTCTGGTCCGAAGCTAAGCTTATAAGCTTGTGTTATGGGTACCAGAATACGGTTATAATACATAAACTACTTTTCTTTTGTAAATACATACTTATAATACATAGTAAACACCCAGTACAAACATTTGTATGACATTTATGGATATCACACAAATTATTGTCCTGACCGGGAATCGAACCCGAGACCTCGCGATCGGCAGTCCATTACATAAACCACTCTACCACGAAGCCCGTCAAGCTAAAGACTTTGTTTGTTTGTTGGAACGCGCTTATCTCGGGAACCACTGGCACTGGTCCGATTTGAAAAGTTCTTTCAGTACATTTATCGAGGAAGGCTATATAACATCATGCTAGAACTAATAGGAGCGGAGTATCAGTGCAAAATGTTGTAAAAACGGGGAAAATTTTCTAAATCCCACGCGTTGGTAGTCGCAGGCTACAGCTAGTCTTTATATCTAATATATAAAATTCACGTGTCACAGTGTTAGTTACCGTACTCCTCCGAAACGGCTTTACCGATTCTTATGAAATTTTACATACTATTCAGTAGGTCTGAGAATCGGCCAACATCTATTTTTCAAACTTTTTTTTTAGTATGGCAAAACAACGTTTGCCGGGTCAGCTAGTATGTATATATAAATCTTCTGTACGTGTGTTTGTAATTGAACTCCTCCTAAACGGCTGGACCGATTTTGATGAAATTTGTTTTGTGTTTTCAAGGGGGTTTGAGGATGGTTTAGATTCACAATTGGCTGGACCGATTTTGATGAAATTTTTTGTTGTTGATTTTTACACAGAATTGTATGGCTAAAAAACGTTTGCTGGGGCAGCTAGTACAAATATATTTCTTTTCATAGCACAGATCGTAAGAAATCATGTTACATGCCAGTATAAGTAACTATACATGTCACTTGTCGAACAAACAGACTATGTTCATTTGTCATTATAACTGATCGCTATGATAACCAGTGATCGAGTTTTATACATGAAATTCGACTGTTTTCTTGGTTTAAATACGTAGTCTATTAAGTTAGACTACAACATTACATTCATCATTAAATATAAATAAATATTCATGGACATTTCACACAGCGTCCTCTGGTCCCAAGCTAAGCTTATATGCTTGTGTTATGGGTACCAAAATACGGATAGAATACATATACTACTTTTCTTTTGTAAATACATACCCAGACGCAGTACAAACATTTGTATGACAAATATAAACATCACACAAAGTATTGTCCTGACCGGGAATCGAACCCGAGACCTCCTGATCGGCAGTCCGTTACATGAACCACTAGACCACGAAGCCCGTTTGAAGACTATTGTTATTGATACGGCAATTTCCGTGTCATATTATACTTTTTTATTTGAAAGCTTGTGGTTCCCGTTTGGCAACATTGGCACCAGGTCAGAATCTGATGGTTATCTCTTGAGATATCGAGGAAAATCCTCAAATTTCAAAGGCACGTGAAGTCGATTGAACTTTTCTTTTAAACATACTCAATTATTCAGTAGGTACCTAAACCTACGGCCATTTTCAATAACAAATCTACGATTAATTTAATACGTTAATCTACGATTGCGGATAGATTGTAATCCTCGTTCATCAGTCAGATATTTATATCTCCTCATATTTTTAATAGAGAATGCTGTAAAGACAGCATTATCTAGCTTATTATTAAGCAAATAAGGACAAAAGTTCCGATTAGTCTGACTTTGACGGCATGAATCGAGGATAGATACCTATAAACAATTTAAAAGTTAATGTTAATTTTTTTTACTTGTTTTTTAAATAAAACACTTTGACACTTGATCCCATACCACCTGATGATAAGCGACAATGGAATCTTTGATGGTAAAGCGTACCAACTATTTAAGAAGCCTATTTACCCCCTTTTGATTGTGCTGACATTGTAACCCTCGGGGAACACAGTTCACTTAGGTTATTCATATTATTTACAAAAATTCTCTTGGTTGTTTGTCTCCATGAACTATAAATAATAATACATTTTATGTTCCTAGCTGTAACAGCTATTATTAAAATTTAATTGATTTACTGAGAAGATTACGTCATCATAGTATCCGACAAAGATGTGAACGCTAGACCGTAAACAAAGTTGTGTAATAAATTGTATTGCAAGTGTTATGTAAAGCAGTAGATAACTAGTTTACATAATCTGACATTTATGTAGTAAAACTGTGTACTTTTAGATAACTAAATAATACCTATGTATTATTTAGCTGACTTTTACAGCAGTCTACTATACAGCACTTTACCGTTGGGTAACACCGATAACAGCCTCTGTGAAAGACGGAAAACTCGACAATAAACACGCCTGATTACCGCGCCGTGGATGTCCATAATCATTCCCAAAGTTGAGGGGGCCCGTGCCCAGCAGGGCATTAAAGGGCTGGAGATAGAGATAAGTGAAGCTAATAAAAGGCTGCTCAAAATAATCATAAAAATGATCATTATAACAGTCTTTGTCCTAAGCTTTCCTTGATTAAGAAATATGTAGATATTATTCTTTAGAATTCTTCCACCCTGGTTCCCCGGTTCCATAATAACTGTGTCCTGTGACACATAGGTCTCTTCCAGCTGCTTCCATTCGCTTCTGTCGTTAAGTTCTCTTATCCAAGCAACCTCCTACTTTTTTAAAATCTTCTGTCCATCTTTTTGCCTGCCTGCCCCTTTTCCTTATTCCATCCCATGGTTGCCATTCCGTTATAAATCTTGTCCATTTTATTCTGCTGTCATATGCCCTGCCCACCTCCACTTTAGCTGTTTTACTTAATTAACTAATTAGTATTATTTAATTCGTTTCTTTAGTTTTATTTATATGTATTAGCTTATCCGAGATGCATTTTCCATTAACATAAATTAAGTTGCAGGCAAACATTTTGGGGACAATGAGAGAAGTCGACAGTAACTCATAGTAACTGAACATAATTTGTATCCGACTGATGTTGAAATGGTCCGACTGATTGTTGATTGTTGAAAGTATTAAATATGTTTTTTTGTCACTATATTCTGACAGTTTTTGAATCTCATATATACTAATAATAAAAAGCTAAATAGTTTGCTTGTTATTTTGAAAGCTTTCATTTTAGGAAACGCTGGTCCGATTTGAAAAATTCTTTCAGTGTTGGATAGCATATTTATCGGTGAAGGCTTTAGTCTAACTATATAACATCATGCTGCGGCTGAAAAGAGCAAAGCATCAGTGATAAATGATGCAAAAACGGGCAAAATTTTCTATTTCAAAAAAGATATTTTGGACATTTCACACAACATCCTCTGGTCCCAAAGTAAGCTATATTTCTATGCTTGTGTTATGGGTACGAGAATACGGATATAATACATATTATACTACTTTTCTCTTGTAAATACATACTTATAAGAACACACCCAGACGCAGTACAAACATTTGTATGAATATTTTAAACATCACACAAATTATTGGCCCGAGTGGGAATCGAACTCGCGACCTCGTGAATGGCAGTCCGTTACATGAACCACTAGACCACGAAGCCCGTCATTTCATTCCGTCATTGCCCGTCAATTCTACAGGTACGAAGTCGCAGGCAACAGATAGTAACAATAATAACAGTACGGACAATGCTCGAGCCCAACTCGTACTTACCGGTTTTTAAGCTATTGCATAGCTTCTATCGCGGGCCTAAATAGCGGAAATAGCGTAAAAAATCTTACACATCGCGCTGGTGACATAGACTTAGGATATAGATCGAGACTCAACACTCGGTACAACGAATCCGGCCTGCTGCTTTTTTTATTTGAACACATTAAGAAAAATAAATGATTTAGTAGCTTTTCTCTTTCTTTTTGAACGGGAGTAAAAGAGACAGCAAGGCTAATATTTACTATTTTACTTTTAAACCATAAACAGGGCGGCCCAGTCTTGGAACAAATCTATGTTCCCGAGTTGTTACTCCCTATTTATAACCTTCTTGGCTGGTGACTCATGCCAGTTTTGGCGTTAGTTTTTATTTTATTGACATTTGATTGACAAATAATCGCTATTTTATCAAAATTACCATAAACAATGGACAGATGTATGTAATCATCAGTAAATAAGGATTATTAATCCTATTTTAGTTTATGGTATTTAGATTCTTGCTTATATAAAATAAATAAATAATTATAATTGCATCCTTACTAATTTATAAATGCGAAAATCGGAACGAAAACCTAAAAATCTTCGCGAGCTCAAGTGTTAATGCGTGTAACCAAACTATAGTGCGATTTAAAAGAACAGTGCAACGCCATCTATCGACTGTCATAGTAAACTTCTGTTTGTTAGGTTTGATTTCTAAATTTTACGCGTACGAAGTCGCGGGCAACAGCTAATAAGTTGATAAAAAATACTATGCAATAGCTTTACCGCGGCAGTTCATAGTCCCCAGTTATAATTTGTGTTATCCTAATCCTAACTAATTAATCAATGTGAAAACGAGCCGATGACAGTGTCGAACGAAACTATAGCGGGATTTTAAAAAACGGTACAACGCCATCTATCGACTGTCATAGTAAACTTCTGTTTGTTAAGGTTTAATTTCTAAATTTCACGCGTACGAAGTCGCGGGCAACAGCTAGTAACTTTAATAAAACAAATCAAACTGATATCCTTGATTTTTAATGAATATTATATATTACAATTTGCTTAAATGCATAATTTTGATATTAAACGTGTATTGCAATTACTAGATTAGAAGCAGTAGTTATAAATTCAGCTTCCACTTAAAAATATACATTATCAAATGGATAAATCTTTACTTATTATAAAACTAAGTCATTATTTTTGTATGTATGTCCCTATGTGAGTTTATATTTTTAAAACTACGCAACAGATTTTGATGCGGTTTGAATAAATCTAGATTATTAAGTTTTTTTTTTTTTTTTTTCTTTATTATCATGTAAAAAGAATAACAATACAAATATATACAATAAGAATGGCATTTGGAAACCACTAGGGTTTATGATTTGCCATCATGAGTTTACATTTTAACTTAATACCTATATACATTGATTTTTATTTAATACATCGATTGACACTAATTTGTATATAATAACTACAAATATATATATAACTATAGGAAATACTAAATACATATACATCAAACAACATCATAATAAACCAAGGAAATATTTCTTAAGTTTGAATTTAATATTATTTTGTGTAAGGGTATTCGAAAAATCTGCTGGCAAGTTATTAATAAGTCGAGGAATAAGGTAGGCAGAAGTTCTTTCACCATACACATTGTTAGCGCGTGTCGTGCAAAACCGATTCTGAGAAACAGCTCGAGTGCATACAGGGTGTTTTATTAGAATTTTTAAGGAATCGTTGAAGAATTCTTCTTTTAATAATTGATTATTTATTTGCACATGTACTGGCAATATTTTACAATATTTAAATAGGGCAGCGTCTTGGTCTTGAAATTTAATTTTAATATTATTAGGAACAATCGTTTTGAGTATCCTCAATTGCAGTCGGTATATTTTGTCAAGATAGGATTTGTATGTACGTCCATAGCTGCTAAGGGCATATTTTATATGGGATTCCGCGAGTGAGTTATGAAGCATTAATAGTATCTTGTATGGAATGCGATTTTTTAGAATTGTAACATTGGCCAAAAATTGTCTTAATTTAGTACAGACATGTTCAATGTGATAACGCCAGTTGCATTTATTATCTATAATGAGACCAAGGTATGTATGTTTGTCTACGCTCTCGATTTCAGGGCAGCAGCAGGCAGTAACACTTGAACTATGAATACAACTGTGATCGTGTGCTTTTAAATTTCTGACCGGGGAGTCGCTAATATGCGGAGATTTAATTCGCACCAGTTTTGTCTTGTTAACGTTAAGTACAATCCCATTATCGTGACACCACCTCATCAAGTTATCTAAGTCCGCTTGTAG
Organism: Orgyia antiqua; assembly: GCA_916999025.1. Classification (NCBI taxonomy): domain Eukaryota; kingdom Metazoa; phylum Arthropoda; class Insecta; order Lepidoptera; family Erebidae; genus Orgyia; species Orgyia antiqua. Next base: position 21,522,327 of record OU779869.1, read on the forward strand.
AAGGTTAAGGGCCATCTGAGGGTTCTTATTACCAATTAAAAGGCATGTGTCATCAGCAAATTGATAACAGGTGCTGTTGGCAATACAGAGACCCATGTCATTGACGTAAGATAGAAAGTGAAGTGGTCCCAGAACCGACCCTTGGGCTGTGCCCTCCTTTACCACGACAGTATCACTGTATTCTTTGTTGACTTTTACCCTAAACGTTCTGCTACCCAAGTAATCTTGACACCAATTTAAAAAGGGACCCCGCACTCCGCATTTGTCCAATTTTTCTACCAGCCTCTCGTGAACTAGGGTGTCGAAAGCGCGCGAAAAATGGATAAACAAGGCCAAAACCTGTCTTTTCTCATTCAAGTGACTGTTAACTTCGTTGGTAAATTTTGATAGCAGACTTGACGTGTTCTTACCTGTCTGAAAACCAAATTGATAGTCACTAATAACAGTATGTTTACGATAAAAGTCGTGAATTTGTTCGCAAACATGTTTCTCCACAATTTTATCTATAGAGGAGAGTAGAGTAATTGGACGGTAGTTTGAGTAGTCATTATGTTTACCCTTTTTATAAATAGGTCTCACACATCCCTCTTTTAGTTTGTTAGGATACAACCCGGTAGTTACACTACAATTAATTAAATGAGAAATTGCGGGTGATATGTAATCACTAATTAGCTTTATGTCAGATGAAGCAATGTTGTCAGACCCACGTGCTTTATTGGGATTTAGGTTCCTAATAATTTTTTGGACCGTTTGTGGGGTAGCTTTCTGGAAACGAATACTGCATGGATTAGAGTGTGTGTTACATTTATGGTTTCTATCCACTAATTTTACACTACAGTTCGGTATGATGTTTTTAACAGCACTTTCAAAGCCATGGGCGAAATTGTCGGCGATGGCTTTGGAAGTGAGTCCCTGAGACTCGAATGCCTTTAGTATAGCGTCATCAATAGATAAAGTCACTCTTCCGAGCATTCGGTTAACAATCGCATATACTTTTTTTATATTCTTAGAGCAACTATTTATTTCATTTCTATAATAGGAATTTCTTTTAGATTCCAATACCTTATGCAATTTATTTCGTGTTTTGTTATAATCAAGTCTCAGTTTATGATTACCTGGGTTATTTATCCAAGCACGATATAATTTATGTTTTTTATTACACAAGTTAGTTACATTTGTATCGACCCAGGGCGCATCGCGATATTTGTGAGTTACTTGGGGTAATTTATAGGTTTTACTTTTAATTGCAGTTAACTTCGCGGTTTCAAAGGATTGGTAAATAAAGTTTAAAATTTCATCGGGAGATTCCATTTCTGTGGACATGTCCCACTTTATATTTTTAAGTTCTCTATAGAATATGTCATAGTCTAATGTTTCTTTTGAAACAACCTGTATGTTTCGTGCATTTCGAACATCCTCGGTGCAAGTAAATATGACGCCTCTATGATCCGCCAGTATAACATCGAGCACCGCCGAGTAAGGATGAAATGTGGGGAACCGTGCAAAAATGTGATCTATACAAGATTTTGTGATAGTATTTTGTTTACATTCTATTCTAGTGAAGTCCGTTATTCCACACATTAGTCCAAGCTCGCTGAGTGCTTCAACATATCTATCCTTGTATGAGCTTATGTTTTTTAGATCAATGTTCGTGTCACCTATAAGTAACAAGTTCTGTTTCAATTCAAATCTAGATAAGTGTTTGTTTATTCATAGTTTATTTTTCATTCATTGTTTAGTCATAGTTTGTTATGCGTAAAATCTTATATTTATCGTAATCATCGTCATACCGTCACGCGTTATTCCCATAGGGGTAGGCAGAGACTGTAGAGCGACTACCGCTACTATCAAAACACACCTTTGCTTCGGTACCCTATAACTGAGACTTTAATAAATGCCAATACCCAAAAATAGAATTTAAAATTTTCTTTTATTTATTACTAGCTGTTGCCCGCGACTCCGTACGCGTGGAATTTAGGAAAGTTTCATGAAAATCCATCCAGTAGTCTTTACGTGAAAGTACAATAAACATCCTTACATATCCAAACATTGGAATAAGGATAGAAGACCGAGGAAACGTTCGCGTTGCTCAGCCAACAATTTAAGTATTTTATTTTTTGGCGCGTAATTCTTTTTTCGTCATATCTCCTAAAATATTCATTGAAATTGCATGCTGTAAAGAGCAGTTATAATCTATATTAATTGCATAAGCTAACTAAGCTATTTAATTTGATAAAAAATATTACTATATACATATAAATAGCTTTTGAAAACACCCTATTGAATTAGATAATTTTTTGACATTATTATGGGTACAGCGGGTTTCCCCTTAAAGATAGACATATTATGCCCTCGCGGACTTTTTTGAAGAACTATATGTAACAAACAATTCCTCGATACATTAGTTGGGTGTACCTCACATAGATAAGGCAGCGTTTTCATTTATAGCTCACGCGCGTCCCAATTTCTCGGCAAATTTAATAATATCTCATCCAATATACAGCAAACACCGACAAATTATGCAAAAAAAGCCATCCTCTTGAACCATTCTATCTATAAAAAAAATTGCATCAAGATCCGTTGCGTATTTTTGAAGATATAAGCTCACATAGGGACATACATACAAAAATTACGACTTTGTTTTCTAAGAAGTAAAGATTAAAGATATAAAGATTTATGTTACTTTAGCAAATTATGAATAATTTTCGCGGCACCGATTACCGCCAGTGAAATTATTTCAACCAGGTTTCGCATATAATTAAAAAGTTTTTTCATATAATTATGAAAAAACCGTTTTAATTTATCGTAATTCATAATTCATTTATTCGCAAATATAGGTATAAAAAAGAAGTATATTTAGAATTTTTGTTTCACCATATGTAGCCATTTGGCATGCAAATTACAATCCTTAGATACATAAAGGAGAATCAACACAAAAAATCATAATTAATCGAGCTCAATGTCATCAGTTATCAATTCATAGTCTGTATTCATAGTAATAAATCCAATGTCAATTATATTCTTATATATAAAATTCACGTGTCACAGTGTTAGTTACCGTACTCCTCCGAAACGGCTTGACCGATTCTTCTCAAATTTTGCATACATATTCAGTAGGTCTGAGAATCGGCCAACATCTATTTTTCAAACTTTTTTTTAGTATGGCAAAACAACGTTTGCCGGGTCAGCTAGTCTAATATATAAAATTCACGTGTCACAGTGTTAGTTACCGTACTCCTCCGAAACGGCTCGACCGATTTTCCTGAAATTTTGTGTACATATCCTCTAGGTCTGAGAATCGGCCAACATCTATTTTTCAAACCTTTTTTTTAATTTTTAGTATGGCAAAACAACGTTTGCCGGGTCAGCTAGTCTAACAATAAAAATGAATTTTATACAACAATCATTAAATAAATCAATTCATAAATCACGCCATTACTGAAATAATCATCAAATACAGCACATAAATATAAAAATATAAAACTTAAAATCAGGTGTTAAAATTATGTAAATATTTATAAAATCTTTATATTTGATCCACCAAATATTCCGCTACATTGTAATAAGCTTTTTCTAACAATAGTGATTTAGTCATAATTATTTAATTATATGCTGCCTATTAAATTTTAATTTTTTTTTTTATATTCATGGACCTTCCACACAACGTCCTCTGGTCCCAAGCTAAGCTTTATATGCTTGTGTTATGGATACAAGAATACGCATATAATACATAAACTACTTTTCTTTTGTAAATACATACTTATAATACATATTAAATACCCAGACGCAGTACAAACATTTGTATGACAATTAAAAACATCACACAAATATGTCCTGACCGGGAATCGAACCCGAGACCTTGTGAACGGCAGTCTGTTATGTGAGCCACTAGACCACAAGGCCTGTCGAATTATTTGTTGCTAAGTTGATAATTTTAACTGAACTAGTTCTTTTTAGGGTTCCGTACCCAAAGGGTAAAAACGGGATCCTATTACTGAGACTTCGCTGTCCGTCCGTCCGTCCGTCTGTCACCAGGCTGTATCTCAAGAACGGTGATAGCTAGACAGTTGAAATTTTCACAAATGATGTATTTCTATTGCCGCTATAACAACAAATACTAAAAATAAAATAAAATAAAGATTTAAGGGGGGCTCCCATACAACAAACATGATTTTTTTACCGTTTCTTGCTCGATACTAATAACGTTGCCTTATGTTGCATAGATAATGGTACGGAACCCTTCGTGCGCGAGTCCGACTCGCACTTGACCAATTTATTTTTATTGTATGTGTACTTAGTACGATATAATTACATTGTGATTATTTATTTTATAATGTAGTCCTTACTTCTATATACAAATATAATAAAGCTAAAGAGTTTCTAAATTTTTTTGAACCCGCTAATCGCAGTAATTTCTGTTGCGATTTGAGAAATTATTTCAGTGTTGGATAGTACATTTATCGAGGAAGGTTATACGCTAAATAATATCACGCTGCGAGCAATTATTGGAGCGAAGCATCAGTGAAAAATGTTGCAAAAACGAGGAAAATTTTCTACATTCATCAAGAACGCAGTCGATTTAAGAGAAGGGTGAATAGGCTTCTAACAATTGCGCTTTACCATCCAAGGCTGCATTACCGCTTACCATCAGGTGGAATGTAGTCAAGCATCAACATGTATTTTAAAAAAAAAAGAGTCTTTTGTTAAAGAACGAATTATTTTAAACTCACATAAAAGTCGTAGACCTTGTGGAAAAATAATTTAATTATTTTAAAGTTCGAGAATTTATAAATAATATAATATATTAATAATAAAATATTTTAATATATGTATAAAAAAATATTTTAATTAAAATATAAAAATATTAGTAACCTCTAAAATTACGCTTCCTTTAAAATTTAATAAAAAAAAACTAAATCTTGTCATAATTTATTTTATTACTTTAAAGTTTATTAAATTACTAGCTGTTGCCCGCGACTTCGTACGCGTAGAATTCTATAAAACCAAACCTTCACAAATAATACATAATAATATAGGTACTTAGAATAGAATAGAATACACTTTACTGCACACCATATAGTTATACAGAAGTTTAAGGATTACGAGAACATAGTAAGTACAATAGGCGGTCTTATCGCAGTTTGCGATCTCTTCCAGACAACCAAACAAATGGATATGGATAAAGCAATTGGAGAGGACTACTTGTGGTGCACATCCATAAACAATACACATACTAATACATACACGTATAAATAAATATATAAAATAAATACATACACAAATAAAAGTCTATAAATTCATATATACATAAAAACAAAGTATCCAGTTAAATAACACTATTAAAAAGCTAGAAGTGACTTATTACGAAATTATTCAATTGGTTTGCAATGACAGATAATGTTCTTTGACGAGTCTTTTGAAAGATGTTAATGATTGAGCGGTAGTTAAATAGTTCGGCAAGGCATTCCAGAAACAGGCTGCTTCGATAGAGAATGATTTATTAAAAATCCTTGTGGAATTTGTTGCCATGGCTAATATCTGCCTCTCTGAAGATCTCAAGCATCTCAAATGTGTGTCATGGAGAAACGTAAAGCGTGTACTTAGTTCCAAAACTAAAAAACACGCTTGAAAATCCTGTTTTTTTTTTAAATTATTGCATTGTTATAAGTTCTTGATATACTCGTATGTGCAAAATTTCAGATCAATCCGAGTACTGCAAGTGAGTTAAAATCACTTTCAAAGATTCCGTTACATAGATTAATACATTGACAGATAGATACATACCGAACTTATATAAGCGTGTTAAAAACCATTCTTTTGAACCACTCGTTTTATCTGTTACGCGCATACCTATAACATTTGAGTGATATAATTACCTATAACATTTGAGTGATATAATTTTTCATCAACATCATCGTTCTGCTGCCCTTCCTTAACCCGTGTTTAGGGTCGGCGCAACAGGAGTTCTTGTTCATGTTGCAGCGGGTTTTGATTATATTTTGGCTCTAAGAAATTTTACGACCGGCCCAAATTTTTACTACAAACTTACGCGTTTTTCCAAGATGGTAAAATACATAAAAAGTACTTTTGACTTAGGTCTTCTACAGGCATAACAATGTTAGTTTATGTTAGTAGTATGTTAGTGCTTAACTATTTATTTATTCAATAAATAAATTATATTGTAGTGGAAAAAGTGATCACTGCAAGCGGTGATCAATTTTTCCACTACAATTTAATTTATTTAGTAAAAGTATAACAAGTTAATTGCAAAATTAATAAATTACTTTATTTATTTATCCATTTAATTTATAACTTTTATTAAAATAATATCACTTACGTGGTTCAACAAAAAAGTAGATGTAAACACTATTATATAAAATAATAACAATATTAATTATGATTCAAAAACTAGTTTTTATTCTCACACAAAGCGTTGCTAATTTTAATTAACATATTTAAGGTCGTCCGTACTCATCCAATACGTTACAACATCAGTGTTAACCTTAATGGAATTATGGTAGAGTGATTACAATTTAATTATTACAATTGATTTTAATTAACTACGTTAAATATAATGTGCTAATTTGGATTGTGTAAGATTTTTGACTTTAGAGGTTTTTTTTTTTTAAGATTTGTAATCGTTTTTTATGTTTCGAATTAAAATAAGTCTGTTAGGGTCATTTTTGTCATGTGTTGGCACTAAGGACCACTGACAAAGCAATTATAAAAAAAAAACCAAGATTTACTTATTCTATCAAATCAGCCCACTGCAGTCCACTCCTGAACAATGGCCTCTCCCAATACTCGCCACAATACACGGTCCTCCGCCTTCCGCATCCAATCCCATCCTGCGACCCTCTTTAGGTCAGCGGTCCATCTAGCCCCGCTAGGCGTCCTACCTTACGCTCAGTCACGGTCTCCGCTCCAGAACTCATATGCTCCAATGGCAATCGGTTCTTCGACAGACATGGCCAGCCCACTGCCACTTTAGCGAGCTGCGAGCTTTGTTGACCACTTTAGTTTGTTGAGGGATAGCCTCATTGCTGATTTTATCCCTCAGAGACATCCCTAGCCTGCTTATTCTATGGCGAAAGGAAACTTTGTTGGAAGTATTCTAGTTTTAAAAATATAATTTAATATTATTCATGACTAATGACTAAATGATCAACTAACTAAAACTAATAATCTTATTTGGGACAATTTGGCTAACTGGTTTGTTTTTGCCGCTAGCCTAGGACTTAGCAAAATATTAAAACTTTATATCCTCACATTTATAAAGCTAAAGCCCGGTTTCCACTGCGAAAGGGTAATGTGCGGAAAATGGTTAGGCGGAACGGACTCCTTTTTAATTAAATAGGTTTGTGTTTCCACCAACGGAGAGTTGGTGCTCCCTAGAACTGAGCGAGCTCATTTCTACTCTTTCTACACGCTCGGCTCTTTCCGTCCGACTATTTGTTGGTGGAAATACAAGTATGCAGTTTGCGTTTGCGAGTTGAACGAAGTCATGAATGGGTCCGTTCCGCTCGCGGTGGAAACCGGGCTTTATAATTTGATATCAAAAGAAGAGTAATAATATATTTCGACATATATTATTACTCTTCTTTTGATATCAAATTATTAACTTATAGTAATATAAAAATGAAAATCTGTAGGCGTGATTGGTATTTATAATTTTTAGTAGTACGACCTGTACGACCAACGACCATCTCAGCGGGAGCTAAAATAATTAATTATTACTATGTCATAAATTTACTATAAAATATTTAGATTTCACATGATTTATTAATCGATATGTAGAGCATTATAAAATGCAAGAGACTCATGAATACATTTTCTATAGACGCTGAGTTGATATTGTGAATCAATTAGTGGGACTACAAACTCTTAGTAATAAGCTCCCGTTTTACCTTACACGGAATCCTAAAACACGCTCGATAATTTTGTAGTTATATAGGATATTTCTTTCCCCTCTTTCTCATATCCTTAACTTTTCTCTTTGCTCTGGTACATTTCCTTCCTTATGGCGTAAAGCTCATGTTCGTCCATTACCTAAAGTTACTAATCCATGTCTTCCTAGTCACTATCGCCCAATTTCCATCCTCCCGTTTCTATCTAAAGTGCTCGAAGCTTGTGTTTACAAACAGTTGGCTAAGTTTATCCACTCTAACAATTTCTTGAGCCCACTGCAATCGGGGTTTAGACCGGGTCATAGCACAGCCTCTGCTCTACTTAAAGTTACCGGGGATGTGAGGCAGGGTATTGAGAGCACTCTGGTTACTGTATTGGTTCTTATAGATTTCTCTAATGCCTTTAATGTAGTTGATCACGATGTCCTCCTATCTATCCTCTCTTACTTCATGATCTCACCAGATGCACTTAATTGGTTCTCATCGTATCTTCGGGGGCGTCAGCAGTCTGTTCGAGTCGGTGATAGCTTTTCCGATTGGAGTGATTTACACTCTGGGGTTCCCCAAGGTGGGAAACTTTCTCCTCTACTTTTCTCTCTTTTTATTGATCTCTTGACGCGCGAACTTCGCTGTGCGTATCATTTGTATGCTGACGACTTGCAGATTTATACTCAGGCTAGGCTAGAACGCATAGCAGCAGCAATCGAGGATGTAAATCGTGATTTGAGAGCTGTACAAAGTTGGACGTCTAGGTTCGGCATAGCAGTAAATCCTATAAAGTGTCAAGCCCTCGTTATGGGCAGCTCATATATGATAAATAGGCTAGATACTAATAAACTCTCCCCTATTGTCTACAATGGCTCCAACATACCATACAACACTGACGTGAAAAACCTCGGTTTGTACATGGACCCTACACTGAGTTGGCGTACACAGGTTACAAAGCTCTCGCAAAAAGTGACGGGATGTCTTCGTGCTTTCTATCGTTTAAAAAATTTCCTACCTGTTCCAGCTAAGACAACGCTAGTGCAAGCCTTAATCTTTCCCATCATTGATTATGCCGATGTGTGTTACCTCGACCTGAATGCAGATCTGATCAACAAACTCGACCGACTTCTCAACAATTGCATTCGATTCGTTTTTAATCTGCGCAAATACGATCATGTCTCCATTTTTCGGTCTCGTTTAAAGTGGCTCCCAATAAGACATCGGCGAAATGTACATGCTCTGACTACCTTGTACTCTATTTTAAATAACCCAAACTCCCCATCTTATTTAAAATCCAATTTTCAGTATCTCTATTCAACTCATGATCGTAATTTGCGTTCTTCCCACAATCTTCTTCTTTCTTGTCCCGCTCATACTTCAAGTCTCGTGCACTCATCCTTCAATGTGCAATCAATCCTCCTATGGAATGGACTACCTGTTGAAGTTAGGATGGCTAAAACTAAATCTTCATTTAGAACTGGTTTACGCCGTCATTATTCTAGACTGTTGGCACAGTAACCATTAGAATTATTTCTTCACTGCAAACATGTTTATAGATTCCTGACTACTAGTTATGTATGTATATATATGTAAGTATATGTATTATTGTATATGTAGGTATATGTATATTATGTATAGGTATATTATGGTATGTATAAGTATAATTTGTGCATCATTTTTATAAATAATTATAACCTTTTATTTATTTTGTATTCACTTATAGTAATTGTTTAGATTAAGTTGATGTTTAGTTTAAGTTTATTTGGTTCTTGTTTTGTCTTTTGATATTTTTTGTATTTGGCACCCACACTGTTGCTCTGTACTATCACTGGTTGGCTGGTAGATAATGCCCAAGGCATTAAGCCCGCCATTGTACTCTTGTATGTGCATGAAGTATTAATAAATAAATAAATAAATAAATATTTCACATCATCCATCCTCTGTAAGAGACGGAAAATTCGAAAATAAACCCTGTGCCAACACGCCTGGTCAGCGCGACACAGTAGACCACAATCCCTCTCAAAGTGGAGGAGGCCATAAACCCTGTGCCAACACGCCTGGTCAGCGCGACACAGTAGACCACAATCCCTCTCAAAGTGGAGGAGGCCAGTGCCCAACAGTGGGACGTAAATTGGCTGGAGAGATAGGATATTTTTGTAGTTATTACAATTTTCTCGATCCTTAATAATGTGTTATTGTATTAGTGTGTAAAATTTCAGATCAATCCGACAATAACAAGTGGGTCAAAATTCACTTTCAACGTTACATAGATAAGTTCACTTATAGATACGAAAGAAGTAAAAAAAAAATTGTCTCAAAATGCTCACGTAAATAGAAAGTTTTTTTTTGTGTACATTGATGATACATATTAATTGATAGCATAGTTTTTGTATTATGAGGACATTTGCTTCATGCCAAACATAGATCAATTTATTTACTATCTGTGTTCATCAGATGCGCCAGCGGACCACATGGGGTAGACACTGATTAATAGACACATCGCGTGCTGTGGATTTGAAAAAACATCCATTACATTTAAAGATACATAATGCTGTAATGTTTTGTAAATAAATATTGAGGAAGTGATCAAACAGAACAAAATATCGGAACTAAAACCAATTTTTATACGTCTAAATCCGTAAAAAGTGGTTTTATTTGGACGAATGAGTCGCGAGAATATTAAATATCGGAATTGTTATGAATGTTCTGAAAATATATGTAAAGAGAGTTGTAGGGGGAATATTATAAAGAAGGTGGATCAGTTGATGGGTTTTAGGTAGGAGATCATGAAAGAAAAAAGTGGGCATAGACCGGTATCAGCATATCACACGGCATAGTATGGAAGAAAAAGATATGTTGCGCTGCCCTTATTAGTGAAATAATAGGAGGGTGATGTTGATGAATTGATGACAGATGATTTCTGTGTAGTGACTGGAATACCAGTGTCACCACCTATTTCCTTCCTAGGATCCTGCCAGCTAAGGGATATTACACAGACAACATTCTCTATCCTATGCGAACACGCCTGTTCATCGCGGCGGCGTAAAAGACCTAAAGTGGAGGAAGTCCGTTCCCAACAGTAAGACTTTAATAGGCTGGAAACAGAGAGAGAGAGAGTGAGATAATGGCCTCTTGCATTTGACAAATTATATCGAACTTTCGACAAACATGGCTACTAATGTTGTCGAACTTGCAATTAATGGTGAAGCAAACAGGAAGGCGTTTCCAAGCCTTTCTTTCTGATCATTACGAGAAGATTAATGATAGTAATAAAATGTATAACTAGGTAAATAATTGTAGGAGTTTTAAAATTAGATTTAGTGTTTGTTATTAATCGTTTGTTTGGATTATTAAGTTTTATTGATCGATACTACTTTTTACGGATTTAGACGCGTATATTTGTTTTAAATTTTGTCCCGACGTTTCGAATGTGGGTAAACCCTGTAATAACTGATCGTAGAAGACACATTACAGCTCAGTCTCACCCGTGACCATGGTGACTGCAAAGTCTCCGAAACGTCGGGCCAAAATTTAAAACAAATATACGCGTCTAAATCCGTAAAAAGTAGTTTTATTTAAACAGATGAGTCGCGCAAGTGTTAGAAAATATTTTATTGATCGGACAAAATTATAACAGAGAATACGTATTGTAACCGACAATTAGAAAAGTCAAAGTTAGGAATGTAGGACCAAATGCAGAGATCTTTTCAACGTTTTTATGTGATAGGCACACATATATTTATTACTAAGAGTCAGTGGCGTGCACATATATTTGAAGCAGGGTAGGCTCTTATACTGTAGGTAGTACTCTTATAGATTTTTAGCATAGCCACGCGACGGATCTCTAAGTCGGAAACCATGCCAACAGAACAAATTTAAATCTGAATATCCCGAATCAGTCCACACTGTACTAGAATTACTAAACAATAACTACGTACGTACATACATACGTACATGTACGTATGTACATACGTTTCATAACTTTTAACATGAAATTTTCGAGTTACATTGGTGCCTATTCTATGTGCAGACCTAAACTTAACTTAACTAAAAAATTAAAATTGATAGCGTCTATAACACAATTCGGCAATGTTAACAGAACTTTTTTTATATAAAAACTGTTTATTATAGACTAACGATTTTAATTAATATAAATGTGTGCAAAAAAATAGCGAAACATTTAAGATACAGCAATAGCTGTTTTCATTTTTTAGTTAATACCTATTATACCGTTGTCCGTCCAGCTACGCGTGGCGCTGATTCGATCGGTACCGCGCTCGCATGTTGTAACAAAAAACCTTTATAGCTTCTTATCTATAATACCTAGAGTGAAGACAAATACTACGAAAAATTACTAGAAGACTACAGATGAAATCTATCTATTTTTTAAGATCTGAAAATTTATTTTAAAGTATTAAAAATGAGAACAGAAGAGGACAGAGGAGAAAACATAACAATTCAAAATATAACTCGATTTTACTCTTAAAACTGTGATATGTATGCTATATGTATACTTAATTATAAAGCACAAATCATCTAGTTTATCTTGATGTATAATAATATTAATAATCTATGAACTCATAAATAAAACTAAACTACTTACGACAATCCGCTGGAACTTCAAAACCACTTGTTTACTAAACACAAAGCGTAAAGTGGACTGAAGATAAAAACTGCCATCTAGTGATTATGGATTGTGAAGTAATTCATCAGCTATCTATTACACAACTTATAGACGCAAAAAATAACGCAATTTGTCCATAGATGTCGGTATATCTAATCGTAACTGACTGTTGATACTCGTTTCGATACGAGATTTACCAAAAGTATTTAATTTTAAGCTTTCTTTCTATTTTTTTATATTTTATTCTTTGTCGCGGAATGGAAATTATTTAAATCTGAATATCCCGAATCAGTCCACACTGTACTAGAATTACTAAACAATATGCAAGGGAAACAAAATAATTTATTCGTGTGTACACAACCACATAGCCAGTTATACGTTTCATAACTTTTAACATGAAATTTTCTAGTTACGTTACCCTTTTGTTGATTAAGTTGTAACTCGGGTATACATCTACCTATAGACACAATTTGAATTTTTTCACCGAACGACAATTGTGAGAACTTGTTATTTTTAATTTTTAACAAACACACACTATCAACACACATTTCACAATCAAATAACATTTTAAAATCAACAAACGAAAATCCATACAATTATTAAATTAAAGAAACTCAATATTAAACAGTTCAATGAATCACACCAATAAAACCTTACTAAACAAAAATGCATACGTGATTTATTAGACTTCCGAGTTATAAGTAACGAACGAACATTGCCGAATACTCGCGATAACATCCGATCGCGAAAGCAGACGGCAGGATTTTCAGTATAAATCGTCTTGGATATGTAAGCCTGTGTGCGTTTGGGAACTGTGCACGGACACCAAAATTTCTACACACATATGAACTCATGGCAGGCGAGCGGCGTGGAGCTTGTCCGACGCGTTCGTCCGACCAATATTATTCCTTCGCCAAACGCCTGGCAAAAAACAATTTGCAAGCACATATTGGTGCTATTTATGAATTATTAGGTAGGCGTTTTTAAGTTATAATATTTTGTTTAATTAATAGTAAATACATGAATAAAGTCATCTAAATCATACGAACGTTTTATTAAAATATCTGTGAATGGCAAGTAAAGCAGAGCCTATCAGCTTGTATGGAGTGCACGCCACTGCTAAGAGTCTTTCACCTTTAGTTTTAATGTTGTTTTAGTCTATAAACATTGTGTATGTAGGCAATGTAACGAAAGGCCATGTAACGAAAATCCTAGGTCGGTGTGCTTATTAGACGTTTCTGTTTTATTAATAAGCTAAATAACTTGCGTTGACAATACGGTATGAGCACTTCACGTACATATTATCTAAACAAGATCGAGGGGCCCAGTTTACATGACATTCGAAATTGTCGTGTGACCCGAGAGAAACTAGGACTACTACCAAAAAATACTTCATGTGGAAAGTATGTGATAATTGTGCCACTTAACTGTGTGTTATTTCTGTTAAAAGAATGTATTTAACATAGACAAGGTTAACATTTTTGTTAAATTATATTATAGAATGTGGTAGTTAGTAAACCTTCCGGCTTAGCACATATTTTTTTTAAAAGCTTCCAGTTGTCTTGATTTTTTTCTATATCTCCACAATTGTACCGGAATTCGCAGATTTAACAGATAGCAACTATAGCCTTCTACAGTATGGTTATTCTATAATAACAGGAGTTTTCGCAAACTAAAAATGTCACTTTTACATGTATGTAATAAAACAAGTACATATTGCATCGGGAATGATCATTGACACACATCTTAGGACGTATTTCATAACATAGATATTTACTTGGCTTCAAGCCGAGTAAGTGATGTAGACACGGATACTCTATCTGGTAAATCTTTGCCTTATGTAGGTATTACGCTGTCTGTCTTTAGCGTGCTTAACTAAGTAAGCGTGAAGAATACATACATACATATTATATATAATTTATTTATTTACATATTTAATCATTCACACGCACAGACATACTTTACATACAATACATTATCTTTATCTTCTAATATATAAAATTCACGTGTCACAGTGTTAGTTACCGTACTCCTCCGAAACGGCTTGACCGATTCTTCTCAAATTTTGCATACGTATTCAGTAGGTCTGAGAATCGGCCAACATCTATTTTTCAAACTTTTTTTTTTTAGTATGGCAAAACAACGTTTGCCGGGTCAGCTAGTAATTATATAATAATATCAGAACACACTTTATTCCGACGCGACGTCGGGTAATGTCGTGAATGTTATATCATATACTTCATGGTTCACTATGGCCTATGGAAGGAGTCGTGTGACACTTGTCAATTTTGACCCTTGGATTTATGAATAGGAAATATATCTTCAAGCTTTCTGTGCATTATATCTATAATGAGATATTACAAAATGGAATTTAATTTACCATAAGGGTCTTAAGTATACTCGTATGTAACGTAAGCAACGATAAAAACAAACTATACCAAACTTTCGTAGTCCAAGTACCTACTGCCTTTGCATATAAGTTAAAAGAAAATACAATAGGTATTGCCCTTAAAACATAGTAATAAAATATGACTAGTTTCTTCGTCTCATTAGCACGATAGATCTAATAGGCACATTTACGATGTAGGTACATTGAAATATTCAATAGATATTAAGATTTCAATCACAATATGCAATCAGCAACCGTGTACCAAATATTTAAAGGTGTAAAGGTAATTGTACATACAGGTACTTAGAAGTTTAGAACTTTGGAATGGGAGATTTTGTCCGACCCTTATTTTATCGCGGATGGAAAGGGTCTTACTTCTTCTTTCGATTTGATAGAGGCTAGACCCAACGCTTTGCAAGCCTTGCCATCAATGAAACCTATTTCATTCCTAAAGCATCAATCCAACAAGAGCTCAGGAGAGGTGACTCCCACAGAAAAAGATACGTGAGCAACGGACACTGGTGCCAATTCTACGTCCACAACTAAACTACTAAAAAATGAAAGTTGATAGTGTCATTATATCTATTATTTGCTATTTCGGTGTACATATTTATATTAATTAAAATTATTAGTCTATATACTATCACATATACATTACATTATCACAGCTTTTATAGTAAATAATAATCTACTTAGTTCAAAAACTAAAAAAGCGCTTGAAATTCCTGAATATTTTTTTAAATTATTGCATTGTCATCGGTCCTTGATATATATGCAAAATTTCAGATCCATCCAACTACTGCAAGTGGGTGAAAATCACTTTCAAAGATTCCGTTACATAGATTAATACATTGATAGATACATAGGTACTGAACTTATTTAAGCGTGTTAAAAAGTTAGTTAACATTGCCAAATTATGTTATTGATACTATCAATTTTCATTTTTTAATTAAGTTTAATTTAGTTGTGAACGTAGAATCGGACCGCTGTCATTTTCATGTGCGTGTGCTGATTTTGTGCGGTGCGTATCGAGCGTCTAATGAAATTACTTTAGTGTATTAACTGTTTTTTTTTCCAAACCAATCGAAAGGTCAAACTACATCATAGTATATTATTACCATATTAACTTTAAACATTAAAGCTTATGTTATGTATATTGATCGTGATGAAACGTGAAAGTTTAAAACTTATAGCCTCTAATATAGTTTCTCAAAGGCTTAAAGTAGGTGATATTATATTTATTGCATCCACTTACTAATGTTAATGAGTATAAATTACTCTGGATGTGGAGGAGTAACGACCGATGTTATCTAACTTATTTATTGCCTCTTTACGCAAGCTTTCGGTACATATAGCTTAGTTAGCTTTCATTTGAAACTGTTGTTTAACACGGATGCTAGAGTCAAAGATCAAGTTGCCTAGAAACTAGTAACACCAGTTCACTACATCTTAACACCTACATTGTCTTTTATCTGCCAATTAAAAATAATTTAATATATACCTACTATTATTATAAAGCTGAAGAGTTTGTTTATTTGTTTGAACGTGATAATCTCAGGAACCACTGATCCGATTTGAAAAATTCTTTCAGTGTTGTATTGTACATACGAGTATATCAAAGACTATAGACTTATGGTCTTATTCATAAGGACTTATCGGTTCGCGAAAATTGTCACAACTGTTTTTTATAATAGTCTTTTTACGCTAAAACGTTTATTATCATTCCGAGAAAATCTCCGTTGAAACCTCCGATAAGTAATTATGAATAAGACAATTAGGCTATATAATTTAACGCTGCGACTAATAGAAGACGTCGAAAGGCCTACACACGTTCAAATAAATGATACTACGTGCAATCTTGCTATTTGCGTATTTTATTTATTTTATTTTATTCTTTATTGTACACATAGAAAATACATACTGAGGTAGGTACTTAAAAATAAAAGGCATTTACATCTTTTTCTTTTCTTTTCCAGCCCATTTACGTCCCACTGTTGGGCACGGGCCTCCTCCACTTTGGAGGGATAATGGTCTACTGTGCCGCGCTGACCAAGCGTGTTGGCACAGGGTTTATTTTAGAGTTTTCCGTCTCTCACAGAGGATGTTATCTGTGTGCAAAATCCCTTAGCTGACTTTTACAGCACCCTTGGGAAGAGATGGGGTGGTGACACTTGTATTCTTAATCCGTCACCACACGGAGCATTTACATAGGCGAGCTTAATTCAAATATCAATTTTCTTCCAGCAAACCTTTTAGAGATTGAGATTTGAGAAAGAGGGGCTAATATAGTTTTTAAATTTTACCTTTAAAATATTGTCTTAATTTCCATTGAATAAATGAGTTTTTATAAATTCGCAGATTCCAAATAAGCAATAATATTTGCAATAGAAAACTTGTAATGAAACTTTCCTTAACCTGACAGTAATTCACATCACCAATAACAGCGTGCGTGTGTTTCCTTAAATTAGCTAAGAAATAATAGACACGCATTAACTACCTGAATACAAACCAGATAGAGAAAATAACTTATGATTGCGGCAACTTTGTTGCGAACAAGATAATTGGGCAAATCCTAGATTTATAGATATCTTCCGTTGACGTTTTTCTATGTTCCAATGATATCTGTTATTACATGATGTTGTCATTAAATATTATGGAACTATCCTAAGCAACGTCACCTTCTCTCTCTCTGTCTCTCAGCGGTACTTCCATGGGCTGGAGAGACCAACCGAAGACTCGCTGTTGAGCACAGGGCTCCATTAATTTAGAAAGGGAGTATGGTGTACTATGATGCGCTCCATCCATCCGTCATCCTTTCTCCATCCACGGTTGGACATAGGCCTCCCCCATGGAATGCCACAACGCGCGGTCTTGTGCCGCTTGCATCCAATGACTTCCGCGACCTTAACGATATCGTCGCTCGACCTTGTCGGGGCCGGCCTGAGCTGCGTGGTACAGTTTGTTCACTCTCTTCACTCTAGAAGTTTTCTTCCCCAACGCTTATCAGTTCTACGAAGAATGACAATTGCGTAAAATGACTTGGCTTCATTTGAACCCCATATCGAATTACTTTCACTGCGTATTGTTATCTTTAATAACATTATAATTTTAAATCAGATTCATTTTATTGTCTTTTATTCAGTTTATTTAAACAATGAACTGTTTAATTAATACCAAGATAATAAGATTACATTGTTGACATTACGACCTTAAGGAAATATACCTAATTGGCTCTAGTTCACATGGTCTACCACATCGTCAAAAGATCATTCACCTCAGCTTTCATTATATTAAAATTAAAGTTCGGCCAAGTACGAGTTGGACTCACGCACTATGGGTTCCGTACCGCTATTATCATAAATAATATCTTTGACCCCAAATAACAATATAAGGAAAATTATGGTGAAGAGAATTTGTTGTTAAAGCATCTTTTTTTTTTTTTTTTATCTTTCCGCCTTCTACCCTGCTGGGCCATGATGGTGCCTTGAGCTTTACCATGACCCAGCGAGGGGTGGCCCCGTTAATCGGGGCCCGACCCAACAGGGGAAGCACTAGGTCCCCCTGTCGCGTGGCCAGCAGCCACATTTGCCGCGGCGGGTCTCTGAATAAAGACTCGCCGCGCGCGACCACCTCGTCGGGGGGGCCGGCCAGCCACTGCGCGCCGACGGCCCCTGCCCGGGGCCCTGCGGGGGGGCAAGGTGCTACCAGAGCGTTCGCGCTCCCGCAGGGCCTCCCTCTTTGCCGCCATCACCTCCCGAGCAAAGGAGGCGACGGCGGCCCAACACTGTTCGCTCTCGGCCATGGATGAGACGACGACCGAGAGCGACAAGTCCTGACCCAGCACGTTGATGAGTTCAGCGCGCTGGGCGTCCCAGGCCGTGCATACGGCGAGGGTGTGTTCCGCCGTATCCACAGCCCCACTTCCACAATTGCGGCAAACGGGATCCGACTCGATACCAACCACCTCCCACAGGTACTTGGCGAAGCAGCCGTGTTGTTAAAGCATCTATATTAATATTATAAAGCTGATAAGTTTGTTTGTTTGAACCTTTTAATCTCCAAAACCACTGACCCGATTAGAAAATTTTTTCGGTATTGGATAGTACATTTATCGGGGAAGGCTTTATAACATCACGCTGCGTCTAATAAGAGCATCGGTTAAAAATGTTGTAAAAATTCTTGTAAATTCCATGCGTACGAACTCGCGGGCAATATAATCAGCTAATCGACTGATATACATGGTGATGTATATCAGTTAAAGAAAGAAATAAAGAAAAATATATTTGTTAACGGTCATGGAGCAGCCATAATACACAAAATGCAAAACAACTAAAACAAATAGAAAATCAAAAAGAAACAAATGATCAGTTGATACTGTATGCGATTTCATAGATGTATGAAAGTTTCAGCTCTCTAATTAGCACCGTTGCTAAAATATGTCCTGGTGACAGGCGGACGGCCAGACAGCAGTCTTAGTGTAGACAGTAGCAGTAGACGAGCCTCGTGGTATAGTGGTAACGGACTGCCGATCAAGAGGTCGCGGGTTCGATTCCCGCTCGGGACGATCATTTGTGTTCTTTTTCTAATTGTCATACAAATTTTTGTCCTGCGTCTGGGTGTTTCTATGTATTATAAGTATGTATATACAAAAAAAAAGTAGTATATGTATTCTATTCGTATTCTGGTACCCATAACACAAGCATATAAGCTTAGCTTGGGACCAGAGGACGTTGTGTGAAATGTCCAGGAATATTTATTTATTTATGTATTTAGTAATAGAGTACTTACCGTTTTACATTTTGATGCAGAACCTTAAAAAGAAATTGCACTAATACTGTAAATACGAAAGTTTGTTTGTTCATCGATTTGCTTTTGCGTTTGTTTGTCCACTCTTAACCCTGATACGGCTAGAATTTGTAAGAAACTAGCTGTTGCCCGCGATTTCGTACGCGCCTGGAATTTAGAAAATTCTCCCCGTTTTTGCAATATCTTTCACGAATGCTTCGCTCGTATTGGTTGCAGCGTGATGTTATATAACATATAGCCTTTCTCGATTAACTACTAACTATCGATAACTATCCAAAACAAAAAGAATTTTTCAATTCTAACCAGCAGTTCCTGAGATTAGTGCGTTCAAACAAACAAACTCTTCAGCTTTATGATATTAGTATAAATTCATATATACCGTTGCTTAAAACGTAGTCCATTTTTCACACGACTCCACTAGAAAACTGTAAATGGATTAAGAGTTCTTAAAGTATTGTGTGCTAATAGTACGGGATCCGTAGTACATTTTTTTCACTTGATTACTATCAAGCTGATTTTCCGTGAGTAGCTTTATTATGACGAGACGCCCAATAATTTTCTATTCCAAAATCTCGATTGTGGTAGCTAACAGAGGTAACAAGAATAAAATATCGTACTACCCGTAAAAAAAGACGTAAGTGAACTTGCGTCAAAAAGTTCAAACAAAATTTTCAAAAAAATCACTTACTGCTTTCTTCCAGTAATAGTACGATATTTTATCCTTGTTACCTCTGTTAGCTACCACAATCGAGATTTTGGAATAGAAAATTATTGGGCGTCTCGTCATAATAAAGCTACTCACGGAAAATCAGCTTGATAGTAATCAAGTGAAAAAAATGTACTACGGATCCCGTACTATAAGATACGGAAGATGAGAGATAAATCAACATTGACAGAAATCTCAAATATTATCAGAAGTGGGATTAAGAATAAAGTTTTTGCTAGGGTTACCTAATAACAGATACGTAGACATTCATAGATAGTTCATACAACGTCCTCTGGTCCTATGCTAAGCTTAAAATTATATGGTCTCTGCTCTATTAGCAGATAATCTATCATCTTACGGCGTTTATGTAGGTCTTAGAGTAATTATCCCAATTATTTCATAATTTTATTGTTGTTCCCGATCCAAAAATTTTGACTTAATAGACAGATAAACTTTTTTCAACATTGTATTCTTTTCGTCCTTAGGGTAAGAGACAAAAAAAATACAAGTGTCACGTCCCCATGTCTTATTCCCGAGTCTCGTAAGAGCGAACCGAGAGAACCACGTCGCCATGACACCTACGTACATACCCAGGGAAGGTTGACGTCAGGCAGGCGGCCGTTAGTAAAAGTCAGCCAAATACCATTGCAACATAAACAAGTAGTAATGTCAGTTATGAATAACGGGATAAGGGCAAGAGAATGATGATAAACTTCTTTCAATAAAACCTTCACTGAAAATTATAGTAAAATACCTAAAGATATACCAGATGGTGGGTATACGTTTAAAATTAAAGACAAGTTACTTTAGCCTGCTTAAATCGTACTTCATAGAATAATGACGTTTTATATGACGTATAGCCTGTATCATAGACACACATGGATACATTTTCACGCATACATAGATATGTAAGTGGGCCAACTGAGTGATCTACCCATAGACTATACATCTGATAAATCTGTGAAAATGCTTAATTCAGTTGCTATGTGTTTGTTATATCTTAGCAGCAGTATACAGAGAAGCAAAGTTAAATAAAAATTTACAAATAAGCGTGAACTATGATTGCGCCGGATTTCTATATTTGTAGAGAGCCATGTTTACAAGGTTTCTTATGTAAACGAATTCTGTATTTGACATCAATTCTACTACAAGAAAAATCATTATTAGGCACTTAATATGCCGAACGAAATTTGACTACCGATTTTAATTTATTGAGCCTTAGAAATTCTGTATTATCATAATAACGTCACGCGAGATTATAGAGCGCCAACTGCTACGATCTAAACACACTTTATTGGCTTCATTTACACTTTTATACATCTGGTCAAAAATCTTAGAAATCCATGTTGTAATAATTGTGTGTTTCCTGATTTCTGAACACGTTTAAAACGGTGTCCGATTGTTTGATCAAAAGTTATTTGACAAAACAACATTTGACAAACAACGTTTGACAAAATAGTGAATTCGCCTATTGCTCATTTTACTACTGATCATTTTACAAATGTTTCATTTTGCCAAATGATCAACACTTAACTTTACATTTGATAAATGATTATTTTGCAAAACTAAGATTTGGCAACTGAGTTATCAGTTAAATCTACTACTGGTCTAACAATTTGGTATTCTTGTTAAAATGACCATCATTTGCATATTTTTTTGCAAAGCCACTGCTCTGTATTTTCCTAAAATGAAAATACTATAAGTATTAATTGATATATTTTATTATATAGAATGAAGAAAAATTATATTTTACATTAATTGCGTAATAATTACTTATTAACCGGTTCGTCTTTGGAGATATATATCTCTTTTATTAGATTGGGTTAGGTTAGGTTAGAACTTTAACCCCAAACGAAACGTTGTTTGTCAAATGATCATTTGTCAATAAATTTTTGGTCAATCATTAGGGAACCGTTTAAAACATGTTCTTCTACTATCACCACTCCTTTTCCTTCCCAGGGTCCTTTTAAAGCCAGCAAAGTGATATTGTACACAGATAACGTCCTCTGTAATAGATAGAAAAATCGAAATTATACCCTGTGCCAACACGCCTGGTCATCACGGCACATTAGACCATAATCCCTCCCAAAGTGGAGGCGGCCCGTGACCAACAGTGGGAAATTAACGAACTGGTGAGCAAGAATTAATAAATAATAACTCATATGCTTGTGTAATAGGTACCAGAATACATATCTATAGACTACATATTCTTCTTTTCTTTTGTAAATACATAGAAAATAATACATAGAAAACACCCAGATGCAGCAAAAATATTTGTATGACATTTATAAATATCACACAAGTAATTTTCCCGTACAGGAATCGAACCCGCGACCTCGTAAACGGCAGTCCGTTACGTGAACCGCTTGACCAGAGGCCTGTCTTAAAAAAATATCTACCAAGACATCTTCAAACAAAAATAAAAATGAATCGGAGAGTTGCTAGAGTAGTATAAATGAAAGCTCATCATGACGTTAAATCAACTGTACAGTAAAACTCCAATAAGTCTTACTCTCTAGATGCTATAAGAGGCGTGAAGATAAACTCATTTAAATACGTTCACATTTTCACAAAGTTTATACGGTGCTTTATATCATTATAATATACCAGCTGCCTGTTGCCCGCGACTTCATGCCCTGTGGAATTCCTACTTACTTGATACTTATCGTCACATTTTAGACAACTCACACAATGTTACCAATTCTACTCGCACAACTAAACTAAACTTAACTAAATAATGAATTTTGATTGTTTTGATTAGTTTTGATTTTGACGGGCTTCGTGGTGGAGTGGTTTATGTAATGGACTGCCGATCACGAGGTCGCGGGTTCGATTCCCGGTTGGGACAATCATTTGTGTGATATCCATAAATGTCATACAAATGTTTGTACTGCGTCTGGGTGTTTTCTATGTATTATAAGTATGTATTTACAAAAGAAAAGTAGTATATGTAGTCAATCCGTATCTGGTTCCCATAATACAAGCATAGAAATATAGCTTACTTTGGGACCAGAGGACGTTGTGTGAAATGTCCTGAATATTTATTATTATTTATTATAGTGTCGATCACACAATTCGGCAATGTTAACTGAACTTTCTTGTTATAAAACCTGTTTATTACAGACTAAAGATTTGAATTAATATAAATGTGAACAACAAGATAGCTAAATAATCAAAATACATCAATAGTTGTTTTGATTTTTTAGTCAAGTTAAGTTTAGTTGTGCACGTAGAATTGGCACCAATATCTTTATAAATTGTAGCCTATATGTTATTCTTATGTATAAGCTACATTATTGTAAAGTTTCATTAAAATCCATTCAGTAGTTTTTGCGTGATAGAGTAACAAACATCCGAACATTCAGACTCACAAACTTTCACATTTTATAATACATATTAGTAGGATAATATTTTATAGCGAAGTAAAACTATAAAAAATGCATTAGCATAAGATATTATACTGATATTATCGCAGTGGCATCATAATGGCTACAATGTAATTATCAATTTACGATCAATTACAATTTCTATAATATAAGTTACAGATCTCTATAATATAAGTTATAGGTCTTTTGCTCGCGACTTCGTACGCGTGAAAAAAACATTTATTTCTGTTTTTACTATATTTTTCACTTATTCTTCGCTCCTATTAGTCGCAGCGTGGTGTTTTGTAGCCTATAGCCTGCCTCAATAAATGTACTATGCCACACTGAAAGAATTTTTCCAATCGGACTAGTGGTTTCGGAGATTAGCGCGTTCAAACAAACAAAAATTTCAGCTTTATAATATTAAGTATAGATAAATAAAGAAATATTCATGAACATTTCACACAACATCCTCTGGTCCCAAGCTAAGCTTATTATGCTTGTGTTATGGGTACCAGAATAGGGATATACTACATATACTACTTTTTTTTGTAAATATGTACATACTTATAATACGTTGTAAACACCCAGACGCAGTACAAACATTTGTATGACATTTATAAATATCACACAAATAATTGTCCCGAGTCCTGTCAAATATAACTGAATTATTTGAAATATTGCATATTTAGGTACTACATACGCGATTTAAAAGAACAGTTGGCTCTAAAAATCTGTATGATGCGAAGCAAGGATGAGCAGCGATAGCTTTTTCTTGGTGATTTCGACGATAATTTTGTACGTAAACATTTTTAATTTATATTCTAGGTTTTTTATATTACATCTGTTATTTTGTGATAAAAATAAAACAGTAAAACAGGTTGTGGAGCAAGACATCAAATATAAAAACTAATTAAACCGCTTCTGTTAGCTTGCATGGATATAAAATTTAGCCTTCGCAAAAAACTAAATACATTTAATATAAGTAGTTGTTTATGCTGGGCGTATTTAATTTGTTGTCAGATTAATAGAAAATTGTTGACAGATATGCGACTCATTATTTTGTCGTGTAATCATCATTCATCATCATTATCAAACGTGTTGAATACTGAGAACCTGTATCTCTCTATTAAAGTAATATCCTAGACGCATTTGCGAACTTTAGTCTTATACAACTTTCTTTTTTGTACCAATTATTATATATAGCTGATGCCCGCTACTCCGTACGCGTGGAATTTTAGATCCCCATATATTTTGTCACCGTATAAACCTGTCCCTGGACTTTAACGAATATTTCAAAACTAAAATCACAAAAATCGACCCAGTCGTTCTTGAGTTTTAGCGAGACTAACGAACAGCAATTGATTTTTATATATAAGAAAGATATATTTTATAATATATAGATAGATACTGCTCCGGCTACTGTCAACCAAAAATTGATTTAAATAATGTTTAAACTTTTCTTATTATAAAACCAAAGTCGTTAGTTTTGTATGTATGCATGTCCCTGTGAGCATATATCTTCCAAATTATGCAACGTATTTTGATGTTTTTTAATAGACAGAGTGGTTCAAGAGGATAGCTTTTTTGTATAATTTGTTAAAGTTTGGTTTTTAAGTTCCCCGCATGCGAAGTATCAGGCAACAGCTTAGTGTTGTATATTTTTGAGTTATGTTCTCTGAATTATCGAAGATTCTGTAGCAATCATAGTCACAGGTAGGAGAAACCTGAGAAATCTCCTTTACTGATGTCCTTCATGGTATCCGAAATACTCAAAACTACTTCAACAAAGTATTTTTAATCTTCAAAACGTTAGAGAAAATTATATTTGCTTCACATAGTCCAGCTTTTAGTCTATCAGTTTTCATTCACTGCTGGGTAAAGGCTCTCGTAGAACGAATACACCCGTTCTCCTGAGGATCTGTGTATTTCGGATTTTATCCCGTAGTGAAATACTGAGCGATCTTTGCTCAGTATTTCACTACGGGATAAAATAATAAAAACGTTTCTGTTACGGTCATCTGCTAATATAAATTGATCATACTAGCTGATGCCCGCAACTTCGTACGAACAGAGAAGAAATTGAAAGAAGAAATTTAAAAAACTTTCCTCGTTCTTACAATATTTTTCACTACTGCTTCGCTCCTAATGGCGCAACGTGATGTTTTATAGCCTTCCTTGATAAATGGACTACCCAATACGGAAAAAAAAATTGCAATTCGAACTAGTTGTACCTAAGCTTAGCGCGTTCAAAATAACAAACAAACAAAGTCTACATCTTTATGACATTAGTATAGATTTTTGATAGATAATTACAATTTTATGTTGTGATGTGATTCGTGAGATATTTTATTTTATAGTCTTTAAAACTATTGCTTGTTGTGTCAGTTTCTTGGAGGCGTAAGTTCAAATACATGCCTCAAGGCCATAACTATCTCTATAGCCATATTTGTACAACTATAATTTGTAGCTTTAATAGCTTCAGAATCATACTTCCTACTATTAATATAAACGCAAAAATTTGTAAATGGATAAGGACGTTTGTTGTTCTTTTAGGCCAAAACTGCTTAAATAGATTTTTATAAAATTTTGTAGCTTGAACAGAATAACACAGAGGCTTAAACTTTAAAACTAAATATTGCACAGAGTAATCTTTATTGGAAAACCCTTTCGTTTCAATGATTACACGTATTAGTCCACGATAGTTCAATTGACTAAAACCAACTGAGTTATCGTCGAGTACCTCATGTTAACAATGTTATACAAATTTAAATATAGATTACTTGTTATTAATAACACGGCATGTATATTGCCAACAACAAAAAATTTAACGACGCTGCTTATTTTAATTTTTCTAACATTTAACTTTTAATAACTTAACAACAATTAACAATTTTTTCAATACTATAATTAAACAATCAAAGTCAATTATCATAATCAAAAATTTATAATAATTTTGACTACAAATAATCGTCTTTGGTCCACTTTGCCGCTTTCACTGGGTCATCATATTTACTGCAATCAATTATTTTTTGACATGTATCATTAAGACGATACCAAAATAGCATCGTGCATTTTTCTACGTACGAAGTTTTCATTGTTTCTTTAGATTGATGGCTAGAGCTCTAATTTTTAAGTATAACATATACTTTTCAATATATGATCTAGGATCGCATAAACTCAGAAACACGATTGAAAAAAGTTTTCTCGATAGAAAATCTTAGCGAAATAACCTCTCTAATTTTTTATTTTTTTCATTTGTCGGTCTATTATCGCGTATTAACTAATGAAATAACTTTAAAATCATAAGTAACTATTATATATAGAAACACGTTAATCAGAATTAAAATACATTTAGTAGATTTTGAGTAAATAGGAAAAGTATACCTAATTCTTCATTTTCTGTGCCTACTGGCTGTGTTAATATGTACGTGTCGGCGATGATATACGATAATATTGATGTAGGCCCTTAAACCAAAATTTAGAATCGGTAATTTTACTGTCAAAGAATATAATTTATTATGCCTATATCCGAATTTTATTTAAATTTACATTTGCATAGACCTTTTAAATAAGTACGAGCGAGCAAAGATTAATATAAATAGAGAGTAATGTACTCCGTGTTGTGCCGGACTAGAATACTAGTGTCACCACCCCATATCCTCCCAAGGGTGCTGTAAAAGTCAGCCAAGGGGTATTGCACACACACTGCACACAGATAACATCCTCTGTGAGAGATGGAAAACTTGAAACTAAACCCTGTGCCAACACGCCTGGTCAGCGTGGCACATTAGGCCTTGATCCCTCCAAAGTAATCCCTCCAAGGATACGCGTTCATTCTTGAAGACACGTAGATTTTTTTGTTTTTTTGTTGATGGACTTTTTACACAACGTCCTCTGGTCCTAAGCTAAGCTTATATGCTTGTGTTATGGGTACCAGAATACGGATAGAATACATATACTACTTTTTTTTGTAAATACATACTTATAATACTTAGAAACAACCAGACGCAGTACAAACATTTGTATGATAAAGTAGAAACACCAGGTTTAGCCTGTCGAAATCGTGCTTCATGGTCTAATAAAATATGGTATTCTTAAATCAAGTGACATAGTATTATTCGCGATAGTTTTCGCAAACTTTGTAGTTTGCGTCACTTTTAAAAGCAATAAAACTTAGTATTCCATGGGAAAGAGAAGACCTGTTTTATTAGTTTATGGTTCAATTTAACCTGTGGCATATACACACAGAACGTATTCACGCATACATATATATTTATGTCGCTTGAATCTGGGTGAGTGATGTAGCCATAGACACTCTATGTGGTAAATCTGTGCTGTGTTTTACCGAATTCCTATACCTGTTTTGCTATAGATTCGTGAAAGTTGTAGTAAAACGTTAATAACGGGAACATTAATTGATATCATGATATTTAGCAATTTGATGCCGTTAGAAAACTTGTTCTAATGTATTCAAGGATGGAATTGATTTGTTTTGCACAATAGATTTGGCAACTTTTATATTATGTTGCTAACTAAACTGCCTTGGCATTGGTACCAATTCTTAGTTAGGCCCATAGCACACGGCGTATTTTAAACGCGCAGACGACGCGCGTTTTAGGAACGCGCTTCTTCGGCGCCGTAAACGCTGATTGTTGCGTTTGCATTGATAATAGAAACGCGCGCATGAAGCGCGTATACGCGCATTTGAAGCGATACAAACGCGCGTACAAAGGAGCGGGGTACGGGCAGAGGGGGGCTGGGATGCTCACGCCACCACTGCGCTCTGATCGAAACGCAAAAACTACGAGTGACTACAGCGCGTCTGTACAGCTGTACCTGCGCGTATACGCGCAGTAGAGGCGCGTTTTACAATCGCCCCGTGTGCTTAGGTTACAAGGGTTGCGATCAAATCTCGTTTAAACCACGTATACGCGCGTCGTCTGCGCGTTTAAAATACGCCGTGTGCTATGGGCCTTAGTGCACTACTAAACTTAACTAAAAAAAAAATTCATCTATGCTGTATTTCTTTCGTATTCTTTTATCCATATGACAAGTATATAAGCTTAGCTTGCGACCAGTGTACGTTGTGTAATATGTCCGTGAATATTTATTTATTATTTATTTTGATTAAATGGCTATTTCGCTATACCTACACATTCACAATAATTAAAATTGTTATTCTATTATTACACAGCTTTTTTTGACTTCCTAACTACGAGCAATTGAAAATCAGTTCAGCCCTTTGGGCGCTACGTTACCAGAGACACACCCAAACGTCACTGAATCACAGGAATCGATCTTATGTAGGCAGTTATTTATTAATTTGAACGCGTTTCATTTCCAAAATTTAATCTTAGGGCTACTAGGTAATTGTAATTTTGTAACATCTCAGTCTATAAAATCTTATTAAGAACAGGGTAAAAGGACATGGATCTACTCCATAACGGTTTTTCGTCCACGATTAGGCGTTTAGGTTTTAGTTTTCAGCAGTTTGCGTGTCTCGCAGTAAGTCCATGGGGTTTTTATGCCGTGGATTTATTCTGCACACATGACTTTTGTATTCCTAATTTTTCCACCACGAGAGACTTCACGACGTAACATTTAACAATTATGAACGTCTTATGCTGGCTACACACGTAGCAATGTATCGTAGCGATTAATCTATGAAAATCGATTTGTGCAGTTTTATTGATAGCATGTATGACAATTCGTTGCAAATTTTATCGGTCAACGGTAGAACTAGGAAATCAGCACAGATGAATCTAATAATACGATGTATTGTTACGCGTGGCTACAGTATTATAGCTACTAGCTTCCCACGATTTCGAAAGTAATAAAATGCATGCGTAATATGAGCTTAACTTTCTTGTTAAGAAAATGTATGAAACGGGAGATTTTAAGAATTGCAAAATAAATTTTTGTTAGTTAAAGTTGCTATTTATAGCCACAGATCTACCAGCTAGTGGGTACACGTTCAATCTTGAAGGCACGTAACTGTAGCTTGGCTAAAGGTCGCCACAAACGACATATCACGATATATTAATATAGCGAGAAATAGACAGATGTATAGTACTGTAAATACTTCTTCTTAATCATTTATTTATAATAATAATTTAAAACACATTTAATTAATTTGTTATATTTTTTATAATAAAGAAAAACTATTTCACAATCATTTTTCCAACATCCTCACTTCATGTCCCCTGCTCATCTCTCTATTCTTTTTTATTCTTTTTCAAATTTCAAATTTTTTATTCTTTTTTTTAAAAACAAATCTTAAGTGGCCTGTATCATTGTATAGGTTATATTCAATGATCACAACCTTTACATTCTCCCCCCCTTAGAGGATAAAAAAAAAAAATTTTTTTTCCAAAAAAAAAAAAAATTTTTTTTTTTTTTTTTAAGTTACAAAATACTGGACACCCTACCTAAGGTTGGAAAGCATGATAACAAACTAGAATGAACCAGATTAGATCCAGCTAGGACCTAGCTTTTCGAAGCAATACATTTCGAAAAACTTGAAAAGCAAAAAACCAACCAAAAATTGCCTTTCTAATCTTAGTTATCCGAACCACACTAACTACGATGCCCTTATATCATATCACTCTTTTCATAAAATATTAAACTACTTCATCTTTAAAATTGATTTATCCAATAATAAACAAGAGTGATAAGGCATCCTTAAAACTATCACACCAAGACACAAAGCATATATCATCAACAATCAATCAGAAAAACGTTCATCACCAAACAATTAATGCTCTTATAAAAACTATCGAGCTTCAATTATGAGGTCAGCATCATAGATCCGAAAGATACGCTAATTTAACAGCTTTCCAGCTTAATGAGAAAATTTACATAAGAAACCATTATAATTGATAGAATCCAGAGATTATCAAATTAAAATTTAAAGTATGCTCAGATAATACTCAACCGTCTTTTCAATTATTTAGGTATAATTTCTACTAAGTAATCCTGAATGCTCGGGAATGACCAATTTATTCCACATTTAGAATTCCTTCTCGTGAGATAAATTTACCAACCATTCTTCTACCACAAGTAACGTTTTAAATAATCAATCATTCTATTATCTAAGTAATTATAAACTATTCGCTAATCATTATTATCTAACTATTACCCAATAAATAAAATAAAAATATTATCAGTAACCTCTCACTATAATACAACTTCTTTCAATTTTCAACCTTTCACATTTCTCTCCTAATGAACAAATACTTTACTCTAGCACCTACTTTCCTAAATCCTATCTTATGAGTTCTATCTCTAAAATGCGTGATATCCCAAAACAGGATTCCATGACAAATAGCCTATGGCCTTACCATGTTGCATTCAAAGATATTACCCGTTGATACGACTCATCCAACTAACTCTACCAAGCCACTCCCTTCGACATTATAACTCAATACAACCCATTATTATACCTATTAATCGTTCCACCTTAATACTATAATCATAATCTAGTACGAAATACTCACTATCCAATTACTATGTTAATATATTTATCTCACATTTTTAACTAAACATTCAAAATATAAATATGAAAAAATAATTAAATTTTTGATGTGGTTCCTTTTCATTGCATCTTACTTATGTACAAATTTGCTGACGTCATTATGAAGTCTCGCCGATCCCGAACAATATGAAACACACCAAAATAAAACAATATTAGTAAATTATAATTATCACCATATATATAACCTTAATCTAATTGAATCACTAAACCAATTTACATCATTATGCAAATAATTATTGCGAACAT
Organism: Orgyia antiqua; assembly: GCA_916999025.1. Taxonomy (NCBI): domain Eukaryota; kingdom Metazoa; phylum Arthropoda; class Insecta; order Lepidoptera; family Erebidae; genus Orgyia; species Orgyia antiqua. The sequence goes on from OU779869.1 coordinate 21,553,895, forward strand.
TCTTGGTAATTTACTTCTTGGAACTCTTCCCTTAGTCTATCAAATACCTCCTGCACGCTTTTGCACGTGTCTTTAATGCCCCGGAAGAAAAGTAAGGCGTTACCCCTTAAAAATGAGGGCAATAGTGATAATTTTTCTTCTTCAGACGAGCATCTCTTGAAAGTTATTAAAGCGTAAAACATTTCTTCGAATTCATCTAGGCACTCCTGTGCGCAACCACCGAAAGTTATCGTGGCTAGTTCCATCTTAGTTATAAATAATTTATAAAAATATAATAAAAAGATACGGCTACTTCTCTGATAATAAATATTTATCCTGTGTCGACCCTTTGCTCGTCAACACATCCCTGGGCGTAGGAGCTGGTTTACCAATCGGGCCGCTATACCCGGCGCCTCCACCATTTGTAAATACTTCTTCTTAATCATTTATTTATAATAATAATTTAAAACACATTTAATTAATTTGTTATATTTTTTATAATAAAGAAAAACTATTTCACAATCATTTTTCCAACATCCTCACTTCATGTCCCCTGCTCATCTCTCTATTCTTTTTTATTCTTTTTCAAATTTCAAATTTTTTATTCTTTTTTTTAAAAACAAATCTTAAGTGGCCTGTATCATTGTATAGGTTATATTCAATGATCACAACCTTTACAGTACCGTATAGCAGGCTGCCACACATGGCAGATATATAGCTCCGTAGTAGTCGTTGCTTTATACAGGTTGTTTAATGTAGATGTTTTAAAATGTATTTAAATAGGGACTACTAATGATTTGTTAACCGACTTCAAAAAAGGAAGAGCTTCTCAATTCTTCTGTATGATCTTTTTTTTTTAATTTTTTTTTATATTTGTTGCGTCATAACTTTTAACTGAGCGAAGCGATTCTAATGGTTCCGGTCGTTCCCGTGTGGTCCCATTAGCACCAGGTTAGGATCTGATGGTTATCTCCTGAGAAATCGAGGAAAACCCTCAAATTTCAAAACACATAAAGTCGGTTGAACTTTTTTTTAAAATATACTGAATTATTTTATAGACGTTCAAGATTAGTAGCACTTCATTCAACTCATATTTAAACGATTTTTTAAACAGTGTAACTGAAAAAAAGTATTTGTTTGATCTCAATATCTTCCGACCACGTGTGATTACATTTGTGATCGGTATCTTTAGACGTCAAAAGTCGTGATGTGTTAACTTTAGTGAAATGTTACTGCGCTGTTTTACAACGTTTATCTTGATTGTGGCTGTCAAACTAAAACATGTATCAAGCCTACTGTCAGAAGGCTGCACAGATAAAATAACTGACAAGAATTTTACTGCTGCCGTGATTTAATCTCACTTATATTTTAAGTAGCTATTATGGTATGCGTGGACATAGAAAATTTTACCCCGTTTTTGCAACATTTTTCACTAATGCTTCGCTCCTATTGGTCGCAGCGTGATTTTATATAGCCTATAGCCTTCCTCGATAAATGGACTGTCCAACACAAAAGGAATTTTTCAATTCAAACCAGTAGTTTAAACAAACTCGTAAGCTTTATAATATTTGTATAGATTTATATCTATTGACGAGCCTTGTGGTTAAGTGGCTTATGGAATGAACTGCCGACAAGAGGTCGCGGGTTCGATTCCCGCTCGGGACAATCATTTGTGTGATTTTTCTAATTGTCATACAAATGTTTGTACTGCGTCTGGGCGTGTCTATGTATTATAGGTATGTTTTTACAAAAGAAAAGTAGTTTATGTATTCTTTCCGTATTCTGGTACCCATAACACAAGCATAATAAGCTTAGCTTGGGACTAGAGGACGTTGTGTGAAATGTCCGTGAATATTTATTTATTTATTTATATCTTGGTTAGATGATATTCTTAAGATATCTTTAGTTCTGCAGGCAAGTAATCCAAGTTAATTTAGTTTAACTTGTTGATATGCTTAGACGACATGATTATCATGGTTTGATAATGGTGACGGTACGGAACCCGAGAGACGGAAAACTCGAAAATAAACCCTGTGCCAACACGCCTGGTTAGCGTGGCACAGTAGACCATAATCCCTCCAAAAGTGGAGGAGACCCGTGCCCTGCAGTGGGTCGTTAATGGCCTGGAGAAGGAGGAGGAGATACGGAACCCTTCGCGTAGAGGTCCCCTATCTTTACTTTAAGAGTATTCTTCCTTTTTAGGGTTCCATACCAAAAGATAAAATGAAACCCTATTACTGAGACTTCACTCTCCATCCGTCCATCCGTCTGTCACTAGGCTGTATCTCTGGAATGGTGATAGCAGTTTGTGTATATTAGTTGATGCTACAACAATAAATAGTCATAATCATCGCTATCCTGCCTTTATCCCCTTATTTGGAGCCCCGTTATTTGGTGTTATTTGGGGTGGGTATGTCGATTGTATAATGATAATAATGGCACGGAGCCCTTCGTATTCGAGTCCAACTCATACTTTATCGATTTTTGATTAGTATAGTTTTTATATAAATATGTATTTTAAAAAAAAAGTTGATCTTACTTCATGCACCTTTGAAATGTGATGGTTTTTCTCGATTTCTCAGAAAATAACCATCATATCCTGACCTGATGCCAATGAGACCAAACGGAAACCAACAGCTTTCAAATAAAAAAAGAATCATTAAAATCGCTTCGCCCAGTTAAAAGTTAGTTATTAGGTAACAAACATAAAAAACAAAAACATACAGACGAATTGAGAACCTCCTTTCTTTGATTCGGTTAATTATCCCAAAATATATCGAACGATAATTAAATACAAATCACAGCATGATAACAATAGTTGCAGTATCATCATGACTCTCATAACCGCGTGTTAATACAGTCGTGTTATGTCACACTTAAGTACTATGTTGTAATATTAACAGTTAAGTTATATATAACCTCGATACATAACGTTTGTTTGTGTTATTTAACCACATTAAGACATTAACACATCCTTTTGCAATGTCAATATTGTGGTAAATACGTTTTCGTCTATACTTATATGTCTCGCAACTAAAATAATGGGATGGAACTCTTAGGCTTATAATATTAAGTGTAGATAAGTATCTACGTTGTATGTAAACCCCATTAAATAGTTACTTTTTTGGTTTTTATAAAAAATACTAGCTGTTGCCCGCGACTTCGTACGCGTGAAATTTAGAAATTAAACTTTAACAAACAGAAGTTTACTATGACTATCAATAGATGGCGTTGTACAGCTTTTTTAAATCGCGCTATAGTTTTGTTTGACACATTAACACTTAAGCTCGTCAAAATTTCTAGTGTCATTTATAAATTAGTTAGGATTAGGATTATATTATAATTATATTTTGTTTTATTATTATAATATTCTACTTAGTTTTAGTTCAAAAACTAAAAAACACGCTTTGAAAATCCTGAATATTTTTTTCAATTATTGCATTGTCATCGGTCCTTGATATAAGTGCAAAATTTCAGTCAGATCAATCCAACTGCTGCAAGTGGCTTAAAAGAACTTTCAAAGATTCCGTTATATAGATTAATACATTGACCTCCTAAACTTGTGCTCTTTATCCGTCAACACAATTCATATTGCGGCGTAATATTTACATTTACCGCTTGGTTGGATTATTACATGCTATTTAATATACATATCAGATATATTTATATCTGATTGATATCTTCGTAACCACTTCAAGAACATTTCAACTCTTCCTAATTAAAAATATGATAATAATAGCATCATTATTATGTGTAAATAAACTTTCAAAATTTTTACCAATCTACATAGGCATGTGCAAAAACTTACTTATTTGTATGAACTAGTTGCTTAAAATTTTTTTTTTCTTAATTTTGTCATTAATTGGCTTTTTAGATGGTAATTAAATGAATAATTAACACCTTAATTTTATTTATATTGCAGAATTACGGTATTTCTACCACGAATGACTATTATTCGCAAAAAAACGGGTCTTTAACGAGATGAATACCAACCCAAATCCCAACAGAAATTTCGGGCAACGAATTCATTAATGATAATATAAATAACTGGTAATGTTATTTTATAATTATTAATATAGCTATATTATCCTAAACTTCACCTAAACTTGTAATATTTTTCTTGGTAGTCGTGGGCCGCCCTACGTCCTTTGCGTTGTCGCTACTCAAAGACTGTTCTTCAACTCTCTTCCTCTTTCTACAGCCCATTAACATCTCAGTTTTGGGCACAGGCTTCCTCCACTTTAAAAGGCATTATGGTCTACGGTGCCGCGCTGACCAGGCGTGTTGGCAAGGGTTTATTTTCGAGGTTTTAGGAGTTTTTCGTCTCTCACAGAGGATGTTATTTGCGTACGATATATTTAGCTGGCTGGTATTAAGCTGACTCTTTTTTTAAGCTCTCGGGAGTGAATGGGGTGGTGACACTTGTATTGTTAATCCGTCACCACAAGTAATAGCTGTAGTCAATCCATTAACAGTTAGACATATTTTGTTTACTAAGCAATCCTCTAAGAGCCTTTCTCAACTGAGCTCTCTTACAATAACGTATTCTGATTCTGATCGACATATTATTAACATTTAATATACTCGTAACGTAACTTAGCAACTCCATTGTCCTTCTAGTACAATAATGTGCATAATATTCGCAAAAGCGAAAGAGTGTTTTAGCGAATTGTAGACCAAGGTAATTATTAAATTACATACTTTGTATTCGTTCATTCATATTATAAAATGTCCAATAACTGTAAATATTTATGAATCAATTATATGGATGATATTATTTTCAATCGGCTTCAAAACAGCAAGGTTATAAGTATTTAATTTATAATTCACATTGATGAAAAAGCTTACGAGAATATTATTCAAATAAGAAAAATGATAAGAGTAGTTTTTGTAGATTCGCGTTGCAAAAAACCGACAACCTAAAGTTTTTTACAGTGTTCCTTCTCGCCCCAGCCATTATGTATTGCCTAGGTATGACCCGGCGAGGGTTTTTTTTTTATAATTTTTTTTTTTTTTCATCGACATTTCACACAGCGTCCTCTGGTCCCAAGCTAAGCTTATATGCTTGTGTTATGGGTACCAGAATACGGATATACTACATATACTACTTTTCTTTTGTAAATACATATGTACTTATAATACATAGAAACACCCAGACGCAGTACAAACATTTGTATGACAAATATAAACATCACACAAATTATTGTCCTGACCGGGAATCGAACCCGAGACCTCCTGATCGGCAGTCCGTTACATGAACCACTAGACCACGAAGCCCGTCTTGGAAGGGTTGGCCCCTTTATTCAGGACCTGACCCGGTAGTGTCACCCTGAAGTTTTATCTTTTTCTAGTACAACTTTAAAGAAGTATACGTTCTTACATGCGTACATAAATACACACTCTTTTTCTAGCGTATGACTAATTAATACCAGCAGTCTTTTCTACATTCAAATTAAATTAATAATTGAATTAAGGTTTAGTATAAAGTTTATACTAAACCTCAATTTAATTATTAATTTAATTAAAACTAAAGCTTAATATAAGACACTAATTTGAACTACTTAGAAGCTTCCGTAATCTATTAACCGCAACAAAATAATGCGTTTTTTGTTCAAATTAGTGTCTCAAATGAGAATCGAACTCACTACAAATGAAACTACATTTAATGTGTTCGTAAATTTTGAGTATTTATTTTAATTTGACGGGCCTCGTGGTCTAGTGGTTCAAATAACGGACTGCCGTTCACGAGGTCGCGGGTTCGATTCCCGCTCGGGACAATCATTTGTGTGATATTTATAATTGTCATACATGTTTGTACTGCCTTTGGGTGTTTACTATGTATTATAATAAGTATGTATTTACAAAAGAAAAGAAGTATATGTATTATATCCGTATTATGGTACCCATAACACAAGCTTAATTAGCTTAGCTTGGGACCAGAGGACGTTGTGTGAAATGTCCATGAATATTTATTTATTTATAATACAAAAATAAAATAAACTTTTTGGTGCACAGAATCTTAGTTATTACAAAGAATTTTGTATTAAGTTCTTGGAACAGCGTGCGTAATTATGTGCAAGCGATATTGTTTTTAAACTGGTTGGGTAATATTGGCCACAGTATATGCGTATATATACGCACCTTTCTTCGCTGAGTTATTATGGCAGACTGCGAAGTTTATGTGTTGACGGAAATGTTATGATGTAATAAAAAGATAGCAGTTATTTCCCCTCCTATACTACAGTATCCCCCCACCTACGTGACTCATGAATATACAGGCTGATGTTTATTTTTAATAAATCGGTGTAATGCGACCAATTTAAAGAGGTGTTTTGGTTTGTCTAGACTTTTTTAGAAAGATTATACTTTTATTAAAAGTTTAAAATACTTTAGTAAATTTTGAATTAGTGTTAATATGAGATTATGTTTGTAACAAAATTAAACATTGAAATACCAATTCTTAAGTATTTTTATTGTTGAAATGAAAATTGTGAATGGTATTTCTGTTTATTATGTTTTTTGTATATTGCTATATAAAAAAATAAGTAAGTTATTAATAAAATGGCAAGTAAATATACACTTTACACACACAAACGCGTAATTTGATACCACAAATGGCACATCTAGTAGTTGACAAAGCAGCGCCATCAACATAACTTATTGCGTAGATGCACGACCGCTGCAGTGGAGCTCTCGGTACCAGAATGGGTACACTACCTCGCTGCAGCACTCTTCCTGTTTTGGATTATATTCGGAAGACGAAGAAGCAACGTCAGTCATTCGGAAATGGAATTGTCATGAGAAAATTGTATGTATCTTTGGTTTTTAGGGGTTGGTTTTTGTTGTAATGTACAAAATCTAGTTTATTCTAAATATATTTATTTAAAATAGAACAAAGTTGTTACTTTTGTATGTACATATTATTATGTATGTCCCTATGTGAGCTTAAATCTTTAAAACTAAACAACGGATTTTGTGCGCTTTTTTAATAGGTTCAAGAGAATGGCTTTTTTATTAGGATTTGGTTTCCAAATTCTACACTTACGAAATTGCCGGCAACAGCTTGTTATTTAATATAATTGGTTGACTAATAGTAGCCTTTAGGCCTTTAGACATAGACTTTAGACATCCGCCTATATAGAGTAAAATTTGACATAGATAACCTTAAGTAATAATCTTAAGCTTTGACCAAAAGTACACTCATAACTTAACTAATTGATAACGTTGTCGGTTAATATTTATTATGCTCCTTTCAAAATTTTATTAACTTATAATTTTTTTATAAAACAAAAGTCATCCGTAATTTTGTCGAGTTATAATCATATCTTGGAAGAAAAGAACACTATGTATAGTACAATTTGTTATGTAGAGTCACTGACCGGTGTCGCTGCCAAGTATCGTTCACATAATATAAACGCCAGTCGCTTGCTGGCAGCGAGCGAAGATTGTATGGTGTATTTAATTTTAAATTGTCGACGGGCCTCGTCGTCTAGTGGTTCATATTATAACGGACTGTCGTTCACGAGGTCGCGGGTTCGATTCCCGCTCGGGACAATGATTTGTGTGATATTTATAATTGTCATACAAATGTTTGTACTGCGTCTGGGTTTTTATTATCTTTTATAAGTATGTATTTACAAAAGAAAAAGAATTTATGTATTATATCCGTATTCTGGTACCCATAACACAAGCATAATAAGCTTAGCTTGGGACCAGAGGACGTTGTGTGAAATGTCCATGAATATTTTTTTTATTTTATTACAGTAATAAATTGGAATATTTTATGTATTGCAAATTTTTTGATACTTATTAACTGCTGATTGCATGTCAAAAAATACTAGAGTAGTCCTTTATAGAATCTGCAGCATTGAATGTCTCGTGTTATGATCTGTCCGTGTGGTGACGGATTAGGAATACAAGTGTCATCACCCCATTTCTTTCCCAGGATGTGAGAGCCAGTTAAGGGACAATAAAAGCAGTTAACGTCTATTGTAAGTGACGGAAAACTCGAAACTTAACTCTGTGCCAACACGCCTGGACAGTGTAAGAGGCCCGTGCCCAGCAATGGGACGTTGATGGGCTGGAGAGAGACATCCGTAGCTCTAAGCTGCAGCGGGATCTTAGACTATAAATTTAATGTTTTAAACACAGAACAAAAATCATGTCTACTAATCTGGTTTAGATTTATATCAAATATGCTTTAGTCGATGTATGGAATCTTTCCTCCTAAATGACTCTGTTAGTAAAAACTGAGAGGCTTTCTTTTGTTTATGTTTTATCAAACGATTAATAACATAAGTTAATAGTGAGTACGTTACAATATAAAATTTTCTAAACGTTCCAAAATCAAATACATTAACAAAATAGAATTTAAAAAAAAGCGGTACTTTAACTTTATAACATGAATTATAATTTTTTTGATTAACAAATAAAAACAGTTAGCCTCGTTAATCTTCCATTAAGGGCCTACATCAATATTATCGTCGACATGTACCTTTTAACACAGCTAGTAGGTATAGAAAATGAAGAATAAGGGATATTTTTTTTGTTTACTCAAAATCAGAGCTTTAGCCATTCAATCTAAAGAAAAAATGAAAACTTCGTACGTAGAAAAATGCACGAAGCTATTTTGGTATCCTCTTAAATTAAAGCTGTACTAAAATTTAACATTAATATCTAACTTAATACTCTGACTAAGATTTATATAGATACCAGTATCTATATAAATCTTAGTCAGAGTATTAAGTTGTACGCGACTTCTTATGCATGAAATCATCACTATCATCATAACATCACGCCTTTTTCCCTTGGGGGTAGGCAGAGACTATATGTAGAGCGCCATCTGCTACGATCCAAACATACTTCCTTGGCTTCATCCACACTCATACATCTGGTCATACATGCCCGACGGTTGTAAGTGCTACGCACTTGCCCCTTTTCGAGTATGCCGGCGATGACATCGGAGTATTTTTTTCTCGGGCGTCCTCTCCCAGCATTTCCACTTACCTCCGCCGTGTATATGCCTTTCGTTAATCGTCTCTCATCCATCCTCTCCACATGACCAAACCACCTAAGCATACTTTTCTCCACCTTAGTCACTACATGCATGAAATCACTTCAAAAACATCAAGTTTATATAACTACTAGCTGTCCCGGCAAACGTTGTTTTGCCGAACTAAAAAAAAAAGGTTTGAAAAATAGATGTTGGCCGATTCTCAGACCTACTGAATATGTATGTAAAATTTCATAAAAATCGGTCAAGCCGTTTCCGAGGAGTACGGTAACTAACACTGTGACACGTGAATTTTATATATAAGAGATATATGTATACCTTTTTATTGCTTAAATATTCCCTTAGTGCCTGACTATATGTGTTTAGTTGTCGTGTTATATCTTTTAAAGTGCGACAAATCTATGGTCACTATTTTGAAAAACTATAATAATTTTAGTAGATCGACATACTACGCAATAGTACTCAGCATTTTCGAGAGATGGCGTAGTACGTATGCAGTTTAATAACGAGGCACGATTGTTTATATATCTCTACTATATAAAAATAAGTCGGGTTTTCCTTCCTGACGCTATAACTTCAGAACGCACGAACTGATTTCCACGGTTTTGCATTCGTTGGAAAGGTCTCGGGCTCCGTGAGGTTTATAGTTAATATTTTTTTTTTTTTTTTTACTTTTTTTTGGTATGGCAAAACAACGTTTGCCGGGCCAGCTAGTTATGTATAAATTTTCTTTACATACTTAAGAACGATTAATTTAAAAATAGAACAGTAAATTATTTTTAAATTTGGGTACTCAACTTCACATAACGTTTTTCCTGTTTTTGCAACATTTTTCACTGATGCTTCGCTCCTGTTAGTCGCAGCGAGATGTTATAATAGCCAATAGCTTTCCTCGATGAATGTGCATTCTAGCACTAAAAGAATTTTTCTAATCGGTCCAATGGTTCCTGAGATTAGTGCGCGTTCAACACTCAACAAAAATAACGCACCATAGTCGTGGAGCATCATTATGCTATAAAGATATAATAGTACTGAAATGAGGACTTTCTAAAATGACCGCAGGCAACCCGTCAATCCTTATAAGGAACAAGGAACAGCTAACAAATTTACCAGCTTAACTGTTAGACGTAAAACCTGCTCTATCTGATGGCATGCCGTACGCTCGCCATAAATAACATTTTCCTTCGTTGCATGGGAGTGGCAGTGGTACTTTGTACTTATATATTTCTATGGATTTCTCTTTGAACCTATCTTTCTACATTTATCTAAAGAAGAAGGTTGAATCTGATGTTGTATTTAGGCACAGCTGAAACTACTGAGACTAGAAAGGTTAAAGCTGGCATGCTGATTCCATTTGCACTGTTTCTATGAATTTTGACCATTAAGATGCTCGCATCTTAATGGTCGAAATTCATCGAGATAGGGAGTGGAAGCTTGTATGAAAGTTTGTTAACTATACTAATATTATAAAGCTGAAGAGTTTGTTTGTTTGTTTGTTTGTTTAAACGCGCTAATCTCAGGAACGACTGGGCTGATTAAAAAAAAAATTTTAAGTGTTAGATAGGGCATTTATTTTTTCTTCAGGCTATATGATATCACGCTACGACCAGTAGAAACGAAGCAGTAGTGAAAAATGTTGCAAATACGGGGAAAATTTTCTAAATTCAACGCGGACGGAGTCGAGGGCAACAGCTAGTTTTTATAATATAGAGTTCATTTGAACAATGCTTGGCTGTCAAGAAAAAAAAAACTTTACAATACTTAACTTTTCAATAATTTTTCGTAAAGAACAAATTGTCTTCGCCTTAAATAGAGACAATAACAAAAGTGATAATGGACACGTTCTTAATTTTATTCTATTTACCAAATTGAGTTAGTTTAAAATTATTTATTGGCCTTGGAAATGGCCAGATTGTAATATTTTTGATGAATGTAGTCTACAAAGACCTGAAAAAAAAATAGTACTTCGAATTCTTAAAAGTGTAATAATGGAGGGGGTTTGTTTATAATTTTTAGCATTTTTGACAAAAACTGTACCGCAGTTTTTCTTAAAAGTATAATAGAAGGGTTTTTATCAAAATTTATCATTATTCACATAGTCTGTCATCATTATGAATATTGGCGTGTCGGCAGAGGAAGTTACGGGTTAAAGGCTTGCAGAACCAGTTCTTCAAAGGCTTATAAAGTTCAATAAATAATTTTACTATCTAATAAATATTAGAGAAAACGGAAAGGATTTGAAACGTCATTATGATAATGAAAATGATTTAAACGACAGGAAAATTACTGTAATAGAATATTAATAAGGTTCTTTAGCCTTTCTAGATAACTAGATATACCTGTTATATTCTACAGATATTTTGCGTATTAGAACATGAAAATATATTAAGTTACTAACTGTGCCCCGCGATGTTACCCGCGGTAAAATGATAAAATAGTACTTAGTTCCTTTTTTATTATACTACGGGAACATTGCATTTTTTAGGATAAAAAGTTGCCTATATGTTAATCTGGTATATAAGCTACATTATTGTAAAGTTTCATTAAAATCCATTCAGTAGTTTTTGCGTGAAAGAGTAACAAACATCCATACTCACAAATTTTCACATTTGTAATATTACTAGCTGACCCGGCAAACGTTGTTTTGCCATACAATTGTTAGGGGTAGACAAATAATTTGAAATAAAATATTATTGCGACTATAAATTGAAATGTAGGCTATCCTATCTTTCAAGTTGGGTCAAATTGCACACGGTCTGCAAATCAAATTTAAAATCGGTTTAGTAGTTTAGGAGTCCATCGCGGACAAACATCGTGACACGTAATTTTATATATAAAGATTAGGATTAGTATCTATGGTTGGTGAACCTCTGCTTGCCTGTTGACCTTAGCTCGTTTTCTAGTATCTTAACTTCCGAAGTAATGTCATCATGCCTAAACCTGTTGTATTGCTATAAAATAAACAGTAAAAGTAAATAATCTGAGGTTATAACAGAGCTAATTGATTATTCAATAAAATATTCTCTTAACACTTGCCTGACTCATTTATTCAAATAAAAATCAGGATTTAGACGCTAAAATCTAAAACAAATGTATGCGTTTATATTCGTAAAAAGTGATTTCATTTTAAGGAAAAATTCAAAGAAGTTGGGAAACTAATTACAACTGCTTGAAATGAGTTACTTTCATTTTAAAATAATTAGACTACTATGTGGCTAGTGGAATAGCGAACAGTGTTTTTATTAAAACCTTTGTGATTAGACCTAGGTGGCTTAGAGCTGGTCTTCTAGGTCGAGTGTTTAAATTGTATAGTTGTTTATTGGATAATCTGGTGGAAGCGCCGTATCAATTGTATAGAGCAATGGTTAGCACAGAAACTCTACTCGTAAACGATCACACCGAAATTAAAGGCACTGACTTTTAGTATAAGCAACTTCTAGTTGTAGCAACTAATAAACAATAAACTTATTTTAGTTATTCCGTTCTCATACAAGTTGTTAATGTTTTTAAGTAAAATTATTGACCACACGGTGATAATAGATGGCGCTGTAACGAAAGATTGGAAGGGAATCTTACGTGTGGAGTTTAGAAATCAAACCTTCTTAACAAATTATACAAAAAAGCCATCCTCCCGAATCAATCTATCATTTAAAACGAAACCGTATCAAAATCCGTTGCGTAGTCTTGAAGATATAAGCTCACATAGGGACATACATACAAAAATAATGAATTTGTTATATAATAAGTAAATATTTCATATTTCAATAACATTTTCATTTGTTCCCCTCTCCAGCCCATTTACGTCCCACTGTTGGGCACGGACCTCCTTCATTTTGGAGGGATTATGGTCTAATGTGCCGCGCTGACCAGACGTGTTGGCACAGGGTTTATTTTCGAGTTTTCTGTCTCTCACAGAGGGTGTTCTCTGTGTGCAATATCCGCTGACTTTTACAGCACCCTTGGGAGGTTATGGAGTGGTGACACTTATATTATTAATCCGTCACCACACGGAGGTTCATTTGTTCAGCTTTATGAAAATTTATTTTACATTGACCATAAAGATAGACATTCAATGTAAAATTACAGACAACCTTTGGATGGACTGAGAGGAAAGAAAAATTTAGCTAATTGTGATGTACATACATACACACATACCTACATAATTAAATAACTATAAACACACGTACATGTAAAAATACATAAAAAATATACACATATAAACTCTATATATAGTAGCATATTGACCTATTTGGATAACAACGTCAAGTAATGTTCTTCAGGTACTTCTGAAAGGTATAAAGCCCGGTTTCCACTGCGAAAGGGTAATGTGCGGAAAATGGTTAGGCGGAACGGACTCCTTTTTAATTAAATAGGTTTGAGTTTCCACCAACGAAGAGTTGGTCATTTGATTTCCACTGCAAAATGAAACTGAGATAGAGAAATGAGCGGACTGAGCTGAACGGAAAATGAGAAATGAAAAGCGAATAGATAATTTCCGCCAGCCGGCGCGTAGCTGCGGGAGGCAGACAGCGAGCGAGTCCGTTCTGAACTAGTCGGTGCAGGCCTTGCGCAGCGGACTCTTTTCAATTTCTTTTTACTCGCTCAATCCGCCCCGCTCACCACTTTCTGTGTGGAAACGCTACTATGTAAATTGTAATTGCGAGTTGAGCGGAGTCCGTAAGTACTCCGCTCCGCTCCCTAGAACTGAGCGAGCTCATTTCTACTCTTTCTACACGCTCGGCTCTTTCCGTCCGACTATTTGTTGGTGGAAATACAAGTATGCAGTTTGCGTTTGCGAGTTTAACGAAGTCATTAATGGGTCCGTTCCGCTCGCGGTGGAAACCGGGCTTAAAGCCCGGTTTCCACTGCGAAAGGGTAATGTGCGGAAAATGGTTAGGCGGAACGGACTCCTTTTTAATTAAATAGGTTTGAGTTTCCACCAACGAAGAGTTGGTCATTTGATTTCTACTGCAAAATGAAACTGAGATAGAGAAATGAGCGGACTGAGCTGAACGGAAAATGAGAAATGAAAAACGAATAGATAATTTCCACAGAGAACGAGTTCACTTGATGTTTTGAGCTGGTTGCGTGTGGTCGTGTTGTTGCGATGTTATCGAGTGAGTGAGTGTTTATGCGAGCGAGTCCGTTCTGAACTAGTCGGTGCAGGCCTTGCGCAGCGGACTCTTTTCAATTTCTTTTTACTCGCTCAATCCGCCCCGCTCACCACTTTCTGTGTGGAAACGCTACTATGTAAATTGTAATTGCGAGTTGAGCGGAGTCCGTAAGTACTCCGCTCCGCTCCCTAGAACTGAGCGAGCTCATTTCTACTCTTTCTACACGCTCGGCTCTTTCCGTCCGACTATTTGTTGGTGGAAATACAAGTATGCAGTTTGCGTTTGCGAGTTTAACGAAGTCATTAATGGGTCCATGCTTAATAGTTACCGATTTTGCTGTCGTTATGTTCTCAGCTAGAGAATTCCACAGATGCGCTGCTTCTACTGTGAAGGACTTCTTTTAGCTCTTGTTCAAGGCATAAAGACGAGCACACACTAAATAATAATAATAAATATTCATGGACATTTCACACAACGTCCTCTGGTCCCAAGCTAAGCTTTATATGCTTGTGTTATGGGTACCAGAATACGAATAGAATACATATACTACTTTTCTTTTGTAAATACATACTTATAATACATAGAAACACCCAGACGCAGTACAAATATTTGTATGACAATTAGAAAAATCACACAAATGATTGTCCCGAGCGGGAATCGAACCCGCGAAAAATGCGTCTGCCATACGTTTTGTGTATAGACGATACGTAGAAATATCTCTTTCAGTCTTGTTTAACAGAGCGTTCTTAAAGTGTATTTATTGTAAACACGTTTAGTATGGTAATGATAAGTAACAATTTGACTCGCTTCACATAATTGACGGGCTTCGTGGTCTAGTGGTTCGTATAACGGACTGACGATCATGAGGTCGCGGGTTCGATTCCCGCCTCGGACAATCATTTGTGTGATGTTTATAAATGTCATACTAATATTTGTTCTGCGTCTGGGTGTTTCTATGTATTATAAGTATGTATTTACAAAAAAAAAGTAGTATATGTATTCTATCCGTATTCTGGCACCCATAACACAAGCATAATAAGCTTATCTTGGGACCAGAGGACGCTGTGTGAAATGTCCGTGAATATACATAATTATATTATGCATGTAAAATATGCTGAAACATGACTCATATGTCATTCAGATGTAAACAGAACCATTCCAGCTCAACATTAACGGCTGCAACTCAGATTCAAAGCGTGTAATTTGAAGACGAGACGGCTCTACGTGAATGGATATGGTCTTACTCATTATACTGATTTGTTTAAGTATTTAAAGTATGTTAACATTCGGTGTTATGGAAATGCCAAGATTTTTATGTTTATCGGTAGTAGTCACAAGTTTATCTGCATCAGTTTGTATTTCTATGCCAAGATTTACCGGGTCCTTAAATTCGTCATAAAAATGCGGCTACTCAAGTAAGCTAACTACGGTAAAGAAAGATTTCTACCGACATTGGTCTGATGTTAATTCATTGATTGAGTAAATTAACAGTGTATTATCTATCAAATTTAAGCGGCAATATTGATTAATTATTATGTCTAGGACTTGGAATACCGTTCCATAGTTCTACGGATTAAAGGAGATTTTAAGAAAATACCCAACAAGGTAAATTGCTAAACAAGTCTGTATTAATATTATAAAGCTGAAGACTTTGCTTGCTTGAACGTCCTAATCTTAGGAACCACTGGTCCGATTAAAAAGTTCTTTCAGTGTTAGATAGGGCATTTATCGAAGAATGCTATAGGCTATATAACATCACGCTGCGACCAAAAAGAGCGAAGCATCAGTGAAAAATGTCGCAAAAACGAGGAAATTTTTCTCAATTCCAAACGTACGTAGTCGCGGGCAACAGCTTAGTAAGTGCCTACATAAGTAGAGTTCAAGTTGTCTGATGTTATTGCGTTATGTTTCCCACACAATTGTTATATTTTTATGTAGAAATGCTAATCTATAAATAAAACTACTTTTTACGTATTTAGACGCGTATATTTGTTTTAATTTTAGCCCGGCGTTTCGGAGACTTTGCAGTCACCATGTACCCGTCTAAATCCGTAAAAAGTAGTTTTATTTATGCAAATGAGTCGTGCAAGTGTTAGAAAATATTAATGCTAATCTATTTCTGCTTGCTGCCGGTGATGTACAGGCGTGAAGTTATGTGTATTATTTCATACAGTTATCTCTTAGTAATGGTTAGCACGCACGCTTGCATAATAAAGCACGTAGCCTATTCACTAGCAAAAGGTAACGTGAGACGCATCGTTATAATATTTATCGCTGCCATTTTGTGTCACTGTCTGTTCTTGCTTTTATTTAAATGAGTATATAAATTCTAAGACGATTAACGAAAGGCATATACACGGTGGAGGTTAATGGACACGCTGAGAAAACATACGCTAATGCACGAGAGAAAAACATACTCCGATTATAATGGAAAAAATGATAACCATAAGCGGGACTTAAACTCGCGACCTCGGAATGCCGTTCCGTCGCTCTCCCAACTGAGCTATTAAAATTAACATAAAAAAACATCGCACGATGTTAAACTCGCATTGAGATGATTGTAGTGGAAAATTTGGTAAACATTTGCGTGAACTACGAGTATAATAATAGCTCAGTTGGGAGAGCGACGGAACAGCATTCCGAGGTCGCGAGTTCAAGTCCCGCTTATGGTTATCATTTTTTTTATTATAATTTAGTTTGTTTAGTAAAAAGCATAGCGAGTCCATCGCAAAATATTAATAAATTAATGTAACATACTCCGATGTTATTGCCGAAGCCCTTCGAAAGGGTGAAGTCAACGAAGAGACAAATAGTGGTCCTGGTTAGAGATTGAGCACACAACCTTCATGCATAGTGATAATTTGCTCTACTGATTCGTCGCGAGGCCCGTGTCATTATACCATACTATTCTAATAGACGTTCTTCACAGCTTATTTCAAGCGTTCACGGATGACCATTGTCTAAAAGAAAATTTACCTTTAATGGGCTGCATTTTGTTTCCAACACTGGCTTTCTGTGATCAGAACTCATTTTACATTTTACTCCAATACAATTTAAACATGCTAATTATAAGTGCTGTCAAAATATGCTTCAAACACAGTGTAAGCAAACTTAGGCACATGTCACAAAATAATTGGTCAAGTGCGAGTCGGACTCGCGCACGAAGGGTTCCGTACCATTATCTATGCAACATAAGGCAACGTTATTAGTATCGAGCAAGAAACAGTAAAAAAATCATGTTTGTTGTATGGGAGCCCCCCTTAAATATTTATTTTATTTTATTTTTAGGATTTGTTGTTATAGCGGCAATAGAAATACATCATCTGTGAAAATTTCAACTGTCTAGCTATCACCGTTCTTGAGATACTGGGTACGGAACCCTAAAAATCATGTTTGTTGTATGGGAGCCCCCCTTAAATATTTATTTTATTTTATTTTTAGTATTTGTTGTTATAGCGGCAATAGAAATACATCATCTGTGAAAATTTCAACTGTCTAGCTATCACCGTTCTTGAGATACTGGGTACGGAACCCTAAAAATCATGTTTGTTGTATGGGAGCCCCCCTTAAATATTTATTTTATTTTATTTTTAGTATTTGTTGTTATAGCGGCAATAGAAATACATCATCTGTGAAAATTTCAACTCTCTAGCTATCACCGTTCTTGAGATACAGCCTGGTGACAGACGGACGGACGGACGGACGGACGGACGGACGGACGGACAGCGAAGTCTCAGTAATAGGGTCCCGTTTTTACCCTTTGGGTACGGAACCCTAAAAACGGGTCAAGTGCGAGTTGGATTTGCACAAGAAGGGTTCCGTAACGGTTTTATCATAATATTCGTTATACTGACCCCAAAAGATAGGACTTCAAATAACGAGAGCAGGAAAATGATAATTATACTTATTTGTTGTTGTAGTATTAACTGATATACATAAAATGCGATATTTTCAGCTATCTAGCTATCACCGTTTCCGAGATACAGTCTGGTGACGGACCTACAGCGAAGCGACCTTCTCAGTAATGGATCCCGTTTAACCTTTTGGTACGGAACCTTAATAGTACATTACGATATTAGTGCGTTAAGATGGTTATAACATGCGAGGCGGAATTTCAGTTCGTAATTGAGCCAAGCATGTTATAATCAATACGCACGTATATCGTACGACGTTTTTCAACACATTTGCGAGGAAACAGAAAAAAAACATTCACAATACAAGTACAAAGAAAAGAAAATTTGAGAAAAATGGCGCGAGAATTATTTTCTGCCGTGGCTACGTGAAAATGTTGGCAAAGACGCTAGAGCATGCAGCCAAGTTTTTAATTTACCGAATAAACTTTTTTTATTTTATTTTAAATAAACTGAATCTGTGAATGCACACTGTTGCTTTCCCGCCATTTTAACAGCGCGCTAGCGCTGCCTGCTGACTGGCGCCGCGCGGCGATTAGTTCGAAATTTGAATAGCAACAGCGCGCTGCTCGAGTCGTGCGGCGGCGATCAGTTCCATATTTGAAATGGCAAATAATACTGTTATGAAATTTGTATGGATGGGCTATAACTTAACTATTTGCTTTGGTAACACACGCGTTTTTTATGACCCGCTTTACATATTTAAAACCGGTGGAATTACATCAGCTTTACGAGCAAGGGTGTTAAAAAATGGTATTTACATAATCATGTCTGTTTGCTAACAGGTGGAGGCCCCTACAGGAAACAAACCTTAACTAAAGTTTTTTATTTAAACACAAAGTTTATACAGTCCGCACTCATTACACTACTTGTTTTAGTTTTATTATGACTAAAGTTTTTTGGATGAAATTATTTGTTTTGTACACAGACGTAACTATAATTTCCGCTACGGCCTTTGACCTTACATTAATAACGCGTCCAGTCCAGTTTTTAAATCATCTGACCGATTCTAATTGGGATTGTTCATAAATTTTGACTTGCAGTATTTAAGCTTTTTTTTTTTAGAAAATATAGCCTATTTTAAGCAACTAGTTTCAACATTATTGAAAATTCACAATATGGAATTTGTAAAAAATTCTTAAAGATATTATTTTAGATGTTGTGACGTCATCGTTGTACGCATCCTGTGGGTACTGCCTTTTCCTGATAGACTTAAGACAGATTGCAATACATCTTTTCAAAGTTGCCAAATTGATATAGACCAATTTCAACTCCACCACAGAGTAGTATATCCCTAAGAACGCCTTAATATTTTAAGTCCTTCATTTCAAGGGCAAATAGCGGTCATTTGCTTTTTTGGAAAAATAATCGTTAATATAACAATTTCTCAGAATAGAACTAGATAATGGATCATGATCAGAAACTCTATTCCCCGAAACGGTTTACGAATTAAGAGTTTTAAAAAATTTGAACAATGCCAATTACAACAAAGACACCAGTTTTCACAAAATTCCGATATTCCCTAGTCCATATAATTAAGACTCTTGACAATAGTTTGAAGGGAAGTTCATTTTTCATTTGTTCGTCTGTTGTAATTTTATTTATGTAAGACAATTCTTACATAAATAAAATTACACCAGACCAGACCCTTCGCTTTCACCTGCGTAAAATTAACGGCCATTTTCAATAATTGGTTTTTATTTATTCTTTAATCTATCTACGATTACGGATAGATTGTCCTTGTTCCTCGTTTATCAGTTAGATATTTCTTTCTGTCTTATTTTGTAAAATTTTCTTCAGTTAAAAGTTTTTTTTCTTAATTTAATGTTGGAGAGTTATTATCCAAAATAAAAAGTGATATTATAAACCGTAGGAATCTGTGACATTTTTTAGTTTTAATTCGTCACGATAAAAAACGAGCCACATTTCTGGTTTGATAAACCTCAGTAGCCTTTTAAAGATTAACGGTGCGTGACTGTTTCTTTGATAGTTACCTAGTGATGCATCCAAATGACAATCCCATCCTTTATTTTTGTTACTATATAGAGCATAGTATCTTGTGCAACTTATTTATCGTATATATAAAATAGTTTATTTACGTTTCAAATGTTCGAATGATATTACATAAGAAGTATAGATTTATGATGGATTAGTACTACCCTACTTCCTACTCAATTTTATAAGTATGAATGTATAATGAATGTAATAAACTTAATAGATGTAAGAATGAAATAAAAACACTTTTTACGGATTTAGACGCGTGTATTTGTTTTAAATTTTAGCCCAACGTTTCGGATACTTTGCGTGAAAGAAAGTGATAGAAGCATAGATATACTCTTCATCTATAATATAGCGTAAAAACAATTAAAATCGGTTTAACTTTCGCGAAGAAAAAAGGGGACTACGATGTCCATATTTTTATATGGAGCATAATTTGGTATCGTGCCCTCTTAATTTTAAATTCAGGTGAAACTGCAGACATTAGCTAGTAGGCTATATTATGAAAATTTGTTATTAGGTGAAAGAAACCGCGGTAAAATTGCTAGTTAGAAATAAAGTAGCATACAATCAGTCCACTTAAAGCCAGTACCGTAAGTAATTGGGTATGTCAATCACAATATTGGTGAGCATATGATTGCGATTCTTCGCGGATTCGTCACCCCCTCATCCTTTGTGATCTGTTTGGTGGCAATTAAGTGTCAGACGGTAGACCAATTGCTCTTATTAGACGACTTAATTAAGTCACTCATAAAGCAATGAATACACTTTGCATTTTATATAGAGCATTGTTTCGCCCCGAAAAGCGGCAGGACGCACTCCGAGGTGGGCAACAGTCGGTTAAGTCTAGTGGGAAAGAAAAGGAGAAACTATACGTATTAATGTCCAGTAAAACCACTTTCTGCATCTGTGTTGTCAGTGATTTACTAATGCATTAGCTGCTGATCGTAACTTCGTACGTGCGGAATTTAGTAAACAAACCCTAACAAATTGTACAAAAAAGCTATCCTTCTGAACCATTCTATTAAAAAAAACCGCATAAAAATCTGTTGCCTAATTTAAAAAAATATAAGCACACCTAGGGACATTTATACAAAAATAACGAGTTTGTTTTATAATAAGTAAAGATATGTTTTACACGTTATGGGTTTCGACGGTAGAGAGCCTTCCTGGCGCTGATACCTGCAAAAAGAAATTCTTACCTATTGACTTGATATTCGTTTTAGGTCTATTATATGACCTAATGAAATATTACTTTAGTTTCAAATCTGATTTAAATTATATTAGTTTTACACTTTGTACCACAATTTATAGTTATTTTCTTTAAATGTTCTATTTCCTGCATATTCTCTTTAAATGCATTGTATACAGTAATTAGCATAATAATAGCGTCTCGTGTACACTTCACGTAAGGCATCCACTTGACACGATTTCATAGTTAATCCTCGCCACGGTCGTATGTCACGGTACTAACAATTACATGTGCTGTGTGTTGTTATGTCACACATTTTCACGGTTCCTCGGTACTGTGCTTCGTTCAAAACGTAAGTTTATTTATTATATTAAACTTTATACATTATTTATTATAGTTTTTCATATCTCTTTCTATGTTTGCCACAATTTTCACATCCATCTTCCCTTCATCTGTCCATCAACCTTTCTCCATCCAATGATAGACATAGGCCTTCCCCATATAACGCCACGACGCATGGTCCTACGCTATCTGCATCCAGCAGCTTCCACAAATTTGACGATATCGTCAGTCCACCTAGTTGGGGGCTGCCTACGCTTCGTCGTCCGGTTCGTAGTTGCCACTCTAGGACCTTTCTTGCCCAATGGTCGAGCGAGGTGCATCCCCATTGTCACTTCAACGTGTTAACTCTTCAGGCTATGTCGTAGGCACCGGTTCTTTTACGGATCTCCATACATTATCACGTAGACTTAACACATCACTACTTTACAAAACATTTCTTTTTTGTAATCCTTGAACATAAAATTGGTTGCATTTTACCATGTTATCGAGTTTTTACCCAAGGGATCAAGTCTGCTAATACAATGTTGTCACAATGACAGTTCAATGGCACCATTATGGCGCCATAGTGGCATCATTTTTGACAAAAAATCTAGTTTGGTGTCATAATGACGCCATAATGGTGTCATAATGGCGAAATTTTATCTGGTAGTCTACTATTATTTTTTTTGTCAAAATCACCCCATTATGGCCACCATAATGGCGTCAGTGACTGACCATTATAACAACATTGTAATATGATTGTAATAGGTGAATTAGCAGACTTGGCCCCCACTTCTGCTTCATAGTATTCATTTTTGGAACAAACATCTCGAAACACAAAATACTTTAACACATATATTTTTGATGTCTAATTTTAATGTTTGCTCCATGCTTGCATTTAACTTAATATTTTACCTAAGGTATTATTATACGGACGTGAGCATACAGCATCTTAGCTATTATTAGTAATAGTCCGTGTCTAATGATGTGCAGCTCCGTCACACTTCACCTACTGTGTCGGATTGATTTCTAAAACCAACTTGTGTTGTTAGCACATTGTTCCCACTACGTTGTCTTGTCCGATAATCTGCATTCTAGTACTAAATACCAATACTTCTATACTAATATTATAAAGCCGAAGAATTTCTTTGTTTGTTTGTAAGCGCTAATTTTAGGAACTGCTGGTCCGATTTGAAAAATTATTTCAATTTTGGGTAGCACATTTATCGAGTAAGGCTACTGGCGATATAACATCAGGCTGTGACTAATAGGAGCGAAGCATCAGTGAAAAATGTTGCAAAGATCTGAGAAGTCCACGCGTATGAACGCGAGTGACAGCTGGTACAAATACACGACTTTGTTTTATAATAAGTAAAGAAAGACCTTATAAAAATCTCTACTCTACTCTAAGCCACCGTGGCCCCCTTTGACTATTTCTAATTAGGTAAAATTGTATATTCGTTAGTAGTATGTAATGTTTTATCTCATACATTCGTAACACACTGCTGCGATCATTGACTCACCTGTCTCTAAACAAAACATCGTACTGTCAACGACCTCCCGACGTCTTACATATACTCAGTGTTATTGTGTTACGTCACATTCGAACTTTAGTTGTGTTACACCGTGATATTATTTGAATAAATGTATATTTTTTTCTATTTTTAATATTAGAATTGTATTTTTACTTGCATATTTGGATGTAAGAAATTTTATTTGGGATGAAATTCCTTATCTATACTTATAATAAATCTGTAGAGAGGTCAATTCTGTACATGAAATATATTTTCAAAATAACTATCAGGGGGCGATTAGTGATGGATACTGATGCCAAAAATGCAATCAGTAAAATTTTTGTCTGCCTGTCTGTCTGTCTGTCTGTCCCTCTGTATGTTCCTTATAGAAACAAAAACTACTTGAGGGATTTTAACGAAACTTGGTACAATTATTCTTCATACTCCTGGGCAGGTTATAGTATACTTTTCATCACGCTACAATCAATAGGAGCAGAGTAGTGAAGGGAAATGTTGGAAAAACGGGAAAAGGTGCTCCATTTTTTAAGCTTCCGTCGCGTGTGCAGCCTTAATGGTTAAAGTTAAATAGAAATCATGTATGACGGAAATATTCTACATAAAATTGTCTAAAAAATATCCCGAAACAGCACATATCTATATTTTATGGTTGACTCACAATCACACGTGTAAC
The DNA here is from genome assembly GCA_916999025.1 of Orgyia antiqua. Classification (NCBI taxonomy): domain Eukaryota; kingdom Metazoa; phylum Arthropoda; class Insecta; order Lepidoptera; family Erebidae; genus Orgyia; species Orgyia antiqua. The sequence goes on from OU779869.1 coordinate 21,577,628, forward strand.
TCCTGATAGCTTAGCAGTTCATTCATTCTGAATAAATTTGTTTACTCTTACGTTTATAATACTCTCACTCAAGCAGTAGTTAAAAATGTTGCAAAAACGGGGAAAATTTCCTAAATTCTACGTGGACGGAGTCGAGGGCAACAGCTAGTAGGAAATAAGTAGGCAGGTTAATTCTAAAGCAGGAATAGCAAATTAAACAGGTCCTCGCGCCTAGGGGGCCAAATTTAGAAACTTCATTACTTCTTACCAAGATACAAGGACCAATAAAGCAATCAAAGGGCTCCTTGCCAGTGTTTGCTATAGGCTTCGGGCTAGTTTAATCCGGCACTGAGTAGATACAAACAGTTTGTATAGTAATTGGATAAATATATTTATTTATTGCATATGAAAATTACAACGACAAAATTAGGATGTGCTAAAATTATCTTAATAAAACATAATTGAATATTTTTTTTAAAAAGTTAAAAGTAAAAAGTTAAAAGTTAGTAAAAGACACCATGTGCCTTTGACATTGGAGGGTTTTCCTCGATTTCTCAGGAGATAACCATCATATCCCGACCTGGTGCCAATAGGACAACACGGGAACCACCAGCCACATACAGACGAATTGAGAACCTCCTTTTTTTGAAGTCTGATAAAAAGATTATTTATAAATATTTTTTTTAATCAAAAATCTGTTAATTTTAATCTGTTGTCGGTCCTAATACTATGAGAATGTTATTATGGTGTGACTTTTACAATGCTTAACCCCCTGTAGACAAGACTCAGTAAATCTTGTCTATATAAGTTAAAAATATTAAAACAATTATGAATTTTGACATGTTAAAAAATAAATTCAAATGAAACAAGATATTTCGTTTCATTTGTTCGTCATAACCTTAATTAAACAGTTAATGGACTATGTATCAACTTACATATGCCGTAAAGTACATCGTTACGAATTTCATAATGTATTTCAGAACGTGTCTAGATTTTCTTTGATTTAAAAGCGTCTTGAACTACAGCATCATGTTCTTCAAAAACATTTCTGCAGGGTCGACAACGCGATTCTGGTGTTCCAGACGTCTATAGGCTAAGGTGACCGCTTAACCGTCAGGTAGAGCGTATGGTTGTTTGCCACCGTAAAAAAAAAGTCCTAACCACGCGAAAACATTATTTTGTTAAATCTTATTTTTGTTAAATCTTATTTTTTCTTAAAAATTATGGAAACAGAGTCTGTTTCCATAATTCTCTAAGTCTATTTAATTATTCCAATAGCTACATTAAAATATTATTAAACATTCCACTAAATGTTCGATTTGATAGTGATATAAAATATACCATAAACCACATGTGTTTAGTTCTACATAACCGTGTTTTTCCACAATTTAGGTTACCATATTACGTTTCTCGATAAAAACTGTTGTTTCAACCTGTTTTTGAAAATCACTAGCTTTAATAACATACATGAAGCTAGCCGTGGATGTATGGCTGTATTTTATGTACTAACTGTTGCCTGCAATTTCCTACGCGTGGAATATAGAAACTAAACCACAAACTAAAATTTGCAATCAACCTCTTTCCTCTATGAATTAAACTATTTTTCTTAAAGTTAAACAATTATTTAATTTTTATGTGAAATTTCTGGCTATACGTCGATAAAAACTCAATAAAATTCTATGCATTATTTTGTATAGTGGCGTACAAACCGATGTCAAATTTATAATAACCAATTCCTTGATGAAATGATGATAAATGAATAAATATTTTAAAAAGTAGTTTTGACCAACCCTACCACAAATAACACAAAGTCGGTCAATTACATCACTGTCCAAACAACCTCATTTCTACTTTCTATTGGGATTTATGTATTTTATATAACTCGTTCTGTGAAAAAATCATGTTTGTTGTTACATGGAATTGACGTCTTTGTAAATGTTTGGGAGCATTTACAAAGACATCAATCACGTTTTTTTTTTTAATTTAATGTACATTAATACTACAACATAGCATATATTATTGCTTTAATTTATACCGCAAAGATTTATATTCGACTCCCAGGCGCAGCAGTTTTTAATATTTTACCAATATTTTATTTTATAAAACTCTTCTACTATTCTGTGGCTGCTTTATCGAACCTGAAAGCCGCGTATAAGCAATTATTAACTTTAACAATCATTATAACTTTAGCAATGCGCCAAACATATTGACAGGATCCTAAACTTTTTATTTCATAAGTTTGAAGTCACATGTGTAGAAGGCACTGGCCTTACTGACTACGCCGTAGCACTTATTCAATGTTATTAAACATAGATTTATTAGTCTTATTTGTTCTTACGTTTTGTAATAAGAAATTAATGAAAGAAATGTTTGTATGTATTGTCATTACGGTATGGATGAGTTGTCACATCAATGCGCAGCGACATTGACTTTCTTATTGAGCTTGTGTGATAGCGGCGGGAAATGATCGCAGGCTCGACACATGCACGCCGCTCGTCGAGAAGCGCGCGCGCATCCACGGTCCGCGAACGCCCGCGCGCCGGGCCCGCGACATGCCCGCAGTGAAAGTTTTTAACATATTCGGTGGGCAGAAGCCGACCGAGAAGAATACGCCCTCCGCACCCCCCACACAAGGGGCGCTACAAAAGTTCTACAGGACCTTCTCAGTCGGCTCCGAACCCGCAGTCGAGAACAAGGGTAGCAAAGTGACTGCGATTGCTGCCTGTCTCGAACGTAAAAACAGTGATCCTGTGAAAAGTAACAGTGATAACGTGCAAAAGTTTGTTTCTAAAGTTATTGTTAACGACTCTGTTGTGAATAACAAGACTGAGTGTACGACGCCGCATCCTCACGTGTATGAAAATGTAAACATTGCCGCTGATAGCAATGTGGTGCAACAAGTGAAATTACTTGACGAGACTAAAGGATATTCCTCTATTTATGAAAACTTACTCATAGTAAAAACAAATGCTGACGCTGAATCGAAATTAAATAAAGCCTTACAATCGTTTGATAAAATACTATCAGAATTCACGTACACTTCTCTTACAACAGATGGTAAAAGTACTAAGACATTTATTCCACCTAAATTACAAAAATCTAAAACTTGCAGTATTATTGAATCACGTTGTATATTAAAGAAAAGTAATTCAGACACTGAAAGCGACAGTAAGACAAGAAATAAAGTAGCACGTAACAATTCTATCGACAAAACAACGAGTCTTTGGAATTTAGACGACATGAAGGGAAAAGAGTTGACTTCACCTCTTGTGCCATTAAATACAACGCCAAGCGAGAAGATGAATCCGGATAAATATGCTACATATAAAATTTCATCAAAAAACACGTCTCGCCCGAATTGCATCAAAACCGAAGACCTAAAAAAACTTGACGTAAAAACAAGAATTCTTAAGAAAACTTTGTCTAATCCACCATCAACGCCCGTTCCGGTCGTATCTAAAACGAAGCCAGTGATGAAAAAAACTGATAAAAAAGCGAGCGACGTAAAGAAAATTATACCTAAAACATGCACAGATAATGGATCGTTAAGCGTTAAAAATAGTTTGGAATGTAGGCAACCTCAGAAATCACAAATGCAGAAAGCAAAAAGTGTGTGGGAAATAGGAAATGAATGTTTAATTCTACCCGGCTTAGAGAGAACCAAATCTACAACTTCTATTGCGGGTTCTCCTAGTAAGATCCCAGTGATAAGGAGTCATATGTCACAAAATAAATTCAGCAGCACGAGGGCACTTTTTTCTCCCACTCCGGTTGATCTAAGTAATGTAGACCAGGCCAGAGAGTGTGCTCAGAAAAAGAAACCGCTTGCACCACGAAAAATCAACGATAGAATTGACGGGAACAGACAAATAAGACAAAAGTCGCAATTTAATCTGAAATCAGACACAAAACGACAAAGCGATAAGGCAGTTAAAAAAGACGCGATTGATACTAAAAAAACGATGTTCTTATCAAAATCTAATTTGAAAGACTATTCTGATGAAATAAATGCAGTGCGGGCGAAATTACAGCACCGAATGGTAAACAAAAGGGACATAGTAATCGAACAAGATACAAAACGAACTAAAAATGAATCGAGCGTAATTGATGCAACTTTGTCTCCTGTAAAGTCTATAGTAAAAAAATTAGAACTTAAAACTGCTCAAGAGTCAAAGACCGATGCATCTCAGTTTGTTAATTGTAAAATTATTCCACCAGTGCATAAGGAGCTGTGTGTAGCGAACACCACCTTTCATAACCATTTGAGCACACTCGTCGGCCGACAAATTAAGTACGTTGACTTGAGGGAAGACTCTAAAACGTGTTCGCAAGTTGATAAGCTCGTTATACATAAACAAACTGATGAAAAGATATCGGATACTCATTCAGATTGCAGCGATGACTCGGGTCATGTTTCCAACGATGCAGTACATGACAATGATCAGGCGTTTGATAACGTCCATGACCTGAGTCCTATCCACAGCAGCGTCGATGAAGTGGATTTCAAAGTGTTAGACGGTCCAAAGAAATTTGGGATAAATTCGCCTGAGAATGCGAAAACTGTGTGTCCCGTGCGGCCTGCTAGGCGCAACGGGCGCGGCAACGAGGTCGCTAGCGGTACCCGCTCTATCGATGTTCCGAAAGTGGACGAACAGGTACGCGACACTTATATTATAGGTAACAACAAATTACAGGTGCTGCTTATTTCCCTACTCAGTCGGTGCAAATATGCAACTATTGAGATCGCAAATTGTACTAACTGTAGCGCTCTATCCGTGCCGAGTACTTAAACAAGATTTAGACTTGAAAGCTCTGTTCTCATTTAAGTGGTACTTCCATCAACGTAGCCCATATGAACGGTCGAAGACCTCTTTACCATTTCGTAACCCACCTTATTTGTAAAATACGCACAAGTAACTGTGAATGCAACGTATATTTATAAATCTAATATATAAAATTCTCGTGTCACAGTGTTAGTTACCGTACTCCTCCGAAACGGCTTGACCGATTATTATGAAATTTTACATGCATATTCAGTAGGTCTGAGAATCGGCCAACATCTATTTTTCAAACCTTTTTTTTAGTATGGCATAACAACGTTTGCCGGGTCAGCTAGTATTTATATAAATTACTCTACTATTTACTTGAACATTCGCGCCAATGAATGGAACAACATCGCTATGCGAGAAGTTTGAAATAACTAAAACTTTCACATTTAATAACTATGAATTGTCATCGGTGCATTTCTTTTTTATACTTACTCTATAAATCTGATATTCATTGGAACATGAGAAATGGAATTTGACCATTAGATATGTTATTGAATGGACGATATTTTTTTAAATCTATTATTGCTACCGATTTCTCCACTCAATAGACATGTGTAACGTTTAGATAAGTTCTTGATTAATATTTATAGCACACGAGAGACACGTTATTAGGGTCTAATTGAGTTGATATTATGTAACTCATCATCGACATTAATTTATCATGTTTTATTTGCATATAAAACGATGATTTGCCGTATTTACGTTGATTACATAATACTTAATGAAGAACAAACGCATTCCGAAATGTTTCCTACGTAATACTTTACTTACATAATTTCAGATTCCGGGACAGTTGATAATGTACTTTATATGGTGCTAAATAAAAACAAGTCGCGGTGTTGTGTTATTCGCAACAGGTGTGCCGCAGGGGTCAACTTTGGAGCTTTTTTATGCGCGTTTATTGACACTTTTACTTTCACCGAATATTCGCGGATTCAAGTCATTATTTGATGTCGTCTGACGTCGTTTATTATGGGATGATGTGCGATACTTGTTTACTTGTCGGTTCGATGTGTAGTTTAGAGAGTAGTCCGTTTATCACGATGATTTATGTTAAGTAGACTGGTCGTAAGAGAAATTACGCACAAAATTCAGTATTTAATTCAAAATTATACTTTACCAGATTTAATCACCAGATTAAAATCGTATCGTAACGGATTAAAAATACACATGTCACCGCCCCATTTCCGCACCAGTAAGAGTAAGGAATATTATAAGTAGTTATCATAAACTGTGAGAGACAGGAAACTCAAAACTAAAGCAGACCTCAAAACTAAACGCCTGGTTAGCAAGATATAGTAAATCAAAACGCTCTCGAACTAGAGATTCGCGTCCAGTATAAAAGATGGTTAAAGGAAGGGAAGGAAATCACTAAAACAGTTGCGATTTTGAGTTTTACTTATCTTATTAAATCTTTTACATACTTCATTCTTTAAAAATTCGCAGCGAGTGCATATTTGGCATTCATATCGATTAGAAGTTTTGCTGCCCGAATCGGTAAGTTCTGTGATTGCAACACAATGGAAATATTAAAAAAACTGCTTTCCAATTAGCGAATTGACAGGCGCCGCAGTATCACCTGTACGTGATGCATTGCAAATAACAACTTGTACACTTTCGTTAAGACTCTCGCGTCACATTGTGACAGCAAAAATACGTGCGTGACCAATAGTTTACCTTTATTCTTGAGGAAATATCAAGTTTATTCATGGAGTTATAGTCTTTTAATATATGCATACATTATTTTAGAATATTTTTGTACAAGCTTTTAATAGCTAATACGTATCTATCAATGTTTTAGTCTATGTAACGGAATATAGTCTATGTAACGGAATGAGATTTTCACCCACATACAGTAGTTAGATTTATCTGAAATTTTGCACACATTTAAGGACCGATGCAATGCAATTATTTCAAAAAGTATTTAGGATTCTCAAGCGTGTTTTTTAGTTATTGAACTAAGGAAATTATTAAAAGTAAAGCTTAACTGTGGGTGTATTAACATAATTTGTATCTAAAACTGTGCATCCGATTTTCGATATTAACATTTCCATCTGCCTTGTGAATTATTCTTGTACGATGATGGGAAAATGTCTAGACTCCCAAATGTTACCGATAGTTATATAAATTATATAATACTTACTTTGTTATGAATTTGTAACGGCCGAAACAAGTTCCCACGTTTTGTGATTCTGTAAACTATCGCGATCAGAACGACTGTGATTCCAAAACAAGATGTTATGAGAAACAATCTTGAGGAATAAATCTGTGATTTAAGGAGCAATAAATGTTGGTAAACTTAAAGTAAAAAAGAAGATGCAGTCTTACTAGGATGATATTGGTTTGAGCTACTGATCCCCCATTGGTCGAAATTTGATTAAAATATTTTAGAAAAACATCAGTATTCTGCCCTCGTCTCTCTCTCTCTCTCTCTCTCTTCACTCCAGCTCATTATCAGCCCACTGTTGGGCACGATCCTCCACCACTTTAGGAGGGTTTGTTGTCCACTATGCCACGCTGACCAAGCGTGTTAGCACAGGGCTCTGTTCCGAGTTTCCGTATCTCGTCCTATATGTTAACTGCTTATAAGCTTCCTTATCTGGCTTTCCCAATCTGGCTGCAGCACCATGGGAAAGAAATAGGATGTTGACTCTCGTACACACAGCCCGTCACTATACGGATAACTGCACTCGTCTGTATTAGCTTTTAGTCTGGCATATTAGGTTGCTTATACAATAAGTATATTGGTTTATTATAAAACGTATTGAATCCAAAGCAGAAATATTTGCAAATAAAGACGAAAAAGAAGAAAAAGAAGCCATTTAAATACGATTCAAGAATACTTATTATTACCATGAACAATGCTCTTGTATATTAGAAAGTATCACATATAGATTATAATTCTAAATTAAAATGTATTCTCAATGTATGACATCATCGCATATTTAAGCAAAACATAATAAAATAACTATATGATTTCTAAAAAATTCTTTTCCAGTTAATGCATAGTTTCTTTAGCGTACGCGTGGAATTCCGAAACAAAACCTTAAAAAATTATATCAAAGTCTTAAATCAATCTATCAAACAAAGACCATTAAATACATTACGTAGTTTTGAAGATATAAGCTCAAATAGAGACATATAGAAACAGCATCTATGTTTTATATTAAGTAAAGATAGTGCAGTTGATGAAAGTGGTTACATAATATTATGTTATTATTCTTTTGCGTGTTTGTTGTATTTCTTACTATTAAATTACAAATGAAACATATTTAATTCAAATTCCGTAGTTTAAGACAATGATAATTAAAAATTTATAAGCATTACATCTATGTTTATTTATAACTTATGGGCCTACATCAATATTATTGTATATCATCGCCGACACGTACATATTAACACAGCCAGTAGGCACAGAAAATGAAGAATTAGGGATACTTTTCCTATTTACTCAAAATCTACTAAATATATTTTAATTCTGATTTACGTGTTTCTATATATAATAGTTACTTATGTTTTTAAAGTTATTTCATTAGTTAATACGCGATAATAGACCGACAAATGAAAAAAATAAGAAATGAGAGAGGTATTTTCGCTAAGATTTTCTATCGAGAAAACTTTTTTCAATTGCGTTTCTGAGTTTATGCGATCCTAGATTATATATTGAAAAAACATATACTTAAAAATTAGAGCTCTAGCCATTCAATTTAAAGAAACAATAAATAAATAAAATAAATAAATAAATAAATATTCATGGACATTTCACACAACGTTCTCTGGTCCCAAGCAAAGCTTATTATGCTTGTGTTATGGGTACCAGAATACGGATATAATACATAAACTACTTTTCTTTTGTAAATACATACTTATAATACATAGTAAACACCCAGACGTAGTACAAACATTTGTATGACATTTATGAATATCACACAAATGATTGTCCCAAGCGGGAATCGAACCCGCGACCTTGTGAACGGCAGTCCAGTACATGAACCACTACGCCACGAAGCCCGTCAAACAATGAAAACTTCGTACGTAGAAAATTGCACGAAGCTATTTTGGTATCCTCTTAAAATGGTAATTAGTTTGTACTCCGTTACTCGTATGTTACGTAATTAGTTATTGGGTGAAGAGTTACACTCTAGAGTTCTTAAGAGTCAGTTAGATCGTTTTAGATGTTTATTATTTAGATATTAGATAAATATATCAAAGCAATTTACGAGGAAAATTACAATCGGCATCGCTATTCTGCCGTTACCAGCCTCATGAGTAGTCTTAGCCATCCTATGTCTGCAGACATCAGCTGCGACGTGGTTAACCCCCGCTGTTATCGTGCCCATTAATATTTCGTTCTTTATTTATCCCGGATTCTGTATATATACATAATTTCTCTGATCAAATTGGTAGGTAACATAAACCACGTACATCTTCATAACAAATTGCTATTGTATTCAATAAAGCATTTCTTTCACTTCGATTCAAATTCAGTCTGCCTTCGTTTCAATTTATTTGGTCACGTCGTCACTTTGAAAATTGCTTTCAAATTAGATAATAAAGTGTGGTTCAGTACTCGTATGCCCATCACGTTTGACTTTCTAGGGGAAAGTCTTAAGCTACCTAGCTTTGCCTTAAGGCACATGAACTGCCTGTAATCATGGTATTGGATAATCATTGGTGCAATAATCATTCTCTATTCGGGTTTCTTTGCATCTAGGTGTTGGCCGCGACATTTTTTACTGATGCTTTGATCCTATAGATCGCAGCGTGATGTTATATAGCCTATAGCCTTCCTCAATAAATGTACTATCCAACACTGAATTTTTCAGATCGAACCAGTGATTCCTGAGATTAGCGCGTTCAACAGACAAACAAACCCTCCAGCTGTATAATATTAGCATAGCTCAGGATTTTTGCAGCTTCTTACCATGCATTTTAAACATTTTATTGCTGGTACTGCAACAAACTCCAACAAACTTCAAAGCATCTTTTTTTTAACTTTGTTGAGAAAAGACTGATAACATTGCATTTAGCGGTTACTCATCAGCATTCTATTGTCTTTTTCCTTATCATTTCGGGTTGGCGCAACATATCTCCTCTCTACTCTTCCTCCGACCTCATCTCTGGATTAACATTCATCTTCATGCATTTAGATGTTACATTTTTGGCATTATAGATGTCTCTTATTATTCAAATATCCATTTGAGGGCATGATCATAAGGAGCCCGAGCACTTTATTTGGTAGTTAACTACATTCTAGTCAAGGCTGCTTTACTGTACATGTACCTTACCTCCATGCTTAAGGAATTGCGATTTCTCGAAATTTCTTTATGTTAATTTGCCTACACAATTACATAATGTTTTCCATTCTAGTTTTCACGAATTCCTTATGTTTTTTTAAAGTTTGTTTTTGTTGTACATTAATGAAGGTAATTACAATGCATCGGTTAGTTAATATTCCAAGGCCAGACAGACCTTAATGTTCTAATAGACTATTGATTAAAATGTATTTTCTTTTTTTGTTACACGAATAATTTTTGTTTATATTAGTTAATATAAACAAAAATTTACTTTGCTAAAAACTATAAAACAGGCTTGAAAATCCAGAATACTTTTAAAAAAAAGTATTCTGGATTTTCAAGAAATAAAAATTTCATTTGATTCTGGAATCATTGAATCGGATCACATCTGTGGCAGTTCTTTTCTGCTTTAATCTGTATGTTTATTCGTGTAACAAAAAAAGTCTAATATTATATTAGCGTCACTACTTTATACATATCTTTACATACCTATTATAAAACAAAGTCGTTAGTTTTGTATGTATTGCTATGTGAGCTTCTTCAAAACCACACTAGGAATTTTGATGCGGGTTTTTAAGGTTAGAGTGGTTCAAGAGAATGCTATTTTTGTACAATTTATTAGAGTTTGGTTTTTAAATTCTACGCTTACGAAGTTGCAGGGAACACCTAGTAAATGTTATGTCTAGCTATCGTTTTCACTTTGAAGACCTTTAATTATATATCAATCATTGTGTAAGTGGTGTTTAAGTATATATCAATCATTATATTTGCGTTAGTACCTCCGACTGGTACAATGTAAGCTATTAATATCTAACCCTGCATGTATTGTTTGCCTTTGTATCAATCGAGAAAGTCTATTACAAATACAATAGACTCTTGCTACACTTAATTATGGCTTGGAGTTTTCTTTGTAAGGTCTCTATCATTAGTTATTTAAAAGTTTTATAATGAAGGTCTAAGAATGAGTCGTCACCCCATTCTAAACGCTACGTTAATAAAGCCACTGTAGGAATAAGAAATTTCGAAGTTATTGCTATGGTCTTGTCAGCTTTAAAATGGGCAGTGATGGAAAAAACATGTTTTACAATATCCAACGTCAATTATTATTTAAAAAATATTGAATCGACTTCCATCAGATCCTGACCTGGTTATCGATGGAACCACACGGGAAGCACCAGCTTTCAAATGAAAACAGAATCCAAAAAAAAAAATAAAAAAATACAGACGAATTTAGAACCTCCTACTTTTTTTGAAGTATGTTAAAAATGTAATCAAGGTGCTTTGACACGTGTTCATTCTAAATACTTGGTGACAATGTTAGTGTATCAATTATTAGGGTTGTCAACGGTCTCGCTGTTACATTGCTTTTTTGTTGTGCACTGGCTAAGCCTACTGATTTTTCTATGCAGTAACGTGTCGAACCAATATTACACAAAACTATGATTAATTTTGAGAGACGTAATTATGTAATTGTGTTTGTCAAAATTGGTTTAAATATACACGCTGCGGGGCCGCACCCCACAACCGACGAACTATACGACGATATATATGACGAGCCTCGTGGTTGAGTGGTTTATGTAACGGACTGCCAATCAAGAGGTCGCGGGTTCGATTCCCGCTCGGGACAATCATTTGTGTGCTTTTTCTAATTCTCATACAAATGTTTGTACTGCGTCTGGGTGTTTCTATGTATTATAAGTATGTATTTACAAAAGAAAAGTAGTATATGTATTCTATCCGTATTCTGGTACCCATAACACAAGCATGATAAGCTTAGCTTGGGACCAGAGGACGTTGTGTGAAATGTCCATGAATATTTATTATTTATTTATTATACGGATATTTCCTAGTGAGACTGCTTTCTGCATCTGGGCCATCACCCACATACTATTGACGCCGAGCTTTTCGAGATGTTCCAAGCGAACCTGTCAGCGATGACAGATTTGGCCCTAAAGAGACAGCGACAGATAACATCGCAATAATGTCAAAAAATAACCAGAATTTTCATGCCTGTTTTTTGGAAATTAAACTGTTTATATTTAAATTTTTTTTATGTTATGAGGTTTTAAATTTATTTAGAGTTGACAGCCCTAGGTGTAATTGAGATTTGCAGGTGGGTGGGAGTTCGTGATTGTGGACTTGGACCGAACAAAAACCTTTTAGGCGGTCTGTTCAAATGATAGTATCTATATTTGTAAGAAGCAATGGTGTAATATTTAATTCAAAGTTTTTAATGACAGACGGCAGGAGGAAGGCGTACATCATTATGTTTTTATTAAATATTTTATTTGGTAGCTTTGTCGACAGGCTGACTATGTTATATCAGATACGGATATAAATGTGAGCTGTTATATACAAAACTATTTTAGGATACTTTTGTGCATGCAATTAGGTTATGAGACTTCAAAAAAAGGAGGCGGTTCTTAATTCATCTGTATGTTTTTTTTATGTTTTTTACCTCTTTTAACTTTTACTGGGTGAAGCGATTTTAATGATTCTTTTTAGGGTTTCGTACAAACCCTTATAGGATCACTCCGGTGTCTGTCTGTCTGTCTGTCTGTCAAACTTTTTTTACTCAGCAACAGCTGAAGGTATCAACTTGAAACTCATACGATATGTAGATCTATGCGGTATGCTGCAAAAAATACAGTCAACCTTTCACCTCTACGCATTTAAAAGATATAACCGAATTTCGACCATTTTTAAGAGTTTTTCGACTTATGCTAGGGAATCAAAATTCACAGGTTACTTCCCGTTGCCCTAGGGCCTTGAAATTTGGCATAGATCAAGTCTATATAGTGCTGATATAGGGAAAAATCCAAAAACTTATAATTTGTCATCACATCACAAGTATAAAAGTGTTTATACTAATACCAACTTATGAAGTAACTGAAATGTAGGCGATTCCCTATATTTCAACTACAAAATTAAGTTGGTGAGTTGTTTTGAGTTTAATTAAATGATTATTTGAATACAGTTACTTATGTTTATATGTCTAGTAGGTACGAAACCCTAAGTGTGCGAGTTTACCTCGCTCTTGACAGGTTTTTTTATTTATAAGCTAATGGTTCCCGAATCCCGTGCCCTGTCCCGAATCCCGTGTCGAGGAGACACTCAAATTTCAAAGGCACATGAAGTTCGTTCTCTTTTTTTTTTTTCTTTAAAATACCCCATTATTTATAATTTTATGCACGATGTATTTATTTAAAGACACCTCTTTACTTATTATAAAACAAAGTAGTTATTTATGTATGTATGTCCCTATGCTTTTTTTTTTCCATGACGTTTCTGGATTTTGAGAACCAAATCATCATATTAATTACAATCTAGCCTACAAAGGCTAATAAGTAATTTTAAACTAACTTAAATTGCTAAATAGAATATGACTAAGAATGTGTCCATTAACACTTTTCTTACTGTGTCCCTATGTGAGCTTATATCTTTAAAACTACGCAACGAATTTTGATGTTGTTTCTTAATAGATAGACTGGTTCAAGTGAATGGCTTTCTGTATAATTAGTTACGGTTTGGTCTTTAAACTCCACGCGTACGATATTGCGGACAACAGCTAGTATAAGTGTATAATTAATATTAATAACTGACGAATTATTTAGAAAATTTCCTCATTAGCGTAACTTATAGTCTATCGTATTACATGAAAGCGTTGCAGTCATCCTACGATATGTTAGGTGTTTGGTATGAGAAGTGAAACAGGTGAAACTTGCTATGAATGTAATCACTTGGTTGACTACAAATCGTTTATTTAGTGAAATCGCTAGCTAAGAGTATAAACGTTACAAGAATCCTAGTAATTTAAATAGAAAATTAAGCTTTATTGTCTTTATAATCGCTATGTTAGTTTACTTCTTTTAATGTTCTTATGACGGGCTACTAAATCGTTCGCATCATAATAAACATAATAATATATAACAGCTGTGTGTTAATGTTTTGTAATTACTTAGAATAACAATACTGCGTGTTATATCACGGTGCGTTTGTACATTGAAAATATTTAGTAGCCGTGTTGTGCACATAAGTGAGCCCAATACTTGTCATACGTTATTTATCTCAATATAAACATTTCATTGTTTTATTTTGATCAAAACCTCTTAGAATTACTATTATTAAAGAGGTAAAGTAATATGTATTTAGGGAGTAATTTACAAAAGAAACATAATATGGTCCTAGCTTCAAAAAATTAACTTTTACTTTGTAATTATTTCAAATTTTCTTACCTTATTTAACTCTACGGACTATACCTCTCCGCTTTTTCCTACCCTTATCGCGTTATTCGTTGCAACATGACTACTTGTTCTTGTTGCATTGGGTTTTGGCTGATTTTTCAACCAGCCGCTTGCCTGACGTTAACCCTTCTTGGATATGTGCGCAGGTGTCATGCGACGTCATTCCCGCGTTCGCGTCGGTTCTTACTACCTCTGCGGGCAAGACATGTGGAGGTGACACTTATATTCTTTTAGTCTGTCACCTCACGGACTCTACTTCTCATAACACTCTCAAATAGGTCATAATCTAGCAATATACATATTTTGTCTACTTGAAATCTAGGACATTATTTCGACCTCGGAACAATAATGCACAATGAACATAGTATCTATTACACAATATAAACTTGTAAATCAGTGGCAAATTGCGTCCGGTCAATATACAGGATGATTTTATTATTGTGACTCATTTATACACCTTCGTGTTTAAATTGCACCAACGTTGGTTAACTGGTAAAAAATGCGGTATTAAGTCCACCATTGTTCCATAATGAGTATTTTATCCGACTATTATTTTAAACCGACTTCGTGAGGTGGGCGGGTGATGTGGCCTACGTTTTCAAGTTCAAGGCAACAGCCCGCATTTATGAATGCTGCAGCCACCATTTCTGCGGTGGCCGCGTCCCCCAGACCGGAGATACGCATTTCGACGCATTGTTCCGGCCTGGACACTCGAGTCTCAGAGCCGACGACCTCCCGAATTTTGACGGCGAGCTCGTCGGTCTTATTAACGCTGGAGACTTCCAGCACACAGCCCCCAGTTCGGGCCGTGCGGAGGCGGACTCCCTCAATGCCTGAGGCCGAATTTACGGATTTTTGTTTTTATCAAATGTTAAATACTTTGATAAATAGAATCATGCTGTATATTGTTAGGATCCACTGCGATTGTCACTAATTTACGACATATAAATTGGTCTAATAAACTCAAATTGAGTACCGCTTGCTTCACTCTTGATTTATTCTTATGTGATTCTATTTTAATGCGTACTTATATGCCACTATAAGACACTGTATAGCATTCTTGGTCTCAATTTACACTACGTCTCCTGGTCCTAATCTAAGCTTATTTATTAATCTCTAACACTTGCGCTACTCATTTAATTAAATAAACTACTTTTACTGATTTAGACGCGTGTATTTGTTTTAAATTTTAGCCCCACGTATCGGAGACATTGCAGTCACCATGCAGTCTCACCCGTGACGATGGTGACTGCAAATTCCATAAAAAGTTATTTTATTTAGTTACTTATGGTAACAGTATACTGATATACTATACATACTATAATTTTTATAAATATATGTTGGTTACCAAACTTTACATCCAGACGTTACATCGAAAAACTTCAGTTAAATTTTATAAGATAGTAGCTCTTACACAATGATATAGAACATTAACCGTTAAGTTAAATGTACTTTTCGCATGTGCTGTGGTTGTAACAAGACACATTAAAGAAACGAAAGTCATACATTAATGCAACTAAACGGTCAACGTTCGCGAAAACTTTTACTTAACACTTGTAAATTGAGTTTTGTGTAACGATTACACGCTGGCTTATCTTTACTCATACTATAAATGCGATGGTAACTCTTACTGTACGTTGCTATTTCATGCTAAAACTACTAAATCGATTTGAATATTTGGTATCTACAAATTGTAGACGCGAAAAAGCTTTTTAATTTTAAGACGGGCCTCGTGTTCGAGTTATTTATGTAACGGACTGCCGTTCATGAGGTCGCGGGTTCGATTCCCGCTCAGGATAATCATTTGTGTGATCTTTATTAATGTCATACAAATGTTGTTCTGCGTCTGGATGTTTCTATGTATTATAAGTATGTATTTACAAAAGAAAAGTAGTATATGTAGTATATCCGTATTCTGGCACCCATAATACAAGTATATAAGCTTAGCTTGGGACCAGAGGACGTTGTGTGAAATTAAAAAAATAAAATTGGTGATTTGGGTTGTGTAAGGATATAAGGTACATTTTTAATGCGAAAAAAGTGATTCTATATTCAATGAGTGTGAAGTCACGGACAATAGCTGGGCATGCATGGCAACATCGGGGAAGCTATTTAATAAATATCAAAATACTTTTATTATAGTTTTATATGCAATTGACTTGCTTAACTCCTAAACAACGAAACAATATATCAATGCAACAGCTAGATCTTCTTTTAACATGTAACACGATGTAAACCTACAGAGTTAAAGTTGACACTATTTTCAAAGATCAATTCCGTTTGTTACATAGATAACCGATGACAATGTAATACACATTATGTTTAGGTTAAATTCAGAACCGAGGTGGTCTCTTTGAAATTTACCCACTCTTTAGTAAAAAAATAACATAATGTCAGAGTGCATTTTTGCATCTCTCGTAGGTGTTCTATGCTTACATTATGTCACTTTTATTTCAGACCCATGTGTAGAGATAGATTGCGGACATTCCTTTTTTTAACTCGTCATCACACGGTCTATATAACCGCAAGATTCCACGGTATGATAAGCGAATTTGAAATAAATTTCATTATGAGCAAAACCATCAGCTATCGATTAGCTATTTTTATTCCTCTATTGAATAAAGATAAAGAATATTGCTATTTTTAAGAGGAAAGTGTGTAATGAATAATTTTGTATTGTTTCAGATTATGTTCCGTGGCGGCGTGGTGGGTGAATTGGATGCCCGTCGCGACGCCGCCCTTGCCCGTGTGCTTGTTCGTCTCCAGGCTCGTGCTAGAGGCCTCTTGGCTAGACGAAAAGCCCAACGTCTTAGAACTTTGCACACCGCAGCTCGCTGTGTACAAAGGAACGTGAGAGCTTTCCTCGCTGTCAGAGATTGGCCTTGGTGGAGACTGCTTGTGAGAGTCACTCCTTTGTTGGCAGTTCACCGTACTGAGCATCGTCTTAAGCAGGCTCAGGTATGTAAACATTCTTATTCTTCTATAACTAACTTACTTTCTGTTAACATTTTTATCTTCTCATACCATTAATGTCCCGAGGTTGGACACGGATATTGTCCGTGGGGTGGCGGACATAAAGAATACAAGTGTCACCTCTCCACCCAGCTTTTTGATAAAACGTGTCTACATAATATTCAGCGGCAATAGACATTAATTCGACATTAATTTGCAAAAGCTAAAACGATGATATTAACATCTTCACTTAACAAACAACAAAACCAAAATGAAGCTAAATATCTGGGTTCTATTCTTTTGTAGAGCAACTAGTTGTGAGTGTACAATAGTAATCTTATGCAAATTTACAATCTAATCAGTTGAAATTTACATTAAAACATTCCGTACATCGTTATATTTGGTAAATACAGGTCAAGCCAATAAAATGCCTGTGAAATAGACTTTACGTCAATAGAAAACTTTTCGTTCTTTTCTGAAAATGAAATTTCTTCATTTGAATAGATAATGAGTAAGTCTAACTTAAACAGCGGGTGGTATTTATTGGGCTATTCAATTTTATCAGCACAGTTGTCAAAATGCAACTATAAGAAAAGCGATTAAGACGATACCAAAATAGCTTCGTGCATTTTTCTACGTACGAAGTTTTCATTGTTTCTTTAGATTGAATGGCTAGAGCTCTAATTTTTAAGTATATGTTTTTTCAATATATGATCTAGGATCGCATAAACTCAGAAACACGATTGAAAAAAGTTTTCTCGCTAGAAAATCTTAGCGAAACAACCTCTCTAATTTTTTATTTTTTTCATTTGTCGGTCTATTATCGCGTATTAACTAATGAAAAAACTTTAAAAACATAAGTAACTATTATATATAGAAACACGTAAATCAGAATTAAAATATATTTAGTAGATTTTGAGTAAATAGGAAAAGTATCCCTAATTCTTCATTTTCTGTGCCTACTGGCTGTGTTAATATGTACGTGTCGGCGATGATATACGATAATTTTGTTGTAGGCCCTTAACTCCATCGTTTCTGCCACTGTTCTACTAGTTAAAATAGACTCTACATATTTTGAGATATTACGTTTTTGTTTTTATATTTGTACAAAATCATCTTATAAATACTTTAAAAAGGTGCCCCCATTAATTTAAAATAAGTAGTTTAATTACCATTGATTTTTAAAGTTAGGATAAATAATTTATTAAGTGGTGATGAGTTAAAAAAAAATCATTACATATCTTTGAAATAAAGAAATTCTTTATTTTTCTTCTGAAATTTGTAACGCAAGGAACACTGGCTAACATGGAATATTTATTTAAAACTTTCATTAATGCTTAAAATCTTTAATTATTTAACGTGTATCTGTACGAGAAGTTCTTCATATAAAAAGCAGATATAGGGGTTATCACTGCCACACAATGCGATATTACATCAATTTCCTGCTTTTAAAAACTTAAATTTGTGATAAAATGTTAATGACCCCTCCAGTTTTACTTATGCTAGTAGGAGATGTGTTTTCTAGAAAGATCATAATAAATGAATCTTACACAGGACAGAAAAGCAATTAATTCCAAATAAGACAATCAGATTACTACTTTTTTCTCAGAAATTTTTGTAGTATGAAGAAATTACAGAGGAAGCAGTGCTCATATCGACTTCGCACGCGTGCAATTTAGAAAACAAATGAGACATATAAACCACTAATGCAGCGCACGCAATAGAAGAATATGAATAATTTCCCCAGTTTTTGCAACAATTTTCTCCTCCGCTCCTATTGGTCGCAGCGTGATGTTATATAGTCTTCCTCGATAAATGTACTATCCAACACTGAAAGAGTTAATAAATCAAATTACTTAATAAATCAAATTATGGTGAAAAAAGTGACTGCCGCAAGCGGGACTTGAACCCACGACCTCGGAATACCGTTCCGAAGCTCTTCCAACTGAGCTTATTGCGGTCGTGCCTGCAACATTCAAATTAACCACCACATTTGTCACTCGAATGAGTTTTTTTTTTTTTTTACGTACAACACCATCTATCAAGATTGCTTTACAACATCTCGACCAACACTTTAGTATTCTTTACAGAATACGAATGGGTTGAAATAATGACGCGACGCTTGCGCTTTTTCCACCATAATTTGATTTATTAAGTAAAAAAGCATAGCATGTCAATTGCAAAATTAATAAATTACTTTAGTACTGAAAGAGTTTTTCAAATCAGACCAGTGATTCCTGAGATTAGCGCTTTCAAACAAACAAACTCATCTGCTTTATAATATTAGTATACTCGTAGATATTATATTGTTTACACTTGTGCGTAGGCGCATAATTTATGAATTAAATCTTTAAGGGCCTACATCAATATTATCGTATATCATCGCCGACACGTACATATTAACACAGCCAGTAGGCACAGAAAATGGAGAATTAGGGATACTTTTCCTATTTACTCAAAATCTACTAAATATATTTTAATTTTGATTTACGTGTTTCTATATATAATAGTTACTTATGTTTTTAAAGTTATTTCATTAGTTAATATGCGATGATAGACCGACAAATGAAAAAAATAAAAAATGAGAGAGGTTGTTTCGCTAAGATTTTCTATCGAGAAAACTTTTTTCAATCGCGTTTCTGAGTTCATGCGATCCTAGATCATATATTGAAAAAACATATACTTAAAAATTAGAGCTCTAGCCATTCAATCTAAAGAAACAATGAAAACTTCGTACATAGAAAAATGCACGAAGCTATTTTGGTACATAATTATTATGTATTTTTAATTGCATTATTATATTCGAGCGATATAACTTTGCGTTTAAGAGTTTTAAAAATATTTTCATGTATTAATTATGCTGTCGTCAAAAAAATTTAGTTTGAATTTTGTGTGCCAGATAATCAAGGAAAATGCCAAGACACGTGAAAGCACTCATATTAAATTCAAGATATTCTCCTCCAGTTCCGTATGAATAACATTATTGGTCAAATATGCTATATCTTCAGAGTTTAATTCATATTCATAAAAATTTTGCTATCTCGGGTTACATTATTCCTATTTACGCAATGACGAGTTATTATACAAGAGTTGCTTAAATTGGCCCCGTAATTTCGGACTTACTGATTTCCAACAAACAAAAAATCATAATTGTATTACATTTCTTCTTCTTCTCCAGCCCATTTACGTCCCACTGTTGGGCACGGGCCTCCTCCACTTTGCGAGGGAATTTGGTCTACTGTGCCGCGCTGACCAGGCGTGTTGGCACAGGGTTTATTTTCGAGTTTTCCGTCTCTCACAGAAGATATTATTTGTGTGCAATATCCCTTAGCTGACGTATGAAAAAAAAAAAAAAATGTATTTAAGGAAATAAATGAGGCTTTATTATTATTATTATTATCCCTTAGCTGACTTTTACAGCACCCTTGGGAGGAGATGGGGTGGTGACGCTTGTATTCTTAATCCGTCACCACACAGATAGTACATTACATTTAGTTTAGATTAATATTAAGATTAAAGTTATATTTAGTTTAGATTATTTACCTACTTGTACAAAGCAAATGTATGTCGCTGCTGTCGCCAGTACATAAAAGTAGTGGTATCTTAAAATCTCTCAATATCCGATAAATATCTATGATATATCTAATTAATAATGTATGTAACTAGTTCGCTATTAAAATTACGTCGTTTAACTTTTCAGAGCATGACACGTAAACCTATTTTATATACTAATACTAGCTGACCCCGCAAACGTTGTTTTGCCATACAAATTATGTCAGGGGTAGACAAACAATTTGCAATAAAATAATATTGCGACTATAAATTGAAATGTAAGCTATCCTATCTTTCAAGTTGGGTCGAAATGCACATGGTGTGCCAATTTAATTTAAAATCGGTTAAGTACTTTAGGAATCCATCGCAGACAAACATCGTGACAGGAGATTTATATATATAAAGAAGATTATAAATGCGAAAGTAACTCTGTCTGTCTGTCTGTTACGCTTTCCCGCTTAAACCTCTCAACCGATTTTTATGAAATTTGGCACAGACAATCTTTAGACCCTGAGAAAGGACCTAGGCTACCTTTTATTGCGAGAAAAGGGATGAAAACTTTTCTAAATTTCACGCGGACGAAGACGCGGGCAACAGCTAGTTTTATATAAATGTGATTGTAAGCTTAAAAGTTCTGGTTTTATATCCGCACAAGCTTTTGCCGCCTGCGACTTCGTATGCAACATTTTTTACTGATGCTTCGCTCCTATTGGTCGCAGCGTGATGTTATATAGGTTAAAGACTCCCTCGATAAATGCACTATATAACACTGAAAAAAATTTTCTAAACGGAACAGCGTTTTTTGAGAATAGCGCGTTTAAACAAATAAACTCTTCAGCTTTATATTATTAGTATACCTATAGATGTCTTCGTACTAAGAATTTCTTAATTTACAAGTGTTCAATACACATAATGTAATTACTTTTTAGAACTGACATGAAACTACTATATAGGTACAGATTCCAATAAAAGTTTAGGAGCAAATCTTTGTGAAGAATAGTTTAGCATCACGAGATTTTTGTTAACGACTAACAATTTTAGAGGAAGGCGCGAGTTACGGGGTATAAAATAGTGCATTTTCATTAGTCATTTACCCGCGCACTCTTCGCAAGCATTACTTATCCGCGTAGGTTCGATGAGCGCATTTCGCTTTGCGTGCAGAATCTATTGGGGATGATCTATGGGCTTATATGAATATAAAATTAGCCAAGTATTAGTTAGATTCAAGTTTATCTTGGACAAACGTTTATTGTATTGGAACCCCCTTAAATATTCCATGTATTCTAGTTTTTACTGTCATTAAGGCGGCATCCGAAATACCATTAGTTGTACCAGGCTGTATAATATAAATGTATGCCTGGTAACAATCGTGATTGAGGGTGAAGTCTCAGTATTAGGGTCCGATTATACCTTTATGATACAGGACCTCAAAGAAGAAGTCTAAATTGCAATTTATTCATTTACAAAATGTCCACAAAACATGCGGATGGGAATTAGATGTACACATTATAGTTCTGAGTTACCGACGGTATAAACACTTATGTAACAACTTGTAACATTCCTTTGATGAGCTTACATCACAAACTAATGACATTTCTATCAATAAATGTTTCTCAATAGTTATTATAAATATCGCTAATAATGAGTAACAAAAATTACGGACGTTTGTTTGTTGATTCATCAACTGTCAGAACGGATGACCAGTTTTAAAATTACTGTGTCCGTTTTTAGCGACATAAATTATAATTTTATGATATTAAAAATTTTAACAATTACTTTGATTGCGACTTTTTTTGCACATGGATTTCTGAATTAAGATAATATAATTTAACTAACTAGGTATATAAATTAATGTAGGTATATAAAATCATATTAATAATTTTTTTTTTAATAATTGTAAATGTAAAGAAAATTTTACTTTTCTGTGTTTTCAAAAATTTTACCATGGGCCAAAAATAAAAAATTCAAATTGAACCACATTTTACGTATTAGACGCCCGACGATTTGAAGACTTTTCAGTCACCATGTTCATCGTGGGTATGGTGAGTGAAAAGTATAAATCTATGGATAAATGTTTAGCTGATAAATGTTTCTATGACTTAAAAGAGTTTTATAACTATAAATTATATGAATAGATGTTTTAATAAGTTGACTAGCCAGTAGTAATGACATACTATTATTCTAAATAATGACATAATTTTACTTAATGATGATATAATTTTATTTATTTTTGATTTAATTTATTCATATTGAAGTTATTATGAAATATTTCCTAATTTTGACGTGCAATGAAATGTGAATAGTAGTAGGATTATATTACACTGACATGCTTTTAATATCAATCATTGACTATAACTAACGATGTTTAAAATAAAATGTGTCTAATGACTATGTAGCTGTCACTTATATTTGCATGCTGTTTTGACGGCGAAACATGATGTTCTGTTTTAACTAAACACCAATATATTGTAACCATGTTTCAAGTAAATAAATGATTTGATTTGATTTGATATAAAGTGTTTTTTTTTATAAAGGAGTCGCTTATTAGAAAATCTATTTATATTTAAGAGCATCTAGTGTTAAGACTTTTTGTCTGTTTGTAAAATGTAGTCATCTAGATCACAGAAGCAGTTTCACAAATTAAAATGAATATGCAAAACATATTCATGTCTAGTCAAACGTTAGTTTCAACTTGTCACTCTATATAAATATTAATTTATTTATTACATAATTAATAGTTATGTTATGTTATATTTTGTATATAAATAATTGAGTCATGTGGGTTAATGGCGAACTGTTATAATTCCGTGACATAGTTGATATTGTTTAATATCTTTGATGTTATTTAATATTCTAGGAAGTTGCAAAATGTCCTGAAAGTTATGAGTAAACTGACACTACTTTATTTAATTTTACACCTTGTGCATTATAATTACAAAGTCCTAAATATTATGAAAAAAATTTATGCTCCAGAGGCAATGGTACCAATGCTACGCTCACAACTAAACTAAACTAAAAAATGAAATTTGATAGTGTCGATAACGCAATTCGGCAATCTTAACTAAACTTTCTTATTATAAAAACTGTTCAATAAAAATGAAAGATTTTAATTAATATAAATGTACGAAATAGCCAAAAATACAAAAGACACCAATAGTTGTTAACATTTTTTAGTTTAGTTTTGTTGTGCATGTAGAATTGACACCATTATCTAGACAGACCGATGATGAACCTCTAGACCACGACATCCGTCAAATATTATAGTCTACTTGCTGACCAGGCAAACGTTGTTTTGCCATACAAATGTTAGGGGTGGACAACCCTTATCACTTAGGGGTATGAAAAATAGATATTAGCCGATTCTCAGACCTACTGAATATGCATATGAAATTTCATAAGAATCGGTCAAGCCGTTTCGAAGGAGTATGGGAACGAACATTGTGACACGAGAATTTTATATATTAGAAGATATGAGAAACTATTTGTATTCTGACAACATATGCTAATAGACATACTTTTTAATGAGACATAATTACAAGAACATGATTTCCGTTACTAGAAATACCGTTTACGAATAGGAAATCAATGGCGACTGAGTTCGTTTTGCGGAAGAAAACTTTTTTCCTGAACTAATCAAGTGAAACGAGATATTGAGTCAACGGGAAGAATTTCGCATAGTGATATTTATTCCGTTATTTTTTTCTAACTGTATACTGAGACCTGCTATATTAGATAACTAGCTGTTGCCCGCAACTACGTACGCGTGGAATTTAGAAACAAAACCTTAACAAATTATACAAAAATTCTCTTGAACCACTCTATCAATTAAAAAAAAGCGCCAAAAGCGCATATATATACAAAAATTAAAACCAAATTATGGTGGAAAAAATTGACTGCCGCAAGCGGGTAAGTAAGGCATAGCATGTCAATTGCAAAATCAATAAATTACTTTAAAAATTAAAACTTTGTTTTACGTGAAATCGCCATGGATTTTCTGTTAATTTATATCACTGTGGCAACGAATCCAAAAATAATATATTGTTTGTAAATATTAATCTACTCAGTTCAAAAACTAAAAAACACGCTTGAAAATCCAGATTTTTTTTTAATTATTGTATTGTCATCGGTCCTTGATATATTATGTGCAAAATTTCAGATCAATCCAACTACTGCAAGTGGCTGAAAATCACTTTCAAACATTCCGTTACATAGATTAATACATTGAAAGATACATACTGAACTTATAATATAAGCGTGTACCTATGTGTTAAAATAGCTATAAGTAGTGTTAACAGTTTCTTTTCGTTTTCTTTTGAAACTGTATATTTACTACGTACTTACGTGTATTCCGATACGGAATCATGATTAGGTTGTCACCAAAAACAGGTTGGCCCAATTGGTTACAACTGGGAATACTCTACTTTGACAGTCGGGTAAAAACCATCACACATTTTCGATCTCATTTCGGCCGGATATTTCAATGTTTTCCTTTCATTCTCTTTACATATATATTGGGTGCCGATTCTACACCGAAAACTAAACTAAAAAATTAAAATTGATAGCATCATTATCACAATTCGGTAATGTCAACTGAACTTTGTTATTATAAAAACTGTGTGCTATAGACTAACGATTTTAATTAATATAAATATGTAAAACGAAATATAAAATAATAGTTTGTTGTAGTTTTGTTGTGCACATAGAATTGCTACCAATATATAGTCTACTAGCTGACCCGGCAAACGTTGTTTTGCCATACTAAAAAAAAAAGTTTGAAAAATAGATGTTGGCCGATTCTCAGACCTACTGAATATGTATGCAAAATTTGAGAAGAATCGGTCAAGCCGTTTTGGAGGAGTACGGTAACTAACACTGTGACACGTGAATTTTATATATTAGACTAGCTGACCCGGCAAACGTTGTTTTGTAATATTAAAAAAAAAATGGTTTGAAAAATAGATGTTGGCCGATTCTCAGACCTAGAGGATATGTACACAAAATTTGAGGAAAATCGGTCAAGCCGTTTCGGAGGAGTACGGTAACTAACACTGTGACACGTGAATTTTATATATAAGATAATATAAAAATGAATCGCAAAATGTGTTGGTAAGCGCATAACTCAAGAACGCCTGGACCAATTAGGCCAATTCTTTTTTTTTAAATGTTTGTTGTAGTTCAAGGATAGTTTTTACGGCGAGAAAAATTCGAATAATTGCCAGAAAGACCCTAAAAACAGCCCTTTTCTTTTTCCCATACCAACGTTTTATAACTAAAACGTAGAGTCGATTTGAACTTTATTGCTATTAAGCCTATTGTTTGGATGGTAACAGATGGCGCTCTATAGTCTCTGCCTGCCCCCATGGGAAAAAGCGTGATGTTATGATGATGATAATTTTTTAGGGTTCCGTACCCAAAGGGTAAAAACGGGACCCTATTACTGAGACTTCGCTGTCCGTCCGTCCGTCCGTCCGTCTGTCACCAGGCTGTATCTCAAGAACGGTGACGGCTAGAGAGTTGAAATTTTCACAGATGATGTATTTCTATTGCCGCTATAACAACAAATACTAAAAATAAAATAAAATAAATATTTAAGGGCGGCTCCCATACAACAAACATGATTTTTTTACCGTTTCTTGCTCGATACTAATAACGTTGCCTTATGTTGCATAGATAATGGTACGGAACCCTTCGTGCGTGAGTCCGACTCGCACTTGACCAATTTTATTTTGAATAATCAGAAAGTTTAAACAACTTTAATTGGCGGCACGAAGTTCGCCGGGACAGCTAGTTATCTATAGATACATTAGCTATAACTAGATACATGCCTACATAGTCCATAGTTCCACAAGAATGCACTTATTGTGCTTCTGAATGAGATAAACTGTAACAACTTGTGTTGAATACAATCCGTTTCACTCTATTTGCGCGTTGGCTGCGCTCGTTAAGAACAACACAAGTTCTTTGACGGTATTTGAAAGCGGACAATATAAACGCACCTATAACATCAAGCTGATGTCGAAAATATAGGGATCATTACTTTTGAAAATATTTTGGAAGTATATTCTGATGAGTCTCGTGTAGCACAGGCGTAATTGTCTAAGGAATACAGCATGGTGCTCTTTAAAAAGGGCGTAATAAGGTTTCAATAGGGTCGGCTGTCCGTGTGGTGACGGATTAAGAATACAAGTGTCGCCACCCCTTTTCCTTCCCATGATGCTGTAAAAGCCTGCTAAGGAATATTGTACACAAGTAACATCTTCTGTGAGAGATGGAAAACTCGAAAATAAACCCTGTACCAACACGCCAGGACTGCGCGGCAAAATAGATCATAATCCCTCCCAAGTGGAGAAGGCTTGTGCCCAATATTGGAATGTTAATTGACTTGAGAGAGCGAAGGCCGATTGCAAACGTCCATGGTCTACTTTAACAGCTTTCCATCAACCGGGTGAGACACCCCAATTGTATAAAACTTATAAGCTCCAAATCGCAGGTTCGATTCCAACTCAGGGCATTTTTGGCGTGCTAATCGCTCATATTTGTGATGCAGCAGATTAATATGCATAATAATATTGAAATCTATTTAGTTATTTATATATTCTTTTCTTTCTTTATTCAAAAGAGCGCATCACTCTAATTATATGCTAAGATATTCATACGCCGATTTTATCTATCACCTAATAAAAATACCAAATTACTCAACTCTCCCCAATATACGTTCCACTGTTGGGCCATAATGCAATAAAAATATAAAATATGTAAATACCACTCATCAATATACGATAAATATCTATATTATACCCGGACATTTAAGCTTTATGAATTGGTTTAATAATTTAACATATTTTAAGATGGCTTTGATTAATACATAATGCTACTGTTCCTTAGGAAACTTTGATTTCTCGAATTATTTACGTAATAGATTTTATCATTGTACCTTTTATATATAAAAAGGTTGGGATATTGTTTTCAGTTTCGCATTAGGTCGTCGATTCGTCTAACTTCCGACAACATGTTTGCATAATTAATACTATGTTTTCTTTTAAACCAAAAATATAAGTACTGCATATTTTCATTTCTTTAGTTTGTCGATGGTATCGTGTTTTCCTTGATTGAGCGATCTTGAAACTTGAAACTAAACCCTATGCTAAACACCTGCATTGTAGACCAAACACCTTCATAAGTCGAGGAGGCCCGTGCCTAATGGTAGGACGAAAAAAGGCTAAAAGGAAGGAGTTCCTTCATTAGTTGATGGAGTTCCTTCCAGAAGGAGGATTCATACCACGGGTCAAGTCTTTCAAATACTCATTTATTCATAATGTTATTACACGTCATAATTTTTATAATACAAATACATTACAGTATAAGAATATACATACTCATTATAAATATATCAATTTTCTAAATTATTGCTGTATTTGTACAACATGAGTTATTTGAACATATAAATATTAATACATAGAATAAACATAGTTATATTTCTATGTATTTATGGACAAAAACCAGAAAATAAACAAAAATAAATAATGATAGAGTAATATCAAAGTCAATGTTCAAATTCAAATTCCACAAAATAACATAATAACATTGACAAACATTTTACTATGCAAATCAGAATACTTTTTTACTAATGCAGTCGGTTAAAACCAACGTAACAATAACAGTTGTATTGTCTTAACCAGTGAATCGTCACATCCGTATTGTATCGTAATCTATACCAAGAATATTATTAGGAAATTGTATACGTAACTCTGTGGCCTATTTGTACTATGTAAACGTTTGATAATGATTAAAGGCATGGTTCGTTATTAAAATGTTTGTACGGTTATACCACTGGCGCTGTCCGTGTGTTAACGGATTAAGATTACTAGTGTCACCACTCAATTTTCTTCACTGTGTGCTGTGAAAGCCAGCTAAAGAAAATATTCTTTAGCTGGCTTTCACAGCACACGTAAATAGCACGTAAATAACATCCGTCGTGAGAGACGGTAAACTCGAAAACAAACCCAACACGCTTGGTCAGCGCGGTACCCTAGATTATAATCCTTTCCAAAGTAGAGGAGGCCCGTGCCCAACGGTGGAACATTATTGGGCTGGAGAGAGGAAAGAGAGATTTCACTAACACTTAGATACAACTTTCGTGTATGACCAAATATATGAATATAAATGGAAACCAAAAAAACTAGACAAAATAAAAGTCTCAAAAAAGCGAAAAAAATTATTTTACCAAGGAACCTTTGGAACATAGGTAATAGATGACGCTCTATATTCTCTACCTTTTCGCGAGGCATTTAGTATGTTTGTCTATGCAGCACTAAGTGGGATGTGGGGACTGTAAAACTACATCTACAACTGATCGAAACACATTTCCTTTACTTTACTTATACGGCTGGTCATACATGCGCCCTGGCTAGTCGTGTTAGCACAGGGTTTGATTTCATGTTTTCCGTCACTTACAGATGACGTTATTTGTTTAGAACTTACTATATTATACTTATTTTACTTATTACTTACTCACATTTATCTTATGAAATTTAATAAAGCCGTTACTTTACTACAAGTGCTTTATACTAAATCGATTACACATGACTACTTTCAACTAGGCGAGTATATAAATCGACTCTCACAACTACATGTTGCTCGTATGGAAGTTTTTACCGACATTCCCGCATCCACACGCACGGTTTCCGCATCGCGTAACAGAATGTATAGTAGCTCTTAATTGCCGCTATCCAATCTCGTTTCGATTACAATTCAATAAAGATTGATCATTTTGTTATGTAACAAATCAATTGTTACCTATGTTGCTTGCGTGAATATTGGGACTTTTGACATCTGACTATGTATACAAAAATATACCAATCGGATTGAATACCAGTTACTTCCTATTAAAGTAGGTTAAAAAAGCACATTGAATTTATGCGTGTGTATAATGTTGAAACTACTTTTGATTTGGATTTTGTAACGAAACTAAACTAAAATATCATATTTCGATCGAGATACCCCTTAGATGTTTGGGGACACCAATTACGCAGTTACAGTTCAAGTCAAATCATACTTGTACGTACTAAGGGTGCCTGCCTGCTTGGTGCATTACGTCAAAACTTTAACCTTATATTAAAAAAAATCTTTTCTTATTGCTTTTCCCTGTATTTTGTAATCAATATGTTTTTGTTAGATAGATAGATAATTCTTTATTTGTACACCAAAACAGAAAGAAAAAACATTACATGGTTTGCCTTAATATTATTGTACAAATGGGCGGCCTTACCGCTAATGCGATCTGTGCCAGGCAATCTTGGGATGGAATGAAATATATTTGACTGACAGAAAGGTAGTTATTGGTGTTAAATTGACTTTCAATAAATACCTACACTTCAATCTTAGCCTAAATTATAAAATATATATTTTGTTTTAATTTATTTGTGTTCTTTTTTGCAGGAAGAGCTAGAAACACTGCGGGCGAAATTGGACAAGGTAGATGGTGAACGGACGCATTACAAAAATGAATCGGAACGGCTTGAAACTAAGGTACGATTTTTTATAATATTATCCCATTCTAATTGATCTTCAATGATAAAGTTCAGTACAAACTAGACTACTTGTTCTTTTGTGAAACTAATTGCAACGGTTTTTAGTCTTCGGTACAAAACAGGAAGCTTAAAAGCTAAGCTTTGTTTAGCGGTCTAAATTTATTTTTCTTTACAGCTTTAGAGATATCGAAGTATTTAATAAGTAAAATACCGCTTGCTGAATTGAAAATTTTATTAAGTTGAAATTTTGCGCACTTGTCTCTATTCGAATAAATATCGAGTTAATCGAGTTAATATTGAAGATGCCTACTAAGAATAGGTTTTAAGATAGCCCCAATAAAAAAAGAGAAGAACCGAAACGGTTACTTAGTTTAACAAAAGCATGGACATTATATTGATAGCAATCAATATGAAACAGTTATAACCGATATTTATATTAGTATGAACTATAGTCAATTCCAATACCTGTTTCAAAAACATATCGATATTTACAAGAACCAGTATCTTGCCCAATCAGACACTGACTTGAATACAGACATTAGGTTAAATTGGTTTAGACGGCAACGTTAGAACGGCGTTTTGCGTAGTGTTGAATATAAACTGCAAATTTGGTCGACTGTGAAAAAAGTATATAAAATTATTATATCCAGCCAATTGGTGCCAATTCTTCGTGCACAACTAAATTTAATAAAAAATTTAAACAACTATTGTTGTACATATTTTGATTATTTGATTATTTTGTTGTGCACATTTATATTAATAAATATCTTTAGTCTATAATAAACAGTTTTTATAACAAGAAAGTTCAGTTAACATTGCCAAATTGTGTTATCGACACAATCAAAATTCATTTTTAGGTAGGTAGTTTAGTTGTGCGCGTAAAATTGCTACCATTGACTGCAACTACCTAATTCCTAATCATTATTAGAGAATTTCATCTGGATGCATTTGTAATAGTTTTGGAAGAAAAGTTAACACCGCAAGCCATTAGAAATTCTGTTAACCTATAGATTAACTGTTCGTGTGGTGACGTAAAAGCCAGCTAAGGGATATTTTATACAGATAACATCCTCTGTGAGACGGATATCTCGAAAATAAACCCTATGCCATAACCTGGTCAACGCGTCATAGTTGGCCATAATCCCTCCCTAGTTGTAAGGTCCATACCTGAGAGTGGGACATTTATGAAATGGAGAGAGCCCTGAAAATTCAAAAGCCGAAAATTATAGCATCCATCCATCAATCTTTCTCCGTCCACTGCTGGACACAACGCGCGGTCCTGCGCTTACTGTATCCACCGGCTCCCGGCATAATTGACGATATCGTTAGTCCACCTTATTGGGGGCCGCCCCACGCTGCGTTATCCGGTCCGTCCATCGTATTATAGCATAGCTATGTTAAATTCACGTGAAAGTGAAATCTGTTACAGTTTGTTACCACCATGAGAGAGTGCTCATGGATTACACAGTTTCAAAATTGATATGGAACATATAGTTACGAGTAATTTTTCTTCAATATTGCTTAACGCTCTGATTGGTCGTAAGATAGCAAGAAGATTGTACCAAGTCGTGATAGTAATTATTTTGGGAGTTTAAACATACCTATCAGAATATTATAAACATCGCATCTTTGCAGCCATTTTTAAGTAGATACCAGATTTATGTTTTATTTGTGTTTTTGACAGACCTCGTGGTCAAGTGGTTCATGCAACGGACTGCCGTTCACTAGGTAGCGGGTTCGATTCCCGCTCGGGACAATCATTTGTGTGACATTTATAATTGTCATACAAATGATGTTTGTACTGCGTCTTGGTGTTTTCTATGTATGTATTCTATCCGTATTCTGGTACTCATAATATAAGCATAGAAGCTTAGCTGGGACAGAGGTCGTTGTGTGAAATGTCCATAAATATTTATTTTCGTTTGTTTATAGTATCGACGGGCCTCGTGGTGTAGTGGTTCTGGTAACGGACTGCCGATCAAGAGGTCGCGGGTTCGATTCCCGCTCGGGACAATCATTTGTGTGATTTTTCTAATTGTTATACAAATGTTTGTACTGCGTCTGGGTGTTTCTATGTATTATAAGTATGTATTTACAAAAAAAAAGTAGTATATGTATTCTATCCGTATTCTGGTACCCATAACACAAGCATATAAGCTTAGCTTGGGACCAGAGGACGTTGTGTGAAATGTCCATGAATATTTATTTATTTATTTATTTATTATTTATTTTATGTAAGAATTTAGATTGATTATCGTATGTCGGTCCGTGGTCACCACTCTAGAACCTTTGCCACGTCATCTTGGTCTCTTCAGACTTATATTATTAGTATAGATATGTTTCAATCTGATTTCAAAACAAATTTTTTGTTAACAAATTTGTTTGGATCGTAGCAGTCTCTGCCTACCCCCATCGGAAAAAGGTATGATATTATGATGATGATGATTCAAAACCAATTTGCTCAAAGATAAAAAATAAACGAGTTAAATCTTTACCTCAATTAACTTTGCCATTTATTTGATTGTCCAAAAAAATCTTCAATGGAAATGAAATATCGATTCGATTTGCATAATCTTAAAAATATAGCTTTTGGATTATTATCTAAAATTATAGTCGTTAATATTTATACTCAAATTTTGTTTCTTTTGAAAGAATAAGGCAATAAATTTATGTTTTCTCTCTCCAGCCCATTTACGTCCCACTGTTGGGCACGGGCCTCTTCCACTTTGGGAGGGATTATGGTCTACTGTGCCGCGCTGACCAGGCGTGTTGACATAGGGTTTACTTTCGAGTTTTCCGTCTCTCACAGAGGATGTCATCTGTGTAAAATATCCCTTAGTTGGCTTTTACAGCACCCTGGGGAGGAGATGGGGTGGTGACACTTGTATTCTTAATCCGTCACCACACGGAGAACTTAGATTGAGAACGGAGAATTTATGATTAACAGTAATTAAATCCTTACTTTACAATATTTTTCCCCAAATATGTTGTTGAATTTACTCCCTTATTAACACGCTCCTTTATTAGCTTACGCTTACTCCTTTATTAGCTCGGTTTGTATCTATCAATGTATTAATCTCTGTCGGATGCAGTATTCGGTTTGATCTGAAATTTTGCACACATATAAGGACCGATGCTAATGCAATAATTGTGATCGTGGTTTTAGTTTTTGAACTAAGAAAATCATTTACAAAAAAAAACTAATGATTGCAACACTGAAGTGAAACCGACTTATCATCATCATCATTAACGTGCTCTTATCCCACAATATTTGGTGACGGCGCAACATGTCTTTTTCTTTTATAGTCTTCTGTCACCCATCATATCTGTGTTAACCCCTCTTTCTTTAATGTCTTCATTCACACAGTCCACCCATCTTTTCTTCGCAGAACTCTCCTAACGATATTACTTTCCTCTCACCTAATTATATGCCCACACCAGGACATTCAATTTTTCAGTCAATTTCAGACTTATTTATTTATTTATTTTATTTTATTTTATTAGGGTAGCTTACAGCATCTTAAACAAACTAGGAAATTAAAATTACAACTAAAAAGCTAATGATAAGCTACCACATACTTCCTCTAATATATTCATTTCTTATTTTATCCGCGTGACACCACACATACCTACATCTTAACGTTCACATCTCCGTAACGTGCATTCATCTTTTATCCATCACTTTTGTTGCCCAGCATGCAGCCATGCAGCAGACAGCAGGTCTTTTTACCTTTTTTGAAGATTTTGCCCATTAGGGGCACTTTGGAATCCCCCAAGATAGTCCCCGTGACCTGCCGCCATTTCATCCACCGACAGTAGCCCATAGTCGTAAAATTATCTTTATCCCATATTATTATAGGTAGGTCGTTTTATGCTTAGAGCATTGATCCATCAGAAGTTGATTATTATAAGGTGACCCCCGCTGAAAAAGGTACGAGAACAATACTCATACTGATTGTGTACCGACACTGTTGTCTCTTAGTGTGCGCGAGATGATTTTGGGCGGGTCGTGCGTAGCGACAAATTAAATTATGTTATCGTGTTTGTGCGTTATCTCGCCACCCCGCCAACATAGTATATTTGTCAAAGAAAATAGCGTGTTTGAAAACAACCCTTTCATTTGTACAGCACTTGTAAACAACATACATCATGATCACCTTCACTTAGAAATAAATAGCACACTAACAAATACTTTAGCTCGTTTCCTGTAGATAAGTAATCCAAATAAGTCTTATTACTGGCCGTAATTAATGCCATTACACATAATTATCAGATCAATAAGTAAACTAGTTGACAAACAAAACAATGCTCCATAATTGTTATGAAGTTCATTCGTGAGTAACGACCCGCCTACCGGTTACTCTACTGGCTTGCCTTGAGCCAGGATAAAACATGATATCCATGTCAGTCTCTATTTGCCTCTTGCCTCTTCTAGTGCTATAAAAAAAAGTGTCACACGGTTTGCTTATGGTCCATATAAGGGTCCTTATAAGTGATTCTAAATTTAAAACTTGTATTTTTTTTATTATGTATTCTTTTATATTATTGTGTTTTGTGACAGTATTTTTAGAATAATAGTGGAATAATAATGAAAAAAATAAAAAATAGTAGTTTACGATTTATACTAATAGTAGTTTAAAAATTGCGGGAAAATCTGTAATAAATTCTAATGTAAAATGCATGTAAGTAGAAATATTTTCTTGTTCAAAAGTGTTAAATTATTTATAAAATAAGACTAGAATTGTAACTACGCGCTATAATCTCCAAAATAATCACCTTATTTTGAAGTTGATTAATAAAATCGGAGATAACTGAAAATCGATTTAGTTACGATAAATAAAAAAAGAAACCGGTCAAGTACGAATTGGACTCGCACATGAAGGGTCCAGAACCGTTATTATCGAATCCAAATAACGAGAGAATGTTGATGAGGAGTATTTGTTATTAAAGAATTAACTTGAATTGCTTTAAAAAGCTTTCTTTTACGGAAAGGATCTCAGTGTATGGGATTCCAAAAATTGATTACGGTCCATTATAATTATTAGGTATACTAGAAAAGGAAAATTTGAATTTAAAATCACCATGCTCGTTTATACCATCGTGTTTGTTGTAAACCAATTAGCACCATCCCACGTAGCAGCTCAGTAATCTATTTTAAAATACATAATTATGTACTAGTAAATTAATTTATATTAGCTGGCTTTTGCGTACTAGCAATATACCTTATATGATAGTAGTTGGTCAAACCAATTGTAACTAAAACTCGCAGTGCGTAGTTTTTTTATTTTTGGTATTCCTCCTAACCCCTACCGGGCCATAGTATAGTGCCTTGACCCGGCGATGGATTACTCGATGCTCGACCTAGTAGATAAGTAGTATTGAGTTTCTTAATTGTTATTTTAAATAACAAACTAAAAAATATCACTGAATTCCATTTACTGTTAACATCATTCAAAATTTCCACTGTTTAAGTACCGGGTGATTTTCGTTCCTCTATCTTGTCTTTTTGGTTCACCGTTGGAAACATAGGTGTTAGCATAGCATTTGTCGCCATAAAATTATCTTTTAGTGGCTCTTACAGCTCCCTGGGGAAGGAAAGAGCTGTGCACTTATGTTCCCACTCCGTCACCACGCAACAAATATAAATAACAAAAAAATTTTCAACAATTTAAATGCATTTTAATATCATAAGAGTTTTTAAACTGATATTAGCGAGACTTTTAATGCATTACACCGCGTTATTTACATAAATATTTATCGTAAAGTTGGATGTTAATGGTCGAACATATTGCGAATACTAAATCAGCTGTATTCTCAAGTTTGACGACCTCGCAATATATTCGAGTTCCAATGTCGGCGGTACATTTTCGCTGTATTTTATTTTAAATATCTTGTTTTTCATCATTTTTTTTTTCTTTTTGTGTTTAAAAACAAGTCAAATACCTTCCAATTAGGAGTTAAACCACGTTTTGACGGATGTTGTAAATTTTACATGCATTTAAATTTCAAGAGTATTAAGCATCTTTTTATTGGTGTATCTTTCATGTGTGTACATTTTTCTTTTTCATCACTCTATCAGCTTTTTGCGTCGGAAAAGGGGTAGTTGTATTTTTAACCCGTCACAACACGTACGAATTCAAAGAATTCGTCGAATTCTTTATTAATTGGTTGATATACAATCTCTTCACTAAAATCGGTGCAGCCGTTCGGAGCAAAGATTAAATACACAGAAATTATGTAATCTATGCTTCTATGTGTATAACATATCACTATCACACCCATATGTACTGTCTTTAAACAACTATAAAGCGATAATATAAATTTAGAATTAGGTTAGGTACACAAACACATATTTAATTATATGTTCGTCGATAACCAGGCCGTGTCAAACACGTCAACAGACTAATAATATTATTAAAGTTTTAATAAAAAGAAACGGCCAAGTACGAGTTGGATTATCACACGTAGGATTCCGTACCGTCAATGGTACCAATTCTACATGCACAACTAAACT
Source organism: Orgyia antiqua (assembly GCA_916999025.1). Classification (NCBI taxonomy): domain Eukaryota; kingdom Metazoa; phylum Arthropoda; class Insecta; order Lepidoptera; family Erebidae; genus Orgyia; species Orgyia antiqua. The sequence goes on from OU779869.1 coordinate 21,614,525, forward strand.
TAACTAAAAAATGAAAACATATGGTGTATTTTGATTAATTGGCAATTTTGTTGTGCACATTTTTAATGATTAAAATCGTTAGTTCTAATATACAGATTTTCTAATAAAAAAAATCTGTTAACATTGCCGAATTGTGTTATTGACACTATCAATATTCATTTTTTAGTTAAGTTTAGTTGTGCAAATAGAATCGGTACCAGTAACACAATATATTATATTTGTCATATCCGCTAAGTGTATCGTCAAGTTATACGAAATGGCTTGACCGATTCTTATGAAATTTTATATGCATATTCAGTAGGTCTTAGAATCGGCTACTATCTATTTTTCATACGCCTAAGTGATAAGGGTAGTCCACCCCTGACATTTGTATGGCAAAACAACGTCAGCTAGTAATCTGTAAAAATATCAACTTTTTAATTATCACGGTTCCCAAGCTACAGCCTGGTTAACATACGGATGGACGAAGTCTCAGTAATAGGGTCTTGTTGTACCTTTTGGTACGGATCTCTAAAAATATATCAAAAGAATTTCAGCATGAACGGGCAGTCAACGAGAGTCTGCGCTCGACTGGTCGACCCAATTGCTATGATTTATGCACTGTTCTCCAGAAATAAGCTTTTAAAATCTATGTATTTTGCAGTTGGAGTATTTAAATAAACCCAATTGCTTGCGATACAGCTTGGATTCATTTTTATTAACACGCTTATAATATACTCGTAATATATTCGGTACGTATCTATCAATGTATTAATCTATGTAACGAAATCTTTGAAAGTGATTTTCACCCACTTGCAGTTGTCGGATTGACCTGAAATTTTGCACACCTAACCGGGACCGATGACAATACAATAATAAAGAAAAATATTCAGGATTTTCATGCTATTTTTTTAGTTTTTGAACTAAATAGATTATTTAAAGCACGTAGCGTTTGTAAGGGCTCCCTACCAAGAGGTAAACCGGGAATCTAACTAACTGAGACTTCGCTATCCGTACGTATGTCCGTCCTTCCATCCTTCCGTCTATCTGTCACTAGGCTGTATCTCTAGAAAGGTGATAGCTAAAGAGCTGAAAATTTCACAGTTTATTTAAATCAGTTGATGCTATAACAAAAAATACCCATTATCGTCATTCTCCTGCCCTTATGTCTGCGGTTTCTCTCGCAGTATGATTCCAGTGCAGTGCGACTAGCCTCTTACTGTTGATTTTTCTGTCATGTGAGAGCGTGGGACGTTGTATTGTTATACACGCTAAATCACTTTCTTTATTGATAACTATATATTACTAGCTGACCCGGCAAACGTTGTTTTGCCATACAATAAAAAAAAACTTTGAAAAATAGATGTTGGCCGATTCTCAGACCTACTGAATATGTATGTAAAATTTGAGAAGAATCGGTCAAGCCGTTTTGGAGGAGTACGGTAACTAACACTGTGACACGTGAATTTTATATATTAGATTACATTGTCACTATTGTATTACATGTCACAAAGCACTTTTCCTTTTGATTATGAGTTGTTAAGATGGCGGCCGTAATCGATTTCTGATGTGTTATTATCTTTATTTTTATTTAATATAAAATGAAGTCGTAACTTTGTATTTATTGTTGAAGTGAGCTTATGTCTTTAAATTAACGCAACGGATTTTGATGCTATAATACATAGAGTGGTTCAAGAGGATGGCTTTTATGTGTTATTTTTTAAGCTTTGTCCTCTAAATTGCACGCATACCAGGTTGCGGACAACAGCTACCGACAGCTAGTTTACTACTACTGACTAAAGCGTCAATGACTGTATATTGCAGATATTGAAAAAAAATCGGCAGCTTTTATTGGCTTAATAGAAACCAAAACAATGATTTGTAGAATTTTGTGTGTTAGTGTTTAGGACATTTTAATACCACAATGGTGGGCCATCTACACTTCTACCATCTACACCATGTAAATGTTGTCTTTATTAATATATATTTAACACTAGCTGTGCTGTGTTATTCTGATATGTAAACTACATTGTTGTAAAGTTTCATTAAAATCCATTCAGTAGTTTTTGCGTGAAAGAGTAACAAACATCCAAACATACTTATAAACTTTCACATTTATAATATTAGTAGTTATTGTCTGTTAGTGTTTTAGAGCATTTCCATACCAAAATTGTGGGCGTACCTATCTACAATATGTAAATATTGTCTTATGGTCTTATTCATAATGACTTATCGAAGGTTTAAAGTTCGCTAAAATCGGTTCGCGAAAATTGTCAAAACTTGTTATTCATAATAGTCTTTTTACACTAAAACGTTTATTCTCCGATAAAATCTCCGTTTAAACCTCCGATAATTCATTATGAATAAGACCATTAATGTTTATCATATACATGTCTGATGTACACATATTTAGCAAAACAAATTAAACGAACACTTATAAACTGTTACACAATGATCGGCCTAGTGTTACTGTGGATTGCATCAAATAGACACATTGGCAGGCGATGCGACACTTTATTTCTTATTGGAACATCTGACCGACGGATTAGATTGGATCTGTTGTAGGGTTGACAAACAGTTTATATTTATTTATTTATTTAGACAAGAAAACATACGAAAATAACAAAAAATCTTGTATTGGGTATTATTTCTGTCCGCAAACACCGCGGAGGTAAATGGAAACGTTGGGAGGGGACGCTCGAGAAAATCATACTCCGATATCATCGTCGATGTCCTCCAAAAGAGTCAAGTGCGTAGCACTGTCACATGTAGCGTCGTCGGGCATTCATGACCAGTATGAATGAAAGTGAAGCCAAGGAAGTATGTGTGGATCGTAACAGATGGCGCTCTATAGTCTTTGCTTACCCCCATGGGACAAAGGCGTGATTTTGAACACAGGAAGGTGTGGCTTTTACATAATCCAAAAAGCTATAAAATATTTGCCATTACATTATATGTACAGTTGACAACCCTAATCTCTTTAGAAGCGACAGTTTGAATTGTCTGCCACTTATTGGCAGTTTGACTAGATCATAAATTCGCTATGACTTTTTTCTTTACTTCTATCTTATCCCAAAGAAGTGTGCGTTGATGTGTTAGAAATATGCTTAATAATCATTGATGGTATATTTGGAAATTTTACTTGATACTTGTTATTTTGTTAAGAAATACTTTCTCAGTCTTCGCTCTATTTTTGCAAGATTATACTTGTGACTATGTCCATGTGGTGGCGGATTAATAATACCAGTGTCACCACCCCATTTTCTTTCCGGGGTGCTGTAAAAGCCGTCTAAAGATAACACACAGATAACATCCTCTGTAGAGACAGAAATATCGAAAATAAACCTTGCGCCAACATGTGTGATCAGCGCGGCACTGTAGACGATAACTAATGAGGGGAAGGAGGCTGATGCCCAGCATTGGGATGTTTATGGGCTGGAGAGAGAGAGATTCTCGTGACTAATTACTACCAACATGATGATCTGAATTTATGAAAAGCATGTTTTGAGGACAATCTTAATATATTATGTCCGTTTAATCTGGCCCACTGAATATTAAGTTAATATTTATACGTTTCGTTTTTATTTCCGGGTATGTATTTAGATTTCGTTATAATTCACTAGATTTATGAAGTTACTATCTGTGCCCCGCGGTGTTACCCACGGTAATAAGTATAAAAAATTAGACAGTAAAGGGTACTTGCAGGACGCGCACGCCAAAATATCTCCCAGATGGTAGAGTTTTTCCTACTTACTTGATACTTATCGTCGCATTTTGAACAATTCACACAATATCTTAATACATTGTAGCCTATGTGTTATTCTGATGTTTAGGCTACATTATTGTATAGTTTCAATAAAATCCATTCAGTAGTTTTTGTGTGAAAGATTAACAAACAGCTAAATATCCATACTCACAAACTTTCATATTTAAAATTAGTAGGATAATCCCAAGCGATTTTAAGCATACACATTTCTTCGTGTACATTATATTTACTTTTATCGAAAAAGAAATGGTTTAGGCTGAATGAAAGCAATAGTAAACGGCAGATATTAGCGTGCCAGGATATAAATTTATATATCCAGTGTGTGTTTGTAAAAAACAGTGGCCAGAAATATTGACAGAATGATAGCTGTTCTAGTAATTTGGTATTTTTGTTATTTTAGCCAATTTATACACTACTATATTACATTTTTGATTAATTTAAGTCGGATCAAGCTTGTTTTGCCAAACGTTAAATATTAAGTAATTTTTTAAAACGAGCTGACACCGCAATTTCCCCCGTATTTGTGGTTAATGCATCTTCGCTATAAAAGTTTTTCTGCCGTAAAGTTCTTTGTATTGTTACATTATGTTTTAATAACAAACATCTAAACATGTACACAAACGCTCATATTTATAATATTAGAATTTAAAAATCGGAACTTTTAATTCTTTTTTAGGGTTCCGTACCCAAAGGGTAAAAACGGGACCCTATTACTGAGACTTCACTGTCCGTCCGTCCGTCTGTTTGTCACCAGGCTGTATCTCAAGAACGGTGATAGCTAGACAGTTGACATTTTCACAGATGATGTATTTCTATTGCCGCTATAACAACAAATACTAAAAATAAAATAAAATAAATATTTAAGGGGGGCTCCCATACAACAAACATGATTTTTTTACCGTTTCTTGCTCGATACTAATAACGTTGCCTTATGTTGCATAGATAATGGTACGGAACCCTTCGTGCGCGAGTCCGACTCGCACTTGACCATTTTTTTTCAATATTATAGCAGAAAATTAATCACTCGAAAATCAAAACTTGATTGTCACAATTATTTTACATATCATATTGGTCAATTGATTCTTTTCGCATTGGTTATGAAAATAATCCATCTATTTTGCTTCCAGTTTTTGTTTATAAATGAATCGAACGTATCGCGCGCAAAACATGACCTTCATGTTTTCCGGTTCAGCAGAGCGCAGACGTCCTGCAGACTGCGCATTTGATCTATTGACTCGACATGCATGTCGATTTACCTACATTTGACATCATTTTGGTTTTTATAAAACATACTACATCACATAGTACAGTTTTATCCACATATTAATATCTTAAAAAAAATGTATCCAGTCTTCTTTACTCAATAGGTTGAGGCGAGATATTTCTACCTAGGAGAAAATAACTGACGGGTCTTTCTAAGATTAATTTATTCCAACAAACGAACAAAAATTCTCTTTTTGTATATTTAGACAGTTTTGCAACGATAAGAAGTAGCCAATTGTTGTATATATACCAATGTTTACGTGAACAATTTTATCTGAGGACATTTGAACGTACCAATAATGTTGTCATTGGCTCGAACGTCCAGTGAATTTCGAAGGTCTTTTGCGTGTCAGCTCGGCGTGCACTTCGACATCTAACCAAACGAAAATAGTCTTGCGGGTGCGTCGTCGGCCCGGCGACCGAGATAACCGGCGCAGTGCGTCCGCGGATCCCTCTCGCGCCGGTTCTATTTCCAACTAATGTCTCGAGGCATCCCGCAACGCTCGTGACAATAATACTGCAACGATCACTGTGAAATGGCACTGGACTTTCATCTTTCGCGATACTTCCGCTACAGAAAACGTAAACGAACAGCCTAAATAATGCCTCACGCGAACGTAAACAACGCGAATTCAATGGGCTCCAACCCATTGAAACTTCAAATACCAGATCAAAATAAACCAGCTTCCAATGGTGCATTTTCACCACCATCTAATGGACTACAAGAACCGAATAACAATGGACCACTGTCTCCACCCATACTGGATGCAACACCAAAAAAGCCACCAAAGGCTCCGCCAAGCAGACCTATCTTGCCAGTGAAAAAATCGAAGACGCTCCCAATAGACTTTGATGAAAAAGTACCACCAAAGCAAATAACATCCGTCCTTAATGGCAAAAAACTTTATGTTACCAAGCCTCTAAAAGAAGTTCATACAATATCGCAAAACGAAAATTCAAAATATTTAGTGAGCCGTTCTCCTAGTCCTGCTTATAGAAGAAGTAATTCCTCTGCTTCAGTAGAGACAGGTTCTATAGCAGAGTTGGCGCGGCGTCATGTACCAAGTTTGATATCAAGATCTCCAAGTCCACTATCATACAACAGTGTCCGAAGTTCAGGCAGCCATTATTCAACATGCAGCAGCAACGGAACATATGTGCCTTTATCCCGCTCATCAAGTATGAACTCTACATTATACAATAGGACACCTACTCCTAGAAGAATGTATCCACAAACATGTGATAACTCTCAAAGCGTAGATCTAAAGGAACTGAGGTCAAAAGAACAGGCCCCTGTTGTCTTTGATGCCAATTTATCGTTCATCCTCGGTTGCAACAAACAGCCGCTAAGACAAAAATTCCAACCAGTCGCAGCTCATATGGAAGATGGTACTTCTTCCAACTACTTGAGCAACAAGATCGATAGTTTTTTAAGAAGAACCGATCATGTTATGGAAGAATGGAGAAGACTGGGCCATAAAGATGATTCAGACATGTTCGATGGGAAGAAAAGAAGAGTTGGTAGATCGAAATCAGCTACGAATATCATGATTAAAGGTTTTACATTATTTAGTCGAAATGGAAGCAGAGCGAGCAGTGTGTGCCGATCTAGCCGAGGAATATCGGAAGATAGAACAACTGTCTCTGAAATGGACGAGGTGACTCATTATTTGTAATAACTTTTCTTTATACACATTCTCCAAAGATTTTGTAACAAAAATAACAAATAAATACGATCATATTATTCAAAGCGACATAAGATAGGTTCGGATAGTAGAGGCGCTTAAGACGGTCTTAGCTGTGGTTGTTACTATACGCTCGCCGTTTGCCAAAATTATTTTTTTAAATCATTGTTGACTTCTCCTGACAGCTGTAACAAATGCGTGGATTTTTTCTTGTCCGTCACCGTGGTATTTTAACATTGTCACTCAAATTGAACAGGAAGTGCGACTTTTCTTCCTGACGTTAGAACTTTTTTTTAATAGATTGTTTGCGGTTTTGGCAAGAGTTAAAGGTTATTGGGTTGCAAATTCTACTTGTTGGCTGGGCTCTCTTGTAAACGTCGGGCCACCCTGTTGTTATGTTATTGACTAATACTGCGCAGTTAAATGATTACTGCTAGACGTAATAGGTTACACTAATACCATATATAATCAGGTTTTGGATGTTCGATGAACAACATACAATTATTTATAATGTCTAGCCATTGCCTGATGTGCAATGCATGATTATATTAGACCACGACCCATCCATATTAGAGGAGGCCCGTGCCCGTAGTAGGACATTTTAATCGTATGTCGTCGTATGCACAATCACATGAACGGTTGGTAGTACTAATAATGTAATACAAAGTTCGGCAACAAGCCCGTCCAAATCAAACTTAAATGTTATTTGATTAGAGTCTGTTATTTGCCTACTAGTAATCAGCCCCGGCTTTGTTTGCTTAATTTTATTGACGAAAAAATTATGTCCACTGGGTTTATCACTGGGTAAAAACATTTTTCGAATCGTTTCAGTACTTTTGGAGGCCCTTCATTCCAAAAAAAAAACAATCGAATCTTTCTTCTTCATAATATTAGTATAGATAACTTTCGCCATAAATTATACGTTAACAAAAATACACATATGGGTCACAGCGTCATTAGATGCGTCATTATTGGAAAGCTATTCTTATTTCACTGAGATGCGGGTTTTTATGTATATAGTGTTGGTGTTGTAATTACAGAAAATGCGCAAACAGTTTCTACTAAACAAAAGTGTATAAACAGCGAATAAGATGTTTTTAGTTTCTACTATTTAGATATTTATTTACGAAAATTTCGTCTCAAGTTAGCTTGTATTCTAATTTCCAGAATTTGGATATATTTTTTCTATATGTAAATACTAGATGTCCCGGCAAACGTTGTTTTGCCATACTAAAATAAAAAAAAAAGTTTAGAAAAATAGATGTTGGCCGATTCTCAGACCTACTGAATATGCATGTAAAATTTCATAAGAATTGGTCAAGCCGTTTTGGATGAGTACGGTAACTAACACTGTGACACGTGAATTTTATATATTAGAAGAATATACCTAAAATAAGCATTATTCACGAACAAATAGTTACATCAATCCAGCTAAAACTCACTGTATCGTGGAAACACGTTGCGCTTACCCCAAAATCATGGGATCAGGCCAGGAGAATGATGACTTATATTAATTTTAATATTGTTATTGTTAGTCATATTAAACATAGTATGTTTTCCCCACAGCTATCTGAAGTAGGCGGTGAACTCGCTGAGGAACGAGCAGCGGCAGCACACGCGACAGAAAGAGCTGATGCAGAAGCAGCAGAACGTCTTCGTGTGGAAAGAGATAACAGAGACTTATTAGCTAATAATCAAAGATTACAACAAGTAAGTTAAATTGTAACAGTATTTGCTTAGTATAAAGACTCTCAGATTGTGAAGGAAATCATAATAATCGCTGTTGAGATGTTATTTATTTACTTATTATAGAAAAGACTTTATTTACGTCTGCCTGGCAATTTTGGAATCCGTCAAACAAGCTTACTCAGAAACAACAAATAATTCGTTAGATATCATAATAAGTGATGAATTTTTTAACGAAAAGCCCAAATTTACTACTTACACTTTATCACCTATAAAACAACTGTCTTATAAAATCGCAGCCAAGAAGAAACGTCAGACACTTAAAACAAATCTTCCCCACTTATAACATACATGTGGCCTCTAATCATCCTTATTATTTGGATTAAACTTTCACTTATTATCTGGTAGAATTTATCCACTTGCCAACTCTAGTTATAAAAAATGCCAATTGTTTTAGTAGCTTTAAGATCTTTTATTCAAAGCTAACCATAACTTTTAATCTTGTATAGGCATCAGAACGTCTAGAACTGGAATTACTACATTGGCGATCTGCAGACAATGCTGGTGCAGAACCCTCAGACTCTGAAGGTTCAGAGGCAGACGCATCAGCCTCTGGTGATAAATACAAGAGGCGTTTTGAACGGGCTCACAGAGAATTGCAATTACTTCGAGCACAACTACGAAGGCAACACGAAGATGATTTAGAACAATTAGTCACGGTTAAGAAGCAATTGGAGAAGAAGGTAAGATTTTATAGCTTTTAATTCAATACGATTTATCCCATCTGTGTTATAACTATAATGCCATTTTTTTGTCTGAAGATTTTGTGGTGGTTAGATTTATTTTGATAGTTCCAGAATACCTATTAAGTAATTTAATGGGATCTTCTCCTAAATTATTATTTTGGAAACTAAGTGGACCAATAAACAGACTGCTAAAATTGTCTAATTTTTCTAATTTACAAAGAAAAAATGATTTTGTTTAAATCAGAACAATGCTTATTCTAGAAATCTAATTCTATCAATCAAATTTATACAAACACAGCGACATTTATATACGAGTAATAGCTGAGTCCAATGGCAGAAGAATATCAATTCGTCTGTATTTTTACGTTTTTATCGTTTCTCTTCTTGGATTTTTTCTGAACACGATTTCTTCGTTTATCGTATATTCGATTTTGAAAACTCATTTTTAGCATCAATAAGATACATGTTATTTAATCTTATTCAGACACCTTCACTCCCCAAAAACAATCCATAATATATGCATAAACTGAACCAAAAATACACGCAAAAGTAAAAGAAAATGGCAAATGTAGTCAGCGTAAAGGATGTGCACCGTATTAAGTACTACATAAACCCATTTAGATAAACAACAGCTATCCAACCGATGCACTTTTGCGAACTATAATATCATGTTTTACTGCGGAAACTGCGGTATACATATATCTGTACCTTTTAGTAGAATCCAAAGATATTTTTGCAAATATATTTTGTTTACGTAGAGTATAAGTTAAGTACGCCTACGTTTAGTTTCTTCATTAATATTTTTGCCGAATGCGCGTAAGCGTATGGTGATGTGTGCTAGTTGAAAATAATTGTTGTTGAAATGTATGACGTTTGTTTTAACTGGCTTTACTCCAAAGTATTACTGCGATTAGATAAGATTTTGTAAGAGACTTGGACTTAAATATGATGGGCATTGTAAAAAAAGGTTAATGGACAGGCGGACACTTGAGTGACTTTTTAGAGTTCAGTACCAAACGGTAAAACGAAACCCTATTATTAAGGTTCCCTGTCCGTCCGTCTATTACCAAGGTATATCTCTGGAACATTAGTTATTGCTACAACAAAAAATACTTGTCATCATCCTTCTTTTGTCCTTATTCCGGACGCCAAATAACATATAATCGCAAGCGTATCAATCCCGACTATATTTCTCTAAATCCAATAGTATCAGCAGACACTTCTGATGATGGGCATATGCCCAGGGCCTCCCACTCTAATAGGTCATATATCCCAATGTGTCCAAGGCCTCTTAAGACCGCACGATACCAAATTATGCTCCATACAAAAGTATGGGTATCGTACTTCCGTTTTTTCTTCGCGAAAGTTAAACCGATTTTAATAGTTTTTTATAAAGATAAAAGAAAAGATAAAGAGTATATCTATGCTTCTATCACTTTCTTTTTTTTTTCAAAACTTAATAACTAAAAGAAATATGACGATCCGAAAATCCCACATTTTTCGGTTTTCTTTAGATAAAGTTGCAGCGTCTATCACACAAATTTGGTAAATTTGTACCACAACAGAAAGTGATAGAAGCATAGATATTGTAAAGGTCTAGAAGGTTTATGTGAAGCTGAGGCTTCACAATATACTCTTTATCTATAATATAACGCAAAAACTATTAAAATCGGTTTAATATTCGCGAAAAAAAAAACGGAAGTTCGAAACGACTCTTTTCAAAGAATTTGTAGGTAAAATCCGCTTCATCTATATTTGTCCCTTTCAGCGCGGTGCTCGGAAATAGGGATAGCAATACCTAAGGCAAATGCCTAAATGAGGAGTACAGTACCCTCTTAAAGATGGCCCTGATTAAGAGATGGTTGATAGTCATGAAGTCTTTCTACTTTAACTATTAGAACATTGTTTTATACTTACTAAAGATAAACGCCGCCCACTAACAGTTATTTTAACACAAGAATTTGTCATTGAATTTAACATAAACAAGTATATTATTTCAACAGAAAATAAATTTTATGAACCAATTTCATGAATTCTCGTACGACATGATGGATAAGTGTTTTGAGTCGTAATTAAATTAATGTCCCAGATATTCTGACTTTAATAAACTGGAATTGCTTTGCAATTTTATATGAAATGCGTTTCTCACGAGTTTTGTTTTTTTCTATTAAGTTTTGTTTCTCTGTTCACTTTTTAATCACCATCATCATAACAGCAAGCCTTACACTTTTTAACTTAAGTCAATTATATAAAACAAAGTCGTTATTTTGTATATATGTCCCTATTTGAGGTTATATCTTTAAAACTATGCAACAGTTTCTTTTAATAGATAGAATGGTTCAAGAGGAGGGCTCTTTTGTATAATTTGTTATGGTTTGGTTTCTGAATTGCTTGCATACGAAGTTGCGGGCTACGGCTAGTTTGTTTATATAATACTAATTTTTACATGATTAAGGCAGCTTAAACGTTGAAACTACGGGTTAGATATAAATAAAACACACGAAAAGTTATTTACATTCAAATCATGTGAAATAGTTATTTTAACTGTTTTATTTCAAGTCAAACTTAGCTGTTTAGCTTTGCTTAGTGGGCTGTCGTTGAACCCAACTTAATGAGTTTTTTTTATCCTGCAGACATCCCGTCAGTTAATTTATTTGTCCATTGTTTTGTGTGAAATGTATATATGTGAAATCACTGTTCGCTAATTATTTACATTATTATATTCTTTATTTTATTTTTGTCCTCTGGTTTCGAACTAAGCACATTTACACACTTAATATTCTTCTAATATTTAATATTCTTGGATATTTCACACAACGTCCTCTGGTCCCAAGCTAAGCTTATATGCTTGTGTTATTGGTACCAGAATACGGATAGAATACATATACTAGTTTTCTTTTGTAAATACATACTTATAATACATAGGAACACCCAGACGCAGTACAAACATTTGTATGACAATTGGGATTGTTCATAATTTTTGACCTGCTGTTTTTATATTTTTTCTAGAAAAAATAGGCCATTTTAAGAAACTAATTTCAATATTATTGAAATATTCACTATATAGACTTTTTTAAAAATACTTAAACATATTATTTTTAATGTTGTGACGTCATCGTTGTACGCAATCTGTGCATTGTCTTTTCCTTATAGACTTAAGACCGATTGCAATACATCTTTTCAAAGTTGCCAGTTGATATACGAGACCACTTTCAACTCCACTATAGAGTAGTTTATCCCTAAGAACGCCTTAATATGTTAAGTCGTTCATTTCAAGGGCAGATAGAGATCATTTGCTTTTTTGGCAAAAATAATTGTTAATATAGCACATTTTCCGAAAAAAACTAATGGATCATGATCAGAAACTCTATTCCCCGAAATGGTTTTCGAGTTAAGAGTTTAAAAAAAATATGAACAATGCCAATTAGAAAAATCACACAAATGATTGTCCCTAGCGGGAATCGAACCCGCGACCTATTGATCGGCAGTCCGTTACATAAATATATTTCTTTCATGTCTCCAATATTTTTGTCAATTGACATTCCCTGATCTCATTAATGATGTCCTAGAAAAGGTTTCGGTTTAGCATTTACACCTGCCGTGCATGTATGAGTGAAACTGAAGGAAGACGAGGAAGATTGTATGGATCGATGCTATATAGCTATTGTCACTGCCTACCTCAGTTACCGTAAAGGCATGACGTTGTGTGTCTATACATATCCTATTTATTTATCACAATTTTATTACATCTCTAACCTCAATATTCTATAACCATAGTATTGACCATTTTCGTTTTATTGCAGTATTCGTGAAAGTATCATTTTATTTAAATATCGATATAAAGCTAATAATAAATATAACGATATTTTTAGTGATATACCCATGACCTAGACCGACCGTTCACATCCATATAGCTGCCAAATTATTCGCATTTTTTACTATCACTAGTAACCTGGTTTTTACGTGTAGAAATTTGTGGGTTTTTGTCAGAAAAATATAGTGTTCATTGATACTATAGTAGGGTTTTCGGGAAAGAAGATTAGGGATTTAAAAACCGGAAATGTTGTGAAATATTGCCCTAATATATATAAACGAGCATAAGCCTATGGACATTTGCAATACCGGGAATGTCGCTCTTGCGTCGCTGACCCTCTAGGAACTGCTTTACGCCCTTTTTACTACTAATCGAAAAACGCCAATACTTATCTATATATTTCGAGTTCTATCTATCCAAAGCTTTCATAAAACCAAGCTGCAATAATAGCAGTAAAAGAAGAACTGATGTAACATGAACGCCAGTCCTCTTTCTGAAAATATTATTAAACAATATAAATTCTTTTTTCTAATTCTTTACAGACTTACTTAATTTTTTTTGCTGAATGTTAATCCATCAAATTTTGCAATTCTACATAATTACAATACATCAATATAGATATTTAATTAATGACTTAATTATCGTGATTTTATCGTTAATAACATAAATAAGGTCACGAAACTGTTTCCGCCAAAATTTATCTCAACTTATCTGCGTTCATCCTTGATACGAATTACTGATAACTCAGATCTCGATACCGTCTTATCGTCATTCCTTTTATCGATACTGGAAATATCAGAGATGAAGTATTTCGACACAGTTCTCATAGTGTTAAGTGATTGTACATGTGAAATAAAAATAGAATCAAATTCTAAAAATACTTATAATGTACACCAAGTTATTGCGTTCTAATACTGATTTCTTATTGCTAGATTTGAGTTTGCAGTTATATAAAAATTATATTTGTGGAGAAATATTTAGTTATGCTATCCAAATTGTTTGTATTTTGAACACTAAAAGTTCATTAAACATTCATAAATAAATGTATATTTAAAATGTAAATACGCGAAATCGTATTGTTTTTTGGAGTTGCAGTATATTCTAAAAGTGCATGACTTATGCTAGATGTGTCTCTTTAATGCAAATAATTTACCAATTCATACATACTTAGGACTTGATTTTGATAATTTTAATAATTAAATTCAATTTAGAATATTGAAGTCTCGGTTCAATATTAATTAATAATATAAAAGACTTTCCAATTTATTAGTTGAATATTGGCATTGATAAAGAGTGACAGTGAACGAGTGTTTTAGTGATAAATAATATGTTGTTGTGGACAGTCAATTAAAAATTTGTTGATGTTCATTAAAATATGAAATATATTGTTTTTATAATATGTAGTTCTGTGATATTTAAACTTTTAAAGACAAGTGAATTGTGATCGGTCAACTTGGATTCGAAAAAAACTTAAAAAAAAATAGAAAATTATTTATCTGCATATTAGTGGTCTGTTTGATGGGACTATGAGGAGATATTATTTTTTTATTAGATAGAAGTATTTGTGACCTTTATTTGTGTTAAAGTATCGTCCGATTTCCCCATGGTTGTGTGAGCAAACTCTAGAGAAAAGTTAAGGTTGAATTGCCAATCGTCGGCATTACTAAAAAAATATTAACAGCTGATATCATAACTAAAGCTATATTTCATATTATTTATATTAAAATAAAATCTTTCCCACACCAGAGTGCAACGACATGTCGTAAAAATGAATGAAATTAACATATAAATAGTGCTGTGTAATCGACATGCTAGAGTAAATCGTTTCAAATCTGAAATTATAATTTCAACGGAGTTCAGTTGTAAAATGGACGAGGCCATCGAGGTTTGTGTCAGAAATATAAAATAATCGTGCCAATTCTGTTGCACCAAGATGTAAACTAAAATTAAATTATCGCATATTTTTTTTGAGTCACTATTTTACTTTATTTTGTTTATTTTATTTTAAATCATTAGGTACTTATATATTTTTTTTTTTCACCTTATACTATTTAGTTTTTAGTACTAAATCAAAAGTTACGCGCAGGTAAATCATTTATTTTAGGTACATTTTGCAAATAAAATTGTCACAATTTTGTTATCCTTTATGTGTTTTATTGCCTACAATAATAAAATATTTAATATCCTAAACCATATCGAGCTTCAAACTATAAATAATTTATTTAAGTTCACTGGACCTACACTAGGAATACCTGTGTTGTAGGTGCCAGTCTCCTCCCAAGTTATGTCCTCCCAATAATAATAGTGTAGTTAAGTATGTGCAAGTAGAATTGGTGCCGATGTTTGTTGTAATATATCAACGAGTTTATCGTTATCGAGTGCAGTTGGCAGTCGCCCAAAGCAAGAGCGCAGCTTCAATTACTCTTTATAATACACTGCGTTTCGAATCACTAATATTTCCATAGAAGAATTTTGTTACTGTTTCGTATTTCATCATTAATTCTAAAATGATTTTAAAAACCACTGAAAGATTTAATTCGTTTACTCAACTTTAATTGCTCCTTGAGCAGCGTCTATTTTCATGATGGGAGGACTTAATGTTCGCCCCGTTAGGTCGGGCCCCGATTATAGGGGCCAAGCCTCGCCGGGTCATGGTAAAGTTCAAGGCAATATCATGGCTCGGCATGGCGGCAAAAAAAAAACATCTATTTTCACTTACACTTACTTTTTTTATATATACACAATGCTGGCTTGGTATTTCTCAGAGAGTTAGTTTTAAAGCTTTAGTTGCTTAGATTAGCTCTAAACTGATTACGTGTGTAGGTGTGTACCTATCTTCTTATATATAAAAATCAATTGCTGTTGGTTAGTCTCGCTAAAACTCGAGAACGGCTGAGCCGATTTTCACGATTTTGGTGTTGAAATATTCGTGAAAGTTCAGGGAAGGTTTAAACGGTGACAAAATATATGGGGATCTAAAATTCCACGCGTACGGAGTAGCGGGCATCAGCTAGTCGTTAATATAATTTTATTAATCACCAAATGAAATGTGTTTTGTTTATGTAACTGTGAATACCAGTAGTTAGCCGTATCACCACCTCATTATCTTCCTAGAGTCCCGAGGGAATAAGCAGGCAAAAGAAACTCAATGAAAGAAGGAAAACTCGAAACTTAATCCTCTTCCAACGTCATTGTGGATTAGTAGACCAGATACTCTTCTGATGTGGAAGACGCTAGTGCCTAAAAGTAGGCATTAAGAGCCTGATATTTCTTAATATAAATAAACTTTATTATAGCATTATTTTTCTTGTTCTTAGGTACAAGATGCGTATGAAGAAGTTGAAGAACAAAGAGCTGTGGCGGCTCAATGGAAACGCAAACTACAGAAACTCACAAATGATATGGCTGATCTAAGATCATTGCTCGACGAACAGGTGAGTTTAAATTATTCTTAAGGGGCACGACACCAAATTATGCTCAATACAAAAATATGGGCATCGTAGTCAGCTGTTTTCTTCGCGGATATTGCCTCCAGAGCAAGGAATTTTTCTCGCAGTATTTAGATCTTATATATCTAGTTTTACCAAAAAAGGAAGTGATAAAAGCATAGATATACTCTTCATCTATAGAGTTGCGTAAAAAAATTAATATCGGTTTTATTTTTACGAAGAAAACAGGAGACTACGATAAGTCTTTTTTACTCAAAGAATTTGTAGGTAAAATGTACCTCAACTATATTTGTCCCTTTGAGCGCGGCACTGGGGAATAGGCATAGAAATACCGAAGGCAAATACCTAAATTAGGGCTGTACAAATGCCTAAATTAGCCCTAACACAAGCATATAAGCTTAGGTTGGGACTAGAGGACGTTAATATATAAATATTTAAAGATTTTTTTTTATTTATCTGTAGTATAACCGATTTACATTCTGAGGCTGCGGGTTAGAACTCTGAAAAGGACATTCATAAAACTAAAATGCCTTGACGAGTACAGTTATTTGTCGGAGTAATTGTACTACGTCTGTATGTTTACTCAGTAGGTATTATGTCCATGTCTACAAAACAAAAATTATCCCTTAACTTGGTTGTGCTGTACAAGCAAAAAATGTGGTTGTTTTTATTGTGATGTTTTATAAAAAAAAAACCGACATTTTTGGAATAAATCTCTTGAACAAAATTTTGGAAAAAAGTTGTGCGTGTGGTGCCTGTTTAAGAATACAAGTGTCACCACCCCATCTCCACCCAATGGTGCTGTAAAAGTCAGCTAAGGGATATTACACACAGATAAAATCCTCTGTGAGAGACGGAAACCTCGAAAATAAACCCTGTGCCAACACGCCTGGTCAACTCGTCACAGTAGACCATAATCCCTCCAAAGTGGAGTACGCCCGTGCCCAACAGTGGGACGTGAATGGGCTGGAGAGAGAGAACAAAAAAGTATTTTGGAAAACAATTTAATTGATATAAAACTTTAGATATTTTAATTGATAACTTCCTTCTTTTAGAATTCGGTTAAAAATGCAATAAATTTAATTAACTTATGTAAAAGCGTCCAGACCACTTTCTTCGCTATAAATTCCATATGTAATACGAGACCAAGTGAAAGTTATAACTAGTTGCCTTTTAACTATTCCCTAAAAAACCTTTCGATTGTAATTATAGCAACACTATCACTGACATACATTTAATTGATTCACTTTTATTTATTTATGTAACGTTTTTACTTTTCACCTGCTTTAAATATTGCATTAAACTTGGCACAGTTATCAAGGACTTAAGACACTGAAGATATTAAAAAACAATACAATTTTATTTGGTCTAATTAACGTGATTGGAAACTTTGAGCGTTGGGTATTCTATTTAGTATAAAATAAAAATAATAAATAAATATTAAAGGACATTTTGACGAAGCGTCCTCTGGTCCCAAGCTAAGCTTATATGGGTGTGTTATGGGTACCAGATTACGGATATACTATATAAACTTCTTTTCTTTTAGTAATACATACTATTAATACATTGACACACCCAGACGCAATATGTGTTTCTATTGACAGTTAGACGTTATTCAATCGACTTCCAAAAAATTAGGATAGTTTTGAATTCATTTGAATCTTTTATAATTTATTTTCGATTTCAATTTATTTTCGATTTCGATTTCTGGAAAACCTTTGGACCATTTAGAAAAACTTTTTTTTGTTGGACTGGACAATCTTCCTAAGTGGTAATATGGTCATTACGTTTGGCTTAAATGGCAGGATCCTAAAGATATTGAGAGATATAAATAAATAAATAAAATAAAACATCCTTTATTGCACACCATAATGGTTTACAAAACATACTTAACTAGACATGTCATAGGTACAAAGGGCGATCTTATTGCGGGCTGCGATCTCTCCCAGACAACCTTAAGATGGAATTGACCGAGGCAGAATAGGCGACTTTTGGTGTACTAAAATATAGTATATAATAGATATCTTCAGATGTTATAGGCACATTTGAATTATTCAATAATTTTTTCTTAATTGGAATGTAGTTCCCTTGTGTAACAAAGACATTTAAACTATTGGTTGATTAATCATTTTTCTTTCAGACATGTCGCAACAATTTACTCGAAAAACGTCAACGAAAGTTCGATAGTGAACTTCAAGCGGCTCAAGAGGAACTCAAGCGAGAGAGAAGTGCTAAGGAGCGTTTGTCTCGTGAACGCGATCAGGCACATGCTGAGAAGTATGCTATAGAACAGAGCCTCTCTGTAAGTACAGCTTTTTATTATCTATACTAATATTATAAAGTTGAACAGTTTATTTGTTTCTTTGAACACTTTAATCTTAGAAACCACTAGTCATTTGAAAATCTCTTACAATTTTGAATAGCCCATTTATCGAAGAAGGCTTAAGGCGATATAACATCACGATGCGACCATTAGGAGCGAAACATCAGTGAAAAATGTTGTAAACACGGGATTTTTTTTTAGATTCCACGCTTCCGAAAAGCGAACAACAGCTCATCATCGATATATACGTAATGTGCACTAGAAATTACTAGATAAGGCCAAATACTTGATTTGCTGAGTGATATGCACTATAAACGCCTATTTTATGACATTTTAGTCACGAGGAATGTAAATTCTACAAATGGTAGCTTTCTAAATTACTTTATATTGTGCGTATGTCATATAGGAAGCTCGAATGGAACTGGAGCTGAAAGAAGAGCGACTAGCGGCTGCGACTCGCGAACTTGAGGAGCGGGGAGGTGGAGGAGATGAGGTAACGTCACTCAGACGGAGCAAGACTGAGGTGGAGAGGAGACTGAGGGATCAGG
Organism: Orgyia antiqua; assembly: GCA_916999025.1. Taxonomy (NCBI): domain Eukaryota; kingdom Metazoa; phylum Arthropoda; class Insecta; order Lepidoptera; family Erebidae; genus Orgyia; species Orgyia antiqua. The sequence continues at coordinate 21,633,784 of OU779869.1, forward strand.
AGGAGGAACTCGATGAACTCGCCGGACAAATACAGGTAATTATGTTATTATTATGTATTATGGCTTTTATTATTTCAGGATATGACATTAGTGTATATTAAAAATACATTAAAAAAGGAAGCCATAAGCAGTGATGTAACTACCGAAAGAGAATTTGGCAAAATACCACAAACTCTTACCGGAAGGATCCTGGACAGAAAATAATTAAAACTCCATTAATTATTATTACAATAAGTGTTTATGTTTGAAACAGTTACTGGAAAGCTCAAAGCTTCGTCTGGAGATGTTACTGGAACAACAACGTAAAGAAGCTCGCCTCGAGGCCGCTGCGAGAGACGACGAAATGGAAGAAACCAGAGCTAATGCTGCCAAGAAACTTAAGAGTAAGTCATAGAATTAGTCCACTTCGGAAGGGTTTTTGCTCTACTATGCCGCGCTGCCCTGCATGTTGACATAGGGTTCGTTTCAAGTTATCTGTCTCCCACAACTTGTTATCTACTTATAGTATCCGCTGACTCTAAACCTGGGGGAGGAAATAGAATAGTGTCACTTGTATACTTAACCCATCACCACATAAAAGAGCTCTGCAGGTCTACTTCTTCTTTGTCGCTAAACTCATGGCAGAGTGGTCGTAGGCGTTATTTCAGTGTAGGTGACACGAGCAAGCGAGCGAGTGAGGAATAGACATTCCTCTCGAAGCTGCTTTTCTGGTGCATTCGTAAAGTGGACAATTTAGTACGGCTTTGATGTGGTCAGTCCAACGTATTGGTGATCTGCCACATGTTATTGTACCTACCACTTTACTGTAGCCTCATGTCGCCGTGTAATGTGACCGGTATGGGAAAAAATCGTTTATCGAGTATTTTCTCTTCCAGTGTTAGAAAGTCAGTTAGAAAGCGAACACTCTGAGAGGAGCCTGTTACTTCGTGAACGTCACGAGTTGGAGCGAAGACTGGCGGCGTTAGAAGAGACGGCGCGTGCTGAGAACCATGAACAAGGACAGCTGGTGCAAAGATTGAAACGGTAATTGAATCATTCAATTTAGAGCTTTGTATGAAATTAAAACCCTATCAGGATAATAAATAATAATAATAATAATAATAAATATTTATGGACATTTCACACAACGTCCTCTGGTCCCAAGCTAAGCTTATTATGCTTGTGTTATGGGTACCAGAATACGGATAGAATACATAAACTACTTTTCTTTTGTAAATACATACTTATTATACATAGTAAACACCCAGACGTAGAACAAACATTTGTATGACATTTATAAACATCACACAAATGAATGTCCGAGGCGGGAATCGAACCCGCGACCTCGTGAACGGCAGTCCGTTATATGAACCACTAGACCACGAAGCCCGTCGAAATAAACGACGATAAACGATATTATACGATAAACTATATTTTATGAACGGTGCTTGTTTGATGGTCATTCATACGAGTAGATGGTGTAGTTTTATACTTTTTTAGCGTTAAGACCTCCCATTATGTCTACAAAGTAGCCAATTATGGTAATGGTAATGTTGGTATTAAAGGCAGTGTAATTCGATATCAAGTGTCCCATTTTATTGTTAACAAAATTATAAAGCGATAGGATACATAATATATTTTAATTTTCTTTATAAAGTTACTTTTATAGATTTTCTAGTGTTTTAATAGTACTTACGAGGATGTCATGTATGTGTGAATGTCCGTGGCGTCACACGTAGGGTCCATTTGACAACCAGCGCTAGGTCCTGGTGACCGAGCATAATGCTGAAATGGACACCTGGTTGCTGTCGCTTGGAAGCATGTTTTTTGTTATGTAATTTTTAATGTTAATGTTCTCTAACGCTGCAATAAATATCTCTTTCTTTCTTTCAATTTTTATGAATTTTGTCTATTTCTAGGGATCTGAAGAGATACCGCGCACTACTGCGTGATGCTCAAACAATGTTAGAACAGAAAGAGAAAGAAGGCGGCGGTAAAGCACAGATTAGACAATTGAAAAACCAGGTAATTTTGACCTCAATTCTGTTCAGTTTCTTTTCTCTCTTTCTCTCCAGCCCATTACCGATAATGTTGGGCACGGGCCTCCTCCACTTTGGGAGGGATTTTGGTCTACTTAGCTGCGCTCACCAGGCGTGTTGCCATAAAATTTCTACTGATTTAGTGCTTTATATTGTGCTTATATTATGATGCTTAGGTTGAAGATCTTGAGTTAGCAGTCCGCGCAGCAACAAAAGCACGTCAAACAGCAGAAGCAGAAGCAGCAGAGAGTAACGCCGCGTTAGAAGAAGCAACTCGTGCCAGATCTGACGCACACGAACGGGCATTAACTGCTACTAGAGACGCGGCCGCGGCTAGAGCACAACTTGATGACGCAGAAGAAGAGGCTGCCGAGGTACATACACTAGTTGTACACTATGACTTCATCCATAAAAAAAATTAGGATCAGTTATCTTACCGATGAAAGTTTTGACAAAATCGAAACAGCTCATGCAAGATTGCAACAAACAAACAGACAAAGCTTTGTGAACATTCAGATGATTTTTTTTGTAAAACTCATTCATGATCACTTGTATACTTTTTATACTTTGATGATAATTATGTGTATAAATTGCGTGTTAAATTAAAATGCTAAAATTTTGTGGAGTTTACGTTTTAGTTTGACATTATTCCCCAATCTGAACAAATGTAACTTGTATTTATTTTTATTAAACTGTGACTTTTCACTACCAATAGCTCAAAAGCAAAGTTCGCTTTTGCACCTTAAGTACTTACAGCAATTAATTTCAATGACCAATTATTTTATCTATTACAGTTACTGAAGAAGTACCGTACATGCACATCAGCGTTAGTTAGTGCTCAAAGCGAAGCGCGCGAAGCATGCGCTCGAGCTGACGCCGCAGCAGAAGAAGCGCGCGCAGCACGAGACAAGCTGGCTGAGTTGAGCGCGAAGCTTGCAAGCGCTGAAGCTGGACACTCACATGGACATGCTGAAGCTGAAAGAAGATTGGAATTGAGGAATAAGGTAATTGATCCATAATGATTTACTACCATTAATAAATATACTAATGATGGATGGATTGTGTAATTGAGGATATGACAGAAAGAGAAGTAAAATACATAAGTCACGTCTGACAGAACAGCATGGAGGTTAAGGTCATGTTGCGACGACACCATCAATGATTAAGGCCAGGGTAATGATGATTATAAAAATAACTAAAATCCTTCCATATTTATTATGTATTTATTAATGATATTATTTTAATTCCAGGAGTTAGAGTCCAGCTTAGAGTTAGAAGCTACAGCTCGCGCTCGTCTAGAAGGTCAGCTGTCTCGTCTACGTGAAGCTCACGAGCAGCTTGCTTCCGAGCTGTCTTCAGCTCGAGCTAGAGAACAACAGACTGCTGATGAAGTGCGCAAGTTTACTAGACAATTACGGTTAGTATGTTTATTCATTCGGGTATAGTTCATTCAGTCACTCAAATATGGTTCATTCGTTCATTCAAATGTAATTCGTACCTCTCAAAAGACTAACACATTTTTAGTCTAGAATCACTAAATCAAGTGTTTGCTGTCTGCTTTTAATGTTTTTTTTATTTATCTTTAGTTTTTCATGAGTTAGTACAACTGACACAGAATATTAAAATATAACAGTATGTCTGCCTGTGTTATATTTTCTACAAAAAGCTATTTAAAATAATTAAGTTAGTTGAAGAACTAATGAATTTCCTGAAAACTTTTTCGGTATCGATGTATACAACCCTTTTAAAAGAGTAAATTATTCACAGAGAACTAAAAGAAGAGAATTCCAACCTTGTAAGTAAACTAAGCGAAGCGGCTCGCGCAAGAACTGCGGCCGAGTCTGCCATGACTACTGCAGTAGCAGAAGCAGCAGCCGCTAGAGATGAGGCTCGACTAGCTGTAAGACGAGCGGCTGCCTTGCAGGAGGCTATCGCAGGAGACCTGTCTAGCCCTGGAGATTCGAGAGACACAGACAGGTGAGGAGATCAATCCGGCTCGAAGGACCATGAGCATAGTCAGAAGGGTTTTATGGTTCAAACGAAAAAGTTTAAAAATTATAGATTAAGTTGTAGATCCATCACTATATTATCGTTCTGCATGTTTAGTGCATTTTTTATTTTCAAAAACGAAGCTACGAAATATTAAAAAAAACCTTACTAATTCTGAATCTGAATCCTGGCTATGTTTCTGTTTAATGAATCCAGTTTTATTTTGATTATTATAAAGGACCATTGCTCTTTTAATTTGAGATAAACATTTATGGTAAGGTTGTGTTTGTAGGCTTCTGCATAACAAAAAGACCGATAATTTTGTTAGTCTAAATGTATTTTTTTTTAATTCTTTGTCCGTGTGGTGACGGATTAAGAATACAAGTGTCACACCCCATCTCCTCCCAAGGGTGCTGTAAAAGTCAGCTAAGGGATATTGCACACAGATAGCATCTTCTGTGAGAGACGGAAAACTCGAAAATAAACCCTGTGCCAACACGCCTGGTCAGTGCAGCACAGTAGACCATAAGACCCAAAGTAGGGGAGGCCCGTGCCCAACAGTGGTACGTAAATGGGCTGGAGAAGAAATGTGTTTTTTTTTAAGTGGAGAATACATTTACGCACTTTGCCCGCTATATAAATTATTGTCGGAATAAAGTAAAAAAATATTGTGTTAATTAATTTATGATTTATTATATTTATTTTATGATTACAGTGACAACGATAGTTACAGTTCAGATGAATCTATCGGCACATTCCTAGCGAATCACAAGCTGAGCCCGTCAGCGCCATCTAGGAACAGTGTTCACCTCGACACACAAAAGTAAGACTTACACTAATATAAAAGTTTTAATAGAATTAACATCCAAATACTAACTAAATTATTTTATATACAGATCTCACACTCCAGAAGGCCGTCAGAGTCGATCTAGTGTTGGTTCCAGCAAGCAAATGAGTCCTACCAAGGAATCGTTCGCATAACAGCAACCAGAGGGCGCCGGAATACTCACTCGTGCATTGCCAGCCCTTTGCGCTGTATTCTGTACCCGGCAGCCTCTGAACCCGCACCTTGTCCTCGACTAAACTCGGAAAAAAAAACATCTGTCAAAATGAAAATGACAGCTGTCAAAGGAAAAAATAGCGGAAATGTGTCGAAAAGGTGACAAAATGAGATAGTGGACTCTTTAAGCTGATTAGTATTGACGTCTTTTATTAGATTTTTAAACAACCGATACCAGCGAAATATATTACATAGTTATTGTTGCTTGGAATTAAATATAACGATGGCTCCTAAAAGTAGACTGCTTTGTAATACAATAATTTTCAATATTGATCGTATAATTAGACTGCTCAGAACATAAACTTTTATAAAATTAGTCAAGCGTGTGTACCTACTTTTTCAACTAAACTGCTATACAACAATTTATTCATAAATAAGAAATTTAGTGAAACAAAACTCTTTTTATCCTAAACTTATACTGCTCAATATAACCATAGTATAACTTTGATAAGATTTATACTTCTGAATCAAAGAGTATAATAATATATGTTCTGAATTTTATATGCATTTTCTTCATGAAATTATTCGCAGTCTTACGTGGTTCCATATTTAAAACTGGTAAATAACAAAATGGCGGCGGTGTGTCATTTAGGTAGTGTTGTTGTTTGAAAAAAGAATGCATTCCAGTTTTAAAAATATCATAAAACAGATTGTTTACCACACTGGCGCCATGATAGAATCGGATTTTTTTTATTTATTTAGCTTAGAATTTTTGTAGGAAATTATTAATTAATTGTCGGTTAAGAACAACCGACTAGCCAGTCAGTATTTAGACGGCCTAGTGGCATGTAACTTACAAAATAATATTAGGTTTGTTATTTAGTTAGCTAACTTATGTAAATAACTAGATGGCATATACAATTTTATTATTTAATTTGTAATTTGTGTGATCAGACTGTTATATTATGATTTATTTGTTACAAATGATTTGTTGCTTTATATTTGACGTGAAACATATCTTTAAGTGAATAAAAACTTCTTTTAACCCCTTATCGACTGGTTTTCTTTTTTTTTATAGTAATTTAAAAAAATCTAGCTCATTCTTAATTAAAAAAATGTAATCCTTAATGTATCGTGATCGTGTATCCCAATATTCATTCTATGTAGAACTTTTATGTCTATGTGTCTATAATCACAATATTTGTCTATGATTTGATGTGTAATTTAATATTTTAATGTGATGAATAATTACTGCATTCAATATTGGTTGTAAAATGAAATTTTAATAAAGTAACTAATAAAATATTTTTTGTATGTTTAATTTACTACCTTTACTGGTAATATTCCTATATACCTACCATCAAAAGATTCTGCGTGACAAATAATTAAGTATTTTTAAAAACAAAAGTCCAATCGACGTCATGTGCATTTGAAATTTGAGGGTTTTCCTGCGATTTTTCAGGAAATAACTTTCAGATCCTGACCTGGTGCCAATGGGACCAAACGGGAACTATCAGCTTTCAAATAAAAAAAGAATCATTAAAGTGGCTTCGCCCAGTTAAAATTTATGAGGTAACAAACCTTAACAAACTTAAAAAAAAAATTCAAGTAGCATACCTAAGTGTATGAGTAAGTATGAGAACCATAGAATTACGATGGATACCCGACGAGAACTCAGTGTGTGATTGTGTTACGACCAATAAAAATACATTATTCTATACCCCACAACTCTCGCTTTCCTCCAACGTTCGTCCGTTTACTCATTCGTTAACATACCAAAAATCTACTTAGTTCAAAAACTAAAAACACTGTTGAAAATCCTGAATATTTTTTTGAATTATTGCATTGTCATCGGTCCTTGATATATGTGCAAAATTTCAGATCAATCCAACTACTGGGTTAGAATCACATTCAAAGATTCCGTTACATAGATTAATATATTGATAGATACATACTGAACATAAATAAGCGTGTTAAAAAGTATCGCTGAGGACAGGATTCGAACCTGCGCGGGTAAAACCCATTGGATTTCAAGTCCAACTCCTTAACCACTCGGACACCTCAGCTACGTATTGCAGCGTTAAAAATTAATATCATATGGAGAAGTTTTATGACTACATTAGGCCTTAAGGCATTGTTATAGCTATTTTATTGTGTAGTAAAACTAAACAATTAAAATATTTATGTTATTATTTATGAAACACTGGCTATTGCTCGCGGCTCCGTACGCGTGGCATTTAGAAATTTTTCCGTGTTTTTGCAACATTTTTCACTAATGTCTTCTTCTTATTGTTCGCAGCGTGATGTTATATAGCCTATAGCCTTCCTCGATAAACTCACTATCTAACACTGGAAGAATTTTTAAATCGGTGCAGTGGTTCCTGAGATTAGCGCCTTCAACAAACAAACTCTTCAGCTCTTTGATACGAGTATTAGTACAGATTTGTTAATTTTCTAGAAAGTGAGATATTTGCATCGAGAAAACTGCGGAATGAATGGTTGGCTTGGTATAGTCATGTAAAGAAAAACATGAAAACAGTAATATTTTAGGAGCATGTTGTAGGTATACCCAGAAAGATGAGGATTTAAACGTTGAGAAACGAAATACCAAAAATTGTAACACGTAAGTCAAGAGGAAATAAACTCCTACGTTTATGGTTCCGCATAGATTAATTAAAATAAACAGTTAATCATGCTTAAGCCCTCGGCTTTGATAAAATTTCAGGTGGCTTTTTTTGTTGCATCCCCTCACCTAGATAAACACTTAGATTTATATAAATAACACTTGCGTGACTCATTTCAAATAAAACTACACGTCGTCGGTCAAACGTCGAAATAGACTCGTCTAAATCCGCTAAAGGTGGTTCTATATAACTACAACTAATAATTAATTAAGTTTAATGTTTAGTATAGTAGGTACCTAAACAATAAAATAAAACAGTTGTACAAATAAGAATAAAACAAAAAAATATTTTATGCATTAGTCATTTTAATTATTCATACATGAAGCTGAGGTGTCCGAGTGGTTAAGGAGTTGGACTTGAAATCCAATGGGTTATACCCGCGCAGGTTCGAATCCTGTCCTCAGCGATATTCTTTTTGCATTGATACGTTACGACTATTTTCGGTAGATATGTATTTTACCAGAAGTTCGCGTAACCCTATTCTTATGGGGAAAACTGGGACAAGGCGTGATGGTATGATGATAATATTTACACTAAAATAAAAAGTGAAAATGTATGTGCGTATTTGTTAGGTACTTCTTCACGCTCATACGGCTGAATCTTATAGTATTATGAGCCATTTTACGTTTTCGCACGAATTTCTAATATTTTGGCATAGACACAGTACTAATAAAGATTATCAATTCCCATACTTTGGCATGTTCGCCATAAAATGCACGCTAAATCTAGGTGGCGCTGTTCACTAGCGTAACAACTTGTATAAAACGGACGTTGCAATAAGATACGTTTAGACAGAAAAAAATTAACTTAAATTAAAAGTCTAATACATATTTAATATGTTACATTCAACGAAAAAATACAATAATAATTATTTTCCACTGATTAGTACATGCAAATAACCTCTTACGATAAAATAACCTCTTGCGATAGATGGCAGATGATTCGCTTCAATGATCGCTTTGTTATTTTTAACACAGTTTTTAACTAGATGGCATTTTAATATATTTAAATCATTGATTGGTGTTACAAAAACTATTATTATTATTTTAGGGTATTAAATATTAGTAAGTTTTAAGAACAATAATATATTTATAGTTTTATAAAAAAAACAAAAAAAGGTTGAAAAGATAAAAAGTTACAAACTAAATTATCTCATAAAAATCATCAAATTGGTTTATTAAAAAACAGGTAGTATTTATTTGGGTTCAAGGTCAAGCTTGTTAAAACAAATAGTGATGCGCCACTTGATTTCGACGTTTTTAGGGTTCCGTACCCAAAGGGTAAAAACGGGACCCTATTACTGAGACTTCGCTGTCCGTCCGTCAAACAAATTGGTCAAGTGCGAGTCGGACTCGCGCACGAAGGGTTCCGTACCATTATCTATGCAACATAAGGCAACGTTATTAGTATCGAGCAAGAAACGGTAAAAAAATCATGTTTGTTGTATGGGAGCCCCCCTTAAATATTTATTTTATTTTATTTTTAGTATTTGTTGTTATAGCGGCAATAGAAATACATCATCTGTGAAAATTTCAACTCTCTAGCTATCACCGTTCTTGAGATACAGCCTGGTGACAGACGGACGGACGGACGGACGGACGGACGGACGGACAGCGAAGTCTCAGTAATAGGGTCCCGTTTTTACCCTTTGGGTACGGAACCCTAAAAACGATGTTGCTTGTTATGACGTTCAAATAGCTAGTGTATTCTTAGAAATTACATTTGTCGTGTGTGTGTGCGTGTGTGTGTGCGTACGTGCGTGTATGTGTCTGTGTGTGCGTGTGCGCAAATAGTATATTAGCTTTGGGCGATGTATGTATGTAAAAAAATTGGTCAAGTGCGAGTCGGACTCGCGCACGAAGGGTTCCGTACCATTATCTATGCAACATTAGGCACGTTATAGAACCAAATATTCTGTGAATAGTTAAAGCGTCTACCTGTCAACGTTATTATTATTGAGCAAGAAACGGTAAAAAAATCATGTTTGTTGTATGGGAGCCCCCCTTAAATAATTATATTATTTTATTTTTAGTATTTGTTGCTAGAGCGGCAATAGAAATACATCATCTGTGAAAATTTCAACTGTCTAGCTATCACCGTTCTTGAGATACAACCTGGTGACAGACGGAGGACGGACGGACGGACGGACAGCGAAGTCTCAGTAATAGGGTCCCGTTTTTACCCTTTGGGTACGGAACCCTAATGAACTGTCTCTTTCAGCACATCCTCAATGTATAGGTCGTCATCGTACCTACTGAAAATATTTAACAAAGCCTACCGCTTTGTTAAATATTTTCAGTATCATGTAACAAGTAAGCGTAATAATTGAATGAGATATTTTGTTGTGATGAAAAGTAAAAAGGATTATTGACGTCACTCACAATATCAAAAGAAACAAAGTACTTTAATATTTATTAACAGGTTGTTATATTATGATACTAAATTTATTATAAAATAAGTTTTATTCTATTATCAGCTCGGTGAAGGTCGATTTAGGTTCGGATCTTAGACTATAAAGTATGTTGTTATGGTTGATATATATGATATCGTCGAGGCCTTGACACAAGCCGCCTTCGCGGTGATCGGTGTTTTTGAGAATGTTAACAAACAGAATGAAAGCAACCTTATGCCTCAATAAAGAAAGTATATTTTTAAATGTTGTTGTTCCGTTCGACGTTCATAGCAAAAGCAGCTTTGCGTGTTTTATTGTTTCGTCTTCAATCGTCTTTAAGAGGGTACTGTACTCCTCATTTAGGTATTTGCCTTAGGTATTGCTATCCCTATTTCCGAGCGCCGCGCTGAAAGGGACAAATATAGATGAAGCGGATTTTACCTACAAATTCTTTGAAAAAAGACGTTTCGTACTTCCGTTTTTTTTTCGCGAAAGTTAAACCGATTTTAATAGTTTTTGCGTCATATTATAGATAAAGAATATATCTATGCTTCTATCTCTTTCTTTTGTGGTAAAACTTTACCAAATTTGTGTGATAGACGCTGCAATTTTATCTAAAGAAAACCGAAAAAAAAAGTTTTCCGGATCGTCATATTTCTTTTAGTTATTATGTTTTGAAAAAAAGAAAGTGAAACGTATTTTTAGGTGTGGTACCGTGGGTATATTTAGAAGTAAGAGATATTGCGTGTTCACGTAAACACTGTTTATTCACGACTAAGACCAAACTAAGAGTAACATATGTCTAATCTTACATTCTGCAGGAAAGGTAACGATCCCGTTATGTTCAAGGGACGCGCTACTTGAAGTTGTCAAACCTATGTCATTAACAGCATTAAATTCTTAACTAATATCGATACAAGTGTGAGAGCGAAATGTTAGGCAAAAACAAAATGTTAAAATGTCTACCATGAGTTGATCTATAAGTGGCTGGGCATACATAAAAATAATATATAATGGTACCAATTCTACATGCACAAGTAAACTAAACTTAACTAAAAAATAAATATTGATTATTTCAATAACACAATTCCGCAATTCGGTACTGTTAACTACACTTTCTTATTATAAAAACGGTGTATTATACAGGGTGTGGCGTAAAAAAATAAAATATAATAATAAAAAAAATAAAATAAAAATACATGAGATATCAAAAAAGTGTTATTGATTATTCAATTTGTTGACTTTGTACATCGTCTAGCTTAAAAAATCTTTATGGGAGTTGATTTGCCCAATATCTTAAAAACATGCTTGTTTTATGCAGTTTCCGAAATGGTATAATACTTATTACATTTCACGAGGTTTTAAAAAAAAAACGACAGTTGTAAAAAAATACCCTAATTTTCTTTAACAGAATTATTAATTTATCTTAAACATGTCTTTGTAAACAGTTTGAATGGACCCTTTTTTGTGTGCTCCGGAGCAGGTAGTCATTCACAATGGACCCTCTTTTGGGTGCTCGGGAGCAGGTAGTCATCCACCATGAATAGGGTAAGCAGATAACGACTCTAAGTCAACTACTTGTGGTTGTTTATCGCACGGCAAATCCAGACGGTTAGTCTTATCATAAGACAGAGACAAAGCATTTTGATGTCAGGTAAATAACAGTTGTGCGACAGAGATAGATTTTTATTATTCTCACAAACAACAAAACAGCTTTTGAACTTGTTTAACAAAGTTAGTGCTCTTTTGACTATCGTCTCTTGCGCACATATCGTTTGCTCTATCGTGTTTGTTATTGTGACGTGAATTTGGCTTATGTACTACGGACTCTGTTTTTGCTATACGAATTGGACAATTGTGATATTATCGACGACTTCTACATATCCCTGGACTACTGATCATGCCGCGTCATACGTACACTCCTCAAGAGTATGCAAATATGCATCTTATTTACGGCCTGTGTAACTGCAATGCAAATGAAGCTGCACGCGAATATCGTCGAAGATACCCCGATTTGCGACACCCAGACTACCGGGTGTTTACACGTGTGCACATCGCTTTTAGCGAAGGGCGAATGCCTGGTACCGGTGTTGGTGGTGCTTCGGAAGGCAGACCTCGACGACATCGTGATGACGAAGTTCTAGAAGCTGTGCGTGCTAATCCAGAGTTATCAATTCGTGAGTTAAGTAGAGGAACCGGTGTAGATACGCGTACTGTGGGCAGAATTCTGCACAGGCATGAGCTTCACCCGTATCACTATCAAAGGGTGCAAACACTAATGACACGAGACTATGAGCCTAGAGTCCAATTTTGTCGCGTCATGTTGCGAAAAATACGCGAAGATTCGGCGTTTTTTGACAAAATACTGTGGAGCGATGAGTCATCATGTAAAAGAAATGGCTACGTCAACATGCACAATCTTCATAGTTGGCAGGCAACCAATCCGAGAAACATAAGGCAAGACCGAGCTCAAGTCCAGTTTAAAGTGAACCTTTGGACAGGAATTTTAAATGGACAAATAGTTGGGCCCGTCGAACTATCCGAGACACTAACAGGTCCCAATTATTTAAATTTTCTGCAAAATACGTTGCCGGAACTATTACAAAGTTTAAATGTGCCAGAAAACTACTGGTTACAATATGATGGTTGTCCCGCTCACTACGCACGAATTGTACGGAACTACCTCAATGATGAGTACAATGAGAGGTGGATAGGTCGTTTGGGTCCCATTTTGTGGCCACCAAGGTCCCCTGATTTGAACCCTCTAGACTTTTTTTACTGGGGGTGTTTAAAAGAAAAAGTGTATAAAAAAGAAATAGCATCCCTGGAACAACTAAAGGCCCTGATTTTTGAAGCCGCTGATGAAATCAAGAGCTCCGGCTTCATCCGACGCCTAAAGCGGTCATTTATCCGTCGATGCAGGGCCTGCATAGCCGCAGGTGGCCGCCATTTCGAACATTTTTTGTAAAATAAAATTTATGTAGTGTTTGCATCTTTAGAATAAAAAAAATAAAATAAGTTGTTATTTTTTTTCAACGACTAACATTCCCACTGGTAAACTCAGACAGATAAGTTAAAATACCACTGACAGTTTGTTTAAGTTAACAGTATTAATTTGATTAATTAAATCACAATAAGAACATTTTTTTACGAGTGTCATTTGGTTCTTTAATATCACATCAAACTTAATAAGTATTATAATAAGTATTATACCATTTCGGAAACTGCATAAAACAAGCATGTTTTTAAGATATTGGGCAAATCAACTCCCATAAAGATTTTTTAAGCTAGACGATGTACAAAGTCAACAAATTGAATAATCAATAACCCTTTTTTGATATTTCATGCATAATTTTCAAAAAATTTGTATTACGAATAGGGAATTCTTTATTGCTTGCAATAATTCAACTCTTAAGCTGTATTATAAAAAAAACAGAAAGCAAAACTTTTGAAAATTGTGGCAACAGTAGCAGAATTGGTTAGTGAAAGTAGTCATTTTATGAAAAACATGACTTATGCCATTTTTTTCAAGACCATACATAGGATTAATTAAAAATATACATATTCGTATAGCGCAGTAGGAGGCTTATCCACAGGCACAGGCTTATCCATTAATTACGCCACACCCTGTATAATAACAATTTAAGTTACTGTGAATGTGTATAAGAAAATAGTCAATTAATCAAAATACAGCATAGTTGCTTTTTTATTTTTGGTTAAGTTTAGTTGTGCACATAGAATTGGTACCAATATCTGCTTGACCGAGCGTAACTCTCGATGGATTTTTGTGAAATTATTCTTAATAAGGTAAGTCTCAGTAATAGGGTTCCATTTTACCTTTTGGTACGGTCAAGTACGTGTTGGACATGCACGCGAACGGTTCCGTGCGGTTATTATGATGATATATTCGTGACACCAACCACAAATAACACCATATAGCGGACCCCCAAACAATGGGATAAGGGCAGGATGATGATGATGGTGAGTCTGAGTAGGTATTTGTGGTTGTAGTATCATCTGATCTAAGCAAACTGAAAATTTCAGCTCTCTAGCTAAACAGAAAATTTTCATAGTACGAAAACACCGACAAAAAGAAATTTTATAAGTATACATAAATCCAAAATCCCATTTATTTAAACACAGGTATTTAATATACGTTATACATATAAAGTAAAATCACGAAACATGTAAAATATTAAAATATTACAATACGATGTATCGTGCTGTCGCTAGTCGCGATGGCGATACTACAATCAACTACAAATGTAGGTACAAGAACCTCACGATGCGATAGGCTAAGGAATTGAATGAAACACAACGCGGTAACGTAACGCGCAACGTTGCCAGTTTGACAAACTTGGTAGGTAAGTACTTGATAAGAAGCTTAAAAAAATGAAGTTTGTAGTTTGCGAAAGATATAAATGTATTTACTAATTAACTAAGATATAAATCTATATACTGTAGTAACTAAATTGCCTTTATTTATGTGTTTAAAAATACAAAAAGTGAAACCGCATTATCAAAAATCCACTTTAATTTGAACGCCAGACCTATTAACATTCGTGGCCCTGCTATATATATGCTTTACCCGATACGCCACGGCACTCTTAAAAAATCGTTCGAAATTTATATGTGTATTCTAAGCCGCAAAAGCGTATCTTTACTTTTTATGATAAAAAAATTGTAAATTCTATGATAAACATACTAAACTATTCTATGATAAACAAAATTGTGTTCATTTCAATTTTTCAGATTATCTGAGGTAAATTTAAAACTAGTTACGTAATTGATTTATCAAGATTATGAAATAGTGCCATCTGCCATTTTTTTTTAGTACTACCGCTATACAACGTGACGTAGTAAGATTATGAATGATTATTGATTACGATAAATTATGTGATTTGATACGCTTAGTGCCATCTGTAGATTCAGAGTGTAATGATAATTGAGTTTCACAATTTGTTGGGAGGTTATATGTCTTTATTATACTGTGTCTATGATTTTGGGCTCATATATCACCATAGTCTGTAACACCTAGAAGTTAATGAATATTGGGCTAAGGTTTCGTGTTAACGTTTAATGTAAAATTGGTCAAGTGCGAGTCGGACTCGCGCACGAAGGGTTCCGTACCATTATCTATGCAACATAAGGCAACGTTATTAGTATCGAGCAAGAAACGGTAAAAAAATCATGTTTGTTTGTATGGGAGCCCCCCTTAAATATTTATTTTATTTTATTTTTAGTATTTGTTGTTATAGCGGCAATAGAAATACATCATCTGTGAAAATTTCAACTGTCTAGCTATCACCGTTCTTGAGATACTGCGTACGGAACCCTAAAAATCATGTTTGTTGTATGGGAGCCCCCCTTAAATATTTATTTTATTTTATTTTTAGTATTTGTTGTTATAGCGGCAATAGAAATACATCATCTGTGAAAATTTCAACTGTCTAGCTATCACCGTTCTTGAGATACTGGGTACGGAACCCTAAAAATCATGTTTGTTGTATGGGAGCCCCCCTTAAATATTTATTTTATTTTATTTTTAGTATTTGTTGTTATAGCGGCAATAGAAATACATCATCTGTGAAAATTTCAACTCTCTAGCTATCACCGTTCTTGAGATACAGCCTGGTGACAGACGGACGGACGGACGGACGGACGGACGGACGGACGGACGGACGGACGGACGGACGGACGGACGGACGGACGGACAGCGAAGTCTCAGTAATAGGGTCCCGTTTTTACCCTTTGGGTACGGAACCCTAAAAATGACTTGTTTGATCTTTATTAATCAATTTCCCACAACCATTTTATTGAAAAACCACCGCAGAGATGATTTCAGAGACGTATTTCAATCAAAAATACTTATAAATTAAGTTTCAAAAAATACATAACGCATTGGACATATATTTTAATCGTCCTCTAAATGTAACAGATTTTTAAAAAAATAAACCAATAGGCCAATTTTTGAAGTTAACGTTGCAATATATCGTGATTTTTGGTTTAAATACAGTAATTATGAAAATAAAATTATTCCAAAATAAACTACGTTCATTAGAAAACCGATTTCTACAGTAATATTGGAAATTCTTGCATTTTTTGTTGTCAAAATATTGATAAAACTTCAATCGAAATTCCAATAAATTACGATACACAAGTGGCTTACTATGGCGCGAGCGCCCGTCGACGAAGGATCTGTACCTATCTCTTTTTCCGCGTCGCGCGTTGTACAGTAAAGGCTGTGAGTAAAGGTAATATTGTACTGCGACCACATAGTATTGATTCACTTTGTATTTTTTTCATGAGGTAAACCATTCTCCTGCCCTTATTCCATGATTTGAGGTCGGCGCAACGTGTCTTTTTCTTCCATAGTCTTCTATCAGCCGTCATGTCTGTGTTAACTCCTCTTTCTTTCATGTCCTCTTTCACACAGTCCATCCATCTTTTCTTAGGTCTTCCTCTAGATTTTTTTCCTTCCACATTTATACTCAGAACTCTCCTAAAGGCATTCCTCTCGTCTCATAACAATTTTTCTTAAGGTAAAGCTTAGTTTATAATCAAGTATCATGTATGAATTTGTAGAATAAATATATACAGGGTGTCCCAGAACGTAACGTAGCTGGGAAGGGGGGTGATAGGGGGGGTCACAAGGGTCACCAGAAAAATAAAATAAAAATTCCCCTCTGGCTATTTAAAAAATAAATGGCATTTTTTTAAAAACTAAAAATTTTACACCTTGTGGGGCTATTTTGCTAACTGTACCTACAAATATAGCTGTTTAAAAAAAAAAAAGATGTTATGTAATCCTCAATAACCCTTCATCAAATTGAATTAAAAAAATAATACATATCCAACCAAGATTTTAAAGAAAATTAAGTTCTTTTCCAGTCAAGGACTTAGTAATTACAATTTCACTCAACTTTCTCCAAGTGTACTGAAAAAAAAATGTACTATGCAGCTCCGGCGTGTAACTTAAAAAGATAGGTAATTTTATTGCAATTCCAAAATGGTATAACACTTATTTGAAAAAATCATACTTAGACATTTAAAAATAATTTTCGGGAACAATACCCCTGCAAAACAAAACATATCAATAAAACAATAGTCTCAAATTCCTAAGAAAATACATTTTTAAATGTCTCTTCTGTTCCTCTAATGTTACTGCCCGTTAATTCTCAAGATTGGAGTACTGTACATACCTCAAACACTCAAGTACAGTCTAGGCCAGATAAAGCTTTACCATATTTTATGACAGGGAATTTAAATGAAACTCGAAAATAAAACAAAATTGTAATTATTTATTCAAATTAAGTGCTCGAAATGTGCACCACCAACATAAATGCACGCCCTACATCGTTTTAAAAATGAGCGGGAAATGTGCCGAGCAAATCTTCTATTATTGATTGATTCCGCGGCCTCTGTGATCCTCGCCTTCAAGTCACCCAAGTCCCTGATGGGTTTCCCATAAACTTTTTCTTTTATAGCACCCCAGTAAAAGAAGTCCAACGGGTTTAAATCCGGTGAACGAGCTGGCCACGCTATAACACCGGCCCTTCCCATCCACCTACCAGGATATTCGTTGTTTAGGAAATCTCTTACTGGGCGTGCATAATGTGCTGGGCACCCATCATGCTGGAACCACATATTCCTTAATGTTTCCAGCGGCACATCTTCCAATAAATTGGGTAATTCGTTTTGTAAAAAGTGCAAGTACGCCTCGCCAGTCAGTGCCTCAGGTAACTCAAAGGGTCCGATTATTTTACCGTTCAGTATTCCGGTCCACATGTTCACTTTAAAACGATATTGGGATCGATCTTCTCTAATAAGGTGGGGATTTTCTACGTGCCACTCGTGTAAATTATGTAGGTTCATGTAGCCGTCCTTTTTAAAAGTAGACTCGTCGGACCACAATATTTTATTAAAAAATTGAGGGTCCTCCCTATGCATGCGCAGCATCCTACTACAAAATGCAAGTCTCGCAGGAAAATCGCGTGGTATCAGACTCTGTACGCGTTGCACGTGGTACGGGTGGAACTTTTCTGATTGTAATATGCGATGAGCAGTACTTTTTGATACACCTGTATTTGCTTCAATTGTCCGAACTGAAGTACTCGGGTTGTCTGCGACGGTTTGAAGCACTACATCTTGGACATCGAACCGAGATCTGCGTTCATTAACCATTTGATGTGGAAGTCGACCCTCAGACAATAGTCGGTGGACATTGACAAAAACACGGCTATCCGGGTGACGTGGGGCGTTCGGATATCTTTCTCGGTACAGTCTTGCTGCAGCACCGGCATTACATCTACATTCGCCGTAAATGAGATGCATGTTCGCATATTCATGTGGAGTGCACGTGGGTGGCATGGTGGCACTGTATCACACACTTTAGTCCTTGAGAAAGCCAAGTCGTTGGAAGAAATCACAAACAATGTCCAAAATCACAAAGAAATAATCAAGTCCAGAAAGCGAAGCAAAGTTGTTAGTACTAAATGAACACAAACGAATACAAAGATGTGCAGTAAACGAGAGAGCTTAATGTACTGCCCGACTATTTGGCTAACCAGAGACAGCACCCCTACTTTTTCTCTTCCTTTAACGTATCTACCTGTCTCTTTCACTCCCTGAACTTGTTTTGTTTCATTGTTCTCGCGCATGGCTAACGGTACGAGAGGGGTACCTGCCTACCTGCCTGTACAAGGAACAGGAATATTTGCTTAGGAATTTGAGACTATTTATGTTGGTGGTGCACATTTGGAGCACTTTATTTGAATAAATAATTAGAATTATGTTTTATTTCCGAGTTTCATTTAAATTTCTTGTCATAAAATATGGTAAAGCTTTATCTGGCCTAGACTGTACTTGAGTGTTTGAGGTATGTACAGTACTCCAATCTTGAGTATTAACGGGCAGTAACATTAGAGGAACAGAAGAGACATTTAAAAATGTATTTTCTTAGGAATTTGAGACTATTGTTTTATTGATATGTTTTGTTTTGCAGGGGTATTGTTCCCGAAAATTATTTTTAAATGTCTAAGTATGATTTTTTCAAATAAGTGTTATACCATTTTGGAATTGCAATAAAATTACCTATCTTTTTAAGTTACACGCCGGAGCTGCATAGTACATTTTTTTTTCAGTACACTTGGAGAAAGTTGAGTGAAATTGTAATTACTAAGTCCTTGACTGGAAAAGAACTTAATTTTCTTTAAAATCTTGGTTGGATATGTATTATTTTTTTAATTCAATTTGATGAAGGGTTATTGAGGATTACATAACATCTTTTTTTTTTTAAACAGCTATATTTGTAGGTACAGTTAGCAAAATAGCCCCACAAGGTGTAAAATTTTTAGTTTTTAAAAAAATGCCATTTATTTTTTAAATAGCCAGAGGGGAATTTTTATTTTATTTTTCTGGTGACCCTTGTGACCCCCTCTATCACCCCCCTTCCCAGCTACGTTACGTTCTGGGACACCCTGTATTTTTGTTTTATTAGTTTTAGCAGTAGGGGCCCCAAATTGCAATGATTGTGTATATTGTTGTTTAAAAAAAGGAAACGTGATAATAATCATAGATAGAAAGGCAAGATCAATGCCTTGACGCCAAATATTCATATAATGTAAGCATTTATTTTGTTAACCGACAATAATATGTGATTGTTTTTATGTTAATAAAAACAATCACTTAGTATTGTCAGTTAACAATTTTCTGTTTACCTAGTTTAATAATTTGATTAGACTAAATAAAATGTATAACTTTTTGTTAATCTCATATAAAATCACATTACGGCTCTAGATTGTTTCGTCCGCCTCGGCTCTCGCGTTACACTGTTTGTGTTACGTTTGATTGCGTAGCTACGCACACATAAACAGTGCTGCAGTATTTTACCTAAACTCGAGCGTAATCATTTTGTGAAATGGCTCCTATTTGGTTTCTGTATAACAAGTGGAAACCAAACACCTTTGGCTGAAGTCGTTATTCATAATACAGACCTACAAATCCTTAAAATGTTATTGGTACCAATGCTACGTGCACCACTAAAGTTAATTAAAAAATGAAAACAACTATGGCGTATTTTGTGCTATTTCGTTGCGCACATTTGTAATAATTGAAATCGTTAGTGTATAATATACAGATTTTCTAACAAAAAAGTTCTGTTAACATTAACATTGCTGAATTGTGTTATTGACACTATTAATTTTAAATTTTAATTAAGATAATTTTAGTTGTGGGCGTAGAGTCGGTACCATTGTTCTGACGAATTTTGAAAACCACTGGAATATTTTATCCTCAGTAATATGGGCCCCACTCTTTTTTTTTAATAAAAAGAGTAAATATGCTTCCAGATTGTTCTTTCTTAAATGAGATTGAGATTCTAGTGCACTCTTATAGCATTTCAACTCAGGCTTAGAGCATTAATCCAACAGGAGTTCACATTATAAGGTGACTCACGCTGAAAACGATACGAGAACAATGAGTATACTCATTTTGTACGGACTCTGCGGTCTCTTTTAGTCCAGTCGTGGGAGATAATGACATGGATGTGGCTTGATGTACAGAATTTTTTTTTTCTAATTAGTCCGAAAAAATGTACAGAATCCGAAAATCAACCTGCTGCGTGGGGAAAATAATGGGAAGTTTGTTTAAATAAACGGAAACTGCAAAATGACTGATTTTGACTTGAAAAATCCGTTGTAACTTGAAAAGCAAGCCTGTTTTTTTTTTTTTTTTTTTTTTTTTTTATCTTTTTTTTTTTTTTTTTTTTTTGTTTTTCTGTCATTTAACAATGTTAATATCGTAATTTTTAATTTAACAATACATTGACCGAGTAGAAAATTTGAAAATAAACAAAAAAGAATCAGTGATATTTCTTCGTCCGAGGCTTACTTTTCAAGTTACAACGGATTTTTCAAGTCAAAATCAGTCATTTTGCAGTTTCCGTTTATTTAAACAAACTTCCCATTATTTTCCCCACGCAGCAGGTTGATTTTCGGATTCTGTACATTTTTTCGGACCAATTAGAAAAAAAAAGTTCTGTACATCAAGCCACATCCATGCACCTATCTTTTTTTGGCTCCCACGACTGGACTAATTGTGTGTGGGGCGTGCGAGAGACCAATATAAAGATGTTTTAGTGCTCGTGTGTCTAGCCCGCCCACGGTACCCTGCCAATGCGGCAGTATATTTGTCAAAGCAAACAGCGTCTGTAAGGAGTCCTGTTGATTTATTTTATTACTCTAAGGAATTTTCCCCGTTTTCCAATGGCAGAGCATAATGCGACTCAGCGCCGCACAATGCCGCACAATGCTGACGCTTAATTGGAACGTGAATTAGTTTTAAAATGCGCCAGCAGAGTGCGCTAAGATCAGTGTTGAAAAAAAAATTCTAAAATAAACATTGTATTCACATTATATGTGTGGAATATAAAAAAAGTCATTGTTTATACCTTCATCCATACTTATATTTATTTATTTTTTAACACAGCTTGAATTAACTTTGAATATTTCCAGAAAACTCCGACGAAAAGAAAGCCTTAAATTTTTTTTAACAATAAATAATATTACTAACGATAATATATAAATAAAATTTCAATCAATGCCAATTTAAAGAAAAAATACTTGTTAATTTTCTGTCGCTGAAGTTGGTATGGATTGCACGCATCACTTTTGAGAGTGCTCGATTCTGCGATGCAATTCTGTAATTGGAACACTCAACGTTGAGGATTGTGCCGTATAATGCGCTATTGTGCTCTGATTGGAAAACGGGGTTTATTTCACGCAAAGATTTCACGGCAATTCTCTAGTCGCTATGATATCTGTGGTTGTAGTCTAGTCTGTGGTAGCACCGCCCCCTTTCTTTCGTCGTGTCAAACAAAAGTCAAAATTGCGGTTGTTCTGGTTGATTGCAAATACGATAAATATTTTACGGTACGTATATAAATAATACAAGTAAAATTCTTATAATTATTAAGCTTTTCCATAAAATACTACAAGCTACGGTTTTATTATGTATTAGAAATCGGTGTGACTAATACACTGTCAAATTTACAAGTTATTGATTTTCTAGGATAGAGTTCGTATCCTGTCACAAAATACTTGTTTTGTGCTCTCAAAGTTGTAAAAACTAAGGATAAAGAGAAGCAACATGACCGACTCAAAGTATTTTACTACTACAAAGAAGGGTGAGATATTCGAACTCAAATCTGAACTCAATAGTGACAAAAAAGAGAAAAAGAAGGAGGCTGTAAAAAAGGTAATTTCTAGCTTTAAAATGTAACTTTTAATAATCATTACCCATTACATTTAATAATCTTGATAATCTAAGCAATTGTGTTTTTTCTAAAATCTATGAATACCCTTTAATCAGCAAATAAAAGATCACCTTAACACTGTCTTTGATTCCTTGAATCTTCTTTTTTATTATGTAAGGATTGTGGTGTAATTTAAGTGGTGCCTTTATGCTAACTTTTATTAGTTTCATAATGTAACTAAATTAAGATAGAAGTTAGAAGTTTGTAGAATATTTTTTTGTCTAATAGTTCTTAAAAAATAGTACAAGCTTATCAAGATGTTATGAATCATCCTAGAAGCTGAAAAGAATACTAAACAAATAATCCTCTGGTCCCAAGTGAAGCATAGAGTCTGTTATGTAAACCACGAGGCCCAATTATGATGTAATTGTAATTTTTATCTGTTATTCTAGGTCATAGCGTCTATGACAGTTGGTAAAGATGTGTCAGCACTATTCCCCGATGTTGTCAATTGTATGCAGACTGACAACTTGGAGTTAAAGAAACTTGTGTACTTGTATCTAATGAATTATGCTAAATCACAGCCTGATATGGCTATAATGGCTGTTAATACTTTTGTTAAGGTATGTTCATCATAAGTTAACATTTTTTTTTATATCTAGTTGTAGCCCACAACTTCATACGCGTATAACCAAATCCTAACATATTCTACAATAAAACCATCCTATCGGACCACTATCTATTAATACAAATGGCATTAAAATCCATTGCGTTGTGTGGAAGATATATAAACTCACATAGGGACATACATACAAAAATAATGACTTTGTTTTATAATAAGTAACATTTATTTAGCCAATAATGATAAATAAAATATATAGTAAATGTGATACAATGTGATATAATTTTGAATGAGACTATGCAAAAAAGAAATCTCTTACTCCCTGTTTTTAATTAAGGATAAAATAAAATAATCTGGTAAGTAAAATATATCTTATATAATGTGAGAATTTTAATTTTTAGGGTTTCGTACAAACCCTTATAGGATCACTCCGGTGTCTGTCTGTCTGTCTGTCCATCTGTCAAACTTTTTTTACTCAGCAACGGCTGAAGGTATTAACTTGAAACTCATATGATATGTAGATCTATGCGGTCCCTTGCTGCAAAAAATACCATCAACCTTTTACCTCTACGCATTTAAAAGATATAACCGAATTACGACCATTTTTAAGAATTTTCAACTTATGCTAGGGAATAAAAATTCACAGGTTACTTCCCGTTGCGCTTGAGCCTTGAAATTTGGCATAGATCAAGTCTATATAGTGCTGATATAGGGAAAAATCCAAAAACTTATAATTTGTCATCACATCACAAGAAAAAAGTGTTTATACTAATACCAACTTAGGAAGTAGCTTAAATGTAGGCGATTCCCTATATTTCAACTACAAAATTAAGTTGGTGAGTTGTTTTGAGTTTAATTAACTGATTATTTGAATGCAGTTACTTATGTTTTTATGTCTAGTATGTACGAAACCCTAAGTGTGCGAGTTTGCATAAAAGTATTGAGTTACTAGGATTAGCAAAAAGGTATTTTAGTATAAGGCTTAATAGTATTTCCTTCAAGACATTTTGTTAATTCACCTAATTGTCCAGATTGTAATGTCATTGATGATATCCAACATGTTTTGTGTGAATGTGTACGGAATGAGTCTCAGCGCCGCCGATTGATGAGCATTGGTTAAGAGGTTGGAATGTGTAACAGTATCCTGGCAGCTCCGTCTTCAGAGAGTGCCAGGATCCTGTGTGCAATATACCTATCCAGAAGTATTAATCTATGGAACGGAATCTTTCATCGCGATTTTCACCCACTTGCGATAGTTGGATTGATTTGAAATTTTGCATACGTATGCATACGGACTGATGACAATGCAATTATTTAAAAGGATATTCAGGAGTTTCAAGCGTGTTTTTTAGTTTTTGGACTAAGCAAATTATTTTGTATGAAATAAACAACATTGTCTTCAGGATTGCGAGGACTCCAACCCATTGATCAGGGCATTAGCTGTCCGAACCATGGGTTGTATTCGTGTGGATAAGATCACCGAATATTTGTGCGAACCGCTGAGAAAATGTCTTAAAGATGAAGATCCATATGTGAGAAAAACTGCAGCTGTGTGTGTTGCTAAGTTGTATGATATATCTTCAAGTATGGTGGAAGATCAGGTTTGTTAATTCTTTTTATTGCAACATTTTAATAGTCTTTAACACTTGCGTGACTCAATCATATAAATAAAATCACCTTATACGGATTTATATATTTTTTTATTTTTGTTTGTACTGCGTCTGGGTGTTGCTATGCATTATAAATATGTATTTACAAAAGAAAAATAGTATATTATGTATTCTATCCGTATCCTGGTACCCATAACACAAGCATATAAGCTTAGCTTGGGACCACAGGACGTTGTGTAAAATGTCCATGAAAATTTTTTTTTTATAAAGGCGCGTGTTTCGTTTGTATAAAATTTTATATAAAATCTAATGTCAGTCTTACCCGTGAACGTCGGACTTAAAATTTAATAACTTAGCAAACTTTTATAGTTACGCCAGCTCTACGTATGTCCTTAGCTATATTTGACATTGGTCGAAAATTATTATAATATGGGAAAATGTATTGAACACGGTCGATTTGACGCCGTGCGATTGCTGGATGGTTATGAAGTGACCCCATTTCCTCCCCCTTTCTCTTAGTACTTGTTCACGTTGAAAGGCGCGGGCGCGGTGGCGGGTGCGGGCGCGGAGACGCGCGTGGCGATTTCGTGTTCACTTTGACCGCTAGGCGTTTGCGCGATTTTACATGTTGTCAGAGTTTGTAAACATGAACGACGATCTTATATTTTCAACCGAAAATTCACATTTAAAGTGGCAGATGATAAAAATTAGAATGAAATTAATAAAGAAGAGAACGGTATGGTGAATTTCATACTTTATACAGGGTGTGGCGTAATTAATGGATAAGCCTGTGCCTGTGGATAAGCCTCCTACTGCGCTATACGAATATGTATATTTTTAATTAATCCTATGTATGGTCTTGAAAAAAATGGCATAAGTCATGTTTTTCATAAAATGACTACTTTCACTAACCAATTCTGCTACTGTTGCCACAATTTTCAAAAGTTTTGCTTTCTGTTTTTTTTTATAATACAGCTTAAGAGTTGAATTATTGCAAGCAATAAAGAATTCCCTATTCGTAATACAAATTTTTTGAAAATTATGCATGAAATATCAAGAAAGGGTTATTGATTATTCAATTTGTTGACTTTGTACATCGTCTAGCTTAAAAAATCTTTATGGGAGTTGATTTGCCCAATATCTTAAAAACATGCTTGTTTTATGCAGTTTCCGAAATGGTATAATACTTATTATAATACTTATTAAGTTTGATGTGATATTAAAGAACCAAATGACACTCGTAAAAAAATGTTCTTATTGTGATTTAATTAATCAAATTAATACTGTTAACTTAAACAAACTGTCAGTGGTATTTTAACTTATCTGTCTGAGTTTACCAGTGGGAATGTTAGTCGTTGAAAAAAAATAACAACTTATTTTATTTTTTTTATTCTAAAGATGCAAACACTACATAAATTTTATTTTACAAAAAATGTTCGAAATGGCGGCCACCTGCGGCTATGCAGGCCCTGCATCGACGGATAAATGACCGCTTTAGGCGTCGGATGAAGCCGGAGCTCTTGATTTCATCAGCGGCTTCAAAAATCAGGGCCTTTAGTTGTTCCAGGGATGCTATTTCTTTTTTATACACTTTTTCTTTTAAACACCCCCAGTAAAAAAAGTCTAGAGGGTTCAAATCAGGGGACCTTGGTGGCCACAAAATGGGACCCAAACGACCTATCCACCTCTCATTGTACTCATCATTGAGGTAGTTCCGTACAATTCGTGCGTAGTGAGCGGGACAACCATCATTTTGTAACCAGTAGTTTTCTGGCACATTTAAACTTTGTAATAGTTCCGGCAACGTATTTTGCAGAAAATTTAAATAATTGGGACCTGTTAGTGTCTCGGATAGTTCGACGGGCCCAACTATTTGTCCATTTAAAATTCCTGTCCAAAGGTTCACTTTAAACTGGACTTGAGCTCGGTCTTGCCTTATGTTTCTCGGATTGGTTGCCTGCCAACTATGAAGATTGTGCATGTTGACGTAGCCATTTCTTTTACATGATGACTCATCGCTCCACAGTATTTTGTCAAAAAACGCCGAATCTTCGCGTATTTTTCGCAACATGACGCGACAAAATTGGACTCTAGGCTCATAGTCTCGTGTCATTAGTGTTTGCACCCTTTGATAGTGATACGGGTGAAGCTCATGCCTGTGCAGAATTCTGCCCACAGTACGCGTATCTACACCGGTTCCTCTACTTAACTCACGAATTGATAACTCTGGATTAGCACGCACAGCTTCTAGAACTTCGTCATCACGATGTCGTCGAGGTCTGCCTTCCGAAGCACCACCAACACCGGTACCAGGCATTCGCCCTTCGCTAAAAGCGATGTGCACACGTGTAAACACCCGGTAGTCTGGGTGTCGCAAATCGGGGTATCTTCGACGATATTCGCGTGCAGCTTCATTTGCATTGCAGTTACACAGGCCGTAAATAAGATGCATATTTGCATACTCTTGAGGAGTGTACGTATGACGCGGCATGATCAGTAGTCCAGGGATATGTAGAAGTCGTCGATAATATCACAATTGTCCAATTCGTATAGCAAAAACAGAGTCCGTAGTACATAAGCCAAATTCACGTCACAATAACAAACACGATAGAGCAAACGATATGTGCGCAAGAGACGATAGTCAAAAGAGCACTAACTTTGTTAAACAAGTTCAAAAGCTGTTTTGTTGTTTGTGAGAATAATAAAAATCTATCTCTGTCGCACAACTGTTATTTACCTGACATCAAAATGCTTTGTCTCTGTCTTATGATAAGACTAACCGTCTGGATTTGCCGTGCGATAAACAACCACAAGTAGTTGACTTAGAGTCGTTATCTGCTTACCCTATTCATGGTGGATGACTACCTGCTCCCGAGCACCCAAAAAAGGGTCCATTGTGAATGACTACCTGCTCCGGAGCACACAAAAAAGGGTCCATTCAAACTGTTTACAAAGACATGTTTAAGATAAATTAATAATTCTGTTAAAGAAAATTAGGGTATTTTTTTACAACTGTCGTTTTTTTTTAAAACCTCGTGAAATGTAATAAGTATTATACCATTTCGGAAACTGCATAAAACAAGCATGTTTTTAAGATATTGGGCAAATCAACTCCCATAAAGATTTTTTAAGCTAGACGATGTACAAAGTCAACAAATTGAATAATCAATAACACTTTTTTGATATCTCATG
This sequence comes from Orgyia antiqua, assembly GCA_916999025.1. NCBI lineage: Eukaryota > Metazoa > Arthropoda > Insecta > Lepidoptera > Erebidae > Orgyia > Orgyia antiqua. Next base: position 21,661,544 of record OU779869.1, read on the forward strand.
TATTTTTTCCCAAAATTTGTATTACGAATAGGGAATTCTTTATTGCTTTCAATAGCTCACCTCTTAAGCTGTTTTATAAAAAAAACAGAATGCAAAATTTTTGAAAATTGTGGCAACAGTAGCATAATTGGTTAGTGAAAGTAGTCATTTTATGAAAAACATGACTTATGCCATTTTTTTTCAAGACCATACATAGGATTAATTAAAAATATACATATTCGTATAGCGCAGTAGGAGGCTTATCCACAGGCACAGGCTTATCCATTAATTACGCCACACCCTGTATAGTAATTTGAGAGAACATCCTTCAAGATTTTTTTGGATATACCAGAATGACTGTCAACTGCTTTGATTACATATTGGATTCAATAATAATATCATTATTTTTATTTATCTTATTTCGCATTCGACAAGTGTTTTGTTCATCATCGTCGCTCTCTAAAAATTCAAACACCTCCAATTCATCACCCACCTTTAATTCTAAATAAACCGAAACAATTTATTATAAGTAACGATGTAGCAGCTTGTATTGAATGGATTCTATTGAACTTGTCACTTTTAGATAGCTAAAACGGGCAAACAAATGTTCGGCCGCTGGTTGAACTTACCTCGCGAGTAAATCGTGAACACACAAACATCTCATTCGTTTGATATTGCCGCGAGCGATTCGTGCGCGGCAGCCGCTAGCTAGCCCGCTACTTAGACCGCACGTGCGTTTTGTATGTGAACACTTGTATATGACGCTATATGTTTGATATTTCGCGACCGCGCCCGGGAGTTAACGTGTTTGAGCACTTACAGCACGTAAGAGCCAGCAAAGCAGTCACAAAACATCCTCTGTGAGAGACAGAAAACTCTTAGACTCGTATGCTGACACGCATGGTCAGTATGGCTTAGTAAGAAAACATCCTCCTATTGAGGCGGGCGGTGTCCAACAGTGGGACATAAATGGGCTGGGAAGGAGAAATATTAAATTAATTTATAAACTTCTATATGAAAATTAACCTGTATACATTTAAAGTAATTTATTAATTTTGCAATTGACTTGCTATGCTTTTACTTAATAAATTAAATTGTAGTGGAAAAAGTGATCACTGCAAGCGGGACTTGAACCCACGACCTCGGAATACCGTTCGGTAGCTCTGCCAACTGAGCTTATTGCGGTCGTGCTAACAGTAACCAATTCGACCACCACAATGTTCCTCGATTGAGTCTACATCTGTATACATTTTTTGTAGGGATTTTTAGACCAACTGAAAGATTTGCTAAGCGATTCCAACCCAATGGTTGTTGCGAATGCAGTAGCGGCTCTATCAGAAATTAACGAAGCAAGCGTTTCTGGACATCCACTTGTTGGTAAGCCATTTAAATTAATGTTACATTGAGTTTTAAAAAACAGACTTCCAAAAAATAAGGAAGTTCTCAATTTGTCTATATATTTTTTTTATTTATGTTTGTTACCTCATAACTTTTAAATGAGTAAAGTGATTTTAATCATTCTTTTTTTATTTGAAAACTGGTGGTTCCCGTATGGTCCCATTGGATCTGTTTCTGGTTATCTCTATCTATAAGATAACTAGGAAAACCCTCAAATTTCGAAGGCTAATGAAGTCGGTTGAACTTTTTTTTCTAAAATACTCAATTATTTATAATTCATAATTTATTTTTAAAATTTGCACACTTAGTCGAATTCCTGTATTGTATTGTATTGATTTGCAATCAATCACTAAAATATTTGTGTCGAAACTTGGACGTATATTTATGTCCATAAAAAGTGATCCAATAATAAATATAATCATGTATATTTGCAGAAATGAACGCACCGACCATCAACAAGTTGCTTACTGCATTAAATGAATGTACTGAATGGGGTCAAGTATTCATATTAGATGCTTTGTCTAACTATTCACCCCGGGATGCGAGGGAGGCACATTCTATCTGCGAGAGAATCACCCCTAGATTGGCACATGCTAATGCCGCCGTTGTACTGTCTGCTGTGAAGGTAAAATTTAATATTTAATCTCTCTCTTCAGCATATAAACGTCCCACTGCTGCCGCGCTGACCGGGTGGGTTTACATGGGGTTTTGTTTCCAGTTTTCCGATTCTCACAGTAAATGTTTACTGCTTATAATAATCCCCTAGCTGGCTTATACGTACCTTGGGGAAATAATGCGGTGGTGACATTGTATTCTTAATCCGTCACCACATTGATAGTAAAATAGACATAGCAAAATCAACTTATTATTCGAAAATCTAAAATATATGAAAACTTAAAGGCTCCTTAATTGTTTTAGGTGTTGATGAAGCTTATGGAAATGGTATCAGATGACACAGAACTAGTAAGCACTTTATCCCGCAAGTTGGCGCCACCGCTCGTCACCTTACTAAGTGCTGAACCCGAAGTGCAATATGTAGCACTTAGGAACATCAACCTTGTTGTACAAAAACGACCCGATATATTGAAACATGAGATGAAGGTAGGTTTAAAGTTGATAATCCCATTTCTGATGTGATTTATTATAGTGAAAAATTTCCTTTATTCTTATAATTTTTTATCGTTCTCAAATATCCTTGTCCTAAATATTAACTTATCATTGCAGAATTTATTTTTCTAAACAGATATTTATTTATTATAATGAGAAAATCCCACTTCAGATCTCATTTTAGCAAAACTTTTAAATATTTTTTATTTATTTATTAGATATGTATTATAAAATATAGTATAAAGTAAGTACATATTTTTTAGAATCAGTCCACAGAAGTTATATAACAACGTTAAATAATGTTATATTGTTCCAAAAAAAATCTTTTTTCTGAATATTGATTTGTTGTCGTTAGAAATCCTTTTATAATAGAGATTAAACATCGTCACGAATCCCACTTCTGAACACAAATTGTCATTGTGTTAAATTGGTTCTACTTTTGATTTCAATCTATTTCAATTAACGATCGAATAATACTGCTTCTCTTTAGAGGTTTATCATTGTAAGGAATCCCACTTTTGTATACAAAACTATTGTGATTAAGAGGATACCAAAATAGCTTCGTGCATTTTTCTACGTACGAAGTTTTCTTTTTTCTTTAGATTGAATGGCTAGAGCTCTAATATTTAAGTATATGTTTTTTCAATATATAATCTAGGATCGCATAAACTCAGAAACGCGATTGAAAAAAGTTTTCTCGATAGAAAATCTTAGCGAAACAACCTCTCTCATTTTTTATTTTTTTCATTTGTCGGTCTACTATCGCGTATTAACTAATGAAATAACTTTAAAAACATAAGTAACTATTATATATAGAAACACGTAAACCGGAATTAAAAATATATTTAGTAGATTTTGAGTAAACAAAAAAAATATCCCTAATTCTTCATTTTCTATACCTACTAGCTGTGTTAATATGTACATGTCGACTATAATATTGATGTAGGCCCTTAATACAGATTATTCGTTGTAGGATATACCACTTCTGAATAGAATTATTTGCGTTAGAAATAAATTATGATGCCTTTTTCTTAAAGATAAATTATAATAGACTTTAAATATTTTTCAATTTTAGGTTTTCTTTGTAAAATACAACGACCCAATCTATGTGAAGCTTGAAAAGCTGGATATAATGATCCGACTTGCATCTCAAGCTAACATAGCTCAAGTGCTCGGTGAACTTAAGGAGTATGCTACTGAGGTCGATGTTGATTTCGTAAGGAAAGCTGTTAGAGCTATTGGAAGATGTGCTATTAAGGTAATTTATGTATTTTTTTTTTTAATAAAGGAGAAATTTTGGTGACATAGATAACTATTTTTGGGATTTTATATTTGTAAAAAAATTGTACTTTGTTTTCTATGTTTTGAATAAATATTTATGGACATTTCACACTAACCATAAACTAACCATGTTTTCTTATGTTATGGGTATCAGAATGCCGATATGTTGTACATACAGTATGTTTGACATAGCACATATCGGCATATTTATTACATAGAAAACACCCAGATGCAGTATAAGTTTTTGTGTGACGAATATCAATATCAAATGAAAAATGTTCTGTGCGGCTATCGAATCTACGTCCTCGGAAACGGCAGCTCGTTAAATGAACCACGAGGCCTGTCGACCAATGTACATAAAATAAATACACCAAAAATATTATCACTGATGTTGTTTTCCAGGTGGAGCCATCTGCCGAACGTTGTGTATCAACACTATTGGAACTGATCCAAACTAAAGTGAACTATGTTGTACAAGAAGCCATAGTGGTTATCAAAGATATCTTTAGAAAATATCCAAATAAATATGAGAGTATTATCAGTACTTTGTGTGAGAATTTAGATACTTTAGATGAACCGGAAGCTAGGGCGTCTATGGTAAGGACATATCAGAAGTAACTAATAATATAAACTAGCTTTTTTCTGTCACTCGGTTCGACTTTTTCCCCATAGGGGTAGGCAGAGACAGGCACCATCTGCTACGATACAAAATTTGGCGCTTTCAAGTCTTTGCCTATGAGAAATAGGCGTGAGAGTATGATGATGATTAGGCGCGTTAGTGGCTTAAGCAAATTTAAAGTCTATATGAATCCTCCTGATGGGGCGGAGGCCCGTGCCAAACAGTGGAAATTTTATTTTTATTGTCTTCTTTTTGCCCTGCCGGGCCATGATGGTGCCTTAAGTCTTACCATGGCCTGGCAAGGGTTGGCTCTGCTAACCGGGGCCCGACCCGACGGGGGGAAGATTAGGCACCCTGTCGTGTTACCGTGGCCATCTGTCACATTTGCCGACAACCTGTGCGGGGCCTTGTGGGGTGCTCAAGTTTTGCCAGCGCGTTTGCACTCCTGCAGGAGAACTGAATATAAACGGAAATTCCAGGAATTTGTTCAAATGTCCGTAAAAAAAATTAAAAAATTTAAAAAAAAAAATTATTTATATTTATTTATGAAAACAATGTTATAGGTATGGATCGTTGGTGAATATGCTGAGCGTATTGACAATGCTGATGAACTGCTTGACTCATTCTTGGAAGGATTCCATGATGAAAATGCTCAGGTGAGGAAATAATCGACTAAGTAGGAGAAGGACACGAAGGGTTCCGAAACATTATTATTATAACTAGCTGTTACCCTGTCCGTAAGCGTGGAAATTGGAAATTTTTCCACGTTTTTGTAACATTTTTCATTACTGCTTCCCTCCTATTGGTCGCATCGTGGTGTTATATATAGCCTTCTTCGATAAATGTACTATTCAACACTGAAAGAATTCTTCAAATCGGACCAGTGATTCCTGAGTTTAGTGCGTTCAAACAAACAAACAAACTCTTCAGCTTTATAATATTAGTATAGATTATATTCTTTATGTCCGTGTGGTGACGGATTAAGAATACAAGTGTCACCACCCCATCTCCTCCCAAGGGTGCTGTAAAAGTCAGCTAAGGGATATTGCACACAGATAACATACTCTGTGAGAGACGGAAAACTCGAAAATAAACCTTGTGCCAACACGCCTGGTCAGCGCGGCACAGTAGACCATAATCCATTCAAAGTGGCGGCGGCCCGTGCCCAATAGTGGGACGTAAATGGGCTGGAGAGAGGGAGAGATATTCTTTATACCGTCATAAACACATCGTCAATTATCTAAATATTTTGTGAACATTTCAAGTGGCTACTTCTTGCCGTTATCAATATCGAGCAAAAAAAATAGGTTACAACAAGTACGGGAGTCCCCTTAAATATTAGTGTTCAAATTTTTATATTTGTAGATGTAGCATTAACAGATGGTCGTGGTTTCAAACCTTACTTGTGGGTTTTAATGTTTCATATCTAATTAACTGACTTAAAAAAACGTCTGTATATTTTTTTATGTTTGTTTCCTCATAACTTTTAACTACACAGGGCCAATAATGTGATAAACTTTAATGTGAAGTCACTGGCTCCCGTAACACAGGTTCTTACCTAGCACAGGAGTCAAAGGCCCATGTGTTGTAAACCTTATACTTATAACAATAAAGAATTATTTATTTAACTGGACGAAGCCATGTTAATGATTCTTTTTTTATTTGAAATCTGGTGGTTACCGTGTGGTTCCATTGGCACCAGGTCAGGATCTGATTGTTATATCTTGAAAAATCGAGGAATCCCCCTTTAATTTTAAAGTCACATGAACTCGGTTGAACTTTTTTTTTAAATACTTATTTTTTTATTTGTGAACTTTCATTCTTGGCACTTACATACCTTGCCTTTGTGGGGCCGTGTATTAGAATATGTTAAGAGACCCAAAGAAAAGGAATTCGTTTAGGAATACTTACATACTATGGGGCTCCTTCTATGTTATTATCAATTTCCAGGTACAATTGCAATTACTGACTGCAGTAGTGAAGTTATTCTTGAAGAGGCCGGCCGATACACAGGAGTTAGTTCAGCATGTGCTCAGTCTTGCAACACAAGACTCCGACAATCCTGACCTTCGGTGAGTTATAATTTATAGGGTTTGGGCCGCGGCTTTCCTTGCATAAACTCTAATTTTTTTAATAAAGTTTAAAAGAGTTTGTTTGTTTGAATAAAACCAGTTTTTAAGTATATAGACGCGATATTTGTTTAACATTTTAGTCTAAATCCGTAAAAAGTGGTTTTATTTTAACAAATGAGTCGCGCAAGTGTTTACAGAATATTAGGTTGTTTGTTTGTTTGAACGGACTAATCTTATGTTTTTGATTTTTTTTGTGTTGGATAATCCATTTATAGAGGAAGCCTATATGAATGTGGATTTTTTTTCAATATCTTTAAGTTTTCTAAACTCCACACGTATGAAATCGCAGACAACGGTGTCGATTCTACGTCCACAACTAAACATAACTTAACTAAAAAATTAAAACAACTATTGCTGTATATTGATTATTTGGCTGTTTTGTTGTGTAATTTTGTATTAATTACAATCGTTAGTCTATAATAAACAGATTTGATAACAAGAAAGAATCGCTAACATTACGAAATTGTGTTATTGAGAGAATTAAATTTCATTTTTTAGATAAGTTATAAATAAATAATAAATAAATAAATATTTATGGATATTTCACACAACGTCCTCTGGTCCCAAGCTAAGCTTATATGCTTGTGTTATGGGTACCAGAATACGGATAGAATACATATACTACTTTTTTTTTGTAAATACATACATATAATACATAGAAACACCCAGACGCAGGACAAACATTTGTATGACAATTAGAAAAATCACACAAATGATTGTCCCGAGCGGGAATCGAACCCGCGACCTCTTGATCCTTGATCGGCGGTCCGTTACCAGAACCACTACACCACGAGGCCGAGGTTAAGTTTAGTTGTGCATGTAGAATTGGTACCAACATCTAATAATACACAAAATATTGTAGGGATCGTGGTTTTATCTACTGGCGTCTGTTATCAACGGATCCAGCGGCTGCTAAGGAAGTAGTGTTAGCTGATAAACCTCTCATATCTGAAGAGACGGATTTGTTGGAGCCTACATTACTTGATGAACTGATCTGTCACATCAGTTCGTTGGCTTCAGTCTACCATAAACCACCTACGGCATTTGTTGAAGGTAATTATGTAGGGTTTTATGGTTCCGTATACGGAGATCCGTAGAAGGACGGGTGTGTACGATATAGCCCGATATGTTAGCATGATGAAGTGGCAATGGGCAAGCCACATCGCGCGACGATCCGACGACTGTTGGATAAGATTCTAGAGTGGCGACCACGAACAACGCAGTATTGGGCGGCCCCCACAATAAGGTGGAGCGACGATATCGTCCAACGTACCAAACCATTGCTGGACATGACCTTGTCCACTGTGGGGCTTAGTTCCGATGTTTCTCTCTCACACAGAAGTTGTTATCTGTGTAAAATATCTCTTAGTGTGCTTTTACAGCACCCTGGGCAGAATAGGGGTGTGACACTACAAGGTACACCCTGGTTTCACATCAACTGAGTCCATACAAATTTAATGTCGTCTGGAAGAAACCACAATATGCGATAAGACCACCAATTGCAAATGAATTGTAATATATTATGGAGTACAATAAAGTGTATTTTATTACTTATTTACTTATTACTAATTGTAAATAGGTCGCGGTGCTGGTGTTCGTAAATCTCTGCCAGCTCGCAGTGGATCTGCCCCTGAAGAGACTCATACAGCACAACCGACTGTTATACCCAACCAGGTAATATTTTCTTCTCAATATTATAACAAAAATGACTGACGGGTCTTGTGGCCTAGTGGTCCATGTAATGGACTGCCGTCACAATGCAGTGGGTCCGATTCCCGCTCTGGACAATTTGTGTGTTTTTTATAATTGTCATACAAATGGTTGTACTGCGTCTGGGTGTTTTCTATGAATTATTAGTATGTATTTACAAAATAAGAGTTTATATGTAATATATCCGTATTTGGTACCCATAACACAAGGAATATGGCTTACTTTTGGACCAGAGGACGTTGTGCGAAATGTCCATGATTATTAATTATTTATTTATCCAGTGGAGGTCGCCGCAGCCACCTCACAATGCCATCTTTTGGATTAATGCTCGAAGCTTTGGGTAGGTGGTTTCTGAAATAACGACCAGTAGGTGGCAGCACTGTGATGTAAGATCAGAAAACCTGTCAAAACGCCTATATAATTCCTTTATACGTGTGTGCAGTTTTGAATAAAGTTTAAATTACTAGATAAATATATTTTTAACTATCTGTTGCCGTCGACTCCGTCCGCGTAGAATTTAGGAAAATTTCCCCGTTTTTGCAACATTTTTGACTACTGCTTGAGTGAGAGTATTATAAACGTAAGAGTAAACAAATATAATCAGAATGAACGAACTCCTAACCTATCAGGAGTTACACGTGTTATTGTGAGTCAACCATAAAATATAGATATGTGCTGTTTCGGGATATTTTTTAGACAATTTTATGTAGAATATTTCCGTCATACATGATTTCTATGTAACTTTAACCATTAAGGCTGCACACGCGACGGAAGCTTAAAAAATGGAGCACCTTTTCCCGTTTTCCCAACATTTCCCTTCACTTCTCTGCTCCTATTGATTGTAGCGTGATGAAAAGTATACTATAACCTGCCCAGGAGTATGAAGAATAATTGTACCAAGTTTCGTTAAAATCCGTCGTGTAGTTTTTGTTTCTATAAGGAACATACAGACGGACAGACAGACAGACAAAAATTTTACTGATTGCATTTTTGGCATCAGTATCGATCACTAATCACCCCCTGATAGTTATTTTGAAAATATATTTCATGTACAGAATTGACCTCTCTACAGATTTATTATAAGTATAGATTATAAAAATAAACCGTTCGAGTGACTGGTGTGTCTGATTTTTTCCGAATTATTTTAACAAAAAATTGTCTTCAAGGAATCCTTAATTGGTGATCTGTTGTCTATGGATATTGGTGGGCCGCCTCCTGCAGCTCCTGCACCGGCATCGAACCTGGACCTGCTGGCTGGTGGACTGGATGTATTGGTAATTATAGATATTACAAATTTTGTTTATTACCACATATCTTACAAATAGATTCTATGTTCCGTGTGGACCAGAGGACGTTGTGTGTAATGTCCATGAATTATTATTTATTACTATAATTTGATTTATTTAGACTTACTGCCTTATTCATAATGACTTATCGGAGGTTTAAACGGAGATTTTATCGGAGAGATAATAAACGTTTTAGCATAAAAAGACTATTATGAATAACAAGTTTTGACAATATTCGTGAACCGATTTTAGCGAACTTTTAAACCTCCAAAAACCCCAGTCATTATGAATAACACCATAAGAGTAGACGAAATTTAGAAAATTAAAAAGAAGCTCACGTGACATGAGTTACATGTTTAAGTTTCATGAATAATTTTAGGCCAATACTTATAGCATTAAATTGATTTTTCCTCTTTAGTTGGGTGGTGGTCCAGAAGTCCCGAGTGCGGCTCCCAGTTCAGGTACAACAGGTCTATTGGGTGATATCTTTGGTGTGAGCGCTGCACCAGCTTGCTATGTATCACCTAAACAATGTTGGCTACCTGCTGATAAAGGAAAAGGTAACATATTTTGTATATACTAGCTAATGCCTGCGATTTTACTCGTGTTTTACTCGTTATTGAGGCCCCACCGTCCCCCAATATATATCAAACTTTAACAAAGTGCTTTTTCCTGCCCAGTCTGTGGTTTTATTAACGTTACGGAACCCTCGTGTGCGGAACTTATATGACAAGGCGTATTATACAATAGGGATGTTGACTGGTTTATGGAAATGCTTTCATTTTGTAGATAGCTCTTACTTGAGCACCATAACAAAATTATTTTTTTTTTAATTTTTTTTTTCATAATAAAAATTATTTTAAAATTTCCCGCTAAAACGCTCCAAGCTGTCATATGACGGCGATGTCGTCAGAAGCCAGATAGTAGGGGTGTCCACTTAGAAAAAAGGTCGATGTTTTTATCAATTAATTTAGATTTAATTCTTTCATAAAAAATGACCTAACTCTTTTATTATCGGTATTCAATAATAATTGTTTAAAAATATTTACACTGTCTTCAAAAAATATACATATACTTTCTAACATAATATAACCGTATTCTGGTACCTACCTATAACAAAAGCAAGAAAGTATAGCTTAATTTGGGACCAAAGGACGTTGTGTAAAATATAATCAAATTTTTATTGATAATTTTTAGGGTTCCGTACCCAAAGGGTAAAAACGGGACCCTATTACTGAGACTCTGAGACTTCGCTGTCCGTCCGTCCGTCCGTCCGTCCGTCCGTCCGTCTGTCACCAGGCTGTATCTCAAGAACGGTGATAGCTAGAGAGTTGAAATTTTCACAGATGATGTATTTCTATTGCCGCTATAACAACAAATACTAAAAATAAAATAAAATAAATATTTAAGGGGGGCTCCCATACAACAAACATGATTTTTTTACCGTTTCTTGCTCGATACTAATAACGTTGCCTTATGTTGCATAGATAATGGTACGGAACCCTTCGTGCGTGAGTCCGACTCGCACTTGACCAATTTTTTTATAAAATGTCAGAAAATTCATGAATTTTCCAAATTGGTCTAAGTGTGTTCAAGAAATCGGGGAACACACATAAAAAACAAAAGGTTACGGCGTTTCGAGAACTTCCAGCTTTTTCCTAAGTTGGTCACAATTTAGTTGAAAATTTGACCGATACATCCACATATCGATACTTTTCCTCGATATATTCACCGCCGATATTGATTTCAATTCCCACATCCTTGGTTATCTTGGCTATCTTGTGATAATGTGTACAAAATAATGCAATTTAAATTCATTTTTATTTAATTTTAACAAGATATTAAATGCTCAAAAAGATATTTTAGGTATCAAAATACTGTGTTCAATCTATAAAACATAACTTTACATGAATTTGTTACATGAGTCAACATTCCTATTCAAGAATACTGTAGGGCCTGCCATGTTATACAAAGTTCTTATGTTGTGATATTTATATACATATTCTGTAAACAAGCATTAGGGTACAATGGGACTGTCATACCCAAAGGGTAAAATTGAAAAAAAAAGATTAAAAAATTATTCAAGAATACTTTCATGATTGAACAGTTATTAAATATTTATTGATAATTATAATAATATTAGTCTTTATTTCTTGTTTTTAAATATTGTATGCTCTTTATGCAGGACATAGTGATACTAAGTATATTATATATTTTTGTACCTCTTTTACCTGTGACCACAATAAATTAATTTTGATTTGATTTTGATTCAATTCCATCTCGTATTTGACAGGTTTTTTTTAATAATGGCCTATTGTTTTGTTTAGAAAGTTGTAGTTATACATATTTTATGTTTCAGGTCTAGAAATCTGGGGTACATTCAGTCGACAGAATGGACAACCACGTATGGAGATGACATTCACTAACAAAGCTATGCAAGCTATGAGTGGATTCGCCATACAACTCAACAAAAATAGGTAACTGTTTATAATTTGAGGAGTGGTTAACGTAGTTTAAGTTTTTTTACTCCTCCTGCCCTACCGGGTCTACCGGAGCCTAACCATGACCTTACAAGTGGTGGCGCCTTTCCTAATGATGAATGATGAGATGCTATGATACTTCGCCTGTTTGTCAACAGGCTGTATCTCAAGAATGGCTAGAGAGGTGAAATTCTCCCCAAGCAACTAGCTTTTAAATTTCAGACATTATTTTGTACAGCATGGTATTATAATGAAGACATATATCCTTACCGATTTCAGGGGGGTAGGGTTATGTTTGGATCGTAGCAGATGGCGCTCTATAGTCTCTGCCTACCCCCATGGGAAAAAGGCGTGATGTTACGATGATGATGATGATGACATGTACCCTTCGTAATGAGTCCTATTCAGCTGATTTTTGTATATCATATAATTATATTTGTTTGTCCGTTTGTCCCCAGTTTCGGTGTATTCCCAGTGGGAGGTCTATGCGTAGGTGCGGTGGCAGCGGGAGCTTCTGCCGAGGCTCCACTAACGCTGGCCACTACAGGACCTGTGCAGAAGATGGAGCCACTTAACAACTTGCAGGTATGAGAGCCGGTGGATGCAAGCGACACAGTGCCTATACATTATGGAGTAGTCCAGCAGTAGTAGTAGTAGCAAGATAAGTTCAGCAGTGGTCGGAGAAAAGCTTATAGAATTTTAGCTTATATTATTATAAATGTGAACTCTGTACGTTTGTTTATCTATTGCGCTTTCACGCTAAAATCCCTGTGCGGATTTACATGAAATTAAATACCTTCTAGACCCTGAGAAAAGTCATAAACTACATTTTATTGTGAAAAAGATTCCATATTCGCTTTCTCTATCTGTGTATGTCTAGTCCATAAACAACCCACTGTTGGACACAAGCCCACTCTACTTTGGAAGGGTTTATGGTCTACAGTTCCGCGCTGATAGGCTGGAGAGAGAGAAAGAAAGAAAGAAAGAGATGTATTAATTTATTATTTTTTGCAATTGACTTGTTATGCTATTACTTAATAAATCAAATTATAGTGGAAAAAAGTGATCGATCGATTGTTTAGTGCAAACCGCTCGATAGATGGGGTTGTACAAAAACATTGTGCAATCATACAACAACACATTGGCTTTATCATGTACCTACTGGTCCTATGGTAGCTCAGTTGGAAAAGCAACGGAACGGTATTCCGAGGTCGTGGGTTCGAATCTCGCTCATGGTGATAATATCTGTGGTATAATGGAGTTGGTTATGTAATAATGTATGACACTAGAGGTCTTATTGTTTTTTGACTTTTATTATTTTGATGATTGTAACATGACTGTATGCTGTCTGAATAAAATAAAATAATATAAAATGATTATTTACAGGTGGCAATAAAGAACAACGTAGATGTCTTTTACTTCGCTTGTCTCATCCCAGTACATATCTTATTTACTGAGGATGGACAACTTGACAAGAGAGTTTTCCTATCAACATGGAAGGAAATCCCGGCAGCTAATGAAGTTCAGCACGCGTTATCCAACGTCGTCGGAAACGCAGACACTATTGCTCAGAAAATGACATTAAATAATATATTCACAATCGCCAAACGCAACGTGGAAGGTCAAGATATGTTATACCAATCATTAAAACTAACGAACAACATTTGGGTTTTGTTAGAATTGAAATTACAACCGGGTAATCCCGAAGCTACCCTCAGTTTGAAATCAAGGACTGTAGAGGTCGCCACCTGTATATTCCAAGCTTACGAGTCTATTATCAAATCGTAATCTCATAAATGTATATGTTGGGCTATAATAGTATTATATAAGTTAAATATATTGGTGCCAATTCTGTTTGCACAACTAAACTGAACTAAATCTATCAATATCATGATTGGAAAATGTTTACTTTTCGATTGAGAAATGTGTCTTTAAATAACGGTTTCCATTAATATAAATCAATACAACGCTATTATACCAAAATATACGATGGTTTCGTTTTAATAGTTTGTGGTGCAACGAAATTGGTGCCAATGTGTAAATTCCATTATTTGATGTGTATGAATGTATTAAAAGCGCTTGCGTTTTCTAAATATTTTTAATTACTCTTTTTATATGTCGTTTAATCAGTTTTAGTTTTTACGACACTGGTACAAGGAATAAGACAGGCACTAAGGTCTAGTTAACTGGACTCTGGTCTAGTAACTGGACTCGGGTCTAGTTGACTGGATTCAGGTCTAATAAACTGGATTCCGATCTAGTTAACTGCATTCTGGTCTAGTTATCTGGACTCACGTCTAGTTAACTGGCTTCAGGTCTAGTTAACTGGACTCTGGGTCCAGTCAACTGGTCTAATCTACTTAAGACCGAAACTAGACTTAATCAAGAGCATTAAACTGAATCTATAAATTGTTAGTCTATTCTAAAACTTAATTTATTGAATAGTTCTCAAACTATTTATTTAATAGATTATTAAAGAGATGTAATTGTGTATCCTGCAGTAATTATGAAGTTATAATAAATTAAATATGTTAAAGAGGTTTTATTTTTATTTCAATTATTCATTTATTTCTTTAAAAACTTAAGAGGATACCAAAATAGCTTCGTGCATTTTTCTACGTACGAAGTTTTCATTGTTTCTTTAGATTGAATGGCTAGAGCTCTGATTTTTAAGTATATGTTTTTTCAATATATAATCTAGGATCGCATAAACTCAGAAACGCGATTGAAAAAAGTTTTCTCGATAGAAAATCTTAGCGAAACAACCTCTCAAATTTTTTATTTTTTTCATTTGTCGGTCTATTATCGCGTATTAACTAATGAAATAACTTTAAAAACATAAGTAACTATTATATATAGAAACACGTAAATCAGAATTAAAATATATTTAGTAGATTTTGAGTAAATAGGAAAAGTATCCCTAATTCTTCATTTTCTGTGCCTACTAGTCAAGAAATAATTTCATCATTGTATTTCGTAAAGACGAAAGTAACAGTTGTTAATGACCGAATTTAAGTTATCTATTACCTGTCCAAATATATCGAGTATATAGGGGTGTTGTGACATGTGACCACAGTTAATCGATACTCCATTTTAAACAATGAAATCGATTTCAGTTGTATTAATTGAGAACTATAAGCTAACTTTGTAGCCTCGTCTTCTCCACTGAAGTGGGCAAATATGACAGGACTTATGATCTAGTTGTTCGATTCCCGCGTGGGATAATCATTTGTTTAATATTTGAAATTGTCATACAAATGTTTGTACTGCGTCTGGGTGTTTTCTATGTATAATAAGTATGTATTTACATAAGAAAAGTAGTTTATGTAATATATCCTTATTCTGGTACTCATAAGACAAGCATATAAGCTTAGCTTGGGACCAGAGGATATTGTAGGAGATGTCAATGAATATTTAATAAATATTTTTAAAAAGGGCAGACATTCTACTCTGGGTATTCCATAGGGCCTCCCAGTTCCTAATCCATTTTGAAATGATAACCGAACGACTACATACGTCAGGCACGGGCCTCCTTTACTTTGGGAGGGATTATGATCTTGCGTTTTGGCAAAGGGTTTTTAAAGGTTCGAGCTTACGGTCTCTTACAATAACAATTTATCTTCTTATAATAAATAATTCTGTTACTGCACCCTCAGAAGGAAATGAAGCGATGCCTATTGTGTTCGAAATCCGTCATCACACGGATTATTTATAGAATTATATTACACTAGCTGACCCGGCAAACGTTGTTTTGCCATACTAAAAAAAAAAAAAAGATTTGAAAAATAGATGTTGGCCGATTCTCAGACCATAAAATTCGGTTAAGCCGTTTCGGAGGAGTACGGTAACTAACACTGTGACACGTGAATTTTATATATTAGATTACGTCCATACCATTAAATTTTTATTTATTTATGCTACCTTCTACTTACTAATATCTTAGTATCTACCTACGACTGAATAATCGACTTAAACATTTGCATAACATTAATATTTTAAACCATTTTTAAAGACATTAATGTTACACAGCGAGCCTAAACAAACGGATGTATTAAAATACGATAAGTAGATAGAAAGTAGACTTCCCATGGAGAAATGAATAGGCATTATTTAACTTTAAAGGCGTACCTACGATAAGTACATACCAATTTTAAAATTAAATGATACCTGAATTTTGGGACACTTGATAAACGATTCTTTAAAATAAAATTAATAACATTGCCTCATGGACTAGTGGTTCATGTAACAAACTTGCAATCCCGTGGTCGTGGGTTCTATTCCCGCTCGAGACTGAAAATAATTCTAATACACTTGTGGTGTTTTACCACTACAGGCGTGTTAAAATTATTTTCTGATCAATCTGAAATTATGCATAGATATCAACAGATGACGATGCAATAATTTAAAAGAACCCTAAAAATATTTAGGATTTTTACTGTGCGGAAATCGAACCCGCGATGTCATGAATGACAGTCTTTTCAACTCTTAAGTCTGACAAAAATCAGGGGCGTAGCTACCGCCGTATCAGCCGTATCAATCTAATATTAATTCCTTTAAAGCTCAATTAAGAAAAATGCTAGTTGAGAAATGCTATTATAGAGTTTCTGACTTTTTACATGACTAGTCTTTTTATTTATATAGTTGCTTAGTTTTGACATTATGTTTTTGATTTGTTTTTGTTGATTATTAGGGTTCCGTACCCAAAGGGTAAAAACGGGACCCTATTACTGAGACTTCGCTGTCCGTCCGTCCGTCCGTCCGTCCGTCTGTCACCAGGCTGTATCTCAAGAACGGTGATAGCTAGAGAGTTGAAATTTTCACAGATGATGTATTTCTATTGCCGCTATAACAACAAATACTAAAAATAAAATAAAATAAATATTTAAGGGGGGCTCCCATACAAAAAACATGATTTTTAGGGTTCCGTACCCAGTATCTCAAGAACGGTGATAGCTAGACAGTTGAAATTTTCACAGATGATGTATTTCTATTGCCGCTATAACAACAAATACTAAAAATAAAATAAAATAAATATTTAAGGGGGGCTCCCATACAACAAACATGATTTTTTTACCGTTTCTTGCTCGATACTAATAACGTTGCCTTATGTTGCATAGATAATGGTACGGAACCCTTCGTGCGCGAGTCCGACTCGCACTTGACCAATTATTTTTCTTTTACTAATTAATTTGACATAATTTTTTATTTTTTTACTAAACCATATTAAATCCAGACATTGTATTTAAGTTCGATACGGTATAATATTATATTCTAATAATTCTATGACCTGTTTTTTTATAAACATAATCTTTTGTACGCCTGTAATGGCCAAACATGTTGGAGCTCAATATTAATTTTTTTCACCACCAATATTTTATACCTGTTAACCCATGTTCTTAACAAATAAAGAAATTTTGAATTTGAATCAATTATACGGGGCCCCCGTGGCCTGGGGCCACTATTTATTAAATAGTTCCCAAATTTTTTATTATTGGACAAAATAACAGATAGATAATGATGAATAAAATTAAATATCTCTATCAATTTTATGCACAGATTTTTTTTTCTTTTGTGAGAATTCTTTACCCTTCATAAGGGCCCATAAAGAAATTTTTATACGGGCCCCACCAAGGCACGCTACGCCACTGACAAAAATGTTACCTGCCTGTTTTAGTTGTAGTTTTTGACTGTGTTGAGTTTCGTGTAGGTATTTTATAGATTTGTAGACATATCTATATACCTAAGTACATCTTTAAATATTTATTTTAATATCCTTACTCTTATTCAACAAAGTACACAAATTAAAGTAAACCCTACTTATGTTTTATTGCTAATTCATATTTAAGTCACGAGATTATCTTATCAAAATTGTATTTATTAATCCACGGTCCTACTGTTAGCGATTAACTGATACAATTGCTTCATTAGTTGTAGGATTACGAGATTCCGTAGCTTATTGGCATTGTATCCCCACATAAGACAATTATTGGTATGAAGAATACAAATATTTGTGGTAGGTGCATCTGGATAGTTCCTATATACATAAACTTAGTCATCGCCCGCAACTTCGTACACGTAAAATTTGAAATATACGCTAATCCTAACGCTCCTCCTGAACCACTCCATCTATCAGAAAAAACCACATCAAAATTCGTTGCGTAGTTTGGAAGATATAAGTTCACATAGGGACATACAAATATAACGACTGTGTTTTATAACAGGCGCCCATGATACTAAAGCCTACACTACAGTCTACGTAAATAGGCTACGCTACTCTCGCTAATGAACTCTACGTGTTCGTAGAATTTGAGTCTAGATTAGATTAGTCTCCAATCTGTCTAGCTTTATTCTCATAACATGGACGAGGCGCAGCTTTTAGGGATGTAAAAGCGAAAAAAATCGATGTATCGATATATCAATATTTATAAAAATATCGATATTGACTTCGATATTTTATTTGAAAAATATCGATATATCGGCAAAATTAAAAAACTAGCTAAGTGCGAATAGGACTCAAAAGGTTTCGACATTAAATTAAGAAGCATCAAATCGAGAGTCAACCAAAAAACAAAACAAAAGACAAAAAGTAATTTGTCAAAAAAAATGTTAATACCTGTCTGTATAGAAAGAAGGTACCTACTTGATTTTCGGTCTGAAAAAAATGACGATTTTTATACCATTTCGATACTTGAAATTTTATATCGATAAATTAAATATTGCCAATATATATTATGTAGATATATTGAAAAAATAATATAGATAAATCGATGTATCGATATTTTTTCAACAAGCCTAGGAGCTTTATACTTATGGCCTTATTCTTAATGACTTATCGGAGGTTTAAACGGAGATTTTATCGGAGAGATATTAAACGTTTTATCGTAAAAAGACTATTATGAATAACAAGTTTTGACAATTTTCGCGAACTTATTTTAGCGAACTTTTAAACCTCCGATAAGTCATTATGAATAAGGCCATTTGTTTATGACTAAAGGATGTAGTTAAAGTCCATAAATATTTAAGAAAATATGCAAAAGTAACGTAAATAAGTACGAATAATATGGAACTTTTACGTATCTATACCATAAAAGATAAACAATTATGTGTCATTCCTATAGGCTTACTAATTAATTAAGTATTTACATAAAACTATGTCTTTAAATCTATATAAAACAGCAATAACTCATTCAATAAGTATTTTTATTATGTCGCTTTGTCGTTAAATGTCTTTAACGCGTTTTATCTTCGTGAAATACCACATTTATCACATTTAGCTCATAAAAACTTATTTATCCGTGTTTTAGTACCTATTTATTAAGTATATTTTGATCATTATTTTTACGAGCTGGGTCACTAGTACAGCTATAGAAATGTAATTAACATTGCACATTTTTAAAAGTTGGTCAATCGCCTATACTAGGTTATTTTAATAGGTTAGTATTTTTATTTATTTATAATGTACTTGATATTGCCAGCAACTTCGTTCTCGTGGAAAATCCTAACAAATTTTACAAAAAATCCATATTCTTGAGCCACTTTAGTAAAAAAACCGCATCAAAATGCGTTGTGTAGTTTTGAAGATATAAGCTCACATGGTGTCCCTATGTGTACTAAAATAACGACTTTGTTTTATAGGTAATAAGTTTTTAAAAATGTGTAGTTATGAATAATATTTGTTTACAATTTTAGCTAACCGATTTTAGCGAACTTTTAACCTTCGATAAGTCAATAAGGACCATAAATATTTAGTTCATATTTAATATTACTTATTTATCTACGTTTTATACATGTTTATAATACACTAATTGCTGCCCGCGACGTCATACGCGTGGAATTTAAGAGTTTTCAGTTCCCCGTTTCTGTAACATTTATCACTAATGCTTCGCTCCTTTTAGTCGCAGCGTAATGTTATATAGCCTTCCATAATAAAAAAACGTGTCACTCGGGGACTGCCGCGGTAAAGCTATTGCATAGTATTTTATATCAACATATGCAATTATAATTCTTTATTTATTTTATTTATGCAAGAATCTAAATACCATAAACTAAAATAAGATTAATAATCCTTATTTACTGATGCTTATATCTGTCCATTGTTTATGGTAATTATGATAAAATAGCGATTGTCAATCAAATGTCAATAAAATAAAAACTAACGCCAAAACAGACATGAGTCACCAGCGCGAACAGCGAAACGGCCGTAGCCGCTGTTACGGCCGTTTCACATCGGCGCTACGCTTAGCGCCGATGTGTAAGGTTTTTCACGCTATTTCCGTTACGTACGGAATTTAAATTTCGAATTTTGTGCATTTAGTCTCCACGCTCAAGGCCCGCGATAGAAGCTATGCAATAGCTTAAAAGTACTATCCAACACTGAAAAAAATTTTAAAATCAAACCAATAGTTCTTGGGATTAGCGAGTTCAAACAAAAAAATTTATTCCGCTTTATAATTTTAGTATAGACAGAATTTATCATTTGAGCATCTCCCATCAGAATGAAATAGTGGCTACGCCCTTTTGAAATATGTAGTAACAAATAGATATTTAATGTTAATCGATTATTAGCAAATAATAAATAATTAATAAATAAATAAATATTTATGGACATTTCACACAACGTCCTCTGGTCCCAAGCTAAGCTTATTAAGCTTGTGTTATGGGTACCAGAATACGGATATAATACTTAAACTACTTTTCTTTTGTAAATACATAGGTACTTATAATACATAGAAAACACCCAGACGTAGTACAAACATTTGTATGATATTTATGAATATCACACAAATGATTGTCCCAAGCGGGAATCGAACCCGCGACCTTGTGAACGGCAGTCCAGTACATGAACCACTACACCACGAAGCCCGTCAATAAATAGCTAGGTACCTAAATTTTATTTGCTATTTTGTAAATTTATTGTTTCTTTTATTTTTCATTAATAGTTTTATTAGCAAGTAAAACGTGAAAATCGCTCAATCGCGCAATAATACGCTCCGCTCGCAGTATCACCACGACCTTAACTAAATACTCGTATATAAACAATAAGGATTCTTCCGTACAATTATTCTGCACAAGTTCTTTGTACAAATTACATAATAGCAAAATAAAATATTCGACATTTCATTATAATCGATTTATTTGTTTTAAATAATCGATTATGGAGAAATTGTATATATTATTTTGTTTATTGTTTTTGAAATCATGTTCATGTTGGGTTTTAACGGATATTAATACAAATATGTTAGATGAAAATATTTTAAATGATATGGATGATGACGAAGACCATAAACATGGAGGCAGAATAAATCTAATTTTTCCAGGTAATTTCTTTATTTTATATATTAATCTTTGTTATTTTAAATATTAATTTGCTTGTGTCATGGGTGCAAAAATGCGAACAAACTACCTATACTTACAATAATTTTCTTTTTTAAACCCATACATATACATAAAAAACACTAAGACGCAGTATAAAATATTTTTATGTGAAAAATATTATACATAATCATACAAACCTGTGTGGGGACCGAACCCGCGACCTCGTGAACAGCAGTCCGTGACATAAACCACTAGATCACGAACCGGTCATAAAATTATAATTAATATATGTAATATGTTTAATAAAGACTTTCGCACGCCTATACTGGCAGAATATGTAAGAAACGTAATATTTTACTTATGATCACTATTTGTACCATATTCTTGCGAATAAATGATTGATTTGATTTCAACTAATTAACGAATCTGTCTATCTATATGTAAATAAAAATTCCCAAACCTTTATATATAACTAGCTGTTGCCCGCAACTCCGTCCGCGTGGAATTTGGAAAATTTTTTTTTCGCAATAAAAGGTAGTCTATGTTCTTTCTCAGGGTCTAAAGATTGTCTGTGCCAAATTTCATCAAAATCGTTGGAGAGGTTTAAGCGGGAAAGCGTAACAGACAGACAGAGTTACTTTCGCATTTATTAAATAATATTAGTAGGGATATACCTTTTTTTAACAAAACTTGAACCATATTTTTGATATTTTCTAACACTTGCGCGACTCATCTGTTCAAACAAAACTACTTTTTACGGATTTAGACGCGTATATTTGTTTTAAATTTTGGCCCGACGTTTCGGAGACTTTGCAGTCACCATGGTCACGGGTGAGACTCAGACACAGAGACAGTCTCACCCGTGACCATGGTGACTGCAAAGTCTTCTGCAAATTTTGGCCCGACGTTTCGGAGACTTTGCAGTCACCATGGTCACGGGTGAGACTCAGACTCAGAGACAGTCTCACCCGTGACCATGGTGACTGCAAAGTTTCCGAAACGTCGGGCCAAAATTTAAAACAAATATACGCGTCTAAATCCATATTTTTGAGTCATATTTCGACCCTCGGATTTTGGAAACTGATGTGAAAGATGTAAAGGTTTCTTTTGCCTTGTTTACAGAAGTTTCTGAAAATACAAAAAAAAAATTACACGGATATCTTCGAGGCCACATTTTTTGCATGAGAATTAATTAATTTTCCATGAGATAGTTCATGATTAATTAAGATAAAATTTAATTATGTTTTAGTAGGTACAGTTTTTATTTCATTCTATTCATGCGGAACAATTGAACGAAGTTGTAAGGAAAAATGCTGTTTGTTATAGCTGGCGATTAGAGTTTTTTTTTCCCTCCCCTCTACCCTGCCGGGCCATGATGGTGCCTTGAGCTTTACCATGACCCAGCGAGGGGTTGACGATTTGAGTACCAAATTAAGAAAAAAATGCCCCTACCTAAGTGTAAAAAAATAGACGCAGTACAAATATTGTACACCTACATATAATATTTTATTTTTGTTTTGAATGAGAAGCTTTTTACCCCACGATGTCTGACGTGCAATTTTTTATTATACCGTTCCCATATCTCTTACAATTTTGCGTAGTTGTTGCCTCAATAAATGAACTATCCGACACAAAATGATTTTTTAAATTCGAACCAGTAGTTCCTGAGATTAGCGCCTTCAAACAAACTTCAGCTTTATAATATTTGTATAGATTTTTTTACATGGACATTTCACACAACGTCCTCTGGTCCCAAGCTAAGCTTATATGCTTGTGTTATGGGTACCAGAATACGGATATAATACATATACTACTTTTCTTTTGTAAATTCATACTTATAACACACTCGCGACTCCGTCCGCGTGGAATTTGGAAAATTTTTTTTCGCATTAAAAGGTAGCATATTAGGCTACCTTTAAAAAGGTAAAGCCTTAGTATGTCCTTTCTCAGGGTCTAAAGATGTCTGTGCCAAATTTCATCAAAATCCGTTGAGAAGTTTAAGCGGGAAAGCGTAACAGACAGACAGACAGTTACTTTCGCATTTATAATATTAGTAGGGATAGTAAACACACAGACGCAGAACAAGCATTCAAATTTGTATGACATTTATAAACATCACACAAATGATTATTCCGAACGGGAAAAACATCACACAAATGATTATTCCGAGCGGGAATCGAACCGTAAACGGCAGTCCGTCACATCAACCACAAGACCACGAAACCCGTCATTTGTATACCTCGATTATGCAATGACTATATATTTCGCTATAAAAATTGTTCCAAATCTACTTAATTGTTTTATTAGCCTATTACACATTTCCTCAATAGTTATACCTAGTAAACACCTTTACAGACAAAGTAATTAGTTTCTAAAGATATTAAAGGGCCTACATCAATATTATCGTATATCATCGCCGACAAGTACATATTAACACAGCCAGTAGGCACAGAAAATGAAGAATTAGGGATATTTTTCCTATTTACTCAAAATCTACTAAATATATTTTAATTCTGATTGACGTGTTTCTATATATAATAGTTACTTATGTTTTTAAAGTTATTTCATTAGTTAATACGCGATAATAGACCGACAAATGAAAAAAATAAAACTATTAGAGAGGTTGTTTCACTAAGATTTTCTATCGAGAAAACTTTTCTCAATCGCGTTTCTGAGTTTATGCGATCCTACGAGTAGATCATATATTGAAAAAACATATACTTAAAAATTAGAGCTCTAGCCATTCAATCTAAAGAAACAATGAAAACTTCGTACGTAGAAAAATGCACGAAGCTATTTTGGTATCCTCTTATTAACATCTTCTTTATCTTTACTTCTTATAAAAAAGTCGTAATTTTTGTATGTATGTCCCTATGTGAGCTTATATCTTCAAAAATACGCAACAGATTTTATTTTGATGCGGTTTTTTAATAGATAGAATGGTTCAAGAGGATGGCTTTTTTCACATAATTTTATAAGGTTTGCTGTATATTGGATGAGATACGATTAAATTTGCCGAGAAATTCGGACGCGGGCGAGCTATAAATGAAAACGCTGCCTTATCTATGTGAGGTGCAACAAACTAATGTATGGAGGAATTGTTTGTTACCTATAGTTCTTCAAAAAAGTCCGCGAGGACATATGTCTATCTTTTAAGGGAAGCCCGTTGCACCCATAATAATATCTAAAAAATTATCAAATTCAATAGGTTGTTTTTAAAAGCTATTTATATGTATATAGTAATATTTTTTATTTATTTAAATAGCTTAGTTAGCTTACGCATTTAATATAGATTATAACTGCTCTTTACAGCATGCAATTTAAATGAATATCTTAGGAGATATGATGAAAAAAGAATTACGCGCTATAAAATAAAATAGTTAAACTGTTGGCTGAGCAACGCGAACGTTTCCTCGGTCTTCTATCCATACTCCAATGTTTGGATATGTAAGGATGTTCACGTAAAGACGGATGGATTTTCATAAAACTTTCCAATGAAAAATGGAATAGAAAATGAACTTACTTTTTATCCTTTTTACCGCGGGTAACACCCCGCGGTGTTACTACACACAGCTAGTACCCACAGCACAGCTAGTACCCAATAAAGAAAGCCCTGTTAGTATATACAACGAAGCGATAGGAAAAGACAATTTCAATTCAATTCAATTTCAATTTGACACACGCTTGGGCCCCAAGTCTGCTAATACAATGTTGTCACAATTACAGCTCAATTGCACCATTAAGGCGCCATAGTGGCATCATCTATGACATAAAATCAAGTTTAGTGTCATTATGACACCATAATGGTCATAATGGACTGACCATTATAAAAACATTGTAATATGATTGTAATAGCAGAATTAGCAGACTTGGCCACCAGGTCTGCGCAGCGTAGTAGACCACAAACTCACCCGAAGTGGACGAAGCCCGTGTCCAACAGTGGGACGTTAATGGGCTGGCGAGAGGAAACAAAAAATTTGCTATATTCTAAAAAAGGCTTGGGTAAACATAATTTGTTTACCAAATAAGGCAAAAGAAGTCGCGGTTTACATCTAGTTTATAATTAGCTATTGCCCTCGGTTTCATCCGCGTTTTTAAATAATAATAATAATATTTATTTCAGATAATTATTCATAATTAACACAGGGCATTTTGTTAGGGTTAGGTGCTTGACAATATTACTATTCTACCTACACTAAAATAACTAAACTAAACTAAAATACAACATGCATTACAAAATTCGGTACTGTAAACTAGATTTTCTTGTTAAGCAATAACTAATATCAAAAATAAACGGAAACAGCCATTGAGTTTATTATTTTTAGTTTATTGTTTTTATTTTTAGTTCCATTTTTATAGTTATAGAGCCCCCACTTCCCCAATATCCGTCAAACCTTAACAAATATTTAATTTGTTAAGGTTTGATGTTTTGTTTACTTAATTTGTTTTTTAATTAGTAAAGATAAACATCTATTCTATTCAGTGGCTGATTTGCAGTGTCGGCCGCCCTAGGCCCCAAGCCATCAGCCGCCCTTTTCTCAGCATCCACCATATGGACTACAAAATGAAATTACTTCGTCGGGGCCGCCCCTAAATCTGGCCGCCCTAAGCCTGGGCCTACCCGGCCTTAGGGTAAATCTGCCACTGATTCTATTATATAACACTACACAATGGTACCGATTCCACGCGCGCAACTTAACTTAACTTCAAAATGAATATTGATAGTGTCAATAACACAGTTCGGCAACGATAACAGAATTTTTTTATTATAAAATCTGAATTTTATAGACTTTAATTAATAAAAATGTAGGTACACAACGAAATAGCCAATTAATCAAAATACGCCGTAATTGTTTTCATTTTTTGGTTCAATTTAGTTGTGCACTTAGAATTGGTACCATTATGATTTATGTATCATTATGGGTTTTTACTTTGTAACCACAGATTTACCAGATGGAGTGTGGCTACATCACTCACCAGCTTAGAGCCAAATAAATCTCGTGAAATATGTGTCTTTAAGTGTCTCTGATGCAGGCTATACGTCTTAGGAAATATTTAATTATTATTATATGTAATTATAAGTACGATTTAGCAAAACTAAAGCCACGTGTCTTCAAGATTGAATGCGTACCTACCTCTCTCTCTCTCTTTCCAGCCCATTTACGTCCCACTGTTGGGCACGGGCCTCCTCCACTTTGAGAGGGATTATGGTCTACTGTGTCTCGCTGACCAAGCGTGTTGGCACAGGGTTTATTTTCGAGTTTTCCGTCTCTCACAGCGGATGTGATCTGTGTGCAATATCCCTTATCTGACTTTTACAGCACCCTTGGGGGGAGATGGGGTGGTGACACTTGTATTCTTAATCCGTCACCACATGGAGCGCGTAACTACCTACTATCTGTTAAATCTGTGTTTGTAACTAAGTGATAAACAAATAATATAAGCGTTTTATGACTCGTTCTAATTGTGCAGTTAGTAACTAACTGCACAATTAGAACATTAAATAGTTAATAAATACCAACTGTTGGTATTTATTAACTATTTATTTAGCGTTGCATTATTATATTACAATAAGATTATAAATACAACTAGCTGTTGCCCGCAACTTCGTACGCGTGGAAGAAACCAAATCTTAAGAGGATACCAAAATAGCTTCGAGCATTTTGAAAAAAGTTTTCTCGATAGAAAATCTTGGCGAAACAACCTCTCAAATTTTTTATTTTTTTTCATATGTCGGTCTATTATCGCGTATTAACTAATGAAATAACTTTAAAAACATAAGTAACTATCATGTATAGAAACACGTAAATCAGAATTAAAATATATTTAGTAGATTTTGAGTAAATAGGAAAAGTATCCCTAATTCTTCATTTTCTGTGCCTACTGGCTGTGTTAATATGTACGTGTCGGCGATGATATACGATAATATTGATGTAGGCCCTTAACAAATTATACAAAAAAGCCATTCTCATGAACCACTCTATACATTAAAAATAAAACAAAATCCGCTTTTGCAGATATAACCTCACATAGGGACATACATACAAAAATAACGACTTTATTTTATAATAAGTAAAGATAATACAATATTACTAGAGGCACATATTCAAATCTTCCTTTCTCTTCTCCAGCCCATTTACGTCCCACTGTTGGGCACGGGCCTCCTCCACTTTGGGAGGGATTATGGTCTACTGTGCCGCGCTGACTGAGCGTGTTTCGCACAAGGTTTATTTTAGAGTTTTCCGTCTCTCGCAGAAGATGTTATCTGTGTGCAATATCCCTTAGCTGAATTTTACATCACCCTTGGGAGGAGACGGGGTGGTGACACTTGTATTCTAAATCCGTCACCACACGGAGGATTATTTTATTTATTTATTTCTTTATTTTTTATTGCACACATACAAAGCAAAATAGAAAAAATTACATACATAAAAGAAACATCATGTACCTACAAAGGCGAGCTTAATTCAATAATGAATTTTCTTCCAGCAAACCTCAATGATGGAGACACAGTGCACAAATAAATTACTCGCTTAAAAACTAAGATTCTTACTATCTAACAGCATATATAAATACATACATTCCACTACCTACATACATACAATACGTTACAAAATATATTATTCAAATAGTACCTAAGTTAAAAATCAATCTAGTAGTCTATATTTGATGAGAAACATTTCCGAATATTTTAGGTACAAAATGGTGTGGCGCTGGAGATGTCGCTGATGATTATGAAGATCTAGGAAGTGATCGTGAGACGGACATGTGCTGTAGAGAACACGACTTTTGTCCTGATATCATCGCCGGAGGAGAAACTAAACATAACTTGACTAATTCTGTATTTTATAGCAGGTATTATTTAGCTCTACTACAGCGTTACCTACGAGAAATAAAATAAGAGAAGGACACGAAAACTAAAGATTACTATTAATAAATAAATGAACTTAATATTCATGGACATTTCACACAACGTCCTCTGGTCCCATGCTAAGCTTACATGCTTGTGTTATGGGTACAAGAATACAGATAGAATACTTAAACTACGTCTCTTTTGTAAATACATACATATAATACATAGAAACACCCAGACACAGAACAAACATTTGTATGATATTTATAAACATCTCACAAAAGATTGTCCCGAGCGGGAATCGAACCCGCGACCTCGTGATCAGCAGTCCGTTACATAAACTACTCGACCACGAGGCCCATCAAAGTAATAAAAATATTTTAGGATTTGTCAATTACTTTCGGAGATTACTCCATACATATTTATTACGAACTAGCTGTTGCCCGCGACTCCGTCCACGTGGAATTTGGATTTTTTTTTCGCAATTAAAGGTAGCCTATGTCCTTTCTCAGGGTCTAAAGATTGTCTGTGCCAAATTTCATCAAAATCGGTTGAGAGGTTTAAGCGGGAAAGCGTAACAGACAGACAGACAGAGTTACTTTCGCATTTATAATATTAGTAAGGATTTTATATCTTTATCATCATCATACCGTTACGCCCTTTATCCATGGGGATCCCTTTTACCTTTTTACATGCAGAGCGCTATCTGCCACGATCTATACGTACACACTTCCTTGGGTTCTTTCACGTACATCTGGTAATACATACCTGACGGTTGTGCTTTTGAAAGAATTCTTTAAACCAAATAA
Source organism: Orgyia antiqua (assembly GCA_916999025.1). Lineage (NCBI taxonomy): Eukaryota > Metazoa > Arthropoda > Insecta > Lepidoptera > Erebidae > Orgyia > Orgyia antiqua. The sequence goes on from OU779869.1 coordinate 21,690,513, forward strand.
ACTTCTGATATGAACTACGCACAGGGAAATTTATTTTGTATCACGAACATAATATTTTTTTATAGCTAGAGTAGGCAAATAACTACACTCCACCTGATGTTAAGTGGGGTGTAATCCAAATGTTAGGACGGCTAGTACAGTGTAAATGCACTAGCCGCCCTCACCTTGTCGGCCCATAAGATGCTATTTCTCGCCCCGCTTGAAAGACCCCATGTCGTAGGAATTATTAGTGTTACTGTGCGCTTGTCTTGCTTTTTATGTAGGATCTAACTATCACCGATCCAGAGATACAGCCTCTTGACAAACGGACGGACTATGATGCAGTTTGTGTAGTACTTGGTAAATATTTGTTATAAGTATTTCAGACATTACTTGCAAATCTTGCAATGCATAAACGTTTCTAAATTACAGTAATTTATTAATTTTTGCATTTGACATGCTATGCTTTTACTTAATAAATCAAATTATAGTGGAAAAAGTGAAAATGCCGCAAGTGGGACTTGAACCCACGACCTCGGAATACCGTTCCGAAGCTCTTCCAACTGAGCTTATTGCGGTCTACTTGCAACACTTTCAAATTAACCACCATATCTGTTACTCGAAATGAGTTTATATATTTTTACGTACACCGCCATCTATCAAGATTGGTTTACACCATCTCGACCAACACTTAAGTATTCTTTCCAGAATACGAATGTTTAAAATAATGACGCGACGTTCATTATTACAGTAATTTATTAATTTTTGCATTTGACATGCTATGCTTTTACTTAATAAATCAAATTTTCGTTTCTAAATTCCTAAAAATAAATATATTTTTTTTGCTTATTTTTCAGATTAAATTGTGCTTGCGACAATAAGCTCTACGATTGCTTAAAATCAGCTGACAAGAAGTCTGCCAGCCTGATAGGCAATATATACTTCAATGCACTACAAACCAAGTGTTTCAGAGAAGACTATCCTATCAAGAAATGTGTGAAGAAAGGAGGGTATGTATCCTAACGCTACCTAGGTACTTATAGTTCGTAATAATATTATAAACTAGTTTTAGCTCGCTACTTCGTACGCGTGGAATTTAGAAAGCAAACATTAAAAAATTATATAAAAAAGCTATCCTCTTGGATCACTTTAACATTAAAAAAAAACCGCTTCAAAATCCGTTGCGTAGTTTTTAACATATAAGCGCACATACGGACATACATAGAAAAATAACGACTTCGTTTTAAAATAGATATAACTTAAGGTGAAAACTTAATCGCATGTTTTCTTTTTTTTACAGATGGTTGAATTTGAAATGTTTAGAGTACGATTACAATACGAATGGCGATAAATTATACCAGTGGTTTGACGAGAAAGACTTCTAATGAATTTAGCAAAAATAAGGATAATGAAAAATTCAAGACCTTTAAAACAGTGCCTCTAAAAATAAAGAAATAGAATTTTCATCGGCTGTTCTTGTTCTTCATTTCTTGTTCTTAATTATAATACTACCTATATGCAAATACATGGAAATCTAAATTGTCCATCGTTTTTGTTTCCCGTCTTGGGAGTATGTGCTAATACAACTTGCGCTTTTATAAAATAAGTAGGTAGATTCTTTGAGACAAAAATAACTAAATTTGTCGTAAATAATGTCAAGAAACATAGACGTATTTACCCTAGGGTCATAGGAGCCATGACCCGGGGCGATATCTAGCGATGACTGGCGCAAGCCTTCAGTTTCAATATTTTGATGATTCTCCTTGAATTTATATGGTAGCATATCTAATAGGACCACTGGCCTGCAATGCCTATTGAAATGACCCAGGGTGCCAAATTAAATGGCTCTGGTATCAAATTTTACTTTTTGACACAATGACTTTTAAAACCTATAAAACCTGGCGACACCCCTGCATTGTCTCGTAAAGCGCAATCATTGTTGCACTTAATTATGATTGTGCTTTACGCAGCAATAAATAGTCGATGTAAAATAATTACTCTATAATTCTTACTGTGCACTTACTTTATTGGTAGCATTGGCTTGTAACACGCTGCTGTAGCACATACGAGATGTCCTGACACCTGGTATGTGCTACAGCAGCGTGTTGTACCTACTCAATTTATTAAAATTTACGACGGCAACGCAACGCCCGTGCAACGCGTCCTACCCACTTTTTGAATATTTGTTAGCAGTGGCGGAACCAGTGTATGTTATCTTAGAACAATGTAGTGGGTAATATTGTGTGGTAAAATAAATCCAACTTATATAATCTACTTAGTTTTAAAACTAAAAAAGACGCTTGAATATCCTGAATATTTTTTTTTATTATTGCATTGCTATCGGTTCTCAATAGGTATGTGTGCAAAATTTTAGACCGTTCAGACTACTGTAAGTGGATGAAAATCACTTTCGAAGATTCCGTTACTTTCCGAACTAACTAATAATAAACCCCTCTGGGCCAGTCGTTACCTCACCATGAGACTAACGCAAAACCTGGAGGCAGATTATAGGCTTTCAAAAATCTTTTGGTATAAACAAAAAATGTGTCATAGGACGTAGGGAAAGCCTACAGACCGCAGGGCAGCTTGTGGCGAGCTGAATGTGAGTGGCGACACTGCGGTCCCGAGTGCCCCTGAGAGTCGGTCGTGGCCTCGCCTTCGGCTTGCCTTTGTTGGCTGGCCGAACTGGAAACCGAGAGTGCCTGGACTCTCGCCTCTGTCTTGCCTTCACCGGCCGGACGGAGTGGGGTCGCCAGAGCTATATGCTCGGGGGTGGAACTGTCAATTTCAAAGGCGTAATTACGGGGAAACCAGTTCCGGGTCTCGGCCCGCGATGGTGGAACCGGTGCCGCACCGCTCTACACCCCAAGCCGCTCACACCGGTGTTGCTCCCTGCTGCCTTGTCTGGCGGCTGTGTGGGGGGCCCATCTAGTGAGTCGGCGAGTCGCCGTCTGTCACGGTTCAACAACTATTAGTATTGAAGGCAGGCGACCGTATTATTATTTGCAATAGTTTTTAAATTTAACCAGTCCATTAAACACCCAACACAATAAACCAGTTCATTTCACTACATTATTTTGCAATAGATCTACAGCTACCATTGGCATTCCATGACTCCACTTCTATAGTGCAGGTGTGAAGTGTTGGTGGTAGGAGTCCCACCACATTTTATATTCATTAAAATTCTCAAAGGGCCTCTGCATGTTGGACCCATGTCCCCATGTAAGCCTTACAAAGGACCGGGTATTTCTTATAATAGAAATATACCCGTGACTGCAAAAGTGAGAAACAAATAATAATCTTTATTTCAGATAAAATTATCCATATTTAGTTAGTAGCGAAAACTTATTAATAATAATAAATAAATATTCACGGACATTTCACACAACGTCCTCTGGTCCCAAGCTAAGCTTATTATGCTTGTGTTATGGGTACCAGAATACAGATATAATACATAAACTACTTTTCTTTTGTAAATACATACTTATAATACATAGATACATTATTTCCTTGCTATCCAATTTTATTATTTGATAGGTCAGCTTTATCACCATTTCTTTGCCTCATATGGAAATGTACATAACGCCTGAAAGATATGCCAGATGGAGATCAATTCGTTGCTTCGGACAAATAATTTATATGCATTATAGTCTCGTTCCCGTTAATATAACCGTGTTAAAATAATCTAATTTCTTTATACATCCCTATGTAATAATGTGGACGGCCCTAGGCTAAATTTGAGAGTGGCGTCGACGAGATTTGAATTGCGAGGGCCCTATTTTACAGAAGCGAGGCAGGAAGAATTCTAGAGCAAAATTCATGATATTTGTATTGTAACCAAACATATAAAAATGTGTAAGTAGGTACAAAATAATTGAAATAAAATACAGAAATATTTCTTTTATTAATATATATTTAACTAGAGAACACAGAGAGGCCGACGATGCCACGCATTCCGCCTCTCCTATTGTATAACGATTCAGAGACCCCACATTACTCCCTCAAAGACTGAGTCTTCTTCTACACAACTAGAAACAGCAGATTTTCTTTGCTCTAACTGATCTGATATCAAAACTTTTGTACATCAAACCACTGATACAGTTTTATTCCATTTGTATCGTATTCATATTCTAGACACTTACTTTTGAACCATCTGTCGGTAAAAAAAATAAAGAGTTTATTGGACTTACATACTGAGGGTTCCTTTTCCGTACCTAGTGAGGCCAAAAGAGAACATTGCGGTCTAAAAGAGGATATAGTGTAGATTTACAAAAGCCATATACACGGTGAAGGTAAGTGGAAACGCTGGCTCGGGCGTCCTGCCCGAGAAAAATATACTCCGAGATAAATATATGTCATCGCCGGTATACCTACTCCATAAGGGTCAAGTGCGTAGCACTTACAACCGTCGGGCATGTATGACCAGCAGTGGTATTCAGTAAGAAAAAGTGAAGTGAATTTTCGGTGAATCTTGATCACGTGACAGCGCTCCTCCAATAAAAATAGAGGAGCGCTGTCACGTGATCAAGATTCACCGAAAATTCACTTCACTTATTCTTACTGAATACCAATGCTGATATATGTGGGTGGATGAAGCCAAGGAAGTGTGTTTGGACCGTAGTAGATGGCGCTCTATAGTCTCTGCCTACCCCCATGGGAAAAAGGCGTGTTGATGACGCCAAAAGCTGATTTTGCTATGTAGTAAAATTTTAACTTGACACCTTGAACTACTGTAATATTAATTTTGTAAGCGATTGATTAAGGATACGCTTATCACCAACCCAGTTACTCTTACAAGTGCTGTAAGTCAGTAAGAGGCAGCTAAGGAATGATGTAAGTAGCATTTTCTGTAAGATAGTAAACTTGAAATTAAATCCTACCTTGAGTGTCTGGTAGGGGTGGTTTATAACAAACACACTCCCATTTCAGAGGAGTCCGCACCCAAGATGTAAAGGGCCGAGAAAAATAAAAAAATTGCATTTGCCATAGCCAGATATGCCGATAGACAACAGTCGTATGAATAACAAAGTGACTCTATGTCAATTGTGATTCTTGAACCGGAAAGCTCTTACAAATCTCATACTACTCAATGAAACTTAAAATAAGTGTACATACCCTCCCTTCTTAAGGCACTTCTTAACAGGATAGTCTACTCTAAAACATTTGGTTCTTAGCGCGTTGAAGTATATATTGCCTATTATTTTAGCAGCTCTCTTCTTAGTTGATTTTAAACAAACTCGGAATTTTTCATCGCAAGCACAACTTAATCTGTGAATTAAATATGATTTATGTATGTGGGGTATTTTCAGGATTATGTTTCATCTAGGCCAGGCCCAGGGCATTTGAATATACTTAATAGGGGCCCGACGAGCAAACTATCGGTTCTCACTCTCTCTCCAGCCCTTTGGACTATTGAGCAAGAGCCTCTTCCATTTTGGGAGAGATTGTGGAGGGAATATGACTCGTGCACTATATTAGCTGGTTTTTATAGCACCCTGGGAAAGAAAAGTGGTGATTTTAATAGTTGCCTGACAACTATCGGCTGCCATTTCGTAATGTAGGGACTGAGAGCCTTAATAAGCAGGGGCCCAGAGCATTTTCTTCGTGGAGATGAGCGTGGTCGTTTTATAAATACCTGGTATAAATTAAAGGATTAGTCAAGTTATATTTAGTATCCCCTCCTGGTATAGTGTCTGGGCAATGGTCATGCTCTCTGCAACACATATCTGTTTCTACTTTAGACCCTAAGTCATCGTAATTGTCTGCTATGTTGCCAGCGCCGCACCATTTTGTACCTGAAATCACAGATTTACCAAATGTAGCGTCTATCCCTCAGTCTTCAATCAGTTCCTCAGTCTCAAACTTTAACAAATTATACATAAATCCCATCCTCTTAAATTACTCCACCATTTAAAAAAACCGTATGTTTTTTCGTTGCATCGTCGTTTGGAAGAGCTTACATATGGACATTTAAAGAAAAATAACGATTTTGTTTTATAATAAGTAAAGATATTCAAGACTATATAATCACGACTAACTTATTAAATTATGAACGAAAATATGCACTGAAAAATAATAAACAAAACTAAAATTTCACGCGTCCATTAATTCCAAAGCGATGGCAATAAATAAAAAAAAATTAAAAACATATTTTTAATTATCGTATTCGAAATTTAAAATTATGGTAATGGATAAATAAATATATGATGTAGGTTTAAAATTATTTATTTATTTAAATTTTTAAAGGCAAGAACCTTATCGAGGCAAATACTTAATTAGTAATTTTGGCGGGCTTCGTGGTCTAGTGGTTAACATAACGGTCTGCCGTCCACGAGGTCGCCAATAACACAAGCATATAAGCTTAGCTTGGTACCAGAGGACGTTGTATGAAATGTCCATGTTTATTAGTATTCATTTAATTAATTTTAAGTACATACATAAAAAATAAATAAATACGATAATTTTATCAATAAAATTATTGTTTTGGATCCGATATTAACTGTGGTTGTTTACAACTAATGTGCTTGGTTTAAAAACTAAAAAAACACTTTTGCAAACCCTGCACACATTTTTAAATTATTGCATTGTCAGTCAAACAGAACCACTTTTTATGGATTTAAGCGCATATATTTATTTTAAATTTTAGGTTCTAGTCACCATGATCACGTAAGGCAAAAACAAATAGGTATACGGGTTTAAATCCGTAAAAAGTAGTTTTATTTGAATGACTATGATGACTCACGCAAGTGTTAGAAAATATTTTGTGATTATTGCAAGCTAACATAGAACTTATCATTTAGTAATAAGTAGTTATAAGTACTTACATAATGTACAATTATAATCCTGCGCGTACCTATTTAAGGAGATTGGTATAGGTATTTCAGATATAGGCAATCACGGAGTAGAATTTGTCCAAATAATTACACAATACATTTGTGGTATGATGAGGTACTGGAGTGATTTGATACAATGTGATAGTGAAGTAATTGGTCTAAATAAAAAACAAGTATAATTATTATGTACAATAATTACCTGGATAAATAAAACTTATTTTCAATCCTAATTTTGCTGCTTCGATGTCTTCAACGTCTATGTTATCATCTGGATCGATTTCATCTAACATTCTTGTATTTATATCATTTACAATCCAACAAGAATGTGATTTTAACATTATTACGATGGCAATTAACATACTTCGATAGCCCATGATTAATTTTTAAAGAAACTTGCAAATCAAAAAAAGAATGTGCTTTTTTAAATTAAGTATTTTATTTTATTTTTTCTTTTTCGCGATTATATTATTTTAAAATAAGACTTAATTTTTTTTTCATAACGATAACGTGGCGATTATTTATGCCAAGATCTTGCGCGGAATAATATTACGGAAGGGTTTTTCATTGTTTATATACGAGTATTTTTATAAGGTCGTGGTGAGATGTCTAACGGAGCATGATATTTGTCATTTTGCGTTTATATAAACAATTATAAATATTAGAATTTTTTTTTTAATGTTTATCAAAACAATTTGAAGGGCCTTGTGGTGTAGTGATGAAACGGATTGCCGTTCATGAGGTAGCAGCTTCGAACGCCACTGCACAATAACAGCCTTTGAAATAAATTTTTAATGTTTTGTGTAAAAAGTGTACGAGATTTTCCATTTTTGCGACTACAATAAAATAGTCGTTACATACTTAGTTTCAAGATGTTTTCTTGTCTCCTCTAACCACGTAAGTGTCCGGTTTTAGGTCAACAGGTAGCCCGTTTCATTATTTCACTATGATTTTAGTAATAAACCTTAAAATGAAGACGTTTATTGAAATCATTTGACGAGCCTCGTGGTCGAGTGGTTCACTTCGATTCCCGCTCGGACCATCATTTGTGTGATACTTATAATTGTCATACAAATGTTTGTTTACAAAAGAAAAGTAGTATTTATGTACTTTATCCGTATTCTAGTACCAATAACACAAGCATATAAGCTTAGCTTGGGACCAGAGGACGTTGTGTGAAGTGTCCGTGAATATTTTTTTCATTTATCGTTATCGGAATTGAAGAACCACTGAACCAATCTATTGGAATAGGTACTCAATCGATCTAGGTTAAAACTATGTCAGGGTAACTGAAAAGAAAAAAACGTATTTCCTCTTCCGTTATATATTGTAAAATCATCTTTGTTATATATTGATGGATCATAGCATAGCCGATAGTAACAGACTTCTGTGAGCAAGGTCGCGGGTTCGATTCTACAGAAAATTCTTTGTGTGATAAACACAGATATTTGTACTACCTCTGGGTGTCTGCTCTATTCTATGTATAATAATCTAATCTATGTTACATACAATATAAAAAAAAATGTAAACACCATCTAAATGTAAAAGTTAAGTAAACTATATTCACAGATATATTATATCAGATCGTGTGTCTATGGCTAAATCTCTCAGCTGGCTTAAAACCACTCACATATCTATGCGTGCGTGAAATACGTTCTATATATTTTTCAAATCGGACCAGCGGTTCTTGAGATTATAACGCGTTCAAACATTATTTTTGTACGGCATTCTTGCCACCGATAGATCCATGAAAAATAATAAGAAAACGCGCAATGCCGTACAAAAATGTGGGGCCACAAAGTCGGAATTTTTTATTTATTTTCCGACAATTACCAGGGTTAATTCGGTCATTTGATTTTATACGGCATCTGTGTCGTAAATTTCAATACTGTTTCTAATCCCTTATTCCGCAACGCCGTACAAAAATCATGCGACAAGAGGAAAACATCGAGGGTTGCAATCCCCCCTTTTTCCTTGGTTCAGGGGGTGATGGTGATGGGCGTTTTCTTATTATTTTTCATGGATCTATCGGTGGTAAGAATGCCGTACAAAAATATATGACCAAAATGTAGTGAGTCTACTTGTACTTTTGAATTCTCACCTGCACCCAGTTGGACAGCTTACAAGTGACGGCATAGTGCTGAATCTTATTATTTTATACTCTTATATCATTCTAGATAGGTCACCTGGTGGTTCAAATGACCCGTCATTTAACAACGAGGGCCTGTAGTCTATTTAGCCCGCTAAGGAAAAATATGACAGTAGGTAATTTTTTCATTCCATCACAATAAAAAAACAGACATCATGAAATTACGATCATGCATAAATAAACACACACACTTTTTAAAGTTTACTTTATTTTAAATTTTTATCAGAAAATCCATATGCCATCCATATCCATATCCATTAATTTGTCTTAATAAAATAATTTATTATTTTTTATGAAATTGTTAGAAATCTTTAACATCGAACCACTGGTATTGTTTCTTGCCAGTTGTGTCATATTCATACTCTACACACTTTTTCCTTATTACTCTGTAAAGAAAATAAAATGAAATATTAAAAAAAATATTATGAAAAATTACTTATTTTACAAAAGGCCTCAATAATTATTATGTACAAACTAGCTGTTATCCGCGAAATATTAAGCGTGGAATTTAGAAAATTTTCCTGCTTTTGCAACATTTTCACTAATTCTTTGCTCCTATTGGTCACAGCGTGATGTTATATAGCCTATAGCCTTCCTCGATAAATGTACTATCCAACACTGAAAGAATTTTTCAAATCGGACCAGTGGTTCCTGAGATTAGCGCGTTCAAACAAACAAACAAACAAACTCTTCAGCTTTATAATATTAGTATAGATAGTAGGTACAGATTAGATAGATAGATAGATATTTCTTTATTGTAGGTACGATTTAAATAATACAAACATAAACTACTTAAAATTATTTATATAGTATAGAGATACGTACCCTGTTTTTTTCGCACATTTCACAATAGGAAATTCTTTCTTATAACACTGTGTGCCGAGATTATTAAAGTATATTTTGCCAACAAGTTTAGAAGTCCTTGTGCCAGCTTCTTTTAAACAATGGTAGAACTCATCGTCACAATCACAATTTAACCTGTCAAACGTCCAAAGAAAAAAGATGTTTAGGTACTTTCGGGACACTTTCTTGTTTAGAGGCCCCTTATTATTGTTAAGACGATAGCTACATCGCTAATAGTAATAATAACTTTGAAAATTAGCGCCCCCGGCCCTTTGATTTGGCGCTCTGTAAATCAAAGGAGAAAGGTCAAAAATCTTCAAGATTTCCACCACCACTCACAGGCTGGCCGCCCTGGGCCATGGGCTAATGGTGCTAAACAATAAATATAAAAACCTGGTATAAGATGCCTTGTTAGTCAAATTATATTTGGTCTCTCCTGCTTCAATGAGATCTGAGCAATAGTCGTGTGTTCTACAACACATATCAGTTTCACGCTGAGAGCCCAAGTCATCGTAGTTCTCTGCATTATCTCCATTGCCACACCATTTAGTACCTTACAAAAATAATTAAATATTAATGTTAAATTAAACATAAATTAAATACATATTGGTACCTACTACTGTAATTCGAGATGCCGAATGCAAATTAAAAAACACTATTACACGGAGTCCACAAAACCTTCAACACTGTTAAAGTATTTATAATTTTTCATGTGACAAATAACCTGCATCAGGGACATACATAGATATATAAATATTTCACGCACACAGATATTTATGTGGCTTCTAGCCGGGTAAGTGATGTAGCTATAGACACTCTATTTGGTACATCCAGGGGTGAATCTGTATTATGGACGTTTTAAAGCTAGAGGCTATGTTTAGCTCTGACAACGTAGTAGCCGCTCTCGTCTGGATTACACTATCGTTTAACATCATAGTCATTTGCCAATCCAAGCTATATCTAATAATCTACTTAGTTCAAAAACTAAAAAACACGCTTGAAAATCCCAAATATTTTTTTAAAATTATTGCATTGTCATCGGTACTTAATGTGTGCAAAATTTCAGCTCGAACCGACTGCTGTAAGTGGATGAAAATCACTTTCAAAGATTCCCTTACATAGTTAATACATTGATTCGAACTAGCAAATATTTAAAAAAAAAAAAAAAAAAAATTTACGTGTTAAAAACTGTAACAAAAAGTCTCCGAAAAACAAAAATACACCATTTAAGTATTTTTAGAAGTCTGGATGTTAAAATTCCCCATAGGCTGTTTCTTAACCAAAAAAAATATATATAGTTACCTGGAAAAATGATTCTATAACGAACTGTGGGGTCTTCTATATCATCTTCTTGTGGAATTGTATGCGCATTAGTTTTCGTACACAAAAGTGCTTCAAAGAACACAACAGAAAAAGTTATTAAATTAATCTTCATGGTTGATTTAAAAAAAATAACTGTTTTTTAATATTGACAATTCACCTGCAACTGTATGCACAAAGTATTTGTGAAAAACAAGAGCGCAGATATCTTCTTTTTTGGTTATAAACGAATATTTTGATAAGACCGTGGTACCATAACAAGCGGAGGGTGCTTCTAACATATTCATATTCATTTAATTATTGCATTCATGTTGTTCGGAAGTTGGTAGTTAATATAATTTTAAATAGAGCCCTGTTAGAGCACAGCGATATCTTCACGCGTTTTATTCATGTATTTATTTCCAAAAAATAAAACCTTTACTAAATAATAACATTAAAAACAACAACATTTAAAAACAACAACATCAAAATGTACACTATATTTTTGGTTATAATATGTTACCTAGAGTTTTCTGTATCCTATAAGCCTCTTAACTATCCTATCCAGCAAATACACGTCTAAGTTTTAGGAACAAAAGAAAATGATGATGAATGCATTCTTCTTCCATGACTCCAGACCAGATATAGTATCTACATGTTAATGTAACATTAATTGAATTTATTTTTAGACTGTCCTCCATAGTCGAAGTCAAATATTTTTATTTCAAATAGGCAAGATAAACATGCTCTATAAAAAAGTCAAAAGCTAGGCGTCTGTTGCAAAAGGGAATCCTATGGAGAAGAACAGACAAGAAACTCAATGGATTAAATTAACTTAAAATGAGTTTGTACTTCTTCTTGTCATACAGTGCAAATTTAATTTAAGAGGGATATCTGTGTACGTCCCTGATTTCCCACCTAAATTCATTTTCCGCTCGCAAAAGGACCGTGGATACACAAATAAAATACAATGCGATTATCTCATGTACTCAAAAGATTGATTAACAATAACATAGTTTTAATTATATTGTATTTTGGTATTATTTTCTGTACATTTTATAACGCTATATGTGTCGAAAGTTTGTAATTGTTTTGTTAAAGGGTAAATTAATATTCTTTATTTAGATATGAGAACGTTTCCGTTTCGTTGTGGTGACAAATTAAGAATACAAGTTTCATCATCCCTTTTCCTCCCAAGGGTACTGTTAAAGCCAGCTAAGGGATATTGTACACAGATAACATTCTCTGTGAGAGACGGAAACCTCGAAAATAAACCCTACGCCTGGTCAGCGTGGCATGACAGAGCCTTCTTAAAGTGGTGGAGGCCCGTGCCTAAGAGTGGGGCAGTGACCTAGAGAGTGAGAGAGAGAGAGAGAAAGAAAGAGACCTACAATATTACAAAATATCTTTTATTGATATGATTAGCCGGAATACGATAAAACGGGTAAATTACAATAAAAACACTCCAACATGAGATTTTATTTATTAGATATGAGTATAGCTCTCGTCAGTAATCTTGTACATCAAATCACTGGTATATTTTCTCGCCATTTGTATCTATTATATTCTATGCACTTTTTCCTTATCCATCTGAAAATAATTTAGTTTTTTATGATTTGGGCTATTTTTATATGGTAAAACATTATTGAACTTCGGGGTGCCCTATATCAAACCCAAAGAAAACAAAAGATTTCTAAAGAAATCTTGCTTATGGTGGCATTTCGAAGAACCGCGACCCGGTCGCGCGACTTGCTCGGATTTTGTGTTGAAGGTCACTACTTTGTATGGGAAGCGGGCGTGGCCGCGTGGCTAAACGCAACCACCACGGTCTGGTCTGGTCGTCTTCCTGTGGTAAAGTGAAAGGGAAACTGGAGAGCCAAACAGAAAAAGAGAAATTGCAACTCATTTTGAACTTCTAGAAGTGTAATAATACATACCAATCCTTTTAGTTGAGCTCCCCTTGGTACACCTACAGCTACACTTTGGATACCTGGACCGGCAAAATCTCCGACTACTATCGAGTAACCCATGTATGAGTCATCAAATTTCGCGCTAGATTCAGGAGTTGCTATCAGAGCTGGTTTACCACTCGTCGATTGGGTCATCAACTGACCTAAAAAATAACAAAGCACAGTTAGGAAATGATTAAAAGAAAGCAGATACCACAAAAAACTAAAATAAGAATAAATAGTATGCATTAGAAAGACCGATATCGCCATTGCATGACAATACCATTTATGTTTTTTTGCAAATAACCTGCCTGTAATCGTGGATAAGTGAAATAAAGATGGCAATTTTATTTCCATAAGCGTTACCTGTAAAACCATTAAGTAATTGTTGATTTTATATGTTTATTAAACACTTTACCACAGGATCCATCAATTTATTGATCGATCGTGCGTCGCGGTCGCGGGGTTTCGAATGCCATTTATCGGTATCATGTAAATATCCTAAGTCCCAATAATCTTCTGCTTTATTTCCAAGGCCACACCATTTTGTACCTTAAATAATACAATCTTCAAATAAAATATTATAAAGCTGATGAGTTTGTTTGTTTGAACGCCTTAATCTCAGGAAATCTATTTAGATAAATTACTTCATTGCCAACAAAAGCCCTAGGGCGGCTCATGGGTTAGGGCCTATGGCGGCCGAGACTGCAAATCCGCCACTGACCCTAGCTAGAGTATCACTACAGTCTACGTAGACACGCTACGCTACTCTCGCTCTACAATACTAATAAATGTAAACAACGGTCCGTTAGCCCAAGTTTTTGGAGACTAGGGGTTAACGGACCAGCAGGACCAGTTAGCTTTAAACGTTTACCTGGATAAATCATAAATAATTTATAAGGTTCGTCGGGATCATCGCAACGTTCTTCAGGAAAGTCAGTGATGTTTGCACTCAAACACGAAATATATGTTGTGAAGAATACAACAATAAAAAGAAGTAAACGCGCCGTTATCATTATCGATAAAAAAAAATTACAATTTCGATTTAGTTATCTTGGATAATACTGAGAAAGTAAATGGTAAAAGACAGATTGCATAGCCCTAAGTAACCAAAGTAAAATTTTTTTCTTATTTTGTTTTAAGTAGAAACTTAGAACTGTTAATTAAAATCTAAATATTTCATGTTGTTGAATTTAACTTAACAATACTATAATTATTACTACATTAAAGCTAACAACAAAATAATTAAGATAAATAGTTGTTTCTAATATGCATGTTGTTTGTATAAATTGGTTTTTAATTTAGAAATAATTTATATTTTAGCTTAGTACAAATTGTTTCCAAAAAGCTTTTTAAAACTACAACACTACGTAATTACGATAAATTGGTACCTACCTCTTACATTATTTCTTATTATATGCACTAATATCATAAAGCTGAAGAATTTGTTTGAACGCGCTAACCTCAGGAATCACTGGTCCGATTTGAAAAGTTTTTTCAATTTTGGATAGTACATAATATCGAAGAAGGCTATATATAGGCTATATAACATCACGCTTTTTACAATAGGAGTGAAGTATTGGGGAAAATGTTGCAAATAAAATACCCGTATGGAATGCGTATGGAATTGTGGACAACGGCTATCGTAAAATATAATCGCAGTTTTCTCTACGTAGTCTCTATTGATATTCTTAACAGACTTCGTAATTGATTTTTGCAATGCAAATACTTATAATACTTATAATGCAAGTACTTAGCTTTTAATTACATCATATTGCTGCCCTTATCCTAATACTTGGGATCGGCGCAAATTGTCATTTTCTTCCACAACAACATATCAAACTTGCGGGTGCTAGTGGTAACTGGTAACCTATTTTAACAGGTATTTAGTAGGACACTAGCTAACTGTATGTGTATAAGTATTTATTGTGTTAAACAAAACTATTACCTACACATCTTGGCTGATAATGGTCTTGGTAAGTGCCCAGGAATTGAAAGGGCAAAGACGACAGTTAGCCAGGCGATGTAGTCTCTATTGATATTCTTAACAGACTTCGTAATTGATTTTTGCAATGCAAATACTTATAATACTTATAATGCAAGTACTTAGCTTTTAATTACATCATATTGCTGCCCTTATCCTAATACTTGGGATCGGCGCAAATTGTCATTTTCTTCCACAACAACATATCAAACTTGCGGGTGCTAGTGGTGACTGGTAACCTATTTTAACAGGTATTCAGTAGGACACTAGCTAACTGTATGTGTATAAGTATTTATTGTGTTAAACAAACCTAATTCAGGCACCAGTCTCTCACATAGGTAATCATGTTTACCAGCGCTGTAAATTTTACTGTTAGGACCACTATTATGATGAGAAAAAAAAAATTTTACAAATTCATATAAAATTATGTTTTATAGATTGAAGACAGTATTTTGATACCTAAAATATCATTTTAGATTTTAATATCTTGTTAAAATTAAATAAAAATAAATAAAAACTTTTGGAAATTCAAGACTTTATCATAATAGTCTTGAATTTCCAAAAGTTTTCAAGAAATTTTAGCCAGAGGGTTTTTGAGGGCGATAAATTCATTTTTATTTAATTTTAACAAGATATTAAAATCTCAAAATGATATTATCATAGTAATCATAATTACTAGCTGTTGCCCGCGACTCCGTACGCGTGGAATTTAGAAAATGTTCCCCGTTTTAACAACATTTTGCGCTACTGCTTCCCTCCTTTTGGTTGCAGCGTGATGTTATGTTAATTTGAACCTATAGCCTTCCTCGATAAATGTACTATCTAACGGTGAAAGAATTTTTCAAATCGGACCAGTGGTTCCTGAGATTAGCGCGTTCAAACAAACAAATAAACACACTCTTCTGCTTTATAATATTAGTATAGATTGGGTAATATTGGTAATATAAATAATATAAATAAATAAAATACTATAAATTAAGGTTTAATCGATTTATTTTGCACACACTTGAGATATTCGTACAGTATCGATCGCATTCACGTAATTGTATATTTTTTGTATTGGTAAAAAAAAAGTATCGTCGATCCACAGTTTTGTTATGGCCAAAGAAGGTTTTTCAAGCAATGAAACAATCAGTAAGGCTACTATGAGCTACATCGTCACATTATCCTCCAATATTATAACTAATAACCAGGTCATTTCCTGGTTTACCCGATCTACAAGATCCTGGTCTGGTGATTTTTAAATTGTTATTTTAACGAGTGAAAATATTTCAAAGTAATGTCAGAATTACACGTAGGCTGGCATAATTATCACAATTTAAAAATCTCTTTTTTAAGTCTATTAAAAATAAGCTAAGAATATGTAGTACCTACATATTTTTTTATGCTTGCTTATGCACGATAATGTAGTCATCTTATAAACCTTGTCAATAGTCTTTTACATCAAACCACTGATACATTTTCTCGCCATTTTTATCAAGTTCATATGCCATGCACTTTTGCCTTATGAATCTGTAAATAAACAAAATATATTTATACATACATAGTCTTAATGGTCCTAATACTCTGTGCTACTAGACGATGGATTGATTTAGACGGTAGCAGATGTCTAATAATGTTTATAGTCTCTACCTAACCTGAAAAAAGGTATGGCGGCATGATGATGTTGATCAAGATTCTAGGAGCCAAAAAGACCCTGGCAACGAGCCGGTACAAGAAGTAGCTATCACACTAGATCAATCTTTGTCGTTCCGGTACTCGGCTTACTACGGCGTACCAGGCTATTCTAATATCCCTCGTCCACGATAGATTAAAATAACGGAAAGCGACTCTCATAGGGCAATCTACGACCTGTACACATTAGCGAGACTACCGAAGCTACAGTATCACTACAGTCTACGTAGACAAGTTCCGTTACGTAGAAATTAGAGTATAGAATAGATTAGTCTCCAAGCTGTCTAGCTGTATTCGCTCTACGTGGGGCTTAAGAGCTAATTCTAAATCCAAGCTCAAAAATTAGGAATTTTTGTATACACCGATTTCCTCGCACACTGAACAATGGGATATTCTTTTTTGAAACACTTAGTAAGTAGTTGATTAAAGTATATCCCACCTATTATATTAGAAGTCATTGTGTTTACTGTTTTTAAACAATTATAGAATCGCAGTCGCATCTTAATCTGTGAAATTCAATTGTTAGTTCTATAGCGTCTACATGCATTGCTCTAGGCATAACTTCCACATGGGCTATATTTCAACAGCCGCACATCTTGAGCACAAGAAATACTATTACAGACACTATGAAAATACGAGATAATTACCATTGTTTCTTTCACGGGTCTCGTGGTCTAGTGGTTCAGGTAACGGACTGTCGTTCACGAGGTCGCGGGTTCGATTTCCGCTTGGACAATCATTTGTGTGATATTTATAATTTTCATACAAATGTTTTTCCTGCGTCTGGGTGTTTACTGTGTATTCTAAGTATGTATTTACAAAAGAAAATAAGTTTATGTATTATATCCGTATTCTGGTACCCATACCAAAATATTATGTTTCACCTTGAAATTTATTTCGATACGAAAGTAGAGCGTTACTTTTATAAAATTTATAATGACAGTTGAAGGTGGATGTCAATACTGTTATCAACGATACTAAATTGAAGCTTTAAATTTGAAAATACAGTAATTACATGAACAAAAATTTTAAATTTTCAAGGTATTTCCCAAAACTGATACTAAGTACTTGGTTTCGGGCTACACGATGAAGGTTTTAAATCCATTACATAAAGTGACTAGTATCCTAACCGATAATGGCGATAATCCATTATTTATTGCGAAATTATATATTGCGTATTGTGTACTTATATATTTGTAGGTATATGTATGACACGTAGGACGGTATGTTTAATATGTTTATATAACATGTATCTATATTTTATTTTTATTTTTATTTATTTTGTATTTATTTACTTATTATAATTTTTCTCTATTGTATAACACTTTCAACTACGTTACGATTTTATGTATTTATTCTCCATCCTAAGGTTGCCTGTAAGAGATTGCATTTTGCGATAAGGCCACCGTTTGTACATTTGTTATAATATTTATAATTTTTCAAATTGTGATTTTAGAATTGTAATTATGTACAAATAAAGTGTTATCTATCTATCTATCTATCTATAATCCACTCATAGGGACGCCATTATCCTATTGCCCAGGGCCTCTTATATGCTAAACACGACGACTGTTTTAATATAATACTTATATAATCCACGCATCAGCCTCTCTCCGTCCTCTGTTGGACATAGGCCTCCCTCGTAGACTGCCATAATGCGAGGTCTTGTGCCGCTTGCATCCAGTGACTCCCCGTGACCTTGACGATATCGTCGCTCCACCTTGTACCGGTATGTTGTCTGGCGACAACATACCGGTACAAGGTGGAGCGACGGGGAAGGGAAGTCCTAGAGTGGCCTCTAGGACTTCCCTTCCCCAACGATCATCAGTCCTACGAGCGATGTAGACAACCCATTGCCACTCCAGTGTGCTAACCCGTTCTCCTATGGATCTCCTTATTTCGGATTTTATCCCGTAGGGAAATACCGAGCACAGCCCTCTTCATAGCACGCAATAATACTTACATACCTAGTATAAAATGCTGTATTCTTCAAACCATATTTCTCATTGTAACATCTCGCTCCAATGATATAAGGGCAGTGGTCATGTGTTCTGCAACACATATCAGTATCACGATCACGTCCTAAATCTGAGTAGTTCGCAGCTATGTTTCCAGGGCCGCACCATGTTGTTCCTTAAATAAATATAAAAAAAACATATTTCGGTCTGCTCGAACATGAAGGATTTCGTACCATCTTTTATCTAATAAAAAACAAAACCGGTAATTTTGGATGTATGTCCCAATGAGCTTAAATCTTCAAAAGTAGGTACACAACGGATTTTGATGCGGTTTTTTTAATAGATGAATTTTCAAGAAGATAGTTTTTTTGGTTAAGAGGATACCTACCCAAATAGCTTCGTGCATTTTTCTACGTACGAAGTTTTCATTTTTTCTTTAGATTGAATGGCTAGAGCTCTAATTTTTAAGTATATGTTTTTTCATTATACATATAATCTAGGATCGCATAAACTCAGAAACGCGATTGAAAAAAGTTTTCTCGATAGAAAATCTTAGCGAAACAACCTGTCTCATTTTTTATTTTTTTCATTTGTCGGTCTATTATCGCGTATTAACTAATAAAATAACTTTAGAAACATAAGTAACTATTATATATAGAAACACGTAAACCGGAATTAAAATATATTTAGTAGATTTTGAGTAAACAAAAAAATATCCCTAATTCTTCATTTTCTATACCTACTAGCTGTGTTAATAGGTACATGTCGACGATAATATTGATGTAGGCCCTTAATTAGTTAAGGTGTGATTTCAAAATTTTACACGTACGAAGTTGCGGGCAGCAGCTAGTTGTCACAATACAAGTCACATGTCACCATCTTAATTTCTTTCCCAAGGTGCTGTAAAAGCCAGCTAAGCAATGTTGTGTCCAACAGTGGAGCGTTAATGGGCTAGAGAGAGACAGAGAGAGACAGAGAGAGCGAGAGTACAGTAAGAAAGTTATAAATGAAATCTGATACCTGGATAAATATGAGTTAAGAACGATTTATTATCATAATCAATTTCAACAGAATTTTCATCCCCACACAAATGTGTTTTGAAGAGCACAGAAGCAAAAATTAACAGATTTAAGAGGATACCAAAATAGCTTCGTGCATTTTTCTACGTACGAAGTTTTCATTGTTTCTTTAGATTGAATGGCTAGAGCTCTAATTTTTAAGTATATGTTTTTTCAATATATGATCTAGGATCTCATAAACTCAGAAACGCGATTGAGAAAAGTTTTCTCGATAGAAAATCTTAGCGAAACAACCTCTCTAATTTTTTATTTTTTTCATTTGTCGGTCTATTATCGCGTATTAACTAATGAAATAACTTTAAAAACATAAGTAACTATTATATATAGAAACACGTAAATCAGAATTAAAATATATTTAGTAGATTTTGAGTAAATAGGAAAAGTATCCCTAATTCTTCATTTTCTGTGCCTACTGGCTGTGTTAATATGTACGTGTCGGCGATGATATACGATAATATTAATGTAGGCCCTTAACTCCATCGTTCTAAAAATAAATATACTTGGCTATTTTCTAATTCGATAACTCCGGTTTAATTGCATGTAGCACTTTTACCAATAATAGTGAGAATAAATAATGTTTTTGTTTATAAACTCATATTTCGATAAGGCCGTGATAGCATACTCGTAGCTAGCAGATTTTCCTATTTTCTAATAGACGAGTTGTAAAGGCAATTGTCCTCGTCGGATTAAGAATATAAGTGTCACCACCCCTTTTCCTCCCCAGCGTGCTGTAAGAGCCAGCTAAGGGATATTATACCAACTCAGATAACATAATATGTTATCTGAGTATGTTATGTTATTTACGAGGTTTCCGTCTCTTACATATTATGTAAGAGACGGAAACCTCGTAAATAAACCCTGTACCGCGGCACAGCAGACCGTAATTACTTCTAAAGTGGAGGAGGCCTGTGCCCGACAGTGGGAGGTTAGTGCTGTAGAGAGAAAAACTTGTAGTTTTTAGATTTTTTTTCATTGATATTTTGTTTCAACTGGATGACGAGCCTCATGGTTGAGTGATTCATGTAAGGAACTGCCGATCAAGAGGTCGCGGCTTCCATTCCCGCTCGGGACAATCATTTGTGTGATTTTTCTAATTGTCATACAAATGTTGGTACTGCGTCTGGGTGTTTCTATGTATTATAAGTATGTATTTACAAAAGAAAAGTAGTATATGTAGTATATCCGTATTTTGGTACCCATAATACAAGGGTATAAGGTTAGCTTGGGACCAGAGGAGGTTGTGTGAAATGTCCATGAATATTTATTTATTATTTATAACTTGATACAAATCAAGCTGAAACCAATTCCTAACATCTACAAGACAAATGGTGATCCCAAGATCACAACTTGTAAGTGTTAAAGTATTAAGATAATAGGAGTTGTTGTACACGCTATTCTTCTTTGTCAAACATAATAATCTAGTTGGCGGGTTACATTAAAACCTAATTTCATTGGTCGCTACGCACGCCCCGCTTAAATCACCTTACACACGCTATGCAACAATAGTGTCCGTACACAATGCGTATGAGCGTTGCTCTCGTAGCTTTTTCAGTGGGGGTCACCTGCCAATCCCAAATGCAATGTATATACTAGGTGTTGTTCTATTGGCGTAGTCAGGATTAATTTCGGACAAAGTAATAACACATCTATCAATCCTGGTCTCCTGAATTCTGTTACCAATATAAGCTTATATTGGGACCAGGAGTACATAGTGTGAAATGTCCTTAAGTATTTACCTAATTATTATACCAACAAAAGAAAATTTATATGTTTTGTTATAGTGTAAAGTTAATAAGTCTTCGTGTTTCATGAATTTATCATAGCAATATTTCATTACCACCGTATTATAGAAAACAACAAATAATTACGAAAATTTGTTGTTTTTCTTGTTGCTATTGTAACTTTTCATAGATTCAATATACTTACATAAAAAGGTGTCGCCAGCTTAGCGTCAGTGGCCGCCTCAAATTATATTTGTTCCTTTGAGTACTTTAACCAATAAGAATATTTGATTTGCTTTGATATTAGGAGCTAACGTCATTTCCTTTTTTTCCGGGAGCAAGCCAGTCCAATCAGTGCGGTGAAGGATTAAGAATACAAGGGTCACCACACCTTTTCATCCCCAGGGTGCTGTAAAAGTCAGCTAAAGTATATTGTACACAGATAACATCCTCTGTGAGAGATGAAAAACTCGAAACTAAACAACAACACGCCTGGAGACGTCAGGAGACCTGTGCCCAACAGTGGGACATTAATATTAGCTAAGAATATAAGAGTAAATAGAAAAACTTCAGTTTATTAAAAAAACATATTTAATATATATTTTTTATTTTATCACCATCTAATAAATTTATACAATCTGGTCCAAACCTTAATTTTTGTAATAAAAACGGTTCTATAATAAAATTTATTTACAAATCAATAATATATCTAAATCTTTTCCTTAAAGTTAAACGCAACATGCATTCTTAAAAGATAGAAAATAGAATTTGAAGTAAATAAATTTCAACAAAAGGAATCAATTCATTATGACATCAAAAATATGTATGTACTATAAAATATAATAAATACAAAATTCATGTGACTATACCTACATACTATAAAACAAATACATTCATTCACTTTATAGGACAAATATTATACATACCGTCACACTTTAAACCTAATGAGGGTAGGCAGAATTTTACCAAGTTAATATTACAGTGTTCAAACAGTATTAAATTATTACTTGAATTAAAAATCTAATTCATAAATGAATTAGGTGTTTCATAAATACAAAGACAATTAAAATTTTCTCAGTTTAAAATAAAAAAAAAAACACTGAAAAATCCTGAATATTTTATTTAAATCATTGCATTGTTGTCGATTCTTAATATTTATGCAATATTTGAAATCAATTCAATCTCCCGATTCCCGCTCTGGACAATCATTTTGTGTGACCTTTATAATTGTCATACAAATGTTTGTACTGCGTCTGGTGTTTCTATGTATTATAAGTATGTATTTACAAAAGAAATGTAGTATATTTATTCTATCCGTATTCTGGTAACCATAACACAAGCATATAAGCTTAGCTTGGGACCAGAGGGCGTTGTGAGAAATGTAAAAAAAAAACTATTTAATAATTTAGAAAAATAAACAAGTCTTCCAGTAAAAGATTATTGGATAAAATAAACAGATCATAGCAATAATTTTACTTGAAATTCATTAATAAAAAGTAACCAAATGTATAACAAATACCAAAATCAAAATAAAACAGTAACAATTTGTGTCAAACAATTCCATCCAAAATAATTATGTAAGGAGTCTGACAAAATATTTGCAGCTATTAAATAAATCACTTGGTATGAAAACAAGTATTAACAAGTTTGGTCCCATTTAATTTCATTTTATTTATTGCAACTCATATTTTTAAACTTCACATAACAATTTTATTATTGCGTGTAAAAAACATTAGGTACCGATTCTACGTGCAATACTAAACTTAACTGCACATTTTTATTTACTAAAATCGTTAGTCTATAATATAATATAATATACATATAATAAAGTTGAAGAAAAATTTTTTTTGTACTTTCATTAATTATTCTTTAATGTACAACAAAACACTGGTATAGTTACCAGATAAGAAAAATAATGAAACAGAAAATTCATAATTAGTGTACATAGGCGAGATTAACTCAGACATTGTGTACATTGAATAAATTACAAAAATTAAAAATAGTTTAAAAAAACTAAAAAACACGCTTTATTTAATCGAATTATTGTATTGTCATTGGTCTTTAACAGGTGTGCAAAATTTTAATAGAATCTGACCGTTTGAAGTGGGTCAAAATAGCGTCCAAAGGAGTCGGTTACAAACATACAAACATACAAACAAACATACAAACAAACATACAAGTGAAGCTAATATAAAGCGTGTAAAAATAGCCAGTTTGATAAAGGGCAAACAACAGAATCCATTTCTAGCCTTTTTGAAATTTTTGTCTGTTTAGATGTTTGTCTGTGCACGCATCACATAAAATCTACGACACTTTTCTAATAAAAAAAGTTCAGTTAACATTGCCGAATTGTGTTATTGACATTATCAATTTTCATTTTTTAGTTAATTTTAGTTGTGCACATAGAATCGGTACCATTGCTAAAGTTAAAATAAACAAAAAAGTATAGTAGATAAATCTACCATAATCTGCGTACGCAATGAGTATGATCATTGCTCTTGTATTTTTAGCGGGAATCACCTTATAATGTCGACTACTATTGGACTCGTGCTCCAAGACCATAATGTACAATGATGGTTAATCTGCGTTTATTGGTTAATTAGCGTTCACATTTTAGAGTTTAATTCATACCCCAAATTGTAAGAAATTGGAAATTGTATCAAGTATTATTTAGTTAGTATAATCTAAGCGACAATTTTGATAACTAAATTCGGTAGACTATTGTCTATTAAAATATTCAAAAGTAACTCTGTCTTTACCGGTGAAACTATTGAACCGATTTAAATTAAATTTGACATTCATATAGTGAAGAGCCCTAGAAAGGACATACTAGTGATAATTCAAAACAATAACTTAAAATTTGAATTAGTCTATTTTAACTAGAAACTCTGCAATTTCAAGTTTCTGCCTCATAATAGCTGAAAGCACAACTTCGGTACTACATACAACATTTAAAGTTTTCTCCGATTGCAATAAATAATAAACTAAATGCAAATCATTTGGTACTGTCAGTACTAAATAACTAAACGGCTTTTGGTTATGCATCTCTTGTATAGATACGTACGAACGTCGATTTTTCTCAACTTTACCTCCACACAATTCTATCATTTCTGTCAAAGCACTTTTAGTGGGTTTTACGCATGGAGTTAAAAAGAAAGTGACACCTTCAAACAACTTTTTCCTTTGCTCCCCACATAATAACACTTCAGAAATATCACATTTGAATAATTTGTTAAAGTTATCATCTCGTAGCCCAAACATTGCTTCGTCTGCAAATTTATTTAATCTCTGACTTTCGTTGACCCATTCTGGTGTTAGTAAATGTTTAACAGTTACTAAACAACTAATTAATTTCGATGTACGTACAAGTTTCTCCATAATAAGATGTGTCGCTTCTGCTGCTGACGTCACCACTAAACCACCCAGTTGTCTGCAAAAAAAATATTGTAAATTATTAAGGTATTTCGTAAATATTCAACGTTTTCTGCCTAATAGAAAATTACTTAATTTCACTAGTTTTTACTTAAAAGCTACTTATACACTTGCTACTCTACGGCGTCACAAAATCTTGAATAAAAACAATTATTGTTTTTGTTCAATGACGATTATATAGTAAAGATTAACTTCCATTTTAATAACTTGACATTTATTTCAAATTGGAATCAAATTTGCGCACAATTGAACTATGATTATTAATCATTATTTCAAATCCGGCTCAAAGGACCAAAAGAAACACTAGTGCCTTACTAGACAGCCAGTCACTCTGTACCACATTTTATTAGATACTTTATTGGTTAACATAAAAAAGGTCAGGAGACCAACAGCGTCGAATGTGGGGAATGTCCTCTCTCCAAGTGACCAGGTCAGGTCACGGTCATGCTCAAGGCACATACCAAAGTCTGGTTAGGGCGAGGGAAGAAAAAATAAATAAAAAATGGGTACGACCAGCCCGTTAAACATAAATGTTTAACATAAAAGTATAAAAAGTGGCTTAAGCCGGACCGCTTACAGCATAGATACTAATACAAAACAACAGTTTAACCTAAATAATAAATATTCATGGACGTTTCATACAACGTCCTCTGGTCCTAAGCTAAGCTTATATATTTATGCTTGTGTTGTGGGTACCAGAATACGGATATACTACTTTTCTTTTGTAAATACATACTTATAATACATAGAAACACTCAGAAAATAAAATAATAATTTCTAAATACCCTCTATCTAGATTTTCACAACTATAAAAGTTACATTAACCTCAGTGTCAAACAACGTTAACAAATTACTTCTAATAAAACCTTCTTAAGCTGTAGGTGGATTTTAATTTCATTAGTTTAGTGTATTAAATTCTTCGTTATTCGTGATTATTTTCATCCACTTTGTAATTACTTTCTCTGTAATCAAATATTATTGCTGATTTCATTTTGGAAGTATACAGTGGTTTTGTCTAATGTGGTATTATTTATTCTATAGTAATTAGATTACAGTTAGAGAAAGAAAACTCGAAAATAAATCCTGTGCATACACACGCCCGATCAGTGTGGAAGAGTAGACCATAATCCCTCCCAAAGTGAAGGAGGCCCGTGCCCAACAGTGGGACGTTAGTGGGCTGGAGATAGAAAGAGAGAGAGAGAGCTCTTAGAGAATATAGCTTCCTATTAGTAAAAAATAGTTATGATTGGACCAATATTTTCAGAGATTATCTACATACATTATTTTATTTTATTGACAGTACCCACAGACATAACAAGATTTTTGTTAACAACTAAATATACCAATGTTAAAGGAAGGCGAGGGTTGCGAGGAATAAAGTAATTATACATTTTCATTGGTCGTAGCGAAACCATACCCTGAATTGTATGAGAGCGTAGTGCATAAGCTCGGTGTGCTTTGATCGTCTTGCGTGAGGAATCTATAGCGATTGATCTGTGCCGTAACCAAAACCGATATATTTTTATTCCCGTATTCGTATCAGTATCAGAAATATGACATCCATATTATTATATTCCGAGTACGTGCGGAATCTATTGGGGTTATCTGTTCCGCAACCGAAACCGATATAATTTTTATTCCTATATTGGTATGAGTATCTGAAATATCACATCTCTATTTATTAAATAACGACTTACCTGACTTTAGTAGCAAGTTTGTTAGTATCATTTGGCGTCAAGCCTGAGAACAGCACCCTGGGGGCTAGATGCAGAGGAGGTGGCTGTGGAGGAGGATGGCTGGTCGGTGCTGGTGGAGGAGACGACAACCTGGCTCGTTTAGCCCGCCGTCCACCCGCCGCTACGGCCGCCGCTGCAGCACTACGCTTGGCCCGCTCATGAGATTCTTGTGTTATGTTTATTGGCATTTTCCATGCATCTGAAAACATTATATGGTATTAAAAATACCGGTCAAGCACGAGCAAGACTCCCAGAAAAAAAACTTACTCATTAAATGTGACACCAAGCTATAATCCATACGGAACGGACTCGCCAGGTTGAATTGTTGATATTTAGCATTCTCGATCTGTGAACAAAATATAATTCAAATTGTATTCTTATATATTGCTTCAAAAACAAGTGCGAGTTGAGTGTTGTACGTAGTTTTTGGAGATGTGTGGTGAAAATCCGCAAGGTATTTTTGACCGGATTGTTACCGGTGATGAAATGTGGGTCATCATCATCATCACTATGATCCTGAGAGTAAACAAGAATAGATGCAATGGCATAGTAAAGATACAGAACCCAAAAAGTTTAAATTTATAATAGAATATACAAAAAAAGCTTATAGTATTACCGCTGTGTCTTACGCAAACACCCTACGAAGTTTAAGAGGCAATCAAAGAAAAAATACCCGGTAAAATTACCGCAGGTGTGTTGGTTCTTCACGACAGCGCACGGTTCGCAAACAAAGGGCGAGTTGCCAAGACAGTCCAGACCTAGCCCCTAGTCATTATTTTCTGTTTCTAAATCTTATATAAGACATTCGTGGAAAGCATTTATCCGTTTATAGCACTCACCTGTGATAACGCACTCATATTCCCCAACAATAAATCAGTGAGCCAAGCCGCGGTCACAACAGGTATACCCCATTCTCTAGCGCGACGATATTTATTCCCCTCAGCACGTTTGCATATCAACACTGTATTGTCACGTGTCATGTATGGTGTTAACTGAAAAAAAAAACCACAGTTGGGATCGCAAACAAAGGGTTCCGTAATATTATCTATGCTAATATTATAAAGCTGAAGAGTTTGTTTGTTTGTTTGAACGCGCTAATCTCAGGAACCACGAGGCCGATTTGAAAAATTCTTTCAGCGTTAGGTAGGGCATTTGTCGAGGAAAGCTTTAGGCTGTATAACATCACGCTACGACCAGTAGAAGCGGAGCAGTAGTGAAAAATATTGCAAAAACGGGGAAGATTTTCTAAATTTCACGCGGACGGAGTCATATATTCATCACTAATTGTTGCCCGCGACTCCATACGCGTGGAATTTATTTTTAAGAATTTTTTTTCCGTTTTCGCAACATGTTTCACTAATGATTCGCTCCTATTGGTCGCAGCGTGATGTTATATAGCCTATGGCCTTCCTCGATAAATGGACTTTTCAACACTGACAGAATTTTTCTAATCCCACCAATGGTTCCTGAAATTAACGCTTTCATACAAAAAAAACAAAATCTTCAGCTTTATAATATAAGTATAGATTTTAAACATAATTTGCTTTGACCTTAGGTTCTCGTAACTTCTTTTTAAACTACAGCATAAATACCTTAGCACCAATATGTTCCATACAAAATGTAACTCTGTCCCTTTCTTCATCCCTCCATCCAGATATAGCTGCGCGATGATGTCTAGCGGGTCGGTCTCTGGGCGCGTACATACTGGGCAGATGTAGGGCGTGCCAGGGTGGGGCCACGCCTCTACGCAACATGGCGTCTGATAACCAATAAGCGGTTACGCAGCGTTTTGAGTCACGGAGAGCCTGAAATAAATAATTTTTATATTATGTAGGTATTAATTGTATTTAATTTCTAGAGTAATATATTAATTTTGCTATTTTAACTTGCTTATGCTTTTACTCAATAAATCAAATTATAGTGGAAGATATGACTATGTGTGGGGGCTTGAACGCGACGGAACGGTTATTTAGATTGTGGGTTCAAATCCCACTCGTGGTGATCATTGTTTTAATTTCTGAAAAACAAAAATACCTGTCAAGAGCGAGGCAAACTCGCACACTTAGGGTTTCGTACCTACTAGACATATAAACATAAGTAACTGCATTAAAATAATCATTTAATTAAACTCAAAACAACTTACCAACTTAATTTTGTAGTTGAAATATAGGGAATCGCCTACATTTCAGCTACTTCATAAGTTCGTATTAGTATAAACACTTTTTTACTTGTGATGTGATGACAAATTATAAGTTTTTGGATTTTTCCCTATATCAGCACTATATAGACTTGATCTATGCCAAATTTCAAGGCTCTAGGTCAACGGGAAGTAACCTGTGAATTTTGATTCCCTAGCATAAGTCGAAAAATTCTTAAAAATGGTCGTAATTCGGTTATATCTTTTAAATGCGTAGAGGTAAAAGGTTGACTGTATTTTTTGCAGCAAGGGACCGCATAGATCTACATATCGTATGAGTTTCAAGTTGATACCTTCAGCAGTTACTGAGTAAAAAAAAGTTTGACGGACGGACAGACAGACAGACAGACACCGGAGTGATCCTATAAGGGTTTGTACGAAACCCTAAAAAAGACCGGAAAACCAAAATTGACATTTTAAGAGGTTTCTTGAGCTGACGTCATAGTGTTGCCGCCTAGTGGCCACTAAATCAGAAAAATCTTCACGAATGGAATTCTCATCACCAACGATTTTGTTCTTGACGAAGAACATAATTAAGCATTGGCAATTAATATTGATACATATCCCTTCCTAGCCCATTGACGTACCAATGTTGGTCACTGATTATATTATTCCTGAACTAGATCTAACAGGCTCTAACCACCCCACTTCCTCCCTATTGGTGGAAGTAGGGTGTTGACACTTATATTCTTCTAATAAATATAAAATGTATAATACCTGCATAACAACTCCATGTTTCTGTGTTTCACACAACACGTGCGTGACTCTTGCACAATAAACTGTTTCTATTTCACCACCGCGACGCTGTATCGCTTCACCCCAACGAGACACACGCTCTGTACCCCACGACTGTTGGTATTCCACCTACAAAATAATTCATTTTGCAATTAATTCGCTATGTCTTTTTTTAATAAATTAAATTTCAATAATTATCCTAATTTCATCCAATGAATGTCAATTGTGTCCACATTGGACTCAATTGACAATCATTGTAGCAGAAAATATTTGCATGCTTGCTTAGTAGTTATAGCAACGGAAAGTTGTTTCGAAGATGTGGGTTTAAGTTATAGTGATTATTTTTTTTCTGCTATAGTTTAATTTTAGAAACTATGTAGATAGATTTACAGAAAAATAATATTTTATACTTACAATATGAAAAACACATCCCAACAAGAATAAATCAGGCGGTAACTTCAAATTAGGATTATGTCCGTAGAACTGAGCTCTGGCGGGAGGCGGGCGAGTGGGCGGGGCGTACACCTTATGATGTACGTGCGGGTGGGCGTGGTGTTGTAGAAGAAGGCGGGGCGTAGCTGTGGGCGTGGCTGGACGGGAGTGAGCCGCTGTCATCAGTCGTAGAGTACCCGCAGCTGAAGGTTCATGTTCCGCCCCTGAGGTACTGCCTTGTAGACGTATACTTAGCATATTCGCTAATGCAGTCTTCGTTTTAGGATTGACCAGCAAAGCGTTGCCTGCAACACACGTGTTCTCTACTATGTTGGGGAGAAAACATTGTATTTATTAGATTTTAAGGCAATTTTGTGACGAATCCAAAATATAGAATACATACTACCTTATAAGGAAATTTTCTATATAGTAAATATAGCTTATAATTAAATATACCTATATAGTAACTATATAAGTCATTGGATCAGTAAATATGTTGAGTACTGTAGTGTAGTGAATCGAAAGCAAACATCACTGGTCAATCGAGCGTTTAGTGTTCTTTACAGAACACAATTGTGCTCTTTACAGAACATAATTGGACCGAAATAATGACTGTACAAGTATTTCTACATTATTAGTAGAGTATTCTGTATTAAGTATTGTGTTCTGCAAAGAACACTAAACGATTGATTCACTAAGTTGGCGCAAACCGCTCAATAGATGGCGTTGTACGAAAAACATCGAAGCGATGTTTAATTCACATTGGGAAGATGGTAGTGGAAGATTATGTAAACATGTGCAGGAAGGAACCGTGATAGCTCAGTTGGGAGAGCAACGGACCGGTATTCCGAGGTCGTGGGTTCAAGTCCCACTCATAGATTTTTTTTTCCACTATAATTAAGTTTATTTAGTATATTGTCTAATAATAATTACTAAAAATCTCCAAAATTCAAGAACAAGGTAATAACTCCAAAACAAACTCCATATAATCAGCATTAGTTTTATTATAGGTTTTTACTTAACGCTACATTAGGTAGTTTTATTTATTTATGACTTTCTGTTTATTTCTTACTTTGTTGTTGATCAGGTGTAGTTGGTGTTAGTAGAGCGCCATCTACAGTTTGTTCGGCGAGTGGCGCCCCCACTACGTGTTGAGTTACACCTGGCGATACCTATACCAAAACATAATATTTCACTTCATAAAACTTGCAATACTTCTAAAAATACTGTTTTTAAAACACTACTCAAAAATATTATGATTACAATAGAATTAACCTAAACATACATCCATACCTGGTAAGTAAAGTAACTAGGCCGGAATTGCCGAGAGAAGCGTTCAGGGTCTTTTAATCATGACAATATTGGAGCATGACTAGTTATTTTACCAACCAATCCATCCATTCATTCATCAATCAACCTTTCTTAGTCCAGTGCTGGACATAAGCCTCCCCCATAGAACGCCACAACGCGCAGTCCTGCGCTAACTGCATCCAGCGGCCCCCAGCGTATTTGACGATATCGTCAGTTCACATTGTTGGGGGCCGCCCCACGCGGTCACCACTCGAGGACCTTCCGTCTCCAACGGTCATCAGATCGTCGAGTGATGTGGCTGCCCATTGCTACTTCAGCGTGCTAACTCTTCGGGCTATGTCGTACACACCAGTCTTTCTACGGATCTCCGCATTCCGGATCTTATCACGTAGGGAAACACCGAGCATAGCCCTCTCTATAGCAAATTGCGCGACTCCGAGTTTTGTTATGAGGCCGTCATTCAGAGACCAACCATTTATCAGCCTTTCTCTATTCACTGCCGGAAATAGACCTTAACAGTTGACCTTCCTCAGCTGTTGTCAACTCCTTGATGTGGCCTACATATTTCTACTCCAGCTTTTTTTCTGGCTATAACGAATATTCCTCTAAAATGCTACTCACCACTTGTTTATGATGATGAGCGACATGATCCCTCTGCGCTTGTAGCTGCTGCAATCTCTGGAAATGTTGTTGACGTTGTAACTGAAGCTGCTGGATTTGTGTCTCCACTCCACCGCCCGCGCCGGGAGTCGTACCTACTGGGCTAGCCACACCGGGAGTACCTACTGAAATTATATTTATTATGACGTCAGATGTTTCACGATGTAGATCAATCTTTAAGCATTAAACCGCGAGGATTATACCGTGTACATTTGGCAAATAAAATTTAAGTTATCCATGTCAAATATTAAATGCTGGCAGGTCGGTGAGGTGTCTTGGTAACGCTTACAAATACTTTACTATTTACTATGTATATACTTTGTATTTACGTTAGTGATTCGCACGCACCTCACCAAATTGTATAAGAGACGACACCATTCATATCCAAGCTATGAGTATGAGCATTGCTCTTGTACCTTTTTCGGAAGTCAAAGTCAACATTTTTTATTTCAAGTTGGCATGTTTTACAAGCTCTTTCGAAACGTCAGAAGATAGGTGTTTACTAACTAAGAAGCAAATAGAACAAAGTCACTGGTTCTATGCTTATAACTACCCAGATACATACCCAGAGCCAGGAGGTCCGGATTATAAGGGTCTCTAGTCCCGACTAGGTCTAATCTACTCAAAGGGGCAACATTAGGCTAGTTTCCATGGCCTCTCATATATAAAACATAGGTCTGGTCCGATCCTAAAATATTTTCCACTTATATGAAGCTACAGTTTACCTGACTGCTGCTTTATTTTATAAACTAGCCGTTGTACGCAACTACGTACGCGTGGAATTTAAATTTAAAATAGGGCCATCCTCTTGATGATTTATATCTATTTCAAAAACGCATCAGAATCCATTGCG
The DNA here is from genome assembly GCA_916999025.1 of Orgyia antiqua. Lineage (NCBI taxonomy): Eukaryota > Metazoa > Arthropoda > Insecta > Lepidoptera > Erebidae > Orgyia > Orgyia antiqua. The sequence continues at coordinate 21,723,334 of OU779869.1, forward strand.
TAGTTTTGAAGATATAAGCTCACATAGGGACATACTCATAAAAACGGCGACTTTAAACGAACGAGAAGTAAACGGCAAGTTCTAAATAATACTTACATTCATTAATTTTTAAATCCATCACAAACATCGATATAGAACACTATAATATAAAGATAACAAACAGAATGCGTGTTACATTATAACTAAATATAAAACAGCTAGATATTACTTTGAAATTATAATGTGGCGCGAGCAACCAACGTTTTAAACGGTCATTTAAATACCAAAAATTTTATTACAATACTGTGATCAATATGTTTGAAAAAGGTCATTGGTATTTTTCCATGAATGCATTACGGACTTATTATTACCCGCGACTTCACATACTATAAAATTATTGCACCAGTTAGACTGTTTGTTAGTCGTTGGTTACGAACCGATATCTATACTTACTAATATTATAAAGCGGAAGAGTTTGTTTGTTTGTTTAAACGCGCTAATCTCATGAACCCTGGGCCGATTTAAAAAATTCTTTCAGTGTTAGATAGAGCATTTATCGTAGAAGGCTTTAGGCTATATAACATCACGCTACGACCAGTAGAAGCGAATCAGTAGTGAAAAATGTTGCAAAAACGGGGAAAATTTTCTAAACTCCACGCTGACGGAGTCGCGGGCAACAGCTAGTTATACATATATGTATGGGATAAGAGGAGGACAGGGTCTGTGTGGTGACCACCCCTTTACTTTTCTAGGGTGCTGTAAAAGTCATCTAAGAGATATTGTGCACAGATACCATCCTCAGTGAGAGACGGAACACTCGAACATAAACCCTGTGCCAATACGCCCGGTCAGAGCGACACAGTACACCATAATCCCTCCGAAAGTGGAGGAGGCCCGCGTCCAAAAGTAGGACGTAAATGGGCTGGAGAGAGAGAGAGAGAGAGCAAATTTTAAATCTCTATTTAACGTTTTTTGTCAACCTTTATTTTGTTATTCAGTCGTGGATTACCTCTAAAAAACAAATTTTAGACCTAATGGGACCTAATATAACAAACATCAGATTAGTGAATTATTTGATATTACGAATATTTACGAGTTTCCATCAGATTCGTCTTATTGAGTTTGCAATGTATTAAGTTTATTTATGCTATTACTCACCAGGCGACTGTGGCGGCGCTGGTGATGCGGCCGGAATACTTGCCGCCCTTGCGCCTTGTTGTAACCATTGTACCTAAAGCATATAATACTTTAAACAAGCAATTCTTGTATACATCAAGTTATCATCTATATTTAATAAAAGGTGTAGCCAACAACCAGGTGTAGCCAACTTTTGTGCACATACGATCTACTTTTTATTATAAAATTGAGTCGCGATCGACCTTAGGTAAGAAGGGGGACGTTTATGCAATGTGCTTTTATACCGCCGTGGACTCTTGAAAATAATAGAAAACTACTAAAAGTGGTTACGCTGAACGTCTCCCTACTCGAAGCATGAGCTGCGTAGGTACATGTTCATTCCTGTATCAAGTGCTAGAAACATTTGGCATTGAATGCGTGTCATGTTGAATGTGAATCATGGAACTTGCGAGTGATCGACTTGTTGGCCACTCCTGATCTATAATAATATTATAAAGTTAAAGAGTTCGTTTGTTTGAACGCGCTAATATCAGGAACTACTGGGCGTTTAAAAATTCTTTCAGTGTTGAATAGTACATTTATCCAGAAAGACTATACAACATCACGCTACGACCAATAGGAGTGAAGCATCAGTGAAAAATGTTGCAAAAACGGGGAAAATTTTCTAAATTAACAACTACATAGTAAGTAGTAGTAGGTCTTGTATACTACGGCCGTTCAGAGAATGCGTTCCTGACACGTCGCGATTGAACTGACGACGTAACTTTGTAATGGCGTTGCAGTTACGATAAAAATATTTTTGCTGGTTGTTTACCGTTTTAACAATTGATGTGCATTAAAACAACATTATTATATCAATAATCAATGAATGTTATAATTTTGTGCCAAACTGAGTGTCAAATAACTTGGTAAACAATATTTTCCTAAATCTATACTGCGCTATTACAAGGTTATGTCAGCGCTTTATATTTCTAGTGCTGTGCGAGCAATAACAGGCAATAATAGTATCGTAATCTGTTCTTATACAGTTATACTTTATAAAATAATACGTTTTTTTTTTCTTTTTAAGAATTTGAAAATAATGGACTATAAGATAACTTTTATTAAATATAAAAATAAAACTACGACCAAACCGAACGCGCGAAAGAAAGTAGCATTTTTATATTTAGGTTGAAAATGGTAACCCAAAATGGTAACCCCAAATGGCGTTACTAGCATTTTTATACTTAGATTAAAAATGGTAACTCCAAATGGCGTTATAGGCCGCCATTTTGTGACGCTAAAACAGTCGTCTGTTGTCGTTTCGTGCCCACGTTCTTCAAGTGTTTTCGATCTGTTTTTATTTGATTACCCGGCTTTCGTTTAATGGACTGTTTCTGCTTTTCAAACTGACATCGGCGCTAAATCGGACTTCGATTGTGTTTTGTATTGCGTTCTTTTTACTTTTGGTGCATAATAATGCCTAAACGTGGACAAACATTGAAAAGTGGAGCCCGTGAGTTATTCATCAAGCTGCAAGATTACATTGAGCGGGAGCGGCAAAATGGCGGACCCCTGGTACCTGTCGAACAAGTACAAGAACGCGTCTCTCAGGCGCTTAGGGTTAGTAAACGAACGATAACAAATATTAGTAAAGAAAAGTTCGGCTCTACTGGCACGGAAGATAATATTTTACGTACTCCGAAGAAGAAACGTAGAACTAAACCCGTGACAAATATTGACACCTTTGACGCCGATGCAATCAGAAATCATATATATGGTTACTATTTCAGAAATGAATATCTCAACAGGAAGAAGCTTTTGGCATCGTTAAGAGAAGCTGGACTGTTTAGCGGGGGTAAAACTGCTTTAACCAAAATCTTAAAAGATATTGGTTTTTCGTATAAAAAAACAGACAAAAGAAAAATTTTATTAGAACGATACGACATAATTTTAAAACAGATAAGTTTTTTGAGAGAAGCAAAACAAATTGATAACTGGGATAATGTCGTGTTCATTGACGAGACATGGCTAAACGCCAATCACACGGTTTCCCGTTCTTGGACGGATGATACACAAGCGTCGACGTCAAAAGTACCAATGGGTAAGGGGGCCCGTCTGATAATATGCCACACAGGTTCTGCAAAATACGGCTTTTTGGAGAACGCGTTACTGGCATTTCAATCAAAATCCACAAATGACTACCACGAGGAAATGAATGCCACTACATTTAAAGAGTGGTTCCAGAACGTGCTTTTGCTCAGCCTACCAGAGCCTTCTGTAATATTCATGGATAATGCCTCATATCACTCGGTTCAAATACAGAAACCACCTACCCAAGCTAATAAAAAAGAAGAAATGGTGGCTTGGTTACAAGCAAAAGGCATTGACGCAAATATGCAGATGCTAAAAGCAGAGCTAATTAAATTAGTTAAAAGAAAATAAAGTGGCAAATGTGCGATACGAAATCGATGAACTGGCTCTGAAGTACGGTCATCGCGTTCTAAGAATTCCACCGTATCATTGCCAATATAACGCGATTGAGCTAATCTGGGCTCAAATAAAAGGTTACGCCGCCCGCCACAATACTTCCCCGCCATTCAGCACGAAAGATGATGACCCTATTAAAAGAAGCCTGCGGGGAAGTCACAAGAGATGACTGGGCAAAGGTTGTTGAGAAGACTAAAAACCTGATTGTGGAACATTTGGACCGAGATATCAGGATTGATTCTGTTATTGATAATAATATAATTATACATGTAGGCGAAGATGATGATGAAGACCTCTGAAGAGTCTGATTAATATTCTGTACGTACATTCAATTCAATGTACTTTATTGAATAGAAATACAGATTGTAACTTTGTAACAAAGAATAAATAAAACAATTTTATTATATTAATATTACCCTTTTTTTGGTTTCCACTTAAATAACTAAAATATAAATTTTAAATGATTCCGCCAATTTAAAACGAAAATAATCTTAAAAATAACGTGGCGGTTCATTTTGGAGGAACGGTAACGAACTCAGTGTTATGTTGTGCCCATCACTAGTCGTGACTAACTGATAGGTGTCAGGAACGCATTCTCTGAACGGCCGTAGCACGAAGTATAGATACAAGGAGTCCGAACGTAATGTTGAACGAATGGTCTCAATTTAAGGGACAGATTTTTGCCGGTAGAGCGCGCCATTTTTCAAGAAGTACTCGTTTGAACTATTGACACTTGTGGAAAAAAATATTCTGAGAAACGTGGATATAAATATAAGTTTTAGGAAATTTTTCGAGTGCTTTAAACCCAACAATACAGAGAAGGTCAAGAGATATTCTGATATTCTATACTAGCATCGGTACGTCCTGAATACTTGCGCAGCCAGTGGCAGAAAATAGAACTATGATCTGGGTTGATTATTGTGTACACGAAATATTATGGAAAAGCCTATACCGTTCGGACTCCTTGTATCTATACTTCGTGGGCCGTAGTATACAAGAGGAGAATTCTTGTTTTTATTTTTTGCCAACTTAAAATTTGACGAGGACGAAGTGCACTGAAAGACCCGCGTACCTAAGAATTGAATAGTGCCTAACACATTAATTTACTTAGTTCAGAAACTAAAAAACACGCTTGAAGATCCTACAATTTTTTGTAAATTATTACATTGTAATCGTCCATAATATGTGTGCAAAATTTCTTATCAATCAAATTACATTAATTTTTGCAGTTGACTTGCTATGCTTTTACTAAATAAACAAAATTATAGTGGAAAAAATGATAACCACGAGCGGATGTCATGTCAGATGGGAGAGCAACGGAACGGTATTCCGAGGTCGTGGCTTCAAGTCCCGCTCATGGTTATCATTTTTTCCACTATAATTTAGTTTATTTATCAATCAAATTACTTTTAAACATTTTTACATAGATTACATTACATAGATGCGTATGACATACGGTGTCAGTCAGGTGATGGACTAGTAATACAAGTGTCACCACTCCATTTCTTTCCCAGGGTGCTGTGAGAGCCAGCTAAGGGTCAATATAAGCAGTTAACGTCTACTGTGAGAGACGGAAAACTCAAAACTAAACCCTGTGCCAACATGCCTGGTCAGCACAGTACAGTAGACCATAACCCCTGCCAAAGTAGAGGACGCCCGTATCCAGCAGTGGGAAGTTAATGGGCTGGAGAGAGAGAGAGATATGCACCAAGTTAATAAAAGCGTGTTAATATAAATAAATAAATATTCATGGACATTTTACACAACATCCTCTGGTCCCAAGCTAAGGTTATATGCTTGTGTTATGGGTACCAGAATACCGATAGAAGATTTTTTTATAAATACATACTTATAATACATAGAAACACCCAGACACAGTACAAACATTTGTATGACAATTAGAAAAATCACAAAAATGATTGTCCTGAGCGGGAATCGAACCCGCGACCTCTTGATTGGCAGTCCGTTACATGAACCACTCAACCACGAGGCTCGTCTATGATATATATGAGTGACTGTTTAGTACTATCTAAATAGATCACCTGCTGCTGTGGCCCAATTCCAGGTGTAAGCTGTCCTCGTATAAATGTGACACTTTGAGGAGCTCCTGGCGACGGCGCACCGGGAGAACCCGCAACTACACCCGGCTGTAAAGAAAAATTACATTTATGAAACATAAGGCTTAAGCTAAGTACCTGTTAGGCTTCCAGTTATAGAGGTCCAGTGTGATGAAGGATAAATACAAGGGTCACTATCTCATTTCCTTTCTGAAAAAGCCAGCTAAGAGATATTTGTAAGAAGATAAAATCAGGAAAATTTGAAACTATGCTAGCACTCCTGGTCAGTGTGACCAAAGCCCTCCCAAAGGGGATGCTAAAGCCAACAGAGACGTTAATTGGTTAAGGAAGTGGATCTGATAAGAAATCTAAATCCATTATACCTGTTGTTGTGCAATGGCCGCAGCACGTTGCAATGATAATTGTCTTCGTTTTTGTAACTGAGCAACAAACACAGCTCTCTCCTGCGGTTTCATTTGTTGCAACTGTGCATGAGTTTGTGCATCCAAATGTATAAGTTGTCTACCTCCACCGGACCAGGTCACCTTACAACATGATAATAATTAGAAATGTATGACAATTAAACCAAAAAATATATTTTACATAGTATTTGTGATCTTTCTCCTCCAAATTAGGGCTTCAGATCACAAGTGATATTGTGTAGCTCAGAATCTTTTAGTATTATTATTATCTAATCTAAATAAACGCCGTACTTAATACAGATTACTCTAGTTTGGGAGGCAGAAGATTTACTCTTTGTTATATTTCTGACAAGTCAATTCTTTGTAATTTCTTTTGTAATTTTGCTTATGTTTAAATAATATATTTTTTTTTTATATTTTTTTTCTCACTAGCTGATGCCCGCAACTTCGTTCGCGTAGCAATTAGATGCCAATCCAAATAAAATCATACAAAAAAGCCATTCTAGCAAACAAGTCTATCTACTAACAAAACTGGATCATAATTTGTATACCTATCTGTGTAATTTTTTATTTGAAATAAATAATAATAAATAAATATATAATATATTCATGGACATTTCACACAACGTCCTCTGGTCCCAAGCTAAGCTTATATGCTTGTGTTATGGGTACCAGAATACGGATATAATACATAAACTACTTTTCTTTTGTACATACTTATAATACAATAGTAAACACCCAAATGCAATTTCGTAAACATTTTGCTCATGAGGGTAGGCAGAGATTTCATAACTTTACCTATGATCTGGTCACTCTTATATTGCAAATTAATACATTTAGTCATACACATATGGCTGTAAGCGTTATGCACCTCACCCTTTTGAAGTATGTATAGAACCTAAGCAATTTATAGTAAAAAAAATACATACCCTAGGACCAACAGTTCCAGGCTGAGCAATCTGTTGCCTTTGCAAATATTGTTGCTGTTGCCATGACACATTCTGCCCACCTTGGACAATTTGTTGGCCACCCGGTGATACAATCTGTTGAGCACCTCCATGTGTAATTATTTGCTGAATACTACCACCAGCTTGTGGAGATTGAGGCATTTGTGTCAATACTTGTTGCGTTTGGCCAACAGCTTGGCCCAATATTTGTTGACCAGATTGTGTAACTATCTGTTGTGGAGATTGAGCGATAACCACTTGGTGTTGTTGACCTTGTTGAGTTATCATATGTTGACCTCCTTGTGACAAAACTTGCTGTGTTCCTTGAGTAATAATTTGTTGACCTCCTTGGTTCACTATTTGACCTCCTTGATGAACTATCTGACTTTGAGACACAATTTGTTGTCCTCCTTGCAAGGTCACTTGTTGATTACCATGCACCAATATTTGCTGTTGACCAGTATGTTGATTTATCAATACTTGTTGAGAAGCCTGAACTATCTGTTGTTGACCTGAGTTACCAAGTAACTGTTGTTTTTGGAAAAGTATTTGATGATGTGTTTGATTAATTGGTTGACCTTGTTGACCTATTGGCTGTTGAAGAATCTGTTGAGTTCCTTGTTGTATAGTATGTTGAGGGCTTAGTTGAGCTTGCTGATTATTTAGCAAAGCTTGTTGCTGAGTTTGCATGATTTGCTGCTGTAATATAACTTGATTTTGTGGTGCTCTCGTCTGTACTAAAGGACTTCTTATAATTTGATGTTGACCTTGAACATTTTGCACCATTTGAATATTCTGTTGTCTCCAAGTTCCTTGAACTGGTATATTGGCATTTTGTTGGTTTTGTATAGTCTGTACAGACTGTATCTGTTGACCTAAAACTGTTTGCTGATTTGAATTGCCCACAAGTTGGCTCAATTGTACTCCTTGTTGTTGACCTTGAGATGAGGTCACAAGACCTTGGCTAATAACACCCAAATTAATATTTTGTTGATTATTAATTGACTGTACTGATTGTTGTTGAATAATATTTTGGTTTTGTGAGTTAACTTGTTGTCCAGAACTGATCAATTGTTGGCTGATCACTTGAGCTTGATTTAAATTTTGATTCATTTTTGCATTTTGTAGATTTTGTGTGGATTGTGCTAGTTGTTGGGCAATATTTTGGACAGCTTGCGATGCAGTTTGTTGACTCAAGCTCAAGTTTTGCTTCATAGCCATGTTCTGCTGTTGCTGTAAGTTGTTAGCACTCTGGCTCAGCATTTGACTAATACTTTCAATATGTTGTTGAGCTGTACTCATAGTTGTTGGTGGATTAATATTCTGCTGTAAATGATGTTGGTTGCTCTGAATATGCTGCTGCAATTGACTAGGTAATTGAGAAATTTGTGAAACTGAAACATTTGGTTGAAATCCAGATTGATTTTGCTGATTATTTAACTTATTCTGTTGCAGCATTTGCATTTTTAATTGATGTTGTTGCAGTAATTTTTGTTGTTGGATTTGTATTGCTGTTAGTCCATGAGGTTGTTGCACTTGGCTATAAGTTTGTTGTTGCTGCTGCTGCTGCTGTTGTTGTTGTTGTTGTTGTTGGTGTTGTTGTTGTTGATGCTGTTGTTGTTGGTGTTGTTGTTGTTGATGCTGTTGTTGTTGATGTTGTTGATGTTGTTGCTGTTGTTGATGCTGTTGATGTGTTTGTTGATGCTGTTGTTGTTGATGCTGTTGTTGTTGATGTTGTTGATTTTGTTGTTGTTGATGCTGTTGTTGTTGGTGCTGTTGCTGAAGCTGTTGTTGCTGTTGGTGCTGCATTTGTAGTTGTTGGCCTTGTATGCCTTGCATACTTGACTGTGACATAATAGTGTTCTGCTGTCCAAATTTTTGCATAAGAGGTGAATTTGCCTGGTTACCCTGCATTTGTAAATTCTGTGTAACTATTCCTTGTGGTATGGATTTACTAATAATAGTGGATGTAGGTATTGATGTTGAAGTATAACCCATAGAACTAATGGGTGTTGTTTGGGCAATGGATGCACTTGAGTTAGGTGGGTGATTCCATGGCATCCTTTGCTTCAACTTGTCCAGCAAAGCCTGTGTACTATCATCTTTACTCTCAGCCATGCTCTGTGTAGGCACTTCGTTTTTAGCTATACTTTCCTCAAAATCAAAACCTGTGATAGCACTAATACGGTCCATTGTTTTTTGAGGCTGAGGCACTATTAACAATTTCGGATGAAATATTTCTGTCACAGCTTGTATTCTTGCTCGTATACTCTCAAGCACCCAGTCCGGTGTGACCAGTCTTATTTTCCCTGGAGGTAAAGTAAGCACAGTGTTATATTTCTTCCCTGTTGCGGAACCACAAATCAAGTGAGTGCACTGTGAGTCCAAGTTCAATTTGACTTTGCCACCATGATATGTGATAAGTGCAAACAAAGTTTTAGCATCTCCAGCACTTATTTTAGTTAGACAACAAACAACATTATTAAATATTTTGTTGTTATTAGGGCTGTATGGTTTCGGATTAGCCAGTCTTTTAAGGCGCGAGCAGGCTAGTATCCAGTGCTCTGTCACAGCAGGGATCTGATAGATATCCTGAGCTTCATCGATGTCAGTATCCTCAGCATTTTCTCCACATATTAGATGCGTAACATAGTCTGAGAAATACTTCGTACTTTCCGCGCCCCCTGACTGAAGAAGTAGCATAATCTGTAAAGAATGTATATAATTAGCATTTGTTTAAATAAATAACGTAATATCACAGATTTACTCTTGTATTTAGTAAAAACAAACCCGTTCCGAGACATCGCCAGACACATAATATTTGACATCCTTAAAAATTGGCTCTTGCAAAGTTAAAGAATCTAAATCGTCAACAATCGTTACCATTTTCTGTTATACCACAACTTTAAAGAAACATTCGATTGACAAATTAATAAAACATTTTTGTAATATTTTTCAACAAAACGCCGAACTAAATCAAGCAAGCAACGACGTCCATGATTAATGTTACAAGCCTAAAAAAAAACACAGACTAAACAGAAATTTTGCCAATTTTTTTCTAACTAGGTACTACAGACCATCTACAGCTAGTTTTCCAATAGTGATATAAACAAAAAATGTACCACAGGACTTAGGGAAAGCCTACAGACCGCAGGGCAGCTTGTGGCGAGCTGAATGTGAGTGCATGACTCCACTTCTATAGTGCAGGTGTGGAGTGTCGGTGGTAGGTGTCCCACCACATTTATTTATTCATTAAAATTCTCAAAGGGCCTCTGCATGTTGGACCCATGTCTCCATGTATGCCTCACAAAGGACCGGGTATTTCTAATAATAGAAATATACCCGTGACTGCCAAATTGAGAAACAAATAATAATAATAATAATTAGTAGGTAACAAAAAGGAACGCAAATATGTGTTCTTTGTCTTTGTCACCGTGGCCGACTTATAAAATTTCATAAGAATCGGTCAAGCCGTTTTGGAGGAGTATGGGAACGAACATTGTGACACGAGAATTTTATATACATATATAATAATAAAAGAATAGCGTTTTGAAACTGAAACTAAATGAGTTTTGTAAAATATACAAAATTTGTTCAAAACATTTTACAGGTGATTTATTAATACATAAAAGCCGATTAGTAATGAATGATGGAAGGACATTCATTACTTACGATACATGTACTATAATATTATGATAACATTCATAACTCAATGCTCTAAGATTATTCTTAGAGCAATAATTCAACAGGAGCTGACATTATAAGGCGACCCCCGCGGAGAAGGGTACGAGAACAATGATCATACTCATTGTGTACGGATAATGTCTTCTCTTAGTGAGCATAAGGCGATTTTGGCCTGAGCGTACGTAGCGACCAATGAAATTGCGTTAAGTGTGTTGCACTCGCAGTACGCAGACGCGATAGTATATTATTTTGTCACAGAAAATAGCCCATATAACTGCGCCTAAGCTAGTCTAAGGGTGAAAACCAAGTGTGAGGATGACTAGTTTATGCAATGTTAATGGACTAGCCCAGCCTGTCCTTATAATGCCTTTACACGCCAAACGAACAAAAAATGATTTTAATATGTTATTTTTTTTTATGATATTCGTACCGATTCTACATGCACAACTAAACTTACCTTGCCTATAAAATAAAAATTGATAAGTGTCAATATCACAATTCGGCAATGATAATAGAACTTTTTTATTCGAAAATCTGTATATTAAAGACTAACGATTTTAATTAATAAAAATGTCCACAACGAAATAGTCAATTAATCAAATTACGTCCGGTTGTTTTAATTTCTTAGTTAAGGTATGTTTAGTTTTACCTACATGTAGAATTAGTACCTACCAATAACGATGAAAGTTATTTATTGCATTTGTTAACGTACTTTAATCTTAATTAGCGCATGCCGTGAGTTGACCAACAAAATCTAAAATAAGCTCGGAGGACTAGGCACAGTAGTATTGTTCTGTGAGGCACAGGTCCTAGGGTAAATATGTGGCCCTCGTCCTAGGTATCTGCTGTGTATCTTAGACGCCACAGCTATGTTAGACGCATGGGTTGCTTTCCATTTAGTTAACACAGAGGGACTCTGCGTTACATTGTGAAACACTGCCAAACACTCTGTAAAAGTTTAAATGAAACAGCTAGTTTTCTCAAAATAACACTAGAGTGCATCAATATCGCAAAATTATGGGCGTGTAGGGACACATTGTATGAATTCATTGTTTCCAAGTAGACGTATGTCAACAGGTCTACGAATGCATAGAGACCATTGTGCTAGCCACCTAAGTTATTATAAACAAATATATTTATTACAGTATGTATGGTCCTATAGTTTGCTCGACGACTAATTTATTGTACACAAATATATTATGTATGGATTCATTGTATGCAACACTATCCGTGTCAGCAGTCTTAGGAATATATAGAAACAATTGTTCTCAACACCTATATAAGTTACTGTTATAATAAAATATATAGAGTCGTAAATAAACGCCACGCAAGTCCGGACGTATTTCATTTTATTCTCTAACCACGACATTTACACCTAAAGGCGTTTTTTTACCTAAATGCAAGTTCCTTGACAAAGGCTTGGCTCAATAATGTATAAACATCACCTTCTAATAAGTTATAGAACTTTGACAATTTGTGGGCAAATAAATAATTGTCTTGTAATAATACTACTTTTGTTTAATAATAATTATTTGAACCAACTAAATCGAATCGAATCTACCAATCTAAATAATTAAAACTCATAAGTAGAGAAAAGAATTCTTCTCTTAATTGTTGGTAATTCTTGCTAAGCATCTGTCAAACACCACTTTTTCGAGTGTCGAACAGTGTACGGCTGTGTTCAACAGTGTCGTTGATGGAAAGCGCTTTATCGAGCACTGCGTTACACTGCGTCACTTATTGTATTAATTGGAAAGCAACCATGATTTAAAACGATAAATCTTCTTATATATAAAAATCAATTGCTGTTCGTTAGTCTCACTAAAACTCGAGAACGGCTGGGCCGATTTTGGTGATTTTGGTCTTGAAATATTCGTGAAAGTCCAGGGAAGGTTTAAACAATGACAAAATATATGGGGATCTAAAATTCCACGCGTACGGAGTAGCGGGCATCAGCTAGTCTATAATATTTTACTCTTTGTTTAAAACCCAGATAGTTAGATGGCGCTTACCGCTTACGCGTCAGCGAAGAGTAAATTTTTTTGTCATCGGTGTTAACTCAGTGTGACCAGATTCAGTATTTTAATACTTTTTCAGTATATTTCAGCGATTTTTCCGAACATCAGTATATTTTCAGGTATATTGCTGGCAGTCAGTATTTTTGGGTATATTTTGGTTGAAGTTATGGCAGCACCGTAGTGAGTGATCGTCTTTGCGACAATGTTTGCGGAATTCCCCGAAACGCGAACATTGGGGACTTTCCCGGATTTCGTTTATACTTATACATGTTATCTATGAGCAAAGATGAGTAAGTTACAGATATGACAAGAAAGACGGCCAGTGCCGGCGTTGTAGTATTGTAATACTACATATACAATTATCAATCAATACATAGTATTAATCAGACTTGCAGAATGTATGTTCGCCTAAAACTTTACAGCTGCTGGACCGATTTTAATGCGGTTTGCACTATTAGATAGAGCGTAATTTCCAGATTGCATACATTCAAATTCGTTGTGTTTCATGAATATCAGTCTACCCAGACGAATTTGGGACGGGCCGCTAGTTTATCTATAATTTTTAAAACAACGTCTGGTTTTTAAGTTTTCAATTGCATAAATAGGTAGTAGTTAAACTTAAAAGATACTTTATTACTAGTATCAAATCGTTTAATACGGTTCAAGTGAAATGATGGTCTCTTCTGCATTCGACTTAATCTTTGAGGACTTTCTTTCGACAATTCGGGAATTTCCCCAAAATAGGTGATGTTTTTGTCATCATATAAATAGAACGCGATTATTGTTGTTTTTATTTACTTAGTTGCATTCATCCGGACAGCATGTCTAGTTTTCAGCAAAGTTATTTAGCTAAGTGGGAACAAATTCCGGAATTTTCTTCGTGGCTTTCACGTTATAAAGATGACGAATTCACCGCATTTTGAAAAGCATGCAATGCGAAACTGCAAAGTAGATTAGCGTCTATAAAACAGCATGCACATGCAAGCTGAGCCTCGTTTATGCAGTTTTCTGTCGGAACACAACATCTCATTTAGAGCTATGGACCATCTTAGTGATGTTCTAGTGAAGTATTTTACCGATTCCGATATTGCGAAAGAATTTTCCTGCAAGAGAACCAAAGCAGCCGCTATAACTTATAATGTTTTAGGACCCAATTTCGAAAAAGATATGATTTAAGACATACTTGGTACTGCATCTCCTTCAGGTAAACCAGTATATTCAATTATAATCGATGAGAGTACAGATGTTGCAACAGTCAAAGTATTGGCAATAGTAGTTAAATACTTCTCTGAAACTAAATGTACTGTACAAACCAAATTCCTTGATTTAGTTGAATTAAGTGGTGAAACCGCAGGTCATTTATTTAATTCGTTGTCATCAAAATTATCCGAATTAGGTTTAGAAATAAAATACGTATTAGGATTCGCTGCTGATACTACGAATGTGATGTTTGGTCAACATTCTGGCATTGTTGCAAAAATTAAAGAAGTAAACCCAAAGTGCTTTTTCATAAAATGTGTTTGTCACTCTGCAGCATTAAGTGTTAGCCACGCCTGTAAAATACAGCCTAGAAATTTAGAACAAATAGTAAAAGAAGTATATGGATATTTTTCTCAAAGCAGCAAGCGTCAAAGAGAATTTGCTGAGTTCCAAAATTTCACAGACACTGAAAATCACAGAATTTTGCTTCATTACGACATAAGGTGGCTTTCACTTCATGCCTGTATTAGTAGAATAATGGAGCAGTGGAGGGCATTGCAATTGTTCTTTCAAGACCAATACTTGAGTGATCGCAATATGTCATCAGAATTTTTATTTAATTCTTTTACCACTGATATAAACAAATTGTACTTTTACTTTTTGGACTACATTTTGCCGATTGTAAACAAATTTAACATAATTTTTCAAGGCGATTATCCGTGCATTGATAGACTGTATGATGATGCATCTAGTATGTACTTGTCGATTTTGGGTTACTTCATGAAAGCTAATTACATCAAACGTACGGACAATGTATTTACGTTAGACCCAAAGTCTAATGTAAATTATTTGCCATTGAAAGATATGTACTTAGGTATTCAAGTAGGCCAAGAATTAATCAAACACAGGGACAATGTAAACATGAAAGAACAGATTGCTGAGTTTTTCAGAAGGTGCCAATAATTTTTAATTGAGTTGAGCACGCAATTGAAATCACGTTTGCCTTTTGAAAATCCAGTTTTTCGAGAACTGAAATTTCTTGACCCACACTCTGCCGTGCATAAAGAATTTCGCAGTTTACGAAATGTGATAGAAACTTTCCCATGCGAAGTACAGCCAGAACAAATGCAGTTAATTGACGAAGAATATAAAACCCTAAAGTTTGATCGCGAAGTAAGTGATTTGTTACAATCTTCCAGCACTCGTGGCTCACCCATCTCGTGTGAACAATTTTGGGTGGAAGTTGGGAAAATTTCTAACAGTGATGGCATGTTAAAATACAAAAATATAACTAGTTTTAGTAAATCTCTTCTATGTATACTGGTGTCGAATGCTGCATGCGAGCGCATATTTTCACAGATAAATTTAATAAAAACGGACCAAAGAAACAGGTTTATAAACAAAAATGTGTCAGCTATTTTAAAAACAAAGCAAGGTGTTAAGGATGAAGGAGGTTGTGTAAATTTTAATCCTTCGAAAAGGATGTTAAAATATAACTCTAACATTTATTGTGAGTATGAATAAATAAAACGTGTTAAGAAAATCAGTATTTTTATTGGTATATCTGTCCTATGTAAGTCGGTATTTTTCAGTATTTTTATGAGGTGCCTCGGTATTTTCGTAAAATTTAATCTGGTCACACTGTGTTAACTTTTGCCAGTATACAGTAGAATGTAGATTATTAAAGATCGCTTTAGTTAAACGTGTTTTTCCCAAACATTTTTCATGAGTCAATAGCGTTATTCATATAAATCCCATTACATAATATTTTGTAAAAATCTGATTGCACAATGTTTACAGTTATTAGTTAATTCTTATTTGTAAACAAGTTAGTCTATTTGATTTTAAAATATTACTAGTGTTCGTTCATTCAGTCTGTGCCGCGGCTGTGACTGTGACGCTGTGACTGCTGTGAGTGCTGTGCTGTGACTCAGTTCTCAGTTCAGTTCACTCAGCTCACTGAGCCCAGAACCAGAGCCAGTTGCAGTGAGTAAACTGAGTAATCAGCCATCGTACCGGCACCGCTGATATAATAGTTACAAATTATTTTAATTTGGTTGCTGGTCAATATAAAATGTGGCATTTAGTTTGGAACAAAAATTTTTGTTGCTCATCACAATAAGAATGGGTAAGTGTCAATCAATTAACTCGTTGCGTGTATTTTTCTAAATCATTTTGAAATTTATTTACGACGATGCATGCCGCGATGACGTACCGAAATAGCTATAAACTTGTTCTTTACGGTACCTGATAGTCGTTCTTACAGTGCATTATGCAATTGCATAGAGCTACTTAGTTATCTTTTCATAAATAATATAATATTGTATGTATATGCTAAATAATTCATTAAGTAGGTAGATTAAATCGTTATAATTAAAGACTGTCATTAAAGCTGCAATCACCTAATTTGGGGACGCTGGAAAAAAAATACGGAAAATCCACATTTCACCCAGCTGTCCGGGATTTTACAATCAACTAGGACAAAACCGAGGAATCCCGGATGGCAGCTCTAGTTGTAATACGGTATACGGTTTAATACGCTGTTACGTATTTATTGGGGGCGGTATCGCGAGCGTTTGCTTGAATCACTAATTTGATTGAATAGGTATATAAAAGTATAAAATTTATGCTCTATTTTTTTTAATAAATCATGTGTTTTTGTTTCAGGAATTGGCCACTTTGAATAAAGTCGGTTCACCACAGCGAAATCCACAGCTACAAGGAATTGAAGATTTTCAATAAAAAGACCAGTTGCTAAGCAGCAAAAATGGTTAATTACTTTATCTACGCTAAAGATTTTTCCGGTTCAACGGAAGGAGTCAAATATTATCACAGAAGCGGTATGCAGTCACTCAAAGAATTCAAGGAACATGTAGAAAAAGTCAAAGAAGAAATGCTGCTCGAAAAAGGGGATGAAAAAGAGATCCCGGAATCAAAAATAGTTTACTTACATTGGGGCAGTCGGTGTTTTGAAGTTGATGAGAATGAAACTAAAACTACGTACAAGAATTTTCGAAGTGGAAATATGGGTACAAGCCCAGAAACTATTATTCAATGCCTAAAAGAGCATTATATCATTAATGAAAACGATAAGATCAAGTTGTTGTATATCATTACTGATGGCTTGATTGATTCCAGCAGTGCACAAGAATGTTTCAGATTGAATGAAGATGTCCATTATGAAACTGTTGTTTTCCATGCTTTCAATAAAAACCTTAATGAAGTCGACCTTTCCGTAGCTGCGTCCTTTTTCAAAAGTCGTTGCATGATTTACCGTAATTACGAACTTTTTGGTAATACAGATATTGCCCAAGAGTTTGATTACGATAAAATCGACCTTGATAACTTTTCAACCGAGAAAGATGAGTTGCTGTCATATATTAAGCTAAAGTTCATTAAAAACTTTAGACAAAACGCTATTGCTTTGCAAGAAATCGACAAATTAAAGCAGTTACGAGATCGGCTGTTTCAAAAACTAGCAGTGTCATCAAGACCGGAGAACAGTCCAAGGCCCAAAGTTAACTTGGAAACAAAAGACAAAAATGTATTTTTGGGGGAATTTGTTAAAACGGATTGGTACAAAAATCTTACAGGGTCGGTCTTTGTGGATAAACTTTACATTGATAAGTCCATTTCAACATGCATCAATTACATTGTAAGCGAAACAAAATCTTACTCGTTCGACGCCATGAAGTTTGACAAACAGTTTGATGAGTCCGTTGAGGAACAGGAAATGGTTGATGCACATTTCACAGCAGAACAAGAAATTAAGTTTCCTGACATAATTCTGGATGACGAAAAAGGGATTCCTGTTATTATTTTAACGGACTTTAATCTGATAAATAAAATAATTTATAAGGACAAGCCACAATCTGGACGTCCGGCAAGAAGGGGACGTTATGGGAAACGAAGAAATGTTGCAAGACGGCCAGTATCACCTGCCAGTTTTTGCAAGTTCAAATCTACCATGGATTGTCCATTGTTTTTGGCAAATGATCGAGATATTAGTCAGTCAATCGGTTACTTCTATACTTTGACTGTTTACAAACAATTCTTGGCCAATCATACAAGAAATGAACCTCGGACACGAAGGCCGTTTCATGGCGGTATTGTGCTTACTGACACGGATCAGTTTGATAAATACAACGATTACATTTTGGCAGCTACATATTTTGATTCTAAAAAGGTCAATTTCAATATCGGGTTATTTTACTATGTGCTGTGGAAAAACTGTGAAAAGAAAGAATGGATGGATAAAAACGTTGTTGAACAGTTCAAGAAATATACTCTACGGCGTATCAGTGAGGCTGTTTATAAAATTGGACTCTCATCTTTGCCTGTCCATCCTAGACTAAGAACATCGTTACTAACTGCTTTGTGGTATTGCACAGAATTGTCGACATGCATTTTCAAAAATGATTCTCAACAGTTCAATCAAGAACGATTGAGGATGTATCATAGTGTTGTTCACCATATGATCGATATTCTAAAGCATTTTAATTATAATCTAGATTTGGAAGCTATTGAAAAACGTAGAGAACTGATTAGTCATGTAATGCAATTAAAGAAAATTCGTAAAAAAGGAGATAAAGTCCATTATCTGCTAGGAAAAATCTTCAAGACTGATAACGGTTTTCTAATTAGCGAAATTGAAAACCCGTCTAGTTTATACAAACTTAATTATCTTAAATTGAATCATAAAGAAATGTTACGTGATGATGTAGTTGAGGATAAAGTTAATTTAAATGATTATGTACATTTGATGCATATGGAAGGTGATTTGGAGACCTCTAAAGCTGGTGAAGGATCTTATGAAATTTGCGCAAAAACGTTTCATCCCTTTTTTGTTATTGACAACAAGAAATCCTTTTATTCAGAATTGGTTATGAAAACTAAAAAAATAGTTATTAAAAATGCCGATGATAAAGATAAAATCGAAGTCACATACGAACCAATAAAGTCGCTTGAATTTGATAAAACTTTGTCTCGATACAAACTTTATATCGATTGCGTGAAAGATTTGCAGAAGTTTCCAGATTTAGATGAGTTTGTGAAGTATGTTCTCGAAAAAAAGAAATTAAGGAAGAATTTAGTTACTATTTTCCCATCGAATGTTTATTTTGATCTCAAAAATGTATATGAACGCTATCAAAGTGTATTAGTTGATGTCAACGTTTCAAATTTCATTAAAATGTGTGGTATTTTCGTTAACAGGAGAATTCGTGTGAAAGCTGAAAAAAGAATAAAGTTTAGCAACGATAATGAAATCATAGAATTTATTAATAAAGAGTCATTGAAAGTTAATTTGGATAAAATGAAGAATTAAAAATAAAAATAGCTAGACAAGCATTAAATTTTTTTTCTATATACATACGTAGTTTTAAAAGCATAGAAAGTTGCATGAGATAATTAGGGTAGCATATAAGTAATTGTGTTATTTAATTGTCTTTGCAGTTGCGTGAAATATACATGTTTTTATACATTTAGTTTAAGCTTAGATTTATTAAAGTGCCTATATCTAGATCTTATAATTGTTAGAAATATAAAAAAAGTTAATAAAGCATATATTTTTAACTATATCTTTTTATTGCATACTAGCAATTCCCCGCTTTTTCGTAAGCGTGAAACATTTGACATTTGTTCCCGTTTTTGTAACATTTTCTCTGATGCTTCGCTCCTATTAGTAACAGCGTGATGTTATATAGCCTAGTCTGCCTCAATAAATTTACCATTCAACACTAAACATTTTTTTTAAATCTGACTAGAAGTTCCTGATATTAGCGCGTTCAAACAAAATCTTCAGCTTTATAATCTAATATATAAAATTTCCATGTCACAGTGTTAGTTACCGTACTCCTCCGAAACGGCTCGACAGATTCTCGTGAAATTTTGTGTACATTATTCGGTAGGTCTGAAAATCGGACAACATCTATGTTTCAAACCTTTTTTTTTCATATGGCAAAACAACGTTTGCCGGGACAGCAAGTATTTGTATAAATATTGAAAAATATTCCTCATGCAGTAGATACAAATTTCCATACGATTGTGTTCAGGGTAGTGTTTCTGTGTTTGACATAAAAGAGGCCCCGGAAACTAGGATTATGGCCCCTATGAGTAGGGATAAGGACCGATGACAATGCCATAATTTTAAAACAATCAGGATTTTAAGAGTGCTTTTTAGTTTTCAGACAAGACAAATCATTTATTTTTGTAAAGGTTTTGATTTCGAATTAAAGAAAAAATTATAATATCTTTGGTACATAAAAATATTACAACATAAATGGAGTAGTGAATGGATGCATAAGTACCCAATTAACAAAGCTGGGTACAAAAATTTAGGTACCTATTAAAAATTATCAGAGTTCACAAGTTATTAAAATTATGATATGACTCTTATCAGTACCTAACCAACTTATAGGTCGTAAGCGGGTTGACTGGCTGACTCAATTAAGATTACAGTCCTAATGGGCATTGTACATATTTTTTTAAAACTCTTAATTCGAAAACTATTTCGGGGAATAGAGTTTCTGATCATGATCCATTAGTTTTTTTCGGAAAATTTGCTATATTAACGATTATTTTTCCAAAAAAGCAAATGATCTCTATTTGCCCTTGAAATGAAGGACTTAAAATATTAAGGCGTTTTTAGGAATATACTACTCTGAAGTGGAGTTGAAATTGGTCTATTACGTGGTCTATTATATCAATTTGTCAACTTTGAAAAGATAAAGTGCAATCTGTAATAAGTCTATCAAGAAAAGTCTATACACAGATTGCGTCAAGCGATGACGTCACAACATTTAAAGTAATATCTTCAAGAATTTTTTTTAAATTCTGTATAGTGAATATTTCAATAATATTGAAATGAGTTGCTTAAAATAGTCTATATTTTCTGAAAAGAATATAAAAACAGTAGGTAAAAAATTATGAACAATCTCAATTTAGATATTTGCCTTAGGTATTGCTATTGCTATTCCCGAAAGCCGCGCCCGCGCCGCGCTGAAAGGGACATTGATTTCACCTACAAATTCTTTGAAAATATTTCGTTTTTTGGGACTGATAGGGGTTCATCTGGCACGCTGACGTATCTATGCCAATGCATAAGGTTTATCTACATTAATTTATTAATTTTTGCTATTGACTTGCTATGCTTTTACTTAATAGTGGGAAAAATTATCACCATGAGTGGGACTTGAACCCACGACCTCGGAAAACTGTTCCGTTGCTCTCCCATCTGAGCTGTCATGGTTTCTGCACTTGTTTACCCAATAGGGTTTATCTTTGAGTTTTCCGTCTCTCACAGAGGATATTACCTGTGTACAATATTCCTTAGCCACTCACACGTTCAAGGATACTTTGATATCCAAAAAAAAAGGGCAACTTACGTCCAAGGATACTTTTATATCCATAGCGACATATTTTATAAAACCGACCTCTATGGATAAATTGCGTTATTTTTTGCATCTTTAAGTTGTGTAGTAGATAGCTGATGAATTACTTTACAATCACAATTACTAGATGGCAGTGTAAGAAGCATCAACGAATAAAAACAAACTTTTTTCTTCAGTCCACTCTACGCTTTGTGTTTAGTGAACAAGTGGTTTTGAAGTCCCAGTGATTATGTCGTAAGTACTTCAGTTTTATTTATGAGTTCATAGATTATTATACATCAAGATAAACTAGATGATTTGTGCGTTATAATTAAGTATACATATCACAGTTTTAAGAGTAAAATAGTGTTATATTTTGAATTCAAAGTTCGAAAAAAATAGCGTAAGAGCGGCCATTCTTGTTGTTGACCAAATTTTAGTTATTTTTACGTAGTTTTTCAGTAAAATATTGTTTAAACAACGAGTAATAGTTCGTCATAAACATATTAATACACTTTAAAAACAGAAATATACAATAATTACGGAAGATTCCTTAAAAATGTCTTTGTGTTCCTCAGGTGTTTAAGCATGGATAGATTACTATCCACGGACGGAACTAAAATGGTTCAAAATAAGGGTGTGTACAAACTGCAAAATATGATTGCAATATTTTTGTGTGGTGGTGTGTTTCTTCGTTTGTTTGATATAATAATGTTATGCTTGTTAACAATTGTCGAGTTTTGCTATCATTTTTAAATTTTCGTGATGGTTTCACTTTTTTTCTCTTGTTAGAAGAATTTAATTCTCATATTTTATCAAAATTATTAATATTTCGGTTTCCGGTTTTAAGCCTATTTGTGTCGGGCTTATTATTTTTTTAATATTGATGTCATTATTGTAATAATTATACCATGTGCATACTTAGTATTGCTTGAAGATACGCTGCTATTAAAATGTGAATTTTTGTTATAAGTTACTAGCTACTGACTCTGATATTTCTAATGCATCATGCACATTATTTTTGCCTTTTGCCTTGATGATATTGATAGTTAAAATTAATACATACACCAATTTTAGATCACCAATTGAATTTTCCTTGGCTCGTGGAAGTCGCACACGTGGACGAGGGGTTCGTACTAGAGGTGGGAGCGTACTTGTAAAAGTGTCTTCAAAGATTATTATTATTCTATTTACAGAAATAAATATTATTTCATCATCATTTCATTTGTTTTTTTTTTTATTGAATAAGGATTAATAAATAAAACACAACATATAATTTATTATTGCTGTTTAATTTAAAAGCCCAACTAAAAAAAACATAGCCGCCTTTTTTGAGTTGCGTAAATAAGTCTGAACGAGACCTTAGGCGGCCATCTTGCTTATATTTTGACTTCGCGAGCGAGTCGAAAGCGTTCGGGGCCATCACGATAAAATTATGAAGAAAGGTGTTTTGTTTCGATTTATTTAACTACTTAGGATTAATTAAACATAATGATCCATGCATCGTTTTACAGGAAAACACTTCTAGTTTATTGTTACATTGTTTAATTGGTAAAATAAACAATAATTTTTCGTTGTGGTGTAAATTAATACAATATAAATGTTATGTTTTCTCCAAATTCAATATTTACACCTATTTTTAATACTTTAAAATAAATTTTCAGATCTTAAAAAATACATAGATTTCATCTGTAGTCTTTTAGCAATTTTTCGTAGTATTTGTCTTCACTCTAGATATTATAGATAAGAAGCTATAAAGGTTTTTTGTTACAACATGCGAGCGCGGTACCGATCGAATCAGCGCCACGCGTAGCTGGACGGACAAGGGTATAATAGGTATTTATGTCGGGACGTGTGAGTGGTTAGCTGGATTTTACAGCACCTTGGGAGGAAAAGGGGTGATGACACTTGTATTCATAATCTGTCAGGACACGGACGATAAGGACACGGACTAATGGTCTTATTCATAATAACTTATCGGAGGTTTAAAAGTTCGCTAAAATTGTCAAAACTTGTTATTCATAATAGTCTTTTTACGCTAAAACGTTTATTATATCTCCGATAAAATCTCCGTTTAAACCTCCGATAAGTCATTATGAATAACCATAAGTATTCATAGTCTCCTAAAGATAACTTGTAGGAGAGAGGTAACTGAACCACGTAAAATACCATAATCTTCTAGGTAAGAGGTCAATAACTAATTAACAAAAGAAACCGTCACCTATTATTGTATACAAATACTAGCTGTAGCCCACAACTTTGAATTTAGAGACTAAACCTTGGCAAATTATAAAAAAATGCCATTTTCTTGAATCACTCTAGCTGTAATAATCTACTTAGTATAAAAACTAAAAAACACGCTTAGATATCCTAAATATTTTTTTAATGATTGCATTAAATTGTCATCAATACTCAATTCTATACTATACTATGCCAATGTATGTGATGCAAACGTTGACAAGTTATGTTGTCAGAGACATAAGTTTCTGTTGTCACATGTTGTCAAAGTGTTCAAACAAAACACAAAGAGGTTATAAGTAGGGAGCACGAAGTATAGATACAAGGAGTCCGAACGGTATAGGCTTTTCCATAATATTTCGTGTACACAATAATCAACCCAGATCATAGTTCTATTTTCTGCCACTGGCTGCGCAAGTATTCAGGACGTACCGATGCTAGTATAGAATATCAGAATATCTCTTGACCTTCTCTGTATTGTTGGGTTTAAAGCACTCGAAAAATTTCCTAAAACTTATATTTATATCCACGTTTCTCAGAATATTTTTTTCCACAAGTGTCAATAGTTCAAACGAGTACTTCTTGAAAAATGGCGCACTCTACCGGCAAAAATCTGTCCCTTAAATTGAGACCATTCGTTCAACATTACGTTCGGACTCCTTGTATCTATACTTCGTGGTAGGGAGGAACAACTCGGGAACATAGATTTGTCCCAAGGCCCGGCCCGTTTACGGTTTAAAAGTAAAATAGTAGCCTTGCCTTCTCTTTTCTTCTTACTAGCTTTCTCTTTTACTCCAGCTCAAAAAGAAAGAGTTAGAAGGGCTACTAAATAGCCTCTTTGTCTTTATTTTTCTTAGTGTTCAACTAAAATAAAAAATTGGTCAAGTGCGAGTCGGACTCGCGCACTAAGGGTTCCGTACCATTATCTATGCAACATACGTTATTAATAAATGAGCAAACAACACACACAATACTTAATTAATCACGTTTGTTGTATGAGAGCAAGAAACGGTAAAAAAATCATGTTTGTTGTATGGGAGCCCCCCTTAAATATTTATTTTATTTTATTTTTAGTACATATTTGTTGTTATAGCGGCAATAGAAATACATCATCTGTGAAAATTTCAACTCTCTAGCTATCACCGTTCTTGAGATACAGCCTGGTGACAGACGGACGGACGGACGGACGGACGGACAGCGAAGTCTCAGTAATAGGGTCCCGTTTTTACCCTTTAGGTACGGAACCCTAAAAAGAAGCAGGCCGGATTCGTTGTACCGAGTGTTACGTCTAAATCTATATCGTAAGGCTATGAGTAAACACAAGTAAACAATTAAGATATTTTTACCTGATTCTATAAACAAAGCGTTTTAATGTGAAATTATCTGATTGTATATGAAAGGCATACGTAGAAACACAATAATCTTGGTGAGTCTACTCATATACAATTAGACTATTACGTGTATAATTAAAAATACAAGTGTGGTCATAGTGATACTTCAACATTCTATTCTAGTAATTCTGATCAAGGAATTGGGATTATTCTTTTAAATTATTGCATTGTCATCGGTCCTTGTTAGGTGTGCAAAACTTCAAATCAATCCGTCTACTGCAAGTGGCTGAAAATCGCTTTCAAAGATTCCGTTACACAGATACATTGATAGATACATACCAAACATATAAAAGCGTGTTAAAAACTTATAAAAGCGTGTTAAAAAAAACCGCATAAAATCCATTGTGTAGTTTTGAAGATAAAAGCTCCCATACGGACATACATACAAAAACAACTACTTTGTTTTATATTAAGTAAAGTGTAAATAAATAAATAAAAATTGGTCAAGTGCGAGTCGGACTCGCGCACGAAGGGTTCCGTACCATTATCTATGCAACATAAGGCAACGTTATTAGTATCGAGCAAGAAACGGTAAAAAAAACATGTTTGTTGTATGGGAGCCCCCCTTAAATATTTATTTTATTTTTAGTATTTGTTGTTAAAGCGGCAATAGAAATACATCATCTGTGAAAATTTCAACTGTCTAGCTATCACCGTCCTTGAGATACAGCCTGGTGACAGACGGACGGACGGACGGACAGCGAAGTCTCAGTAATAGGGTCCCGTTTTTACCCTTTGGGTACGGAACCCTAATTAGTCATTTGGATTTACCTAGCTCTGATATCTTTACTGATCAGATATCTAAAATCACAGCTTAATACTTATTATCGATAGGCGGGAAGTGATTACGTTTTAATATATTGATGTCACGTCTATTTTGATTAATTTCTATGTAAATTGGCAATGTTGGGTATTTACTATCTAACATAATTATTTTCTCATATCTACTTACCTACTATATATAGGTAATATTTAAAATATCGAGAATTACGTAATTTTGAGTACTCGATATTCAACCGAAAAGAAAGCAAACAGCAATAATTAGGCCGCAGTATTCTCAAATGACATAGAATTCGATGCTCACCTTTAGTTTCAATTAATAGGTACTGTGGTGTTCCGCGTCTTCGTACGCGTGAATTCTAATTTTTTTCCGTTTTTGTAACATTTTTCACTAATGCTTCGCTCCTATTGGTCATAGCGTGATGTCATATAGCCTATAGCTAGAATGGACTATCTGACACGTAGGTAAATATTTTTTTAAATCGAACCAGTAGTTCCTGATATACTCCTCCGAAACGGCTTGACCAATTATTATGGAATTTTATATACATATCCGTTAGGTCTGAGAATCGGAGAGCATATAATTTTCAAACACACCCCCCCCCCCGACATTAGTATGGCAAAACAACACGTTTGCCGGGTCAGCTAATCCTACTAATATTATAAAGGCGAAAGTTTGTATGTATGGATGTTTGTTACTCTTTCACGTAAAAACTACTGAATGGATTTGAATGAAACTTTACCACAATATAGCTTATACATCAGAATAACACATAGGCTACAAATTGGCTGGACCGATTTTGATGAAATTTTATTTTATACAGAATTGTATGGCAAAACAACGTTTGCCGGGGCAGCTAGTATTAGTATAGATTTAATTTTAGTCTGTGTGGGGGCCGATTATGATACAGGTGTGATTACCCCACATCTTCCTCAGGGTGTTGTAAGAACCACCTAACGGATATACTTAGAGACGGAAAACTAAACTCTACGCCAACCGCACATGGTCAACGCGGCGCGCGGCGTGATGGAGGGAGGAAGACGGCACGATACCAAATTATGCTCCATACAAAAGTATGGGTATCGTACTTCCGTTTTTTCTTCCCGAAAGTTAAACCGATTTTAATAGTTTTTGCGTTATATTATAGATAAAGAGTATATCTATGCTTCTATCACTGTCTTTTTTTCAAAACATAATAACTAAAAGAAATATGACGATCCGATAAACCCAGTTTTTTCGGTTTTCTTTAGATAAAGTTGCAGGCTCGATCACACAAATTTGGTAAAGTTTTACCACAAAAGAAAGTGATAGAAGCATAGATATACTCTTTATCTATAATATAACGCAAAAACTATTAAAATCGGTTTAACTTTCGCGAAAAGAAAACGGAAGTACGAAACGTCTTTTTTCAAAGAATTTGTAGGTCAAATCCGCTTCATCTATATATTTGTCCCTTTCAGCGCGGCGCTCGGAAATAGGGATAGCAATACCTAAGGCAAATACCTAAATGAGGAGTACAGTACCCTCTTAAGCTTCCTGTAAGAGAGGAAGCCATGCCCATAGTAGACGTTAGTGGCTAAGGAGATTTAGCTTTTTTATTTTGTATTGTATGTATTTTGTATCTAGGAATTCGGATGTAACATACAATAAAAACAGCAGTTGTAATGTTTTAATGATTTTTATTCAAGAAATAAATAAAATAAAATTACTTACATCAAATGTAAGACTTATAATGGTTTTTTTTGTATATTTTCTTAAACATACTTCAAAGCACAAAATGTGATAACCACGGGTAGGATTGACGACCATGATCTTTAGAACTTCGTTTCATTACTCTAATCGACCAGCTATCGTGATTATCACTTTTTAGGGTTCCGTACCCAAAGGGTAAAAACGGGACCCTATTACTGAGACTTCGCTGTCCGTCCGTCCTTCCGTCCGTCCGTCTGTCACCAGGCTGTATCTCAAGAACGGTGATAGCTAGAGAGTTGAAATTTTTACAGATGATGTATTTCTATTGCCGCTATAACAACAAATACTAAAAATAAAATAAAATAAATATTTAAGGGGGGCTCCCATACAACAAACATGATTTTTTTACCGTTTCTTGCTCGATACTAATAACGTTGCCTTATGTTGCATAGATAATGGTACGGAACCCTTCGTACGCGAGTCCGACTCGCACTTGACCAATTTTTCTGCATTACTTTTAATACTTTGAGATCTTACGTTAGTATAATTCACTGTAATAGTACGAGTACCTATATAATACATAATTAAGCGGAGCACTGCTGGTCCTATATGGCCACAGAATTCTACGTCACGCTATCTGAATTATAAATGCCGCGAACACCTACACATCACACGAGAACACTCCTCTTAGTGTAACCTGGCCATACTCTTGCCGACTTTGGAATGGTATTACACCGATAAGATAACGCTTCTACTAGCCGTTCTATGCTAATGACTGTAATGACGATAAAACAATCCGGGAACCACGATACATTTTACGTCACTGTATATTATGGATTTCGTTTGTAAATGTTGTTACCGTTTCGTTTCACAATACATCAAGTTATATTCACTATGCAATGATAGATTCATCTGTTGACGAGTTCAAAATCGAATAGGTTCATTAATAACATCGCAACTGAAATAGTAACTCAAATTTAATTCGTAACTCATGTAACTCAAAGTCTAACTCATGTCGCAGCATAACTAAAATTGTAACTCGCGTCATAACTCGTTTCATAACTAATATCATTACTGGATTCGTTACTTATGTCGTAACTTGCATTGTAACTCATACTATAACTAATATTGTAATTGAAATTATAACTGATATTATTGCTTACAACATCGTAACACATATCGTAACTCAAATTATATTTAATACTAAAACTGAAATCGTAACTCATACCGTAATTATATTTGTAAGTAACGTCATAACTCATATTGTAACTCAGATCGTAACTAAAACTGTAACTCGTATCATGACTATTTTCTTTTAAATCGTAACTCATGTCGTAATTGAAATCTTCACTGAAGTCGTAAGTCATTATTATGATTGTATACGTAACTGTAATCTCAAATTAAATCGTGACTCAAATCGTAACTCAAACCGCAACACAAACCGTAACTCAAATCATAACTAAAATTGTAACTCAAATCTTAACTAAAAATGTAACTAAATTAATAGCAACGCAAATCGTAAGTGTACTTGTAAGTAAAATCGAAACTAATTCGTTGTAGCAGATAATACATGTAGCGCAATAAACAGTCTCACTTTTTAAATGAATCTACTATGATTTAAACTACATAAATATACCTATTTATGCTAGACTTATTTACAAACCTAAAAATATTATCACTTGCGCATCATCAAGCAATATTAATCATAATAATTTATCAACATGATAAAATATTATGATAAATAATTCACTCAATGTTACTTAATGATTTACTTATTTCGTTTTCTTTTTAAAATTTGCTTTCAATTCCTCCTTGGCAATAAACTCGTTAATTTCTTCGTCGCTATTAAATTTAACCCTTTCTTCGGCTTTTATACGATTATTCCGATTAACATAAGTTCCGCTAGCTGAAATGAAGTTCTTTACATCGACATTCGACACTACTTTCTGATAGATTTCATACACGTCTTTTATATCAGAATACACGTTGATCGGGAAAATTGTAACTAAATCCTCATAAAATTTTTTCTTAGTGGATATGTATTGTACGTATTCATCTAAAGTAGGATACTTCTCAAGATCTTCCACGCAATTAATAAATAGTTTGTATAGGGACAAAGTTTTGTCAAATTCAAGGGTATCAATTGGCTCGTAAGCGATTTCGATTTTATCTTGATCGTGGTCGTTTTTAATAACAATTTTCTTAGTAGTCTTGATCAATTCCGTATAAAATGATTTGTTACAGTCGATTGTAAAAAAGGGACGATATGTTTTGGGACAAATTTCGAGGTTTCCAAAGCTAGTAATTTTCGGGCCGTCTACATCACCTTGCATTTGCATTAAGTGAACATAGTCATTTAAATGAACTTCCTCTTCTATTACATTGTCAGGCAGCATTTGTTTGTGATCAAGTATTAAGTAACTGAGTTTCTTCAGGTTGGAGGGATTTCCAATCTTACCAACAAGAAAACCGTCTACAGTTTTGAAGATCTTCTCTAACAAGTAATAAACTTTCTCCCTATATTTAGGGATTTTCTTTAAAATTGCTACATGACTAATTAGATCTCGACGTTTCTGGATAGTCTCTAAATCTAGAGTATAATTGAAATGTTCTAGAATTTCGATCATGTATGGAGCAATGCCATGGTACATTCTTAAACGCTCTTGGTTGAAGTTTTGAGGGTCATTTTTGAATATCCATGAAGACAATTCAGTACAATACCATAATGCAGTTGGTAACGATGTTTTTTCTGGAGGATCTAGAGGTAGCGACGACAGGGCAATTTTACACACAGTCTCACTGATACGTCGCATAGTATATTTCTTGAACTCTTGTACGATATTTTTATCCATCCATTCCTTATTTTCACAGTTCTTCCACAGTATGTAATAAAATAGCCCTACATTGTAATGGACCTTCTTAGATTCGAAATAAGTAGCCGACAAGATGTAATCATTGTATTTATCAAATTGATCTGTGTCTGTTAGCACAATCCCTCCATGAAACGGTCTTCGTGTTCGTGGCTCAGTATTGAACTTGTTAGCCAAAAATTTTTTGTAAACATTCAGTGTGTAAAAGTAACCGATTGACTGGCTAATGTCTGGATCCTTCACTAAAAATAATGGGCATTCCATGATTGATTTGAATTTGCTGAAACGGGCAGGTGATACTTCACTTGAAGGTTGCTCCATTCCACGGAAAATTATTTTATTTAATAAATTAAGCTTCGTAAGAATTACAACAGGGATGCCTTTATCATCATCCAATATAATATCAGGGAATTCTATCTCTTGTTCAGCTGAGAAATGTAGATCAACCATTTCCTCCTCGGGAACGGACTCTACAAAATTCTTGTCGAACTTCAAGGCATCAAAAGAGTATGATTTTGACTCACTGACGATATAATTAATCAGAGTAGAAATGGATTTCTCAATATAAACTTTATCCACATATTCCGCACCATAAAGGTTTTTATACCATTCCGTTCTAACAAATTCCTGTAGAAACACATTTCTGTCTTTTGTTTCTAGATTGATCTCACCTCTGTTCTCTGATTTTGATGAAATTTCATCAAACAGTCTATTCCTTAGCTTCTTTAATTTGTCTATTTCTCGTAAAGCCACTACATCTTGCTTTAGGTTTCTGATATACTTAAACCTGATATAAGAAAGCAGTTCATTTTGTTCGGCTGCGAAATTATTAATGTTAATTTTGTCATAATTAAATTCCTTAGAAACATCAGTGTTGCCAAACAGTTCATAATTACGGTAAACTACGCAGTGACCTTTTAGGAACGATGCGGCTACTGAAAGGTCAATATCATCGAGGTTTAAATTAAAGGCGTGAAAAACAACCTTTTCATAAAGCATGTCTTCGTTCAAAAGGAAACACGCCTCTGCGCTATTAGCTCCAATAAGGCCATCAGTGATGATGTACAGCAATTTGATCCTATCATTTCTATGAAGGATGTAATGTTTTTTGAGGCAATTAATAATCTCTTCAGGTTCTGTACCCATCCATCCACTGCTTTTACTTAAATATGTTGCTCTAGTTTCATTTTCATTAACTTCCCAACATTTATCGCCCCAGTGTAAATAAACAATTTTAGATTTAGTTTCATCGTTCTCTTTTAATAACTGTTGTTCAATTTTGTTAACATCATTCTTGAATTCTTCTAGACTCTTTAAGCCGTTGGTGTGATAGAACGCTTGTCCATCTGTAGAACCGGAGAAATCTTTTGCATAAACATAGTAATTTACCATCTCTGCTACTGCTGGTACTTAAAAACTGCTTCTATTCTAAAGATAAGCAATTTTGCTTCTCTTATGGACGGATATTGGTTTATTTTCGTTACTATTGATTGTGGTTGTTACGATGAGTAATTTATTAATTTGACGATGACATATAAACACGTGCTGATGTACCTGAAACAAAAACAGTTATTAGAATAAAAAATATCTTTTAAAAGGTAATGTATTAGATAATGGTACCGATTCTACATGCACAACTAAACTTAACAAAAAAATGAAAACTGATAGTGTCAATAACACAATTCAGCATTGTAAACTGAACTTTTTTATTAGAAAATCTGTATAATATAGACAAAAAATTATAATTAATAAAAATGTGCACAACTAAATAGCGATTAATCAAAATACGCTATAGTTGTTTTCATTTTAGTTATGTTTAGTTGTGCCGGTAGAATTTGTACCATTATCTTAAGAATTATTAAATCCTCCAATGGCAGTATATTTGTCATAGAAAACATCGTGTGCAGCTGCTCCTGTTGGTATAACACTCAAAGTCCTAAATAAATAAATATTCATGGACATTTCACACAACGTCCGCTAGTCCCAAGCTAAGCTTATTATTGGAGATGCAACGGATAGTTGTTTCGCCGGATACCGGATATTCGGCCTGAACACCAACCGAATATTCGGTATCCGGCCGCCGAATATTCGGCCGGCGGTATGATACCTACATCAATATTATTATGTATATTACTTAAAAGAATTGATTTATTATAAAAGAAGTTATAGTTGTTTAAAATAATAAATAGCTTCGATTACAACTGTGTCTTTTTTTAGATTCCATGTATAAAATCTACCAAGTTTACTAATCCGGTATCCGGCCGGATAGTAAAAAAGGGCCAAATAAGCCGGATACCGGATACTAACCGAATATTCGGTGCATCTCTACTTATTATGCTTGTGTTATGGGTACCAGAATACGGATATAATATATAAACTACTTTTCTTTTGTAAATACATACTTATAATACATAGTAAACACCCATGATATTATGAATTGTTAATTCCCTTCAGTGGCAGTATATTTGTGATAGAAAACATCGTGTCTAGCTTGTCCTGTTGGGTTAACTCTGAGTCCTAAATGGAACAAAATCTAGGACCAAGGATATAGTTATTGATAAAATTTCATAAGATCGACTATATACTCCGATATGTTCCTAAACTTTTTAAATATGTATTATCATATCATAATATTAAATAAGAAATATTGATTTAATTAAAAGCTCTGCTGAGTTTCTTGCGCATTGCTTCACAGCAGATTGTGTACTGAACCGGTGGTAGGAAAAAAAAAGTTTGGACCTGTAGATGCTTAAATGATTTTTCATTTCATTTTATTTCATAAGGCTATTTCTACTGTGAACTACTACAGATAGGTTGTCTGGAATTAATCGCTATATAGCCGTTTATACTTAAAATAAAGTATTTAGGTAATTTAAATGTAATTATTTGTTATTTGGTGTGCATTAAAGTATTGTAATACTAATGATTTAATATCATCAGGCCAAATCAATATGTAGCAATAATAGGTTAATAGTTAATCTGTAATCCACGGGCCTCGTTGGTCGAGTGGTTCATGTAACGGACTGCCGTTGACGAGGTCGCGGGTTTGATTGCCGCACGGGGCAATCATTTGTGTAATATTTATAATTGTCATACAAGTGTTCGTACAGCGTCTGGGTGTTTTCTAATATGTATTTACAAATATACCACAACACAAGCATATACGTTAGTTTGGGACCAGAGGACGTTGTATGAAATGTCCATGAATATTTATTTATTTATTATTTAATTCGGTGTGAATCTCCGCTCTGTCACCTTTGGCGAGGCCTTCTGTGGCCTTGGTAGACAATGCATAAAAATTCAAGTCATAGCTGATTTACACAAAAATCGATGTCCATTGTAGCGAAAATTCCATCAACGATTTGTAATTCATCAAATGTATTACCGCGCCGGCTTTAGCGTAACGGCAACAACAAACAAACTCTCACATCGGAATAGCCAACATAATTTAATAATAAATCGAAAAATTTAAGTAAGTAGGTAACTGATTTTAATCATAGAAATATAATTAATTGTAATTGAAAGTATTGGAACTTATAATAAAATTGTAATTGGAACTTACCAATTTTAAATTCAAATTAGGAACAGAACTATGTAAAGCATGATAACTCCATGGAACTCTATACCGTGCGTTTGTCTAATACACACTGAACGAAATCGAATGGGAGTGAATGAAAAAATCTGCTGATGACTAATGCAGCTCGATATTTCGATAAGTTTGTTTATTCGAGTAATCTTAATTATTTGCGTAATATCTCTGACTGACTCATAAGTATCACTTAAAAAAAAATATCCGATTGATAAAAAATTTGGTGTAGTAACTGCATTCACGTCAAATAATTATGTTAAAACTTAAAAACACAGCTATATGGTAACTGTAACTTAGCTCATTGTTGTAAATATTGTGCAATGTACAAAATTGCATCAGAATAATATCTGATATGTACGCATCCGATTTAGTTACGCATCCGTCTGTCATCCGGTTGTATCTCTGGAACGGTGATAGCTAGAGAGCTGAATATTTCACAGTTCGTGTATATCCGTGTGGTGACGGATTAAGAATACAAGTGTCACCACCTCATCTCCTCCCAAGGGTGCTGTAAAAGTTAGCTAAGGGATATTGCACACAGATAAAATCTTCTGTGAGAGACGGAAAACTC
The DNA here is from genome assembly GCA_916999025.1 of Orgyia antiqua. NCBI lineage: Eukaryota > Metazoa > Arthropoda > Insecta > Lepidoptera > Erebidae > Orgyia > Orgyia antiqua. The sequence goes on from OU779869.1 coordinate 21,757,749, forward strand.
GAAAATAAACCCTGTGCCAAAGCCAATACGCCTGGTCAGCGCGGCACAGTAGACCATAATCCCTCCCAAAGTGGAGGAGGCCCGTGTCCAACAGTGGGACTTAAATGGGCTGGAGAAGAAGTATATCGGTTAATGCTATAACAACAGATACTCATCATCGTCAGTCTCCTGGCCTTATCCTTTTTTGGGGTTCCATTATTTGGGGTCGGCTTGACTAATTTATTATGATAATATCGGTACGGAACCCCAACTTCTGTGAGTCCAACTCGTACTTAACCGGTTTTTATTACAGGAAGTGGTTGAAGAGGAATGTTTATTAATATTTAATTAGTTACTTTATTAAATAAAAATCTATCCAATATTGTACAAACAAGTTTGTCAGCGATTTATTAAAATAGTTTGGAAATACCAAAAGGTTTTTCCTATGTGATTAGGCACTTGTTTTAGAACAATAGATTGCGGCGGGCATTTGTTAGGTTTCGCAGAGGAAATAGATAAGTAGGTACCAGGCAAATTAAGTAGATATCAACTTATTGTTATATTTATAAGGAGTATTTTAGGTAATTACAAATCGCATAGATTTTAGAAATACATAGCTGTGTTCAAGTCATATGAGTAGCTATACATAGGTACATTATATCAGTCAAAGTCAGATAGATATCTATACCTACTAATATTGTAAAGCTGAACAGTTTGTTTGTTTAAACGAGATAATCTCAGGAACTACGTTCGAATTGAAAAAATATTTTTGTATTCAATAGTCCATTTATTGAGAAAGGCAATAGGCTATGTAACATTGCGACCAATAGGAGCGAAGCAGTAGTGATAAATGTTTTAATAACGGGGAAAATTTTCTAAATTCCATGCCAATACGGAGTCGCGGGCAACAGCTAGTTATTTATTTAACAAAAGCCGTCAAGTACGAGTTTGTGTGTGACACACGGACAGCGACCAACTTTGGTTTAAGTAAGTACTTATTTTTAATACTATAACAAGTTTGTATAGTGTTTATACATAAGTTTAAAATATTTCGAACAGTTCATATTATTATTATCGTAAGTTTTTCCTCTTATCAAAATTAAAAGTTCGTGGGTTTCTGCAATACTGATAAAGTTGTTTATAGTTTGCAGCATTTCAAGGTTATGACTTATGACCTGTATGACTCAGACATATAAGTTTATATGTCTGAGTCATACAGGCTATTTCCACCCAATGAGATCTATGTTTACATAGATCTCATTGGGTGAAAATAGAAGAGTTAGGGTATATAAAGTTACTAGATTTTTAAATAGCAAAACTAGTGCCCTCTAACACTGTTGTAAGAACTAAAATATATCAAAAAACTGAGTACACTACAAGATGTCGCTTGTTAAATTGGAATTTATAAATATATTTTTTATCCTATGTATGTTAAATTGATACATATTATTAAATTAAGATATTATGTGATTTGAAGTTAAGTATTTTATTAAAATTACTACTCATAAAATTTTAAAGTTCTGTTTGTTATGGATTGATAAATGGTAGTTCGGGAATTTATTTAGAGATGTCACTATTTTCTATTAGCGAAAATTCACAAGTTTTCTTATACCTAGTTACTAGGTTGTTCAACTTTTTGTTTTGTTAATGTTTGTGAATATTTTTTAATGATTAGGTAGGTTGTGTTTTTTAGTTATACATACCAATAATGTTATGTTTAGCGTTGTTTTTTTAATTGTGACGTTTCGGCATAATTAGTAAATGATCTAATATTTTGTAACATTAACTTGCACAATAATTACAAAAAATGGTCAATATTATTATTAGTAACTGTTGTTTACGCGTGTAAATAAAGTTTTGTAAAATCGGCAGTTGCAGTTAGTTAGTTACTGTTCACTGTTCATTCTGTTTAGCGTGGAGTCGAAGATCGGACGTTACAGAATTCAGGTAGGTAGGTACCTACTTAATCTAAATTCTAAATTAATTACATATTATATTAATAAATTGTGTTTTCGGTTTATTTTATTGCGGTTGTGTTTTTAATTATAAAGGTACGTGCGTGCATTGTATAATTGGAAACAATCGTATTTTACGCACAGATTTGCACTTTACCTTATGACATAGAAGCACTAAGTGCAATTAGGCGATTTAATACCAAAAATTAAGCGTAAGTTAGATTCGCGCCTATAAATGAAACTACATTTTATAGTTACTGAGTTATAATAAACATGATAAAACGTGTGTTTTATGTTATTAGCTTTAGATTTCGGAGACTTTAAGCTAAAGTTGTCCTGGGTTGATTTAATTAACGTTAAAAAAAATTCAGTATTTAAGTTAATTACTGTCTGGGTGTTTACTATGTATTATAAGTATGTATTTACAAAAGAAAAGTAGTATATGTATTATATCCGTATTATGGTACCCATAACACAAGCATAATAAGCTTAGCTTGGGACCAGAGGACGTTGTGTGAAATGTCCATGAATATTTATTTATTTATTCATAATTAACATGTAGATATTAAGTGCCCTAAGAGGGTACTGTAGGTACTCCTAATTTAGGTATTTACCTTATGTATTGTTATCCCTATTTCCAAGCGCCGCGCTGAATTTTAATTGTTAGGGTTCCGTACCCAAAGGGTAAAAACGGGACCCTATTACTGAGACTTCGCTGTCCGTCCGTCCGTCCGTCCGTCCGTCCGTCCGTCCGTCCGTCCGTCCGTCCGTCCGTCCGTCCGTCTGTCACCAGGCTGTATCTCAAGAACGGTGATAGCTAGAGAGTTGAAATTTTCACAGATGATGTATTTCTATTGCCGCTATAACAACAAATACTAAAAATAAAATAAAATAAATATTTAAGGGGGGCTCCCATACAACAAACATGATTTTTAGGGTTCCATACCCAGTATCTCAAGAACGGTGATAGCTAGACAGTTGAAATTTTCACAGATGATGTATTTCTATTGCCGCTATAACAAAAAATACTAAAAATAAAATAAAATAAATATTTAAGGGGGGCTCCCATACAACAAACATGATTTTTAGGGTTCCGTACCCAGTATCTCAAGAACGGTGATAGCTAGACAGTTGAAATTTTCACAGATGATGTATTTCTATTGCCGCTATAACAACAAATACTAAAAATAAAATAAAATAAATATTTAAGGGGGGCTCCCATACAACAAACATGATTTTTTTACCGTTTCTTGCTCGATACTAATAACGTTGCCTTATGTTGCATAGATAATGGTACGGAACCCTTCGTGCGCGAGTCCGACTCGCACTTGACCAATTATTACGCTATATTATAGATGAAGAGTATATCTATGCTTCTATCACTTTCTTTTTTGCTAAAACCTTACCAAATATGTGTGATAGTCGCTGCAACTTTACCTAAAGAAAACCGAAAAAAACTCTTATAGATCAGACTTCTAGATTTATCTGGGGTCTGTGATATTTTTTGACGGTTTTGGGAAGAGGAGAATTATGCGTTTAAAAGATAAATTTTCGTTTTAGGAAAATTATGTACCTATTACATTTATGACTACTTGCATTACACTATTTTAAATTTAACGAGTTCTATTGAAATAAAAAATGTACATAACAAAATAATCTAACCACAAATAATTTATTATATGTACCTACATATTTTTAAAATCCCTATTTATTTTCTGTCATTTTTATATTCCTCGATAGGTTTGCATATTTTATTTTTAGGGTTTTCTACAAAAAGGAACCCTTATAGCGTCGTTTCAGTGACCGTCCACCCGTCCGTCTGTCAACGTTTATTAATTATGATATTTTATCACTTTCAGGAACCGGCTCTGAGTTTACCACCTGTAATCAAAACACAATCAGAAATAATGCTTCAGTGATAGGTAAGCAGAACTCATTGGTCTTTATGAGACACAACATAGCTTCTCTAAGAGAAGTACAGCTGTTTCTAGCAAAATGGTTCACTACTACATCTATGCAAAAGATTACTCGGGTTCTACGCAAGGAGATTTATATTATCATGACAATGGATTAAAAAGTCTCGAAGAATTCAAGCGTGATGTAGAAATAATTAAAAACGAACAATATAGAGAGAAAAAAGAAAACGAGACCAAAATAGAATCGAAAATTGTTTACTTGCATTGGGGCGATCGATGTTGGGCAGTTGATGAAGATGAAGCTCGAATGAAATATGTGAATATGGAAAGTGGAGGAATGGGCACACAACCAGGATGCATTATAGAATACATAAAAGAAAATAGTTTGACTGATGAAAATGGTAAGATCAAGTTGCTCTACATAATTACAGATGGATTGATTGGAAATTATAGCGCGGGAAGATGTTTTAGTTTAAACGAAGATATGCATTACGAAAACTTTGTTTTTCATGCTTTTAATAAAAATCCGAAAGCTGTTGATCTTTCCGTTGCAGCATCATTTTTAAAGAGCCGTTGCAAGATTTATCGTAATTACGAACTTTATGGTGACACTGATATTTCTAAGGAATTTAATTATAATAAAATAAATATTGATAACTTCGCAATTAAAAAGGATGAACTGTATTCTTATATTCAGTTCAAGTATATTAAAATATTAGGACATGATGTTGGCGCTTTGCATGAAATTGATAAATTAAAAATGTTGCGAGATCGACTTTTAATAGAGATGACATCAAAAATCTCACAACTTGAAAATAGCCAACTTACTGGACTAGATACAAAAAATAGAAACGAATTTCTAGGCAGATTCATGAATTCAGAATGGTATAAAAATCTCCAGGGTGAGGATTGTTTAGATAAAGTTTATATCGAAAATTTCGTTTCAACTTTGGCTAATTACATAGCCAGCGAAGAAAAATCTTATTCGTTTGATGCTATGAAATTTAAAGCACAATGTAATCGATCCATTCAAGAGGATACAGTTGATGTTTATTTCACAGCTGATCAAGAAATTAGATTTCCTAACACAATTCTGGAAGATGACACAGAAATCTTTGTAGTAATCTTGACTGAGCATAATTTATTAAATAAAATACTTTTCAATGGTATAAAAGAACAGCCAAGGCAAGTTTCATCGGAACGTTTTAGCAAATTCAAATCAATCATGAATTGTCCATTGTTTTTAGTAGAGGATCAAAATATTAGCGAGTCAATCAATTATGTTTACACTCTAAATGATTACAAAAAAATTTTGGCGAATAAAAGTGAGCCTAGAACGCAAAGACCGTTTCATGGTGGCATTGTGCTTACAGAAACAGATCAATTCGATAAATACAATGACTACATTTTGTCTGCATCATATTTTGATTCCAAAAAGGTATCCTTTAATGTTGGGTTATTTTACTATGTGCTGTGGAAGATTTGTGAAGATAAAGATTGCATTGATAAAAATATAGCAGAGCTATTTAAGAAATATGCTATGCGACGTATCAGTAAAACTGTGTGTAAAATTGGACTGTCATCTTTGCCCCTAGATCCTAAAGAAAATACGTCGTTACTTACTGCTTTGTGGTACTGCACTGAATTGTCTTCATGCATTTTCAAAAATGATCCTCATAACTTCAAACACGAACGACTAAGAACGTATTACAGCGTTGCTCCTAATATGATCGAAATTTTGAAGTATTTCAATTATGACCTAGATTTAGAGGCTATTAACAAACGTAGGGAAATGATTAGTTATGTAATGTCTTTAAAGGCAATCCCAAAATATAGGGAAAAAGTTTATTATTTGCTTGAAGAGATTTTTAAGTCGGTAGACGGTTTTCTAGTCAGTCAAATTGAAAAACCTTTTAATTTGTACAAACTCAATTACCTCAAACTCAATCATAAACAGATATTGTCCGATCAAGTACTTGACGAGAAAGTTTATTTAAATGATTATGTTCATTTAATACATATCCAAGGCGATTTAGATACATCGAAAGCTGGCGAAGGAACATTCCCAATTTGTGACAAAACATTTCGACCTTTTTTCTCAATCGACGCTAACAAGTCTTTTTACACAGATTTACTAAACACTACTAAGAAAGTAGTCCTTGAGAATGACGACGATCCAAATAACATAACAGTCGCATTCGAAGCAATAGATTCGTTAGAATTTGACAGAGTTTTATCGCAATACAAATTATTTATAAATTCCGTTCAAGATCTTGAAAAGTATCCTACTTTAAATGAGTATGTACAATACGTTTTTAATAAAAAGAAGTTTTATGACAATTTAGTTACGATTTTTCCTTGTAACGTGTACTATGACTTGAAAAATGTATATGAACGCTATCAGGAGATAATTAAAACTGTTGAGGTTCAAGACTTTATTGCCATTAGTGGAGCTTATGTTAGTCGAAATAATCGTATCATAGCTGAAGAAAGGCTTAGGTACAAAAATGAATATGAAATCAGCGAGTTTATTGCTAATGAGGAATTAAAAGTTAATTTGAGAAATTAATTTTTATTCTGTTAACATGTACATTCAATTCGTATAATTTTATTCATATGAGCATTAAACCAAAGGAAGTGTATTTAGATCGTAACAGATGGGTCTATAGTCTCTGCTTCCCCTTAGGAATAAGGCAATGCAGCAAAAATGTACTGCAAAATGCACATTAAAATCATGTCTAGATTTGATGTTCTTATTAATGTATAAAGTTAAAATTACATAAAAAATGGGCGTGGTGACAGGTTTTTAAGAACTCTTAAACCGCGCCCCTTTTTTATGTTTTATGTACATAGAGTAAGAGCGTATGAAATATTTGTTAATTTAGTATTTTAAAGCTTATAAGTACTATGAATAGGTACTTGTGTATATAGTGAGACTGATGTTGTAGTTACGTTGTTTCTTAGAGAATATAATTTATTTTTTATGAAGCTGTAACGTACTTAAGTACAATAAATAACTACGTTTGTAAATATTGAGACTGATATTTTTAAGTATTTTGTAAACTTATGTAGTAAGTAATAAAAAAACATTAAGAATTGCATTTTTCTTGCTGTAGTTTCAATATTCCTAATATTATTTTAATGGATAATAAGGAGCTTTCATTAAAAAAATTAACATTACAGTTTGTTTTCTTTATATGTTATTACCCCCAGCCTTAAAAATGCTTCATGATCCCCTTTATCATGTGGTATTTATTACGTATTTGTTTTATGCGAAGTAAAGATTATGTAATAAATCAGATCTTAAATTATCACCATGAGCGGGACTTGAACCCACGGCTCGATAGGTGGCGTTCTACAAAAACATCGAGCGATATTTAACTCACATTGAGAAATATTGTAGTGGAAAATTTGCTTAGCATGTGCTGGTCCCATTGTACTCGTAGGTCAGTTGGGAGAGCAATGGAACGGTATTCCGAGGTCGTGGATTCAAGTCATGGTGACCATTTTTTCCACTATAATTTATTAAGAGGATACCAAAATAGCTTCGTGCATTTTTCTACGTACGAAGTTTTCATTGTTTCTTTAGATTGAATGGCTAGAGCTCTAATTTTTAAGTATATGTTTTTTCAATATATGATCTAGGATCGCATAAACTCAGAAACGCGATTGAAAAAAGTTTTCTCGATAGAAAATCTTGGCGAAACAACCTCTCAAATTTTTTATTTTTTTCATTTGTCGGTCTGTTATCGCGTATTAACTAATGAAATAACTTTAAAAACATAAGTAACTATTATATATAGAAACACGTAAATCAGAATTAAAATATATTTAGTAGATTTTGAGTAAATAGGAAAAAAATCCCTAATTCTTCATTTTCTGTGCCTACTGGCTGTGTTAATATGTACGTGTCGGCGATGATATACGATAATATTGATGTAGGCCCTTAAGTAAAAGCATAGTAAGTCAGTTGCAAAAATATATAATGTACTTATTACGTGTCAAAATTAATAAATAATATACGTATCCGTCAACGTTTCTCTTCCTGTATGCTCCTGAGGGAGGACACAAAGTGAAGCTGGGGCTTGTTCCATTAGAGTGGGCCCCATTACGCCAGAATATGTTGGCACAGGATTTAATTTCGAGCTTTCCTTCTCACGCAAAAAATGTTACTTGCTTACACAGTCCATTAGCTGACCGGCCTCTACAGGAAGAAATGGGGTGGTGATGTGGCGACCATTACCAAAGAGGATTGTTGTTTAAGTCTTCGCCTCTTTGGTAATGTCGCTGCATTATTGACGGCTGTCATAAAAAGAAGATATTAAGATTGTCATTCTGTCTTGTACATTAGATTATTATATATACGATAATATAATTCAAGTTCATTGTTGAATAATTATTTTCATTTCGTATACCCTTTACTGGTGACCCTACTACATTGAACAAAAACGCAAAATAATCTAAAATTATGTCGCTGGAAAAAAATTTTGATGACGTCATGGTTGGCGTATCCAAAATTGCGATTCGTACACCTCCATTCTGGGCCGAAGAACCCGCTCTGTGGTTTTCTGAGTTAGAAGCACAATTCGCTCTAAGTGGCATAACGGCGGATTCTACAAAATTCCACCATGTCATCGGACAATTGGAGCACAGATATGCGCTGGAGGTCAAAGAAATTATCATTGATCCACCAACAGAGAATAAGTACGATAAGTTAAAATTAGAATTAATATCACGTTTATCAGCTTCCCAAGAAAAGCGATTATTGCAGCTAATGAAGCACGAAGAATTAGGTGACAGAAAGCCATCACAATTTTTAAGAAGTCTTCGGTTGTTAGCTGGTACGTCAGTGACAGATGTTCTTTTACGCACTGTGTGGACAAACCGACTACCGAGCAACATTCAAATGATAATCGCTTCGCAATCAAAGGCAACGCTTGATGAATTGGCTGAGATAGCTGATAAAGTGCACGATGTTGCTCCACCAACTCCTCACGTTTCTGCTGTTGCAAAAGATGAATACTTCAATAAAATGACAAAACAAATGGCTGACTTATCTACGGAAGTAGCTTCATTAAAAAACCATTTGAATACAAAATCTAATTTAACACAGTCGCAATCACGATATGGTTTACGAAGCAGATGTTACACGCCATCCACATACAGAGGACATTCACATTCATCATCTAAATCTAACTTGACAATATGCTGGTATCATAGAAGATTCGGCGACAACGCTACCCGTTGTACTAGGCCATGTGGCCATGCGGGTGCGGGAAACTTCAGCGGCAGCCGGAACTAGCGGCCAACGACTGCCTTAGTACACGAGGCCGCCTATTTGTGACTGACAAAGCTTCCAAAATATTATTTCTGGTAGACACGGGCTCCGACTTATGCGTTTACCCGCGAACAGCCCTTAAGGGTCCGCGCCCGAAAACAAATTATGAGCTTACGGCTGCAAATGGATCCATAATAAACACATATGGTTCGGTAAATATGCAACTTGACTTAGGTTTACGTAGAATATTCAACTGGAGATTCGTGGTTGCTGATGTCTCAAGACCTATAATAGGAGTTGATTTTTTATCCTTTTACAATATATTAGTTGACTGCAGAAATCAGCGCCTAATTGATAATCAGACAACACTTTCAGTCAAATCTTCAGTTAACGCAGCTAAAGAAGCCATTTCTTCCGTGAAAATTACCTCAGGTAACTCTGTTTATCACCACATATTAAAGCAGTATCCAGATATCACTAGACCGGCTGGTACCCCTAGGGTTCCTAAACATAATACAGTACATCACATCCGTACTACACCCGGTCCACCGGTTACTAGCAGACCTCGACGCCTTCCGCCTGACCGTTTGAAGATTGCGCAAAAAGAATTCGAAGCAATGCTGCAAAACGGTACAGCCTGCAGATCGGAGAGCTCATGGTCTTCTCCGCTTCATCTAGCACCAAAAAAAGATGACGGCTGGAGACCATGCGGTGACTATCGCGCCCTTAACGCACGTACTATACCGGATAAGTATCCAGTTCGCCATATTCAGGACTTTACACAGCAGCTTTCAGGAAGCACGATCTTTTCTAAAGTAGATTTGGTGAAAGCTTACAACCAAATTCCTGTACATATGGCTGATATTCCAAAGACAGCCATCATAACTCCTTTTGGCCTATTTCAGTTCCCATATATGACATTTGGTCTACGCAATGCAGCTCAAACATTCCAGCGTTTTATGGATGAAGTGCTAAGAGGGCTAGACTATTGCTACGGGTTCTTAGATGACATTTTAATCTTTTCTCGTTCTGAATCTGACCACCAGCGACACCTTCATGAGTTGTTTCAGCGACTTGCGGATTATGGAATCCTCATTAACACATCTAAATGTGAGTTTGGTATATCTAAAATTACTTTCCTTGGTCACGAGGTGTCTTCTGACGGCATAAAACCGCTACAAACAAAAGTACAAGCTATTTTAGATTATCCGGAACCACAGACGATTAAAGAGCTCCGCCGGTTCCTTGGCATGTTTAATTTTTACCGCAGATTTATTCCTCATGCGTCTACTATACAAGCACCACTGAACAAATTACTGAGTGGCCCGAAGATAAGTGCATCTAAAAAAATTTCATTAACAAAGGAGATGCTAGAAGCGTTTAATGGGTGTAAGAATAGTCTTTCCAAAGCTGCTCTGTTGGCACATCCTAATGCAAGTGCTGAATTAGCTTTACAAACTGATGCCTCAGATGTATCCATCGGGGCAGTACTACAACAAAGGGTATCTAAAAATAGTTGGGAACCTTTAGCATTTTTCTCTCGGCGCTTGAATCCTGCTCAACAAAAGTACAGTCCATACGATAGAGAGTTGTTGGCCATACATGATGCCATAAGTCATTTCAGGCATATGTTGGAAGCTAGACACTTTACAATATATACAGATCATAAGCCGCTCACGTATGCATTTACTACTTCAAGAGATAAGTGTCCACCTAGACAATTTCGCTATCTCGACTTCATTTCTCAGTTTAGTACAAACATTAAATACATATCTGGAAAAGATAATTTAGTCGCCGATGCGTTATCTAGGATAGAGGAAATTGCAAACTCAATCGACTTCAGAGCCCTAGCAAGAGCACAAGATGAAGATCTGGAGTTACGACAATTGTTGCAGAGGGACACAGCTTTAAAAATTAAGAAAATTAAAGCACCGGATGGTGACTACAAACTTTACTGCGATGTCTCTACGCCAAATCCTAGGCCTTATGTTACAAAAACTTTTCGTCGGGCCACATTTGATGCTTTACATAGGTTGAGTCATCCGGGTGTGAAGGCATCTATGAAATTGGTTACACAGAGATTTGTTTGGTGTGGAATCAAAAGAGACTGTCGCCTATGGGCAAAAGAATGCATCGAATGTCAGAGAAATAAAATATCACGTCATACACTTGCACCAACTTCATGTTTTACCACACCATCGGCAAGATTTGCTCATGTTCATCTGGATATTGTCGGACCCTTGCCATTTTCTTGCGGTTACAAATATTGCCTTACTGCCATCGATCGTTTCACGCGTTGGCCAGAAGCATATCCCTTGCCCGATATTACGGCGGAGACCTGCGCACGAGCTTTCGTTACAGGTTGGGTAGCTCGTTTTGGCTGTCCAAGCAAGATTACTACCGATAGAGGCCGGCAATTTGAATGTGAACTATTCAGGAGCTTATCAACCATTCTGGGAGCGGAACATAGACCAACAACATCCTATCATCCAGCTTGCAATGGTATGGTTGAGCGTCTTCACAGGCAACTGAAAGCAGCTATCATGTGCCACACCAACACCCATTGGGTTGAAATATTGCCTCTTGTTCTGTTAGGCATTCGCAGCGCTTGGAAAGAAGACATACAGGCTTCTGCAGCTGAACTTGTGTATGGAGAACCGCTGCGCCTACCTAGCGAGTTTTTCACGACTTCAGGGGATTTTACTTCAGACTACTCAAATTTTGCTGCAAGATTACGAGAACATTTAGGACAACTTAAACCAGTGCCAGGCAGCCGTCATGGACAGAAAACTTTTTATGTACTTAAAGACCTCAGTACTGCTAACTATGTTTTTCTTCGCCATGGACCATCTAAAGGATCGCTAGAGTCACCGTATACAGGCCCATACAAGGTATTAGAGAGAAATGGAAAAACTCTCAAGATCGACATAAAAGGCAAAGCCAATACGGTGACAATAGACAGACTGAAACCAGCACACATGGCCGTCGAGGATGACTCCGGTTTTAAATCATCCGGCACGTTTCCAGTCCCAGCAGCTGATTCCCCAGTCAGGACAACACGGAGTGGGAGACAGATTTATTTCCCTGATTACTATCGACCGTAGCAGGCAACGGTCTCGGCGGGGGAGTAGTGTGGCGACCATTACCAAAGAGGATTGTTGTTTAAGTCTTCGCCTCTTTGGTAATGTCGCTGCATTATTGACGGCTGTCATAAAAAGAAGATATTAAGATTGTCATTCTGTCTTGTACATTAGATTATTATATATACGATAATATAATTCAAGTTCATTGTTGAATATATTATTTTCATTTCGTATACCCTTTAGTGACATGTGTACTCTAAGTCCGTCGCCGTACAGACAAGGCATGTGGCAGTGACAGCTAAGGTTTAGTTTTGAGTTTTTCGTCTCTTATAGCTGCTGTTCACTGCTTTCAGTATCCATTAACTGGTTTTTTACAGCACCCATAGAAAGAAATGTGGTGGTGACACCTGTATTTTTAGTCCGTCACCACACGGACATGCATTACTTACATAAAGTTACTTGTTAATACCAAGTTGCTTAGCAATTAAAACATAAAAATATTATGCAATGGAGAATGTTAAGTGCTAAGGAGTGCTAAAAATCAAAATTAGTTAAGAGGATAGGGACCAAAATAGCTTCGTGCATTTTTCTACGTACTTGTGGTAAATTAGGAGACCTGAATCGCATCTTCTTTTCTTGTGACCTTTATGATAACATAACTTTGTTAAGAGGATACCAAAATAGCTTCGTGCATTTTTCTATGTACTAAGTTTTCATTGTTTCTTTAGATTGAATGGCTAGAGCTCTAATATTTAAGTATATGTTTTTTCAATATATGATCTAGGATCGCATAAACTCAGAAACGCGATTGAAAAAAGTTTTCTCGATAGAAAATCTTAGCGAAACAACCTCTCTCATTTTTAATTTTTTTCATTTGTCGGTCTATTATCGCGTATTAACTAATGAAATAACTTTAAAAACATAAGTAACTATTATATATAGAAACACGTAAATCAGAATTAAAATATATTTAGTAGATTTTGAGTAAATAGGAAAAGTATCCCTAATTCTTCATTTTCTGTGCCTACTGGCTGTGTTAATATGTACGTGTCGGCGATGATATACGATAATATTGATGTAGGCCCTTAAACAGCCTCATAGTCCTAAAAATCCCTCTCCCTACACATATTAACGTCCTCCTTGCTTCTTTAGATCCTCTCGTTTATCAAATTTTAGCTGATTTAATTGCAAATAATATAATGACTTGTAGTATGTATTAAAGTTTATTTTTAATTAATAGGTATATTTATCTTATTTTTGTACATATATTTACTTGCTTGTTTCTGTGTTTGTTCCCGATATATAAAATGTAAGTATATTTTATTTATTTTTATATTAACTTTCCTGATCAGTTCCTTTTCTAAATTTTCCGTTCGTTCCTTTGTTGTAATTATCCTACTATTTCCCTAATTTTTATTTGAAAATGGCAAAAGTAAAACCATTGCCAAAAAAAAAGAATTACATACTTTGATACGTCAATTAGTTTCCGATTTAGAAGTAAAATAAGTGTGACCGACGACGCGGGCCGCCTGTTACGGTGTGACGTCATTGCACAACTCCCGCAGTCTGGCTCACTCAGTGCGCTCGCAGTCGCGCGCCCGTGCCGTCCAAATTATACATGAATACTTGTAAAAATGTCCAATCCTAATACAGTGTAATCTCACTAATCCGGCACTATTAAAAACTGGAGGGTGCCGGATTATTGAAATGATCGGATTACTGGATTATAGTGAAAAAGTCATAGGTAATTATAATAAAATAAAGCATTTCATACAGGGAATATAAATGTATGTAATGTGTTAAATTAACATGAAGGTACATATGTAATTAACTAGTTTTAAAATACCGCGACCAAAGCGCACAGGTATAGAGGGGTGAGGGAGGCTTTGGCGGAGTGTGCCGGATTATTGGACGTGCCGATCTATCGAAGTGCCGGATAAGTGAGATTGTACTGTACTAGGAAATCATGTGTTGTGCCTAAATGTAAAAATACAACTACCAATTCGCCGGAAAAGATTTTTATCGTTCCAAAAGACGTTAAAATGCGAAAAAAAATCCTAGATTTTTTCCAATAACACTTGGTAGCAGTCGTTGAAGGTTCCTTGCTTCGAGGATGTAGCCACATTAAAAATGCTATAGTATGTTTACAGCCACCTCTGCTTAACCGGACATACATCACCTACTCTTTTTACTTGAACATAACCAATAGCGTCATCGCCATAGCTGTCTCTTCCCGATCTGAAATAAGTTTCAAATAAAAATAAATGGACTTATGTATTTTGTAAGTGTGTGTGTGTTTGGTATTTTTTTTTTTTTCACGAATTTATCGAAATTAATTTATCGAATTATATATCGAATTATCGAAAAAACTACTGAACGGATCTGGACAAAGTCTGGAATAACACATAGGATACTTTTAATCCTGGGAAAATGTACAGTTCCCGAGGGAAATGGGGGCGAAGCTGGCGGAAGCTAGTTTGCAATAAATCAATATATATATTCATTTAAATTTACTAAGAAGAGTGGTAAGTACCTACCTATATATACCGACGGGCCTCGTGGTGCAGTGGTTCATGTAACGGACTGCCGTTCACGAGGTCGCGGATTCGATTCCCGCTCGGGACAATAATTTGTGTGATATTTATGATTGTTATATAAATGTTTGTACTGCGTCTGGGTGTTTACTCTGCCTGCGTATTTACAAAAGAAAAGTAGTATAATAATATGTAGTCTATCCGTATTCTGGTACTTACCCATAACACAAGCATAAAAATAAAGCTTACTTTGGGACCAGAGGACGTTGTGTGAAATGTCCATGAATATTTTTTTTTATATATATATATGTATATATATATTTTTTTTATATACATAACGTAAAAATTTAATGGTAGGTAGGTACTTCTACTATTTGAGTTACATTCTTCCATTATGACATTAGTTGGGTATTTTGTTTTGATAAAACAATTGAGAACAGATAAACTATTAAGCATGTAGTAACACGGTAAGTTCACTCATCTTTGCATTTTTGTTCCTCGCATTTCGGCGGCAACGAAATCTCTATTTTTGTTGATAAATAATGCGCAACTATTAATCCATCTATTTTATGTAGATTATTAGATTGCCCTTTTTCGAATCCTTCATTCATTTTATTAATCGAATAAAATAAAATATAATATAATAATAAATAATAAATAAATATTCATGGACATTTCACACAACGTCCTCTGGTCCCAAGCTAAGCTTTATATGCTTGTGTTATGGGTACCAGAATACGGATATAATACATATACTACTTTTCTTTTGTAAATACATACTTATAATACATACTACTATTATTAGACTATTAACTTAGTACGCGGACAAAAACACAACAAAATACTGCGCAATTTATACTAAGCGCGCCCCGACCCGCGAGGCGCGTTGTTGTGTGACGTCACAAGCAGTCACGTGACTGTCAGCGGGACTCGATATTTTTCGAAACTTTGAATGCCTATTATAATCAAAACTACTGGATATATTTGAGTTCAACAAAAACTAGTGTATTTGTATACATACAGGCTTTACTATTTTTTTATTATGCTATCATGCATGTCAATGACATCGATTTATACATGGTATCACCATACACACAAGTGTTTGATAAATGTATGAGAACCCAATATTTATTTGTTTTATTCTGTATTTTAGTAGATATACCTATTTTGTGTTGTACCTAATAGTCACAACAAAATATATGCATACATCCGTGAATTTTTTTCTTTAGCTATCACTATTCGTGTGATGTCCGTGTGGTGACGGACTAAGAATTTAAGTGTCACCACCCCATCTCCTCCCCAGGGTGCTGTAAAAGCCAGCTAAGGGATATCCCTTAGCTGACCAGGCTTGTTGACACAGGGTTTACTTTCGAGTTTTCCATCTCTCACAGAGGATGTCATCTGTGTAAAATATTTTACACAGATGACATCCTCTGTGAGAGATGGAAAACTCGAAAGTAAACCCTGTGTCAACAAGCCTGGTCAGCAATACCGTCTTTACCATAAGGGCACACGGGGCCAGTGCCCAGGGCCCCATTCTTAGGGGGCCCCGAATGTCCCAAATTTTTTTCTCACACATCCAAATTATATTTGTTTTCACAAATCAGTGATCTTATCAGAAGGTATTAGAAAGGTGAAGAGAAAAAAGTATGTATTCTTTTAATGGGACAGCAAGTTTTGAAAACCATTGTCAAAGAAATCAGAAAAGTACTATTCTATTAACGCTTCTATGCCAAATCTGTCCCACGTTTTTTACTTTTTATAAGGGCCTCAAACTCTTGTGTGCCCAAGGGCCCCAGCTTAGTTTAAGACGGCCCTGCTGGTCAGCGCGGCACAGTAGACCATAATCTCTCTGAAAATGGAGGAGTCTCCTGCCCAACAGTGGGACGTTAATGTGCTGGAGAGAGGGAGAGAGAGATTCGTGAGATACAGCCTGTGACAAACGGAAAGTCGAGCAACAGAGCATTAATAGTAAGACTTTTTGGCTACTGAATCCTAAAAATTCTGGATCAGTAAAATATTTCCAGTAGGTCTTAATAGAATATTGATACTTACATACCTATATGTTGTAAGTATTTTTGCGAAATGTTTTCATTATATCCTCCTAGGTTTTCATCTAGGCGCTCTTTTAAATCAAATGTAATAAGACTTCAAGCTGACATCCTATTTTAAAGGTATGACTCATAGTGGGCGTAATTCAGACATGATGTAGGAGCACTAGTCGTCTGGTCGACCAATTTTATTATCACGAGGCTAGCTTTCTCTAACGGAAAACCCAAGAACTAAAATGTTGCGAAATGTCTACTAGATGTCGTCTGTTCTATTTAGTCTTAAATCGGTTATAAATAATGTAATAGTTCAAAGACTAGGTTGTAGCAATTTTTGTGTGCGAATTAGTTTATCTGAGTGTTAGTAATGGATTTGATAAAGTTGTTTTGGTTTTATGACAATATGACCCAGTAATATTACATCAGCCGAATTTTAATAGTTCTGAAATTCGATTATAGATGCCACTATTTCCCAAAATAAAAAAAATTTGCACGCTTTTGTGTGCCTTTGTTGCTATTTTCCACTTAACTTTAATCTTTAACCTAACCTTTAAAACTAATTTAAATTATTTTTCAAAGAGTTTTGATTAGACTTTGTTTAATTAAAAAAAATTGACTTATGTTATTATCAACAAAAATGATGTAATACTTTGAAACAACTTGCACAATGTTTACAATGATCTTAAACCAATAACTAATAAGACTCACGCAGTGCAGTCAGTGCAGTGTGTTTTCAATCATCTTATCATACAGAAGTCATTATATTGGCACACTATGTTTTAACATTAGAGTAAAAGTGTGTTTTTATTTTTTATTTTGTTCTGAATAGGTGAGTTTTAGTTTGAAAAATGCAACAATTTCATTTATGAGTGTTTCATTTTGTATAACTGGTTTTTAATTTTTACTAAATATATTTCCGGTTAGAGAAGTACCGGTTAGTTATCGGTTTAGGTGCTAACTGATTGCTAAGCTAAGCAATCAGTTATTTAGTGTTATTGTAAACAAATGCAATAACCGATTGCTTAGTGGCGAATTTTATCAAGTTTGGTAGTCTATTGTTAATTTTTTGAGGTTATAATGTGTCCTTGAGCTACCATTGTGACACAATTCATTTACCGGACTCGGGGCCAAGGACCGATGACAACTTTCAGGATTATCAAGCGTGTTTTTTAGTTTTTGAACTAAGTAGATTATTGCTGTGTACTGCTGTGTACATAAGACTTCTCGGACTAGGCTTGTTGAAGAAATATCGATATATCGATATTACTTTTTCAATATATCGATATATGTATATCGACGATATTAAATTTTTCGGTATATCGATGTATCGATATAAAATATCAAGTATCGAAATGGTATAAAAATCGATATTTTTTTCAGACTGAAAACCAAGTACTACCTACTTTAAGTACTTTAAGTACTTTAAGTACTTTAAGTAGTACCTACTTTCTATATAGATATTAATATTTTTTTATTGAGAAATTACTTTTTGTCTTTTGTTTTTTGGTTGACTCTCGATTTGATGCTTCTTAATTTAATGTCGAAACCTTTTAAGTCCTATTCGCACGTAGCCGGTTTTCTAATTTTGCCGATAAATCGATATTTTTCAAATAAAATATCGAAGTCGATATGGAATATATTTATAAATATCGATATATCGATACATCGATATTTTTTTTCATACACTATATAAACACACAAATGATTGTCCCGAGCGGAAATCGAACCCGCGACCTCATTATTGGCAGTCCGTTACATGAACCACTCAACCACGAGGCTTGTCAAAGAATTATTGGTGTTTATTCTTTGTCAAAGAATTATTAATTGATTAACTATTTTGTTGTGAACATTTATATTAATTTTTATACTAAGAAAGTTCGCTTAACATTGCCTAATTGTGTTATCGATACTATCAAAATACATTTTTTAGTTTAGTTCAGTTGTGCGCGTAGAATTGGTACCAATACTTCGTACACATGCAGTTTGGAAACACCATAATTATCCTTTTTTGGCTTTATCTAAATACGATCTGTGTACTCTCTTTCTCACTCTCTCTCTAATATGTACCTATCTTTGTTTCAGGAACTCTTTCATTACATAACGCAGTGATTATTGTTGCTTATGATCACAATTCGGTTGGCAATAAAGCTACAGTTACTGGATAAGCTGTGTTGATCGATTTACAAGTAAACAACACCGTTATCATTAAGAAAGGAATAGTTATTTATCAAAAATGGTTAATTACTACATTTATGCAAAAGATTTCTCGGGTTCCACACGTGGATCTCAATATTTTCATAAACACGGCTTGAAAAGTCTTGAGGATTTCAAGAGGGATGTAGAGAAAATAAAAACACAACAATTTACAGAAGAAAAGGAACCAACAGAATCGAAACTTATATACTTGCACTGGGGCCATCAATGTTTCGAAGTTGATGAAAATGAGACTAGAGAAAAATACCTTATTAAAGATGGCGGAAACATGGGTACAAGTCCAGAATGTATTATAACATATCTAAAAGAGCATAATATTCCTGATGAAAATGGTAAAATTAAATTACTTTATATTATCACAGATGGGGTGATTGAGCATGGTTCAGATGAAAAATGTTTTACCTTAAACGAGAATATGCATTACGAAACTGTTGTTTTTCATGCATTTAATAATTATCCAACAGCTGTAGATCTTTCTGTAGCTGCATCTTTTTTGAAGAGTCGTTGCCTGATTTATCGTAATTATGAGCTATTCGGCAATACAGACATTTCTAAGGAGTTTGATTATGATAAAATAAATATAGATAACTTTGTAACAGAGAAGGATGAGTTACATGCTTATATAAAGTTTAAGTTTATCAAACAAATCAAACACAATGTAGCAGCTTTGCAAGAAATTGATAAACTAAAGAAGTTACGAGATCGACTGTTTAACGAGATTTCATCGAAAAATAATAGTGAAACTACCAAAGTAAACCTTGATACAAAGGACAAAAATGAATTTTTACGTGTATTCGTTAAAACAGATTGGTACAAAAATCTTCATGGCATTGAACGCGTAGACAAAGTTTTTATTGAGAAATCGATTACAACTTGGATCAATTATATTGTAAGTGAAGCAAAATCTTATTCATTTGACGCTATTAAGTTCAACACAAAATTTGACAAATCTGTTCCAGAGGAGGAAATCGTTGATGTAAATTTTACAGCTGAAGAAGAAATTGAGTTTCCTGATATCATTCTGGATGACGAAAAAGGAATTCCTGTAATAATCCTAGCTGAACTGAAGCTATTGAACAAAATAATTTTTCATGGGATGAAAGAACAACCGACCCCAGTCTCACCTGCCAGTTTCAATAAATTTAAAACCACCATGGATTGTCCACTGCATTTAGTAAAGGATAACGATATAAGTGAATCAATCGGCTACTTTTACACTCTTAATGTTTACAAACAATTTCTGGCAAACAATACAAAGACAGAGCCCAGAACAAGAAGACCGTTTCATGGTGGTATCGTACTAACAGACACAGATCGATTCGATAGATACAACGATTACATATTGTCTGCAACGTATTTCGATTCTAAGAAGATCAATTATAACATAGGGCTATTTTATTATGTACTCTGGAAAAACTGTGACAACAAAGAATGGATGGATAGAAATGTCGTTGAACAGTTCAAAAAGTATACCATGCGGCGTATCAGCAAGACGGTGTGTAAAATTGGACTGTCATGTTTACCCCTAGATCCTCAAGAAAACACGTCGCTTCTAACTGCATTGTGGTACTGCACTGAATTATCATCGTGTATTTTTAAAAATGATCCTCAGAACTACCACCAAGAACGGATAAGAATGTATCATAGTGTTGCTTGTTATATGATCGAAATTTTGAAGCACTTCAATTATGACCTTGATTTGGAGGCTATCAACAAACGTAGAGAACTAATTAGTTATGTTATGACATTAAAGAAGATCCCAAAATACAACGAAAAAGTTTACTATATTTTGGAAGGAATTTTCAAAACTGAAAATGGATTTCTAATTGGCAAAATTGAAAAGCCGTTTAATCTATATAAACTCAATTATCTTAATTTGAATCATAAAGAGATGTTGCGCGATGATGTGGTTGACCAGAAAGTTCATTTGAATGACTATATTCACTTGTTGCATATGCAAGGAGACGTAGATACATCTAAAGCTGGCAAAGCAACGTTTCCAATTTGTGAAAAGACATTCCGCCCCTATTTCACTATAGATAACAATAAATCATTCTATACAGATTTGTTCAACACTACTAAGAAAGTAGTTATTAATAATGACCACGATCCAAAGAATATTAAAATCACTTACGAACCAATAGATTCGCTTGAGTTTAGCAGAATGTTGTCACTGTACAAACTATTTATTAATTATGTGGAAGGTAATAAGAAGTATCCTACTTTGGATGAGTACGCACAATATATTACCAATAAAAAAAAGTTTCATGGTGGTTTAGTTACGATTTTCCCTAGCAATGTGTATTATGATCTGAAAAAGATATATGAGCAGTATCAGGAGATAGTGATTAAAGATGAAGTTGAAAAATTTATTAAAGTTACAGTAGCTTCTGTGAATCGAAAAGCTCGAGTCAAAGCTGAAGAAAGGCGAAAATATGATAGCGATGATGAAATCGATGTGTTTATTACTAGTGAGGAGTTAAAAGTAAATTTGAGAAAGACAATACAATAGAGTAACAAACTCTTATGTTTATAATTCGACGATTTTGTTTGTACACATGCTATTGTGACAATTTATTTCAATATTGTACTAGAAAACTATCCATTTGCTATATTCTGCAGCGACTATGTAAAGTGATGCATTATCTCCCACCTAACAGTTCAAGTTACAATATCTACATCCACTGCGATAAGTAACTAACTAGTGCGTTGCTAGGAAACCCTGACAGTAACAGACAGTAACAGCTAAAAACTTTGGCAATATTAATAGATCTTTATAAAGCTTTTGACACAGTAGATATTGGTATCCATTCTAAGTGCATAACTAAACTTAACTTAACTAAAAAATTAAAACAACTAAAGTATTTTTTGATGATTTGGCTATTTCGTTATGCACATTTTTATTAATTTAAATCGTTAGATTGTAAATACAGATTTTCTAAAATCTGAGTTTAATTTAGCTTAGTACTTATGTGTATATTATGAATCTCGCTTTTGAGAATTTCTTTAGCTTTTCTATTTACTTATTTGTACTTAATATACAATAATTATGATTGCCTTATTTATATTATTGCTATATATTTATTATTAATATATAATTAATACATAACATTTTCAAGTGTTTAAATTTTCATTTAATATTTATTTTACTGATTTAAAATGTATTTGTTATATATTTCTTACGTTAAACGTAAAATATCGTAAGTAGTACCTAACTTAGATTATTAGACCTTCCAAGCTGGTCTGATACACTAAGTGATATGTATTATATTTATATATTATTATATATAATGTTTTTAATCTTTTATTAAATAGATTTATTAAAAATGCATTTTGTGTTTTATTATTACCTTTTTGGGCAACAGTAAAGAAAAATATTAATTCTGTAAACACTATCATATATTTTAGGATTGCCTCTTGTAGTGAGGTCCTTAATTTTCTTGATGGATTGGCTAGAACTGATAGTATACTTGATACAGCATAGTAGACCATAATCCCTCCTAAAGTGGAGGAGGGTGTGCCCAATAATAGGACTGGAGAGAGAGAAAAAAGAATCATTTTACAATCATAGGAAATCCGAGTACCTACCTAATGATACAATTGAGTGATATGAAAAAATGATCTCCAGCTCATTTAGCTTATCTGGTCAGTGTATATACAGTCCGATATAGGAAATATTAACTTAATTATGTTCATTAGATTTACGTTAATTCATGAAGTTTAATAAACGTTCCTATATTTAAATAGTGTTAAATGTGTGTTTTTTCATCGTAAAGTTGTATAATAGGTGGCTATGTGTTATGTATTCGAGAGATAATTTGCTAATTTAGATTCTGTAGAAAGGACGAGAATGTATTGTTTGGATATATCTATGTCTGTCCGGGATTTGGTATATGTTTAAAGATTTGTTTTTTTTTTCTCTCTCCGCCTTTTGCTCTGCCGGGACATGATGGTGCCTTGAGCTTTGCCATAAACCGGCAAAAGGTTTATTTATACATAGCATTACAGTAATATTTATTTAGATAAGTAAGTATGCAGTAGAATTTTTTGCGTGGCCTGCAGGATTAGTGAAAATTTAAATTAAGATTTCTAATAAAAAATACACATACCTACTTGTTCTTAGACGAATAGGTATAGTATCTAATTCTAAAGTAACTGATCAATTTTTGCAATTGACTTGCTATGCTTTTAGTTAATAAATTAAAATTATAGTATTTTGATTCAACATATTTATACTTTTGTTTTAGGGATGCAAGTGACGCTTTGAAGTTGGATAAAGTAAAAGTAAAGTTGGATAAATTATATTTTACTTTTGAAATAAGACGTACACGTTAAAAATGCATAATAGACTAGGCGCATAATTTTTCTTCAGAAGTGAAGTTAGTCAGAAAACATGGTTAATTATTTTATTTATGCAAAGGATTTTTCGGGTGCAACCCAAGGAGTTATCATAGCAACCGCTTGAAAACCCTTGAACAATTTAAAATTGACGTAGAAAAAATTAACGTAGAAGAAATAGCTGCTGGAGAAGAAGCAACAGAATCCAAAATTATTTACTTGTATTGGGGTGACGATTGTAGGTTAGTTAATAGCGGATGGATGCGCACGGAACCTGAAAAAATAATAAAATCAAATTGATGTATATTATAACAGATGGAATGATAAGCTATGAAAGTATAGAGATATGTTTCAAGTCAAATGAAGATATACACTATGAAAATGTGGTTTTCCACGCGTTTCATGAAAGTCTAGATCCGTGTGATGACGGATTAAGAATACAAGTGTCACCACCCCATCTCCTCCCAAGGGTGTTGTAAAAGTAGCTAAGTGATATTGGACACAGATAACATCCTCTGTGAGAGACGGAAAACTCGAAAATAAACCCTGTGCCAATACGCTTGGTCAACGCGGCACAGTAGACCATAATCCCTCCAAAGTGGAGGAGGCCTTTGCCCAACAGTGGGACGTAAATGGGCTGGAGAGAGAGATGATGTCGATCTTTCAGTAATAACCGACTTTACGTTAGTATTGATATTTCTAAAGATTTTGATTATAATAAAATCAATATTGATAACTTTACAATCGAGATTGAACATTTGAAGTCTTATATAAAGTTAAAATACCTGAAGAAATTCAGACAAGATTCAGTTGCTTTGCAAGAAATCGAAAAATTAAATAAGTTGCGAGTTCGCAAGTGCGAACTCGCAACTTATTTAACTACCAGTGGAACCGTTGAACAAAGTCAATTTTGAAAAGTGCAAAGCCAATTTGGAAACGAAGAATAAAAAAGAGTTTTTAACCGAATTCATTGCCACCCATTGGTAGCGAAATTTGAATAAAAATCGTTTATATAAATCCATTTAAATTTTGATCGATTGTATCGTCAGTGAAGCAAAATCGTACTCATTCAATGCCTTAAAATTTAACACGAAATTTGATCAATCCTTTGAAGAAGAGCATATTGTGGATGTTAATTTTATAGCGGAAGAAGATAAAGAAATCTATGTTATAATTCTCTCAAAGTTTAATTTGATAAACAAAATTATTTACCCTAAAAGGAAATTATGGTCATGTAAAATATCACCTGCAAATTTTAATAAGTTCAGATTATTAACGGATTGCCACTTATACAAAAAAAAAGTAAATGAAAAGTAGTAAAAGATCCGGATATTAACGAGTCAATTAGTAACTTTTCTACTCTGAAAGTTTACAAATAATTTCTAGCAAGCAATACAAATACTGAACCTCTTACAGGAGAAGTATTTCATGGTGGCATTGTTCTAACAGACACAGAACATTTCGATAAATATAATGACTACGTTTTATCGGCAACGTACTTTTTTTTTTTTTTTTTTGCAGAAGAATGGCTTTTTTGCATAATTTGTTGGGGTTTGCTGTATATTTATAATTTTATAATTTATAATTAGTTAACTTTCCAAAAACATCACATACATGCACTGAACTTGTAAACTCTGTATAACACAGGGTGCATCATAATTCTATCATTCAATCCATTTTAATATAACCCTGTTAACTACTTTACTGTTAACTGTTAACCGTGCTAGTATAAACTGTATTACGGGAGACAGTGTCTTCAGTGACTTTGATTCCAATAAAGTTTTATTCAACGTAGGATTACTTTACTATGTGCTGTGGAAAAACTGTGACAACAAAGAATGGATGGATAAAAACATTGCAGAACCGTTCAAGCAATATGCTATGAGACGTATCAGTGAGACTGTGTGTAAAATTGGTCTGTCATCATTGCCACTAGATCCTCCTGAAAATAAATCGTTACTTACTGCTTTGTGGTACTGCACTAAATTGTCTTCATGCATTTTCAAAAATGATTCTCGAAACTTCAATCAGGAACGATTAAGAACTTACCACAGCGTAACTTGTCATATGATCGAAATCTTGCAGTACTTTGATAACGAATTAGATTTGCAGGCTCTTGGCAACCGTAATAGACCTAGTTAGCCATGCAAAGGCTTTGAAACAAATCCCAAGATACAGAGACCAAGTATACTATTTGTTACAAAAAGTCTACAAGTCTGTAGATGGATTTCTGGTCAGCAAAATTGAAGATCCGTTTAATTTGAATACACTCAATTATTTGAAACTTAATTACAATGGATTATTACAAGACGAAAAAGGCAAAGTACATTTGAATGACTATATTTATATAATGCATATGGTAGGAGAGTTAGAAGCATCTAAAGTCGGTAAAGGCACTTACAAAATATGTGAAAAGACATGTCGTCCATTCTTCGCTATAGACAAAGATAAATCTTATTACACAGAATTAGTTAAGAATACTAAAAGAGTAGTTATAATTAATGATGACGATAAAGATCAGGTTGCAGTTACTTACGAAGCAGCTGATTCTCTTGAGTTTGATTAAACTGTATCTTTATACAAACTGTTTATTGAATCTGTAGATTATTTAGAGAAATATCCCACTTTGAGTGAGTACCTTGAGTATATTTCTAATGAAAAGATGTTTAACGACGATTTGGTAACCATTTTCCCTTCAAATGTTTATCATAACATCAAAAATGTGTATGATTGCTACCAGAAAATAGAGTCAAAATTTTATGTCGTTAAATTCGCCAGGATTTGCAAAAAATATAGTTTTCGGACTAAACGTGTTAGTGCCGAAAAAAGAATAAAGTTTAATAGAGGTGATGACATTGGTGAGTTTGAGTGAAGAATTAAAAGTTAGAAGAATTTAAAGAAGAACGTATAACTGACATGATTTTGTAAATCAGAACAATTTTTAAAACCTTACTTACTAAGTATCTATTCTAGGTATAGGAAAATGTATAATTTTATAAACCTATCTTGACTTACGAGTAATGTATGGTTTTAAGATTAAAGTACTAAGTTCACGTAATTGTTTTTGTTTTCTATAAGACTACTAGCTGACCAGGCAAACGTTGTTTTGCCATACAAATGTCAGGGGTGGACAACCCTTAACATTTAGGGGGATGAAAAATAGATGTTGTCCGATTCTCAGACCTAACGAATATGTACACAAAATTTCACGTATAATTATAACGTATACGTAACGTATAGTATAACAAACACCGTGACAGGACAATTTTATATATTAGAAAGTATTTGTACCGTTTGGCAACTTATTACCCAAAGTAGGTTTGTCATTAACATTCAGACTATGTTTATGATACGTATTACCTCCCTCTGCGGCCCATTAAAGTCCCACATGATAAGCTTAGTTTAGGATCAGAGGCTACTATATTACTTATCATTAGAGCATTAAAATTTTATTAGGTGCGAGAATGAATTACGTTACTGTATTTATCAAAACAATATAGCACAATACGACCGCAATAATGAACTCCAAAAGTTCGTAAGCACGGCGTAAAATGACGTTTTGTATTTGATCACTCATATAACAAGTTTGTTGTTGTAACTTGCTAAAGAAGTTAGTCTTACACTTTTAACGAGGAAGACGTGTCGTTTACACATTTAAAATCAAAATGTAATAGCGCGAACTTTATCGAATCAATATGGCGAAATTTAAATTATTAAGTTTAGTTTTAATAGTTCTAAATTTGAATTTATTGTGTTGTCAGAATTTTGAATCGCCATGTCCTGGTGTTTTCGATTATGAACATGAAAGTGGCAATACTTATGGTAGAATATATCTAAAACCAAGTGAACCAGTGTCCGAGTTAGTTGTTAGAGTTAATCTTACAGTGGCTACACAACTTTATAACGTAAGTTTTTCTTTTAATATTATCGTTTTCCTAAGTTTACAGTTACTGCCACGCTTTGAAGTAGCGTGATGTTAAATGACCAAAATTTTAGTCCGTTATCTATGTAAGTAAAATAAAATTGGTCAAGTGCGAGTCGGACTCGCGCACGAAGGGTTCCGTACCATTATCTATGCAACATAAGGCAACGTTACTAGTATCGAGCAAGAAACGGTAAAAAAATCATGTTTGTTGTATGGGAGCCCCCCTTAAATCTTTATTTTATTTTATTTTTAGTATTTGTTGTTATAGCGGCAATAGAAATACATCATATGTGAAAATTTCAACTGTCTAGCTATCACCGTTCTTGAGATACAGCCTGGTGACAGACGGACGGACGAACGGACAGCGAAGTCTCAGTAATAGGGTCCCGTTTTTACCCTTTGGGTACGGAACCCTAAAAACTGCTAATATTTCTAAAATACGTAAAGTAGGTAGTTTTTGTATGAAATGTCAATAAATATCTATAAGTCGCTTTTGCCCGCGACTTCGTACTCGTGTAATTCACAAAATGTTCCCCGCTTTTGCAATATTTATCACTAATGCTTCGCTCCTATTGATCGTAGCGTGATGTTATATAGCCTATAACCTTCCTCGACAAATGAACTATCCAACACAAAAATAATTTTCCAATTTGTACCGGTAATTCTTCAGATCAGCGCGTTCAAACAAACAAACTCTTTATCTTTATATCTTTATTTATTATATATAAATCTTCTGTACGTGTGTTTGTAATTGAACTCCTCCTAAACGGCTGGACCGATTTTGATGAAATTTGTTGTGTGTATTCAAGGGGGTTTGAGATTTGTTTAGATTCACAATTGGCTGGACCGATTTTGGTGAAATTTTTTGTTGTTGATTTTTACACAGAATTGTATGGCAAAACAACGTTTGCCGGGGCAGCTAGTTATTAGTATAATATCAATACCAGCTGTTGGCTACTAGTTTCCTTATATCACCTTATATAGTAGAGATTATTTAATATTAAGGTGAAAGCAGTAAGAAAGCTGCTTGATCCATAAGAAAATTAAGCTTTTATTTACCAGTATTCATTATAAAAGCAGAGACGTCTCTAAGATTGGTCTAAGACATCATAGTTAATACAAATTAGTAGATGTAGGTAGGTAGATGATGTAGATCTCCGTGTGGTGACGGATTAATAATAAAAGTGTAACCCCCCATCTCCTCCCAAGGGTGCTGTAAAAATCAGCTAAGGGATATTGCACACAGATAACATCCTCTGTGAGAGACAGACAACTCGAAAATAAACCCTGTACCAATACGCCTGGTCAGCGCGGCACAGTAGACCATAATCCCTCCCAGTTAAGGAGGCCCGTGTCCAACAGTGGGACGTAAATGGGCTGGAGAGGGTAGATGTTAGTGAAAATATTGCATGTTTTGCATTATGTGGATCTCCTTCATTACGTAAAATAAAATATTTGCAGTAGTCCTGTACATTGTCTATATTTAAATATTCATGGACATTTCACACAACGTCCTCTGGACCCAAGCATAAAGCTTGTACTATGGGTAACAGAATACGGATATGCTACATAAACTACTTCTCTTTTGTAAATTTCATGCTTATAATACATAGTAAACACCCAGACGCAGTACAAACATTTTTGTATAACATTATTAAATATTACACAAATGCTTACCCCGATCGGGAATGGAATCCGTGACTTCGTAGACGGCAGTCCGTTACCTGAACCACTAGACCACGACCGTCAATTAGTATATCATCATTGCCTTGCTCCAATCATTTTACTTGAGATACATTATAACTACATTGATGCAAATCTACTTGCAAAACTAAACCTAACTTAACTAAAATAAATGTCGTTAACACTATACGGCAATATTGATACGCCCCGCGCCGCGCTAGTTTTCCGTGGCTTTGCTGCTGCCTGGTGCGGTTTGACTCTTATGTTTAAATGTCCTCCATACGGTGACATTTGAAGTTAATACCTACATAATTGTAGCTAATAATATAAATCATATATTCATATATAATCATACATTCCGCATAAATAATAATTTTGAAAATATGTCACATATATTTAAAATCATGTTTTATATAACAGTGTTTGTTAGCTAAAATGGTAAACGATACACGTAAGCGCCTAATACCTAATAGTAAAAAATAATTCAATTATTCAATCCACGTTTTACCGGGCCTCTAAAGTTTTATGCTATTTTAAATTGCACGATATACCCACCTATTCAAAATTAAAAAGCTCTATACATAATGGGCGTCGCCAGGAATAGATGTTACGGTCCTAAAATGCCGAAAATTGTGTCAAATTTTGGCATCTCTATCCAGCCCTTAACCTCCCACTGTTGGGCACATGCCTCCTCCACTTTGGTCTTGATTATGGTCCAAAAGCCGTGCTGACCGTGCGTGTTGGCATAGGCTATTTGAGTTTTCCATCTCTCACAGAAGATGTTATTTGTGTTTAATGACCATTACACTTACAATGCTAATAAAAAGTTACAATATACAATATGTATTACTCCAGAGCAACCTATTAATTATTATATTTTTATATTATTATTAATTTAGAGTTATTTAATTCCCTTACATCAATATGGAGTTTATTATAAAAACGTATACAATGACCCATGAAAGAGTTACATATTTTGTGGAGACGAGTTACATGCATTACAAGATTGTGTTTATGCCTTGTATTATTTTTAAATCATGAATATTTTTATGAACATACAAAAAATTTTCATATATATATATTGTGAAGCGACCGTTAAAATATTTATGTCCCCCATAGAAATATCCCATAACTAGCATTTACAGCACTCCGGGGAATATTTATTAAAATCTCAGAAAAATCTACGCATGGGAACTATTAACGAAAACGCTGCCTTATCTTTTGAAGGAAAGCAGGTTCAAAGGATGACTGGCTGACTGACGGAACATATCAACGAACGGTCAAAACTACTAGGGACTAAAGTTAGGGACCTGAAAGTTTGCACTCTAGTTTTTTTACTCTATATGTATACGAGCGATTTTTAACGCTCGTATAAATATAGAGTAAAAAAACTAGAGTGCAATAACGAAATAAATAGAAATGAATAGAATATATATAAAATATATATAAAAATAAACAATGAACAGAGTTTAAAGGAAATAAAAACAAAGCTTTAAAAAACAAGGTATTTGTTATCAACAGGTTGATAGAAAATAATTAAAACTGGTTTGTTTATACTAATATTATAAAGCTGAAGAGTTGCTTTGTCTGTTTGTCTGTTTGTTTGTTTGTTTGAACGCGCTAATAACGGGAACTACTGAGTGGAATTGAAAAATTCTTATAATGTTAGATAGTCCATTTATCAAGGAAGGCTTAACATCACGCTGCGGTTAATAGGAGCGAAGCATTAGTAAAAGATGTTGCTAAAACGGGCAATAGTTTTCTGAATTCCACGCGTACGAATTCGAGGGTAACAGCTACTTTTTTATATTTGTTTGAAGTAATAATTTGATTTATGTCTATAACTGGATTGTATAATGCCAAACCAAACGCTATAAAAATTTAAATACTTTTTGACAATTATTATCTACATTTTAATAAAATTTACGTAACTTTTATAAAGTCATAAGAATATCTATTTATTATCGAAACCGTAAATATAACAAACGGGTACATTACATAAACACGAAAAACTTAATTCCGAAAGTCAAAAATACGAATTTCAAAATACCTACTTATTGTCATAACTCCGAATTGTTCAAAATTCCGAATATAA
This sequence comes from Orgyia antiqua, assembly GCA_916999025.1. Classification (NCBI taxonomy): domain Eukaryota; kingdom Metazoa; phylum Arthropoda; class Insecta; order Lepidoptera; family Erebidae; genus Orgyia; species Orgyia antiqua. Next base: position 21,788,797 of record OU779869.1, read on the forward strand.
CAACTCCGTTGTCACATTACCCTAATTTTCAAAATTCTTAAACTTCAATATTCCTAACGTTTATAAATAATATTTTCAAAATACCGAGATTTAATAGACTGAATAACAAAGTCTGACTTATTAATAATACAAAACATCAACAAATATTTTGTTTCCCTTAAAAAAAGTATTCCCGTAGAATAGAAAATATACACGGTAAGAAAAAAAAATACATATTGCTTATTATTCTTAAAGTTAGTCAACTGCTGGACATAGGTATCTCCCATTTCACGCAATAATACCTACTCTGTCCCCCGCCTTCCACATCCAATAACATTCAGCAACCCTAAAACTAAAACCGAAATGTTTTGAAGGGCGTTTTACCTAAAGAATTTTTGAGTCGCCTTTTACGCCTTAAAACTGATGTGATCCATCCACAAACGGTTCTTCGACATACACTTAATCATTGCCACTTCAGCGAGTCATAATTAACTGTCTCGGTTATTGAACGAATAGCGTCATATCTTTTTCCTTTAGAATTAAGAATTTGAAATTACTTATAGCAAATTCTAAAGGGGTTCCAAAAAAATAGGAAATTCTAATGCTTTCTCCAGCCCATTAACGTCCCATTAAGCACGGGCCTCCTCCACTTTGGAAGGATTATGGTCTACTGTGTCGCGCTGACCAGGCGTGTTGGCACAGGGTTTATTTTTGAGATTTCCGTCTCTCATAGAAGATGTTATCTGTGTTCAATATCCCTTAGCTGACTTTGACAGCACCCTGGGGAGGAGACGGGGTGGTGACACTTGTATTCTTAATCCGTAACCACACGTAAGGTCTAATGCTTATTGAAAAGATAAAAATACTTTAGCTCATTTATTAAATAACTCTACAAAAATGAATAAAACAAACAATAAGAAATTATTGGTCCTATTGCATTAAGGCGCTGCACGCTGGTAGCCGTATCATCTCACTCAGTGCCGGATTAAGTTAGCGCCGGGCCTCTAGAAAATTCTGTGAAAGGGCCTCCTGATTCCACCTATCCACTTAAATATATAAGGTACGTCGTTATTATAGCCGTAGGTAGTTGGGGGTAGACAGTGAGATAGATTTTAGGAGTTCAAATCTTCCCGAAGTGCCGAAAATTGTGTCATGTATATTCAAATTCACTTTCCAACAACTTCTCTTTTTTTTCAAATTCCCGAAATAAGACAAAGGACTGGAAATCCTCTTCAAAACCAAATCTTGTCTACGTCCATACTTGGTCTACCTCCTAGGGGTTATACTTTTATCTGTAAAATAGAGTACCTATAAGTAAATATATACACGAAAACCGTGGCGAAGTCACAACTTTACAAAGTTTAAATTAGTACCAATTCTACACGCACAACTAAACTTATCTAAAAATGAAATTTGATATTGACACAATACAATTTAGAAATGTTAACTGTTATTATAAAAACTGTGTAATAAACACTAAAGATTTTAATTAATATAAATGTGCACAACGAAATAGCCAATTAACCATTAATACATTTAAATATCACAGTTGATTTCATTTTTAACACGCTTTTATAGTACGCTTATATAAATTCGGTATGTATCTATCAATGTATTAATCTATGTAACGGAATCTTTGAAAGCGATTTTCACCTAATGAGAGTAGTCGGATTTTTATGAAATTTTGCACACATATTAAGGGCTGATGACAATGCAATAATTATAAAAAATATTCAGGATTTTCATGCGTGTTTTTTAGTTTTTGAACTGAGCAAATTATTAAGTTTTGAGGTCTGCATGTAGAATTTGTATCAATATTTCCTAAACATACTTAAGCCCGAGGATAATAACCAACTTCATGACAAATCAATCCTATAGCAAAAACAACAAATGATGTTTTACTTAAAAACGTATAAACGTTTTTGGTTTATTAATATTCAAGTTTAGTTTTCCTTGTGTCTGTGTACGGATAGTACTCATTCTTAAAACGTGTTTGGATTTCATATATATTTGATATATATTGTTTAGAAGATTCAAAACTGTGTGTTACATTATCATAAAGGAATTCCAAGAATGTTACTTCTCATGTTATTCAATAAAAAGTTATTAATTTTGCTGTCATTCTTAAGCTTTTATAATACGATTTTATTAGCTTCCTTCGTATCTAATAGACCTCGTACACAATAGACTAAAATAGCGGAGAGTGACTCTCAAAAGGCAATTTTCGACGTGTACGCATTAGCTAGAGTATCAGTATAGTCATCTCATACTTCATCTCAAACTTAAGGTTATATTATAATTTTATTATTTTATTTGTATGTAGTCTATTGTATTTAAAGTTATTTATGTATGTAGTATTTAGCTATTATGTATGTATGAGCTATTATAATATATTTAGTATATACCAATATTTTATGTTAAAATATGTATTATTTTGTTATATTTAGTTTATTCTTATAATCATATCTACAATGCATTCATCAATCACGTAAAGCAAGTACCTAATGCACCTACTTCAAATATCTCTGCATCACCCTAGGTTGACTGGTAGATAATGATTTTAGCATTAAGTTCGCCTAATGTACAATATTGTGCCAAAAGTTTTTAAATAAATAAATAAATATAGTTTACGTAGACAAGTTCCGCTATTCTCACTCCAATCAATTCTACGTGTACGTAGAAATTAGAGTATAGATTAGATTAGTATCCAAGCTTCTGCTATATTCTCTCTACGTGGACGAGGGGCTTTAGTATCTATCTGTCTATTAATCAGTATAACAGAATTATCGAACATGTACATATTACCTCCTTCCAAAAGCTAATGTGATTTTCAAATCCTTAGTTAATATAAAAGTCAAAGTCGTTATTTCTGTATGTATGTCCCTACGTGAGCTTAAATCTTTCAAACTACTCAACGGACTTTTATGCGGTTTGTTTATTATATAGAGTGGTTCAAGAGGATTTTCTTTTTTATAATTTGGTTTAGTTTTCAAAGTCCACGCGTACGAAGTTGCGGGCAACAGCTAGTATAAAATAAAATGGACGTTCATTCGTGTGTCATTGTTTTGGGGGCGTTTTGTGGGCGGTTCGAGTTAATAGCAATGGCCACTATTAAATCTAACACACTATTCCGTTGTTTTTACAATATTATCTAAATGCATATATTTGTTTTAGGGTGTTGTGCAAACAGGAACCTATATTATTCCAGTAATATTTAAAGATATTAAGTTAAAACTCATAACGGAAAGACAGGTTGAGAGTTGTGCTAACAGTTTTAGGTACTTAGGCCTCCTTTGTACAACATGTGCAATGGATGCAATGGATGTTTAGATTTTAATGAGACTTTACAATAAAGTAGCTTATACATCAGAATAACATATAGGCTACTTTTTATCCCAAAAGAATGCAATGTTCCCGTGGGAAAATAGAAAACGAACAGATTTTTTATCCTTTTTATCGCGGTTAAACAAATCCTCTTACTATATTACAATAAAAATGCTGTTAGATAACAGAATTTCTAGGTATTAAAACTATTTCGCACTTTCGCACTTTATTGTTTTTATCGACACAAGCCAAAAGTTTGTACTATAACTATATAAGTACATTATTTATCGTTTATGATGGGGATTTCCGGATGACACATTTTGGTTTTGGTTATAATTTTGAATATGAATATTTATTTTGTATTTTCCGTGTGTGGACGAGAAAAGAATACAAGTTATGACAGTGATACTGAAGGCATAGGGCTACTAGTATGGGTCTCAAAATGTTAGGAATAAAAGCTATTGTCTATTCTATAAAAATATTATAAAGCTGAAGAGTTTTTTTGTTTAAACGCGCTAATCTCAGGAACCTCTGCAGTGCTATTCAGTAAGAAAAAGTGAAGTGAATTTTCGGTGAATCTTGATCACGTGACAGCGCTCCTCCAATAAAAATAGAGGAGCGCTGTCACGTGATCAAGATTCACCGAAATTTCTTTTTCTTACTGAATGTGCTGGTCCGATTAGAATAATTATTTTAGTGTTGGATAGTCCATTTAGCGCGGAAGGCTATAGGCTATATAACTTCACGCGACTAATACGCATAAAACGAGGAACATTTTCTAAATTCTACGCGTACGAAGTCGCGGGCAACAGCTACTATGTATATACTAGCCGTTGCCCGTGGAATTTAGAAACAAAACTCAACAAACAGAAGTTTACTCTACTGCTCGATAGATGGCGTTGTACTTTTTTGTGAATTGAAATATGGTTTCGTTACATATGCGTTAGCAATTAATATCGTTGAATTTTTTCTAGGAATGATTAGTTCAGTAAGAATGGTTTCGTAACGTTACGAAAAACTAACTTTACTTACGAAAAACTATTCGCAAAGGAGGTCCAACATTAAAAAGATTTACGGAATTTTGAAAATATTTACCTCCGTATGTGTTTGCCAGCTTGCAAACAGGGATTCCCCGAGGTCATTAATAAAAGTAACGGTATATGACTCACACCGTAATAAATGTACAGTCTAAAGTAGTACTTTAACTGTTTCCTTAGTAATACATCAACACTAGTAGAATAACAAGAGTTAATCAATTATCACTAGTATGCTAATGTATAATTATAGTGTAGAATATGGAGGTCTTAGACTATACAGATGCGTCATTAGGGTTCCATAGAAAAAGGTAAAACTGAACCCTATTGGTCCCATTTTACTTTTACTTCACTGTCCGTCTGTCTATCACCAAGCTGTATAGGGCTAAAAATTTCATAATTAATGTATATTAGATGTTACAACAATAAATACGGATCATCATCATCTTATGTCGCTTGCATTCAACGGCTCTCTGCGATTTGCCTTACGCTGCGTTGTTTTGGTACATGATTGCTACTCGAGAACCTTAGTCCTCAAAGGCTCTCAGTTGGTCGAGCGATGTGGCTTGGCCGTAACTACTAAAGTTTTATAACTTAGCGAGATGTTGATTAAACCAGAAAATTGTTTTCAAACATGGCTTGCTGCTCAATTTTCAGTTTAGCTATAGTTAAAGCTAATAAATAGATATAAACTTCAGAAGAAATAAATTTCAGCAGATCTGGTCATGCAATGGTGCCAATTCTAGGCGCACAACTGAACTTAACTTAAGTAAAAATTGATAGTGTCAATAACACAATTCGCCAATGTCAACAAAACTTTTTTATTACAAATTCTATAAATTATAAACTAACGATAGGTGCCAATGTGTGATAAAAGTACTAATATCAAAGATGATTTATACCTAATATACTATATACTAATGGTCTTATTCATAATGACTTATCGGAGGTTTAAAAGTTTGCTAAAATCGGTTGGCGAAAATTGACAAAACTTGAAAATAAACCTTGTGCCAATACGCCTGGTCAGAGTGGCTCAGTAGACGATAATGTCTGTCAAAGTGAAGGCGGCCCGTGTCCAACCATGAAACGTTATGGGTTGGAGAGAGAGAGAGAGAATACATAATATTTACGAGTTTGAATGAATAAAATATATTTTACGTTTTAAAGAAAATTAAAACGCAATTATTAAATACGACCATTTACTATTGCGGAAAACCCCTTAATTAACTTAATATCACACAAAAAGAAGTTTTTTTTAATTTAAAAAAACTGCTTAGATATTTTAAATACATAATTAAGTTAACGCCAACTTTTTATTAACACGCTTTTATTAGTTTTGAACGTATCTATTGATGTAAATTGTTAATCTATGGGACGGAATCTTTGAAAGTTATTTTCACCCACCTGCAGTAGTCAGATTGATCTGCAATTTTACACACAAATTACGAACCGATGGCAATGCAATAATTTAAAAAAAAAATCAGGATTTTTAAGCGTGTTTTTAGTTTTTGATCTAAACAAATTATTCCTAATCTAGTTCTCACAGAATAAATCTTAAATGACCTATGAATTGACCGACAATGGTACCAATTCAAAGTGCTCAAATAAACTAAACTTTAGTAAAAAATTTAAACAGTTATACACAGTATGTTGACAAATGCATTTAATTGTAAGTGCCGACAAAAATTTTTTTTTTATCTATTTTTGTCATTAGTATCATATTCATCATCATATTGTTATTGGTATCATTTATTAAAATAGAATTCATTAAAACATAGTTATATACACTTAATTTAAACAAGACGACCCCAATACAAGTATTTTCTAATAACTTAATGGGGTCGCCTCAACTATTAACATTTTGTAAATATTTTGAGACAAATAAATAGTATTTCTTCTTAAAAAAAATACCATTTCTTCTTAATTATGGCGTATTTTGGATTAAGGGCCTACATCAATATTATCGTATATCATCGCCATCGCCGACACGTACATATTAACACAGCCAGTAGGCACAGACAATGAAGAATTAGGGATATTTTTCCTATTTACTCAAAATCTACTAAATATATTTTAATGATTCTGATTGACGTATTTCTATATATAATAGTTACTTATGTTTTAAAAGTTATTTCATTAGTTAATACGCGATAATAGACCGAAAATGAAAAAAATAAAAAATTAGAGAGGTTGTTTCGCTAAGATTTTCTATCGAGAAAACTTTTCTCAATCGCGTTTCTGAGTTTATGCGATCCTAGATCAATTAGAGCTAGCCATTCTATCTAAAGAAACAATGAAAACTTCGTACATAGAAAAATGCACGAAGCTATTTTGGTATCCTCTTAATAGGCTATTACGTTGTGCACATTTACATTTAATTAAAATAGTCTACATAGTTTTTATAATATGATAGTTCCGTTAACATTGCCAACATGTGCCATAGACGCTATTAATTTTCATTTTTCAGTTAGTTGCGGTCTGAAAGAGGATGTAGTGACTAAGGTGGAGAAAAGTATGCTTAGATGGTTTGGTTATGTGGAGAGGATGAATGTGGCACAGCGGAGGTAAGTGGAAACGCTGGGAGAGGACGCCCGAGATAAATATACTCCAATGTCATCGCCGGCATACTCCAAAAGGGGCAAGTGCGTAGCACTTACAACCGTGGGGCATTTATGAGTGTATGACCAGATGTATGAGTGTCGATGAAGTCAAGGAAGTATGTTTGGATCGTAGCAGATGGCACTCTATAGACTCTGCCTACCTCAATGGGAAAAAGGCGGGATGTTATGATGATGATGATTAATAGTTAGGTTAAGTTTAGTTGCGCATGTAGAATTGATACCAATATTTTTTCAAATAAATTGAATAAATAAATTATTATCATTATCCTTATGCAAACAAAAAACAAATTGAATCATCCATCATCTACAATACAATAGCATTTTAATATCTTGGATATTTATCTTCCAGACCTCTTCTTCATTACGACGTTATTTGGGGTTAGTGTAATATGTATGTACTGTGTATCTCTACTAATATTATAAAGCTGAAGAGTTTGTTTGAACGCGCTAATCTCAGGAACCACTGGTCTGATTTGAAAAATGCTTTCAGTGTTGGATAGTAAAATTATCGAGGAAGGCTATAGGCTATAAAACATCACGCTGCGACTAATAAGAGCGAAGCACCAGTGAAAAATATTGCAGAAACGGAGAAAGTTTTCCGAATTCCGCTCCAGATCGCGGGCAAAAGAAAGTCTATAAATCTGTAGAAAAAAAATTTTTGTACATCTTCTTTACTTCTTTTAAAACAAAGTCGTAATTTTTGTATGTATGTCCCTATGTGAGCTTATATCTTCAGATATACGCAAAGGATCTTGATGTGGTTTTTTTTTATTAGATAGAATAGTTCAAGAGGATGGCTTTGTAGTATTAATCAAGATTAATAATCGATTATAAAAAACCGATTATTAATCGATTATTTCCAGAAAAAAAAAGATTAAAGTAATTTATTGATTTTACAATTGACTTGCTATACTTTTACTTAATAAATCAAATCGTGGTGAAAAAGTGATCACCGCAAGCGGGACTTGAACCCACGACCTCGGAATACCGTTCCGTAGCACGACCGCAATAAGCTCAGTTGACAGAGCTACGGAACTGTATTCCGAGGTCGTGGGTTCAAGTCCCTTGCTTGCGGTGATCACTTTTTCCACCACGATTTGATTTATTAAAAAAAAAGATTTTTAATCGATTTTTTTCATAATCTATCTTTTTTTCACATCCCTACCTCGCACGCATTAGTGGCCGAATCGAATTTAAAATCAAACGAAATCGAAACCGAACCTAAAATAAAAACTGAAATGGGAACTGAAATTAATTGAGACTAAAATCGATACTGAAATTCATAGCAAAATTTACATCAATCAAGAATCGATACAAAATAACTATGTACATTGTACCTATGTATATCTCCGCCTGCCACACGTCAATCCTCTTAAGGTATATATCTGAAGAGGATTGACGTGTTACAGGCGGATGGTACTAAAAAGTCGCCTGATGACATGTTGCACTGACCCCAAAAACGGCATGATGATGATGAGGTCTGGAAAAAAATAATAGGGGTTTGCCTCTTTACTTTCAAAATGAATACGTAACTCTACATTATAATAGTTTGTTCCTCATTTCCAAAATGTTAAAGTATGTCCTGTTACACTTTGGCAGCAATATTTTCTTTAAAACCGCAAACTTTCACTTTTAAATATTAATTTCTGACAGCAGAAAGTTGGCACAAATAAAATTTTATATTCTCTAATACTTACACGTACAAAAAATTCTTTTTTTCAAAATTATGCGTTAAACCATGACTACAGATAAATAATAACTTAATATTATGTAACACTTAGCTTAGATAATTTCATTCATTCTAGTTGCATTTTTCTCCGTTTTTGTTCCGTAAATTTCATTTCATTTTATTAAATCTGTCATTCGAAGACCTCATCTCAGTCTCATAGGTAAGTTATCCCTGATACGATAACATACAGTTACACTGGTAGTAAACTTTTGTTCTTAATGTGCTGTGATCAATTTTGGCTCTGAGAGTAGTATTTGTATCTACTTGTGGCGCTGGTTCTAAAATAATGTGGATATATCTTCAAAAAACTAGCTACCTTAGTGCAATTCAACAGGAACTAAGTAGAAAAAATGCTTCGAGAACAAAAACATAACACTGTTAAATGGGTGTTAATTTTACGTGTATATTTAAATTATTATTTTAAAAAGCAGGGTCTGTCCACTGTTTGTATCGTCATCAATTGACCTGTTCGAAAAATAAATACTGTGCAGTACTTTCAATATTGGCGTTATACCGGTTCATAAATAGAGGGTCACAAAATATTTATATAAAAACCCAGTACGTGTTGGACTGAAAGGTTCTGTACCTTAACTATCATAATATTTTCGTCATACCGACCCCAAATGTAACTAAATAACGGTATTCCAAATAATGTGATAAGGGCAGAATGATAATGATTGTGAGAATTTGTTACTTTAGCATCAACTGATATACACAAACTGTGAATTTTTCAGCTCTCTATCTATCACCGTTCTAGAGATACAGCCTGTGACGAACGGACGTCGAAGTCTCAGTAATAGGGAGAGGCGTATTTTGAAAATTAGCGCCCCGGGCCATTTGATTTGATGCCCCGGGCCAATTTTATTAGCCACCCAAAAACTAATAGAGATTGAGCGAAATTTTAAGCTTGAGGGCTTTCGCCGCCCTTCTCTGGCTGTCCGCCCTGGGCCATGGCCCCCTTGGCCCTAGGGTAAATACGGCCCTGGTAATAGGGTCCCGTTTTAAATCGGATCTCTAATAAAGGAGTCATACGAGTTCGTTGATGTGATACTTTTTAACGGGACTGTCAGTTAGTCATAATTTTAGACTGTAATCGTTTTGATTGATGGTGCGAAGGTATGATCATGATTATAAGTAAACAAGCTGATGCCCGCGACTTCGTACTCGGAGAATTTAGAAAATGTTACCCGTTCTTGTTACATTTTACTGCTGCTTCTCTCCTATTAGTCGCAGCGTGATGTTATATAGCCTATAGCCTTCCTCGCTAAATGGACTATCCAACACTGAAAGAATTTTTCAAATCAGACCCAAGGTTCCTGAGATTAGCGCGATTAAACAATCAAAGAAACAAACTCTTCAGCTTTATAATATTATTAATATAGATGAGTTTTTAATATATACTATTATTTATCGAGGAAGGCTTTAGGCTAAATAACATCACGCTGCGACTAAAAGGAGCGAAGCAACAAAAATTAAAAAATATTTTTAAAACAAAGCAAGCTATTTTTAAGCAAAAAAAACGGGGTAAATTAAAGTCCACACTCTTTCATTCACATTTCGTACAGTCACGCTGGTATTTTATAAGAGGGTGAAAAATAAGCTAAAAGATTCCGTTTTATAGATACGTAGATACGAAAAGAACGTACAATAAATAAATAATCATGGACATTTCACACAACGTCCTCTGGTCCCAAGCTAAGCCTATATGCTTGTTTTATGGATACCAGAATACGGATAGAATACATATACTATTTTTCCTTTGTAAATACATACTTATAATATTTACCTACTTAAAAAAACACACAGACACAGTACAAACGTTTGTATGATATAAATATCATACAAATAGTATAATAAATAAATATCATACAAATAATTGTCCCGAGCGGGAATCAACCCGTGTCTTCGCGATGTCCGTTACATGAACCACTAAACCTTGAGGCTTGTCAAAAATATTAATAAAATATTAATCAAAATTTATATTTTCAGAATTACGTAGGACAGATAGAAGCGATAGATGAAAGCTTAATACTACAGCGATACAATCAAGGTATGACGGTGCAGTACCGAGTACATTTCCCTGTGACGTCACCACTACCCAAACTCACAGCACTCTCAGTCAATGAGAATTTAATATGCTATGGGCCTGGAGGTAAATATATTTTTGGTCTATAACTTAGAACGTAAGGTTTCAGCTGCCACCGTATTTTTCTTTATGGATATTTCACACAACGTCATCTGGTCTCACGCTAAGCTTATTTGCTTGTGATATGGGTACCAGAAACCGATATTCTACATTTTTTTGTAAATACCACAGGTAAATACATAAATAAATAAATATTCTTGGACATTTCACACAACGTCCTCTGGTCCCAAGCTAAGCTTGTATGCTTGTGTTATGGGTACCAGAATTCGTATAGAATACATATACTACTTTTCTTTTATAAATACATACTTATAATACATAGACACACCCAGACGCAGTACAAACATTTGTATGACAATTAGAAAAATCACACAAATGATTGTCCCGAGCGGGAATCGAGCCCGCGACCTCTTGATCGGTAGTCAATTACTTAAACCACTCAACCACAACATAAACATTAATAATATACTAGTTGTTGTCCACCACCTCGTACGTGTGGTTTTTTGAAAATTTTCTTTGTTTTTGCAATATTTTTCACTAAAGCTTAGATCACCTCCAGTATACGGAGCATTACGAGATTTTTGGTTACGACTAAACCTACTAACGTCGGAGGCAGGCGCGAGTTGTAGGCTATAGAATAATGCATTTTGATTGTTCGTAGCAAAATCACACACCAAGTTCTCAAACAATAATCAAAAATTCCGCCCTCGAGGCTAAACACTCACCGAACCTATGCGCAGGTTTGATGAGCGTTAAAAGCCTCGAGGGCGGAATTTATTGGGAGTGATGTGACCGCAATACTTGGTTTAACTTTTGTCAAATACCTATTTAACACACATACCTACAGGAAATTTGTCTAGTATTGGTACCTTTGATATAAGACTGGTATTAACAAGTTTGTTGGACGGATGGATTTTCCACATTTTTATACGAAAACGGAAACTGTACCTATATATTGTAGCAAACAACTTATTGTATCACAGTGTTTTAAGAGAGGAAAACTAATAGGTACTACGTTGGAAAACGTTACCGGGTTTTAACTATTTATATTATTATGTGGATTTAACACTTTCACTATAACTTTCATAACTTGGAGAAAGCACGGTTAAGTTCAGCGTAATTTATTAGTGACTAGCTTTTTGCAAGCGATTTTGTTAGGCTGAATCTAATTTGGAAATAAATATGTATAGCGAATATTTTTCTCATTGTCTAGGTTTTATGTATCTATGCTTTATTACTTTCTTTTTTTTTTTTAAACATAATATCTAAAAGAAATATGACCATCCAAAAATCGCGCTACTTTCTTGTTTTCTTTAGATGAACTTGCAGCGTATATCAAAGGAAAGGTTTTACCGAAAAAGAAAGTAATAGAAACTATAAAATAGATGATGAGCCATATAATAGAAGATGAGCTATATAATAGAACTTTTACGCTATATATTAAATGAAGAGTATCTACATATACTCTTCATCTATTAAATGGCGTAAATTTTTTTATATCTGTTTAATATTTTTGCGAAGAAAAGAGCGGACTACAAAACGTCTTATTTTCAAAGAATTAGTAAATGAAATCTGCCTCAACTATATATTTGTCCCTTGCAATACGGCGCTCGGGAATAGGTATAGCATGAGCATAGCAATACCTAAGGCAAATACCTAAATTACGGCTGTAGCTAACCCCTGATTGACCCCTATATGGGAACATACTTAGGTACTAAGTACAACACTTTACGATAGTGACATTTTAAAGTACTATTGTACTTTAAAATGTCACTATCGTAAAGTGTTGTTCTCAGTTCAATGCACGGGTCAATAATAATGACCAACACTTGTATTTTTGCTCAGGTTTTTGGGTGTTAATTAACACTATTATCTCAAATATTTAACAAATTATCTTCACAAAATTTACAGTCATAAAACCATTATAAATATTGACATAATGCAATTTTTAAACGAATTACAGATTAACACATACCTCAATTTAGAAGCGTAGGAAGAAGATAAATTAAAGCCATAAAGAGATAGGCACTTAAATCTTCTTCTTCTTCTTTCTTTTTAGGGTTTCGTACAAACCCTTATAGGATCACTCCGGTGTTTGTCTGTCTGTCTGTCCGTCTGTCAAACTTTTTTTACTCAGCAACGGCTGAAGGTATCGTCTTGAAACTCATACCAAATGTAGATCTACGCGGTCCCTTGCTGCAAAAAATACAATCAACCTTTTACCTCTACGCATTTAAAAGATATAACCGAATTAAATTTAAATTTAAAAGATATATCCGTATTCTGGTACCCATAACACAAGCGTAATAAGCTTAGCTTGGGACCAGAGGACGTTGTGTGAAATGTCTGTGAATATTTATTATTATTATTATTAATTACGACCATTTTTAAGAATTTTCGACTTATGCTAGGGAATCAAAATTCACAGGTTACTTCCCGTTGCCCTAGAGCCTTGAAATTTGGCATAGATCAAGTCCATACAGGCTGACTTTGCAAGGTGTTGTCAAATTTTTTAAATTTAAAGCTCTATAGAACAATACTAAAATACGTCTTTGTAGTAACTATTTGTAAGCGTAGTATTTTTTAAAAAAAAAACTATTCAAAATGTCCTTAAAAGTAACTCAACAAAGAGACACCGCGTGCGCCGTCATTCATCAGAGACCAGAGCCAAAAACGACCTTATGTAGACCACATAACGACAAGCGCGCCAACAAGTTCTTATGCAGTGCACATACGGTGCAATTTTATCAACACGCCACCGGTCAATGACCCTTCAATAAACACTGGTCCTACAATCACATTTCCGATAATGCCGGCCCAAACATTAACACTAAACCGGACTTGGTGGTAACTACTTTTGATAACATGAGGATTACTTAGAGCCCAATAATGTTCATTTTTACTGTTGTAAATTTCAAGGCGCGTAAACAATGCTTCGTCCGTCCACAGTATGTTATTGTTCGCAAGTAACCACTCACAAAAACGTATTCGGGTGGGACCATCACCGTCGTGTAAGTCCTGCACGCATTGGTAATGGCATGGGTGATAATTATTTGAGTTTAAAAGCTTCCAAACGTAGTATTGGGCCACGTTAAAACGTCGCGCTGCCTCGCGTGTGCTAGCACACGGATTTCGCTCAAAAAATTCAATTACTGTATCGTCAAGTGTTGGTGAAATTTGATTATGACCACCGCCACCAATTGCGTGTGAAGGAGTAGTGAATTGTCCGAAATCCAGTAAATTTTGATTCGCAGCTAAAATTATGGCCCTGGAAAGTACAGTCGAGGTGATTCCTCGACGTTGTAAACGGGGTAAACTATCACTACGGTAAAGTCTTTGCGCACCACGTAAACTTTCTCCACTAAGTATATAGCAACGCACCATATCATATCGTTCGGCATGTGAAAAAAATTTTTTTTTGTTCTTTACGTAAATCGATTAAGTTACTGATTCAGAGTCGCTCCTAAAAATTTGGCAACACCTTGCAAAGTCACCCTGTATAGTGCTGATATAGGGAAAAATCCAAAAACTTATAATTTGTCATCACATCACAAGTAAAAAAGTGTTTATACCAAGTTTATACCAACTTATGAAGTAGCTGAAATGTAGGCGATTCCCTATATTTCAACTACAAAATTAAGTTGGTGAGTTGTTTTGAGTTTAATTAAATGATTATTTGAATGCAGTTACTTATGTTTAAATGTCTAGTAGGTACGAAACCCTAAGTGTGTAAGTTTACCTCGCTCTTGACAGGTTGCCATTATTAAAAAAACGCATGTTATATAAAACCAATAAACCCCAACCATTCGGATATGGCCGTATGGCACATCTTGGGTTTTCTGAAAGCGTAACAACAAGTTCCTAAAGAATAGGTAGATATTTGTACATAAGTACCTACATAGTCTCAATTTTAAACCGAAATTGTTGCTCTTTCACAAAAAGTATTGCATGGATGTTATTAAAAAATTGCAGATATGTATATACTAATATTACAAAGCTGAAAAATATGTTTGATTTTAAAAATTCTTTCAATATTTGATAGTTCATAAATCGAGTAATGCTATAGGCTATATAGCATCAGGCTGCGACCAATAGGAACGAAGCATCAGTGAAATATGCTGCAAAAACGTAAAAAGAATTCTGAAATTATTTTTCCGTTTACGTACCCATTCCACGCGTACGAAGTCGCGGGCAACAGCTAGTATATATTAAAATAAGTCACAAGCGTAAACTGTTGTCACTCCTAATTCCTATTCATCCACCTCTCTTTCATGGCCTATAGATAATTAAGTATTCTTCCTCACCTCAAGTACAAACGTCAGTGTAGGACTTATGCATAAGTTAGGCCAATGTAATGAAATCCAAATTATATACTATATTATGTACCGAAATTTTATAAATGGTCGAATATTACGAATTCCAGATATTCCACGGCCGCACCAATACGTCACAACACTAAGTCTTCGACACACAGCATTCCTCCATAGCAACGGTTACAATTTTAGACCTCAGCAGTTTAGCCCACCAGAACCGATGCCAGATTTCTCGGCACATTTCGGAGAAGACACCAAAGTTTATACATTTAGTAATACCATTGATTCTAGTCCAAGTTGGAATAATAGTAAGTATTTGATGCTTCTTAATTCTACGGGTATAATAAGATTCTAGAATGGAGCTAGATCTATGTGGTGACGGACTCCTCAGGTTGTTGTAATGTAAGGGCCAGCTAAGAGAAAACATCCGTAAGAACCCTAATCTAAATCCTTTGCCAACACGCAGTCAGCGCGGCGCAGCAAATTAGACCAGATACCCTTCCGACGTGGTGGAGACCCGTGCCCCAATAGTGCGACATGAATGGGCAGAGGTGATGAATAATAGAACTAATTATAAGACGCGATTTCATTCGTTCATGGTAATGGTCATAATTATATTATGCGTAACGAGTTATTGTCGTGAGGTGGTTATTATTCCTTCATTTCTTTTATGGGGCTTTAAGCTAAATATTTTCTGGTCTAGCAAGTTTCGTACCGCCATAGTCATTTGCATATTTTCTTTCTTAAATAGTAGGTATATTAAATAATTGAAGTCAAAACCAAAGACCTTTTAGGAATTTCCGATGGAGCAATAATGAATTGGTACCTACGAATCATCTCTTAAACTACTTTAGGCAATTTTTAAGTTAACTTAATTTATAACAAAGTATGTTTAGGTAATCAGTAATAACCATAAAAGCATTATACTTATACTTTAATCCTTTTATTTTTATTCTTAATCGGGGCTCCTGATCAAAAGTTGTCTTTGATTGTATACGTATATCGAATGACAAAAGAAGGGGCAATATTCATTGATGGTGGGTCCCAATATTGCACGTTACATAATCCATTAATTGTCTGTTTGGCGGTGGTACTAATTCTTAACAATCACCGATAATATCATTTGACGAAATCATATGTATATACCATTCCAATCACATTAGAATAAAAAATAAATTACAGGATACATTACTTCCTTCTACATAGTGAATTCATCAAAGCCGCATATGCAACATACTCGACCAGTATACAAGCCAAACAGACCACTTTACGAGCAGCCAGTCACCAGACCATCAAGACCATCTCGTCCTTTCAAACCTCCTACACCAGTGTATGAAGAACATAATCAATATGATCAGACTTACGATCCTAATCCACAAAGGCCAGAATATGACAGGAATCAGGATAGACCAGTCTTCCAACAGCCTGATCCACTACCGATGTATGAAGAACCAGCAACCAAACCGCCAAGACCAGTCCAGGTTCCTATACCAGCGACTACTGCAAGGTAAGAATATTAAATCAATTTGTACCATATTTCTATCATATCACACATGTCCTGTTCTTGCTTTGAAGGGCCCTGTATTGAAATGCGATGAAGGACTTAAAGCAACTGTATTTTTTTATTTAACACGCTTTTATAAGTTCAGTATGTATCTATCAATGTATTAATCTATGTAACGGAATCTTTGAAAGTGATTTTCACCCACTTGCAGTAGTCGGATTGATCTGAAATTTTGCACATTTATCAAGGACCGATGACAATGTAATATTCAGGAGGGGAAAAAAAAATAATTAGGATTTTTAAGCGTGTTTTTTAGTTTTTGGACTATATAGATTATTCTACAAACTTTTCTTCAATACCTACGCCTGGGGCCCTTTCTGTTTAGCAGGTCCGTATCATTATGCAGCTAATATTGCGGTAGCCACGCCTGAGGTTCTCTACTGGATAACTACTGGATACTGTAATGAATGCCTATTCTATCCGTCTGTCCTTTAAGTTCTTCTTTCTTCACGTATTTAAATTAGCATGCCACAAGTACAGTGTTGAATGAAATTATTAGATTAATGAAGGGTAGGATTGAAGAGAACAATATTTTATAGAGTACCTACTAATTGGTCCACATAGTAAACAGAGAAGCATAGAAGAGGAGCAGAAATGACTTTGAAGTTTAAATATAGAACATTATATTTTTCAGACCTGTGTATCAACCGCCTCCTGCTCAAACTATCACCGAATGTGGTCTGATATCTGGTGGCAATGAGAAACTTCCTCTCATCTATAACGGCAATTCTTACTCCAGAGGTGACCTGCCGTGGCTGGTTGCGATCTATAGGAATAGCGAAGGTGCTCTTAGTTTTATTTGTGGGGGCACGCTGGTCTCTGACAGGCATGTGGTCACTGGTAAGATTTTTCCTATTAATAAATGTAAAAACTGTACTTAATTAAGTTTTATAAGGACGTTTGTTGCGCGCAAACTACTTATTGTGTGGATCATGACATGATGAATTTTACAGTTTAAAAAAAATAATATTATAATACATCTTATAATACATAGAAAACACCCAAACGCAGTACAAACATAAAATTTTCTATGACATTTATAAATATCACACAAATAATTGTCCTAAGCGGGTATCGAACCCGCGACCTCGTGATCGGCAGTCAATTACATAAACCACTCCACCACGAAGCCCGAAAAAAAGTGAATAAAAAGAAAGAAAAGAAAGAATATAAAAGTTTTGTTTTTAACTCAAGGCATAATATCTTTTTTACTTATTATATAACAAAGTCGTTATTTTTGTACGAGCTTATATCTTCAAAAGTACGCAACAGATTTTGGTGCGGTTTTTTAATAGATGGAATGGTTCAAGAGGACGTGTTTTTGGTATAATTTGTTAATGTTTGGTACATATTAGGGGAGGGAGGAACCTCACCATGTGGTGACGGAATCTCCGTGTGGTGACGGAATAAGAATACAAGTGTCACCATCCCATCTCTTCCCAAGGATGCTGTAAAAGCCAGCTAAGGGATATTGCACACATATAACATCCGCTGTGAGAGACGGAAATCTCGAAAATAAACCATGTGCCAACACGCCTGGTCATCGCGGCACAGTAGACCATAATCCCTTCCAAAGTGGAGGACGCCCGTGCCCTACAGTGGGACGTAAATGGGCTGGAGAAAGAGAAAGAGGAGAGGGAGGACATAAAAACTATAAACGCAGGTGAAGTCGCGGGCATTAGCGAGTAAAATAACAAAATACAGATTTACAATTGCTTATTTTTACAATTCCAGCCGCTCATTGCATGCAGTTAAGATCAGAGATCACTTCGGTTAGAGACGTGGTGGTGAAGGTTGGAGTACACAATCTTAATGACTGGGGTGATGACATCACAGTCACAAGGAGTCTCATGTCTGCTTATATACACGAGAGCTATAATAGCTCTACATTGGAAAGTAAGTCACCGAGTAGATAGACACAGTTTACAAAGTGCCCATTATTTTCCTCAAGAAATTAATTGGGTATTTTTTAAAAATAAAAGTTCAATCGGCTTCTTGAGACCACCTGGATAGGCTACTCTTTGATTATTTAAACTAACCCGC
Source organism: Orgyia antiqua (assembly GCA_916999025.1). Taxonomy (NCBI): domain Eukaryota; kingdom Metazoa; phylum Arthropoda; class Insecta; order Lepidoptera; family Erebidae; genus Orgyia; species Orgyia antiqua. Next base: position 21,807,550 of record OU779869.1, read on the forward strand.
CTTTTAAATTTGAGGGTTATCCCCAATTTCTTAGAAGGTAACCATCAGATCCTGACCTGGTGCCAATGGAACAACATGGGAAGCACCAGTTTTCAAATAAAAAGAGAATCATTGAAATCGCTTCACTCATTTAAAAGTTATGAACTCCTAAAGAGTATGATTGATAGTCATTATCCTCTTACCTAGAAGATTTTACGTACTTTAGTTACCTCTCTCTTACAAGACTGAAATTCAAATATAGACTTATCAGAGACTATGAATGAGTCCGTGTCTTTATCGCCAGTGTGGTAACAGATTAAGAATACAAGTGTCACCACCCCATTTCTTTCCCAGAGTACTGTAAGGGCCAGCGAAGGGGCAATACAAGTATTTAATATCTACTGTGAGAGACGGAAAACTCGAAAATAAATCCTGTGCCAACCCGCCTGGTTAGCGCGTTACCGTAGTCCCTCCCAAAGCGGAGAGGCCCGTGCTCAGTACTGCTCAGCAGTGGGACGTGAATATGCTAGAGAGGAGAGGAATACTTAGTCAGTACAAGCCGCTTAATCTCAAATAAATAATTTACAGATGACATCTTAGTAGTAACACTAAATAAACGTGTTGAATTCAATACATACATCAGAGCAGCCTGCTTGTGGAGTGGCAACACAGAACTGTCGCGTATTGTGGGAGCTTCGGGTGTTGTGAGTATTCTTTTCAACATAATTTTATAAATAAATGTTCATGGACATTTCACACAACGTCTTTTGGTCCTAAGCTAAGCTTATATAATTATGCTTGTGTCATGGATACCAGATTACGGAAGAATACATAAACTACTTTTCTTTTGTAAATACATACTTATAATACATAGAAATACCCAAACGCAATGCAAACATTTGTATGTCACTTATAAATGTCACACAAATGATTGTCCCGAGCGGGAATCGAACCCGCGACCTCGTGATCGGCAGTCCGTTACATGAACAACTCAATCAGGCCCGTCGAATTATTCCAGAATAGCTGTGGCCCGCGACATTAGACAATTTTCCCCGTCTTTACAACATTTTTCACTGCTGCTTCGCTCCTACTAGTCGCAGCGTGACGCCTAAAGCCTTCCTCGATAAATGTACTTTTCAACATTAAAATAATTATTTAAACTAGACCAGCGGTTCCTGAGATTAGCACGTTCAAACAAACGAACCCTTCAGCTTAATAATATTAGTATAGATTTGTGACCATACACATCCTTGGCTTGGAAGTTAATGAAGCCATCTCATCAGCCTTACTCCATCCACTGCTAGATCTTCATAGAAGGAGGCAACGCGCGTTTCTATGTCGCTTGATTTATATGAGTTTTTGCTAACATAGGTCTAGATGCAAATAACGCAAGACCGCGCGTTGTGGCGTTCTATGGGGGAGTTTTAAGCAGTAGAGGGAAAAAGGCTGATGGATGGATGAAAGGGTAACATGATTGTGTGTGTAACATAGTATAGGTTCTCCTTGTCTGGGGTCACTCTATTTTCGTTTGGCTTAAAAGTATCTTGAACTGAATCCTTTTATTTATTTTTTTGCTGTTAAGTAAGTACTTAGCATAACAATTAATGTTTTTCCACACTTTTGTTATACCTTTTTGGCTTTTTTCAGGTTGGTGGCTGGGGAGATCAAGGTTTAAACAATGGTAGACCTGGTGAGCCTCAGATGGTGCGTCTGCCTATTGTTAGCACTGCGGTATGCCGCGCTAGTAATCCTGACTTCCATCAGATCACCTTTACCTCCACATTTTGTGCAGGTGTGTAGTTAACTTTAAGGATAATATACAATGCTAAAATGCAAAAACCATGCTTTAGAACCCAATAATTTACTAAATCTAATCTTTTCACATTATTGTTTCGCTGTTTTAAATATTGTAGGAAACGGTTTTAAGATACACGGGTCCAAGTTAGGAACTACATATTTTGAGATTAACGGCTGCTACAATTACCCGAGAAGGGTTCACGTCAGATAAACGGCCAGTAGTGTAAGTCAGAACTGTAACATGAATACATGTTACGCTGACCCAAAACGACGAGTTAAGGCCAAGAGAATGTTGACGGCTGTTACAATGAATAGATTATATTTATTTCCAGGTGACCGCAAAGGCTCAGGACCTTGTAGAGGTGACTCTGGAGGTGGTTTATATCTTCTGGACAATGGAAAATGGCGGTTACGAGGCGTAGTATCAATAGCTTTACGTCCTAGTAATGGTTTATCGACCTGTGATCTGAGTCAATACGTAGTTTTCACAGATACAGCACAATATTTATCATGGATTAGAAAAATTATGACAGAACCTTATTTTGATTAAATTTGTAAATATATTATTTAAGACTGGAGATCGCAGTTCTTTTTTTGCATTAGCCGCTATCCCTGTGGTAACGGATTCAGATTAAAAGTCTTACCACCCCATTTCCTCCCGAGGGTGCTGTACGAGCTAGCTAGGATATAGTTACAAGATAGTCTCTGTCAGAGACGGAAAACTCGAAAATAAACCCTATGCCAACACTCCTGCTCGGCGCGGCACTGTATACCTTAATCCCTCCCAAAGTGGAGGAGGTCCTTACCCAACAGTGGAACGTAGTAGGTTCGAGAGGGAGAGAGCGAGTCGTGTAGCCAGAAACTAGTTTCGGGGAAGGTTTTCTATTCTATGCAATTTTTTTTGGGGTCGAAACCTTTATCTTGCAACAAAATTTATCTAAAATAGTGTCAATACTCAATATCAACTATATTACTGAGTTTTGGCGCTATTTTATTATATTCAACAGTGTAACTGTGAGTTATGTATGTGTTGTGGGTTCGATTTTCGTTTCCTTTATTTTTTTTATGTATCTATCTCAAAATGACCCGTATTTTTTATATTTGGCAACAATTTTTCTCTAACAGCTTTTGTTTTTGAGTTATAGCTAACTCATTTACTACTTTCATCTACATTTGCGTTTTTTATTGGAAACTGCAATATATTTTGTTACTGTTTTCGATATGGCTTCGTCAAGAAAATATTGTGTGCCTAATCCCGATTCCTTTTGCTATTTAGTGAATATGTATTTGCAAAATATCGAAAACCTATATATCGGACTTTGTCAAAACTGCGTATCATCAATAGGTACTAAATTGTGTAATCAGGACATGCCGTGGGTTCATCATATTGTATGCCAAACATGTGTCGTATGTCTACGATTGTGGTCCATTTAAAAAAAAAATGCAGTAATGTTCTGAACACCCATGATTTGGCGAGAACCTCAATACCGTCATGACTACTGCTACTTCGCGTTGTGAAAATAAAACGACTATGTGGAGCTTGATGAGGCCATGCTATCGAACTTGAAAGAACAAAGGTGCAAAATGAGCATAAAAATCCACTTCCTGCACTTGCATTTAGACCGATTTCCACAAAATCTGGGTGATTACAGTGAAGAGCAGGGTGAAAGACTCCACCAGATTCTTCGGACAATGGAAGAGCGTTATCAGGAGCGTTGGGACTCACATATGATGGCAGACTACTGCTGGAGTTTGCAACGAGATCTACCTGAAGTCTTTCATTCAAGGAAATCCTATAAAAGATCATTTCATTCTATGTAATAAAAAAATTGTTTACATAATGCATTAATTTTCTGTATTTTTTGTCAAAATAATAAAACTGTATATTTAGAAAGAAAGAAAGAAGAAAGAAAGAAACGTTTATTACTGCCTTTCAAAACACATACAATAAGTAAGCACAAACAGGTATTATATAGTAGGTAGGTATTAACACTAGGTTTTGTTCACAAGCTGAAGCATGTGCCCTCAGGCGGCAGTAACTAGGTGTCCATTTCAGCATAATTATGCTAGGTCACAGGACCTAGCGCTGGTTTTCAAATGGACCCTACTACGAATGATGTCACCGATATCAATAAGTATATAATATTTCAAAAAGTAAAGCTGTTAGCAATCTTCTAGTACTTTTTTCATAATCAGGGCCATAAAAATACCTAATAATAGAGAAAAAAATAAAGGAAACAAAACTTGTGTTGAGCAGTGTTATTATTTTATAAAATCCTAATCCTATATTATAAATGTGAAAGTTTGTTAGTTTGGCTGTTTGTTATATACCCTTTCACGCAAATACTACTGAATAGATTTTAATGAAAATTTACAATAATATACAAATAATGTAGCTTAAACATCAGAATAACATGTAGGCTACTCTTTATCCCGAAAGAATCCAATGTTCCCGTGAGATAAGATGTTTTTATCCTTTTTACCGCGGGTAACACCGCGGGGCACAGTCTGTATATATTATTAAGAAAAATCAAAAATGTACAATTTCTATTCCCTCTGAGCACCTAACGCCATCTGCCGTAGTTTTCCTTTAGCAACCTTTCCTGTGGATGTTAGTGGAAGTTCATTCATGAAAATCACTCCACCACGAAGCTGCTGCGTTTCTGATAGTTTATCTGTAAGATAAAAGGATTATTTTTCATTTGATTCAGCTACGCTTAGCAGCGTATTCAGTGATACATTTTTATATTAAGTACCTACCACAGATTACTATATATGTATAAGTCAGGTACCTACTAGCTGACCCGCCAAACGTTGTTTTGCCATACAAATGTACAACAACCCTTATCACTGTGGTGGACAACCCTTATCACTTAGGGGTATAAAAAATAGATAGTAGCCGATTCTCAGACCTACTGAACATGCATAAAAAATTTCATAAGAATCGGTCAAGCCGTTTCGAAGGAGTATGGGAACGTATTTTATATATTAGAGATAATTAGAATACTGAACTCCGATGGTGGTCCGTGTGGTGACGGATTAAGAATACAAGTGTTACCAACCCATTTCTTTCCCAGAGTGCTGTAAGAGCCAGCTGAAGGGACAATATAAGCAGTTAATGTCTACTGTGAGAGATGAAAAATTCGAAACTAAACCGTATGCCAACACGCCTGGGCCCCAAGTCCGGTAAATGAATTGTGTCACAATGGTAGCTCAATGGCACATTATAACCTCAAAAAATTAACAATAGACCACCAAACTTGACAAAATTCGCCACTATGCAATCAACAAATGCAATAACTGATTGCTTAGTGGCGAATTTTATCAAGTTTGGTAGTCTACTGTTAATTTTTTGTTACAAATGATACCATTCAATTAAACTTTCACTGAGCATTGAATAGCGGACTTGACCACGTGGTTGGCGAGGCAAAGTAGATAATAATTCCTCCCAAAGTGGAGGAGGCCCGTGCCCTGCAGTTCAACGTTAATAGGCTGGAGAGAGAGAGAGAGGGAACTCACTAGCAACTATATCCTTGATATCCTGTGCTGAGACATTCACCCCAGGTTTCCTCACGATACAGGCTACAGGATGCTCCCCATCTTCTTCGTGAGGGATGCTTGTGACACTTACATCCTGGACACCAGGGTGCTCACGAATCACAGTTTCCACTTCCACTGGGATTACCTGAAAGGAATATTATTATGCTATAGCAAGATTATAGCTATTCTTAATTGACAGCTTACAGCTATACTTTACTTATGGCGTTAATTTAGTAACACCAAGTTTGCTGCGTTACTGAAATAATTAATAACATTATGATATTAAGTATATGAGAATAGGGAGGAGAAAGACAGTTTAAAATTTAGAATGTGCGATTATATTACTTTATAGTCCAACAAAGCTCTTTAACTTAAAGCCGTTATGGTCAAAGACAATCTCTAAATATCGAAAAGATGTACTGAAACTTTAACCCAGATAAAAGAGGATCTTATTATTAATTTTAGTACCTACTGATTTATGTCTATTCGTAATATGAGCCCAAGCAAGTTTATAATTAATAGAAAAGTTACCTGGTAGTTTCGACACTTGATAAGCATGCTGAGCCTTTCAACAAAGTAATAGTTCCCGTTTTCATCCTTGTAGAGTAAGTCTCCTGTTTTGTACCAGCCATCCTTTGTAAACACCATCGCTGTCTCTTTAGGATTTTTGTAATATTCCTGATAAATATAAATATGCACTCATATACATTAAATAAATCTCATGTTATTCGGTGTGGTTTCGTTTGAACAACATGTACATTTCTGTTTCTTAGAACAACGTGTTGTAAAGAAGTATCAAAAAATAGTATTTTTTTATATTTCTTTTCTCTTCTCTCTTTCTTTTCTGTCCAACTTTACGAAAACAGTATAGTTATCGTAAAGTCGGACACTGGTTCCTACAAATATGGGACATTTTATTTCATTCTGTTTTAAAAACGGAAAATAAAATTATTCATAATTTCAGATCAATTTGATTGTTGCAAGTTGGTGAAAATCGCTTTCAAAGATTCCGTTACATAGGTTAATACATTGATAGACGATCTATCTCGGTACGTAGTACCGAGCTTATAGAAACATATAATTAAAAAACTGGGGCCCCCCAAAATAAACTAAATCCAATAAATTAAACAGATTTGATCAGTAATACTAAAATCACAGTCATGCTTCAGAAAAATGTAGAGAGCCGTACTTACACTAAAGCTAGCACCTTTTGTCCATATCTCTCCCTTCACAAACGGTTCTGTTATTTCCTTTTCTGTATCTGGATCCACCAACTATATTTCGATTTAAAATAAAATAATTACCACATATATAGGTACTCTAACACTTGCGCGGCTCATTTATTCAAATTAAACCACTTTTTACGCATTTAGACGCGTATAATGGTTCGGTATCAGTCGGGTTTAAATTTAAACCAAAAATATGCATACTGAAATCATAAATCATAGTGATGCAGAATACGTCTATTTGTGTCTACGCAGAATAAACTGAATTTTATTTTTTAAAGTTATTTTAGAGTTTAAGCCAATAAAGGTTAAAGTTTAGCTTTCAGCAGCTCCCTGTGATCCTGACGATATCAGAAAACTTGTTTAGAGCCGCTCTACGCCGCGTCTTCGTTTAACACTTAATTCTAGGTAGATATAACTTAGAATAGAATACCTAGGCACTTTTATTCATTAACGTTCTATGATAATAACTTAACTATAAGTCTACGCGGACACATGGCTATTTCATAGATTTGCAAGTCATTTCATTGCAAGGCATTCGACAGACGTAGAGTTCGGTCTCATGTATGACCCTGAATGATATTTTTCATTTTTAATGTGTTATTCATCATTGTAGTATTGTACTCGTACACAATACACACACATGCAGACCAAGGTAAGAGCGCGGCGTAATTAAAACCATGCATCAACGCCTCTCCGTAAATTATGTAAGGACATCAGCGCTTCACACAATACTTATTAGGATGATTTTCCAATTACACCACAAGAGCGCATTATGCAGCACAATGCTCAACGTTGAGTGTTCCAACTACAGCAACGCATCGCACAATCGAGCACTCTCAAAAGTGATGCGTGCAATCCATACCAACTTCAGCGACAGAAAATTAACAAGTATTTTTTCTTTAAATTGGCATTGATTGAAATTTTATTTATATATTATCCTTAATAATATTATTTACTGTTAAAAAATTTTTTAAGGCTTTCGTTTCGTCGGAGTTTTCTGGAAGTAATCAAAGTTAATTCAAGCTGTGTTAAAATAAAAATATAAGTATGGATGAAGGTACAAACACTGACTTTTTTTTATATTCCACACTTATAATGTGAATACAATTTTATTTTAGTATTTTCTTTTTCTACACTGAACTTAGCGTGCTCTGCTGGTGCATTTGAAAACTAATTCACGTTCCATTCCAATTAAGCGTCAGCATAGTTTAGCATTTTGCGCACTGAGTCGCATTATGCTCTGCAATTGGAAAACCAGCAAGGATAGATGTGTGAAGCGCTGCCTAGCGATGCATGCTGTCATTTGTTATAGGTATACCAAATACAGTAATCATTTTCAAAGATATCAATACAAAGGAACTTGCGAAGTCGAAGTCCGTGTTTTGATGGAGTAAAAATACAAAAGTCATACCATTTCATAATAAAGGGTGCTGTAAAAGCCAGCCAAAGGATATTATAAGCTAATATCATCCTTTGTGAGAGACAGAAACCTCGCAACTAAACTTTGTCCCAACACGCCTGGTCAGTGCGGCATAGTAGACCAAATTACTCTTTCAAAGTGGAGGCGGCTCGTGCTCAGCACTGGCACGTGGGCTAGAGAGAGAGCGTACGTTCGAAACTAACACAATGTGTAACACCTTAACATGTCATGTTAAGGTATATGCAGCTGTCAATGAAGCATTTTGTATACTGCCTAGGGTACTAACCTTTACAACTTGCCAATTGTCATCTGCTATACCGCAATTGCCTAAAGGTCCAGTACGATTTGGTAACAGAACTGGGCCCACGTTCTCCGTCTGACCATATACTTCTGTGAGGGTGGCATCTGGTCGTAAGCGTTTCTGCAAACAAAGTGGAAAAAATACGAAAGATGATAAACTACCTACGAATAAAAGACCAAACTCAATGCGGCAATTGTTCTTGAACGAATGTTTGTTAGCGATAAACGCTAACAATAGCCAAGAAATAAAATAATTGATTCTTTGTTGTCTGGCTTCCTTGTTTAGAATGAAAAGACGTGTTGCTAATTCCATAGCATCTGGTCATTGAGTTTTTCCAGTAGTTACATTTCAAAACGCTTCTTTTCAGCATACATATAAATTAAACGCTCTAAACTCACCATTAATTCCATATTCATATCTGCGCCAAATATAGATCCTCCAACTAAGATATTATCAAAGCAAGTGAAATCACAGTATTTATCAGTTTTGAGGATGGTTGTTAGAAGACTGGGCGATAGAGGTACACATACCGGCTGAAACATTAAAATGTTAAAGTCAATGTGAAGACCTAGAGCGTGTATAAGTATTTACTAGTTTTTAGGGTTTTGTATCAAAAGGGAAAAAGTGACCTTATAACTGACTTTGCGCTGTCTGGAAGGGTGATAGCAAGAGAGCTGAAAATTAACTGTTTATAAAAGTAAAGTAAAAGTAAAATATTCTTTATTGTACACCATAATGATTTACAAAGCTTACATAACAGACATAATATAAGTGAATATACTATAGTAGCAGTAATACAATATACAAATACATACATAACATACATATATATGTATACTTAAATACATATTTTAACGTATGTTTTATGTATATAACGTATATTTTAACATAATTTAAAAATAATTTTTGTGTTTATCGGTTGATATAGTTTATCAGTTGTTGTTAGCTTGGGACCAGAGGACGTTGTGTGAAATGTCCATGAATATTTATTTATTTATTTATTTATTTATACTACAAAAATAAATACTCATGATCATCATTCTACCCTTAGCCTGTTTTTTGTTATTTGGTGTCGATATGACGAATATATTATGGTAATAACGATAGGGAACCCTTCGTGTGTGAGTCCAATTCGTACTTAACCAGTTTTATACCCTTGGCTTCTTACGTGTCGAATTGGGACCTTGGAAAAATCCATGAAAGCAGTATTATTTTTTAATGCAAGTACAAACATACAGACCGATTAAAGCGTAAAAGAGTCCCTGTATTAGATTAAGATGTTATTGTACTTAGTTACCTTATACTTATTAATTATATTAATAACATGATCCGGCGTAGGTTGTGCTGATGTCATGACTTTAGTCAAGTGCATAACAGGAAAAACAATTATATTTAAGTATGATGAAATCCACTGCACGGGAGAAAAATGTAGACCCATTTTGTAATCAGTGAACCTGGAATTATAAGAGTATATGTCATATTTTCTACTGTGATGAGTAAATATAATAATGAACACTGGTTTTTATAACTCTAACTTCAAGGTACTCTCTTAGGGCCGAGATTCTTTAATTTTGTTTCAATTTGACATGTGGTCCCAGCAAGGTACAATAGCATATTTTCTCCTAGCTAGAGTCTTCCATAATTTTCAAAATTCCATAGCTGTAAAAATATTTAGTTTACTTATCATAGAAAGCAATTAAGTTGGTGTATTATATTGGTGTACAAGGGATCAGTACTTTTACTGATCCCTTGTAACTTTTTTATCATCAGGGAGACAGACAAAAAGCAATACTATCATCTCCCCATATCTTGTCTGCGGTCGGAAGAACTGACTGAAAGAATCACGTCGAAGGACACCTCCGTATATACCCGAGGAGGATAAAATCTCCGTATATACCCGAGGAGGTCGTAATTATTGGCCTAAATGCGCTGTAACATGGAGACATGGAGATGTGATAAGGGCAGAATAATGATGAAGATGATGATTTTCTTAATACACAGCTACAGCGAAAAAGTAACCCGCATGCAAACTTTCAGATCTAGCTTTAATAAATTCCTTCATATTACGTGAAGAAGGGCAATTAAAATTTCATGTCCATACTTTCCTTCAGGATTTCCAGCTAACATCTTTTGAATCTCAGTAATCTTGTCTAACACCGTCTTATGTTTCATGGCAGCTAGTTTTAAGACTCCAGTTGTGCCCCCCGTGCTTATCACCCAAGCGTAGACTTTACCCAAATCAAAGTCTAAGGGTCTGCAATAACAAAATAGGGTTTTGATCAAACAAAATATCTTCTTATTTTTGTTAATGGGCGTTAATTTCATACTTTAATGGGTTGGAGAGAGAGATAGTGAATATTCTAATATTTAGCACGGGGCTCGTCAATTTTGGGAGGTTATCTGATCTACTCAAGTCACATTTATAAGGTACTAGCTGTTGCCCGCAACTTCGTACGCGTGCTTTTTATAAAACAACTAGCTGTCCCGGCAAACGTTTTGCCATACTAAAAAAAAAAGGTTTGAAAAATAGATGTTGGCCGATTCTCAGACCTACTGAATATGCATGTGAAATTTCATAAAGATCGGTCTAGCCGTTTCGGAAGAGTACGGTAACTAGCACTGTGACACGTGAATTTTATATATAAGATTTCTAAATAAATTATATAAAAAGCCCACTTGTTGAACCACTCTATCTATTAAAGAAAACCGCATTAAAATCCGTTGCGTAGTTTAGAAGATTTAAGCTCACATAGGGACATACACACAAAAATCACAACTTCGTTTTATAATAAGTAAAGATGTTGGCAAAGGGTTCAGTTTCGAAAGTGTTGTGTGTTGTTTTGCTTATATTGTCACTCAGTTCTCTAAGAAAAGAAAGTGATGGTGGACCTACGTAAATTCGCCGTCCTCGTTACAATCGTTATACTCTTCTATGAACTTTTTCATAGAATGCTCGCCATCATCGAAGCAAATCAGTTTCGTCTCAAGCTGCAAATCCATAATAACTTTGGAGTAGTCCTCAAACTGTTCCCTTTGACAAAACGCAACTCTTGGCGATGACACCTTGAAGTGAGATTTTATTTCAGCTGTAAAAATATTTAGTTTTACAATATTAAGGATAAGTAAAATAATGTTGAGTTTATGGCATCGTAATATTAAACATCACATCATCTTCATCATCATCTATGGCAGAGCTGTCGAAACAAGATGGAACAGGACGGAAAACTGAAATAAGGTGCAGTGGTAGTTTTTTACCAAGGGTGGACAAAATATACAAAAATGACGATTAATACTTAGTGCTTTCCAAAAATGCAGAATTAAGAATTCACTTTGTATCATCTTCGATAAAAATATAAGCGCTAATCCAACCTTATTGTTATTACAATACATACTCATGGTAATAAATAGTCTAGAGTTGGAGAAATCGAAAAACAGTCATAACCATAATTAAATCCTATACCAACTTATATGCCTGGTAGTACCTTGTGTCATACCCTCCCAATTTAAGAAGACCCGTGGAAATAATGAGATATGAATGAGCTAAGTAAACACAAACTTACTATATTTAAATAACGGATCCACTCCAGAGATTGGCATACCATTCAAATGGGCTGCGTGGAAAGGAATATCCAGGTCAAGATGATTTTTCCCGCCCAATGCTAGGACATCTCCAGGCTGAGAACCTAAACGTCGCATACATCTCGCCAATTGAATAGAGCGATGTAATACCGATGCATTCGTCTCACTTTTTTCTGTCGCTGCATCGATCTGTTGAATAATATACAGAAGTAGCTGCTGTTGGCTTGGAAATCAGGAATCATCTTTATTCGAATTAAAAAGTAGTTATTTCTCAGGCTCTAGCTAGACTTTAGATGTACTCGATTTTAGTTAAATCGACGATGACGGGCCTCGTGGTCTAGTGGTTCATATAACGGACTGCCGATCACGAGGTCTCGGGTTCGATTCCCGGTCAGGACAAATATTTGTGTGATGTTTTTAATTATCATACAAATGTTTGTACTGCGTCTGGGTGTTTACTATGTATTATAAGTATGTATTTACAAAAGAAAAGTAGTATATGTATTATATCCGTATTCTGGTACCCATAACACAAGCATATAAAGCTTAGCTTGGGACCAGAGGACGTTGTGTGAAATGTCCATGAATATTTATTTATTTATTTATTTAACTTCGTAGCTTTCCGTATCGTGACGGATTAAAAATACAAGTGTTACCACCCCACGTCGTCCATCAGTTATGTTACATCACTTTGCATATGTATAATTATATAACTAATAGATCACAATAACACATAGTATGTATAAAAATATCATCACGCTGAGAGCCAAGGAAAAGGGCTGAAACTATTAACAGTGGTAAAAAGGAGAGCATAAGTAAATAACATAAAGAAATAATGTTAGATATATTACGAAATTTTAATATTTAAAAAAAGTCTCCTTCTTACCTGGTATAAAGCATCAGGGTTGCTCCTCATAGAATCCAAGAACAAATGTCCGATATGATATTTTTCATTATCAAAGTCAAACGGCTTCATTTTGAATACCCAGTTCTTAATGTGATACTGTTTACAAACTAAACTATTATTACTCACATCGATCTTGAACTGTGGTCGGACACAAAATGAGAAGAGAATTGAAACACAACAGCTCGCTTATATAATTAAAACCAGGGTCTATTATGTTGTATGACGAGATTTTGCTCTTGCACACATGCTCAAATATGTATGTGTGCGTTGCTATTGTAGCAGTATTGCATAGGAAAAAATTTAAAAATTTTTGGTCTGGTCACACTGTCGCTTCAATGAGGCCGCCATTATCATAATATTTTGCTATTGACTTGTCTTGCTATTGAAAAAATCTTAGTAGTAAATAGTAAATAGCGAATTAGTTCTCCACATTTTGTAGTAATTTTAAGTAATTTGAACCGCAAATTTACGTTTTCGGAGTGCTATCTGTGTTTTGTATACGTGTATTTATACATTACTTACGATAGGACGTTTATAGTTAGTGTTTAATTACGAAAGGACGTTTTCTATATGTTGGTATTTTATTGTATTTATTATACCTACTAAGAGTTTACTTGCCTTTGCTTTCCCTAAAATGTCTGTAAATAACTATAGAAAGTGTGCGAAGTGTGGTAGAACTCGCATTGAAGACATGACGGTGACCTATCACAGGTTTCCAAATCCAGGAACTACCAATATTACGAAGTAAGTACCTACCTATAAATTTGTGTAAACTCATTTTGTTAGCGCAAACACAATAAAGTAAACTGATGTAAAGTTAATTATATATATGGTAGGTATGAGTTTCAACTTGATACCTTAGTGTTGGGAGTTGTGTTGTTGAGACATTTTTTTCCTTTTTTGTACGAAACCCTAATAACTATACTAATTTAGCCCTACACTCACTAACCCCTTGAGGTGTTATGTGAATAACATGTATTTTTAAATACAGCAAAAAAAGTGTTTACCACCAATGGGAAACGGATTTCCACGGTTGTGGGTTCAAACCCACAACCGTGGAAATCCATCCCCATGCTCTCTTAACCAATTGAGTTATTGTGGCACCCACCTATGATAACCAATTTCTTTACTTTATTTAATATATTACTGGGCCTACGGCATACAGTTATGGGGTGCTACATGTGTCTCTAATATAAATAAAATTCAAAGAACTCAGAATTATATACTGAAACAAATTGCTAACACACCCTGGTTCATAAGGAATGATGAGGTTCACGAACATCTGAATATGCCTACAGTGCGACGGGAAATAATGGCATACGCAAAGAAATATAAAGTTAGACTGGATGAGCACCCTAACCAGCTAGCGCAGCAACTAACACTACCGGACTGCTTCACTCGACTGAAGCGGCGCCGAACCCTAGATCTGGGCAATATGGACTACGCCAAAAAGTAATAAAGGTGGATACCCAATGGGGTATTCACCTAATTGTAAATAATACATAAAACACATCTGCTCATAGTCCAAGTGACTGATCGCATGATATACAAAAAAAAAAAAAAAATATATATATATATTAAGCAAAAGCAAAGCATGCCACGTGCAAAAATAACTAATAATTGTAGAATGTATATTTTCATAATTTTTTTTTTATTTCAGGGCTCGTGTGTGGGCTTTATATTGTTGGCCAAACAATGATTGGACTTCTGTTGAAGCTTTACGTGTACTCTATTGTAAAAACAAAGTTTTATGTGGAAGACACTTCACATCAACTCAATTTTATGATGACAAAAGACAAAAACTGTGTAAATTTGCTGTTCCTGATTCAACTGAAGTGGCAAAATTTTTAAATGACAAAGAAAATGTCTTTTATGAGGTAAATTATACACCACAGAATATGATGATACATGGATGGATCCACACAATGAATGCTATAGAAAAATTATGGAAAAAGTTAATTACGTTAGGTATTACTAGTCTTTGTACACGACGCCTTAATCAAGACTTGTTGGAAAATTGTTTCGGCTGCATTAGATACAGCTGTGGCTCAAACGACAATCCCACAGTACAGCAATTTATATCAGGTGTAAAAACTGCAATTATAAGCAATTTGAAACATTGTGGACAAAAAAGAAATTGCGAAGATGACACCGCTATACTAGCTGATAATTTATCATCTTTTCTGAATTCAAACTCACTATTTTTAAATAGTAAGTTTACAGTTGAAAAATCGGCATACATAGACGATGGTGATATGGAGACATTTATATCTGATGCAGTCGAATCTGTTGAACAGGGAACGCCAGAAGGTCAAGCTTGCGGATATGTATGTGGTTTCATTTTTAAAAAACTAAAAAACAAAGACTGCGTTGATTGCCGAAAAGCATTCTTAACTATAAATGAAGAAACCATACACATATTCACAAGTTTCAAAGAATATAGGGAAAGGCAATCTTTACATTACGTTTGTAAAGAAATGGTGTTGTGTGTAGAGACTATGGCTACAATAATAAATAGCTATTTGAAAACAAATGCATATCAAAAGCAGATATATATTAGTATTTTAGGTCTTCTAGAAAATGTAGATATGAGTTTTTTAAATGTATGTAATGAGCATTTAGAAACGAATGTGCATCATTTAAAAACTAGTACCTTTTTTATATGTGTAAAACGATTTTGCATTGTAAGAAATAGGCAAATGGAAGACGAAGACAAGAAAAAGTCCCTAGAAAGAAAATTGAAAATATTAAAAAATAAATAACTTAATGTTATTTATTCTTCTGCGGGAGACCGAAATCATGAAGTTAGTTACGATGCGCGGGGACACTGTTCATCCTAAAGTTAGCCAATCAACATTTTAGCAACTGTATTCATTAACTGACTCGGCATTAATTGCAAATAATTTATTAACTTTTTTAACGGGAACCATCCCTTCGTCGTGTGAACCAAACTCGTCTTCCTTCAAATTTGACGAAAATAAAGAGATGACAAATTTACTATCTGATGCAGTTGAAGCAGTTGAACAAGGGATATCCGAAAGTCAGGCTTGTGGATATGTGTGTGGTTTCATATTTAAAAGAATAAAATACAATGACTGCCTAGATTATTAGACTCAAGTCATGAGTCATTAAATTATGTTAACAAAGATATGGTGACGTGTGTAGAAACGATATCAACTATAATTAATGATTACATGAAAACAAATGCCTTTAGGCAACAACTTAAAATTAATGTTGTTAAAAATCTAGAATGTGTGAATTTTGTTTTTTTAAATAAATGTATAAATCATTTAGAATTAAATGAAAATCATTTAAAAATAAGCACATTTTTTATTGTAATTAAAAGATATTGTATTTTAATTAATAGAGCTATGGAAGATGAAGAGAAAAAGAAAAGTTTTGAACGCAAAATGAAAATATTAAAGAATAAATAAAATAATAATATGATTGTTTTAATTACTTCCTGTAGGCAAGAATATGAAGCACGATCCTTAATAATATATTAAGGAACAATATATATTTAAAATGGTTCACGATCATAATATAATATATTATGATCGTGAACCATTTTAAATATATATTGTATTATAGTACAGCCAAGAGCAAATATTACAACGTTTGAAAGTTCCCGCGCGTGTTGATTTATTGCTATTCCGCAATGGCGCTAGCGTCTCGTACGTGTATTGGCTGTGGTTGCATTTTTTTACTATAGAGATGTAGTTCTTCTCTCGTTAGAGAGTAGTATATTCTTTGATTAAAACACATTGTGCATTCAATACAGCGAATGTTGCAAGCGAACAATACTAAGATTATTACGGAATAGTCGTTGTAGCTTCATGAGTAGGGAATGTAGAGTCAGCTTTTCTAGTGTAATTAATATAATTTTTACACGACCTTACTGATTCTCTTTTTCTTCCTGCTCTTATCTTAAATTATTTGGGTTCGGCGCAGTAGGTTTTGTCTGCTAAGCTTTCCTCATACTCACGGCAGCTTCTTTTCTTTTAATAATGTTATAAATTACTAGCCGTTGCCCGCGACTTCGTACGCATTTTTAACTAATACTACGCTCCTATTGGTCGCAGCTTCATGTCTTGTTCAATAAAAGGACTATCCAACACAAATTTTTTTTTCATATCGAACCCATAATTCCTTAGATTAGCGCGTTCAAACAAAGAAACTCTTCAGCTTTATAATATTAGTATGTAAGAGCTAGATTTTGCGTTATACATAATATATATTCCAAAACGGAGGATTTTGCATTACGTAGATACATTACTTGTGTCTGACAAAGAGAATACAAATACTATCTCCCCATGTCTCACTCGCGGGAGTCGTAAGAACTGACTGAGGGAAACCACGGCGCATGACACCTGAGAACATACTCAAGGAGGGTTGACCTGTTTGACGTCAGACAGGCAGCCTAAATATCAGCAAAATCCCACAGCAACTTGAACAAGATGTTACATACTGCGCCAAAGTCAAAGACGTTGAAAGACAGTGACCTCTATCAACGGAATGAGGGCAGGAGAATGATGAGGACGTTTGATTTTTTTTAAAAGCCATATAACTCAACTAGCACCACTTTTTATTAAGAACATTTTGTTTACATGATAACGGGGCGTGGTTTGACAACATTGCATTAAAGATATTTAGCCACGCCCCTTTTGTATGTACAAACAGCTTTGTATATAAAAAGTGGCACAGAAAACCCGGTTTATGTCGTCCATTAACATCGACAGACACTGATAAGAACACAAAAAATATTATATTTATTTATTTGATAACAGTTAACAATGAGTGCATAGTAATATTTGTAAATACGGCTTATGTAGACTTTGAACCACTTAAAACGAGTGGTGCAAAGTCTACTTAGGATAATAAAATTATTAATGTAATTAATACCTATATTTAGTAGTACCTACGTCTGGATGTCTAGGCCTATATAGATCTCTATAGTTCCAAGAGGCTGACGGCCGCGATCATCATTTTGATGAACTGACGGATTAAGAATACAAGTGTCTGTTTCTGGCTTTGCGTATCTCGCGGGCCTATTGAGATTAGACTAAGAATATTGACGTAAGACCTCGATGTGTGTTTTAAATTCCTCATTAAATTTAACTAAGTGTTGCCCCGCGACTTTGTACGCGTGGAATTTAGAATGTTTTCCCTGTGTTTGCAACATTTTTCACTAATGCTTCGCTCCTGTTGGTCGCAGCGTAATGTTATATGGCATATAGCGTTCCTCGATAGATGTACTATCCAACATTAAAACATTTCGAACGCGTAATTCCTGGGATAAAATAATTGAAAATGTGTAAAACAATATAACAAATTCAATAATTTCTACCTACATATTTCTCTATTTAAGTTAAGAATAAAAATCCAGACAAGAAAAGAAAAACCCTTTCCATTATGTATAATTTCTATTCCCTCTGAGCAGTTAACGCCACCTGCCGTAGTTTTCCTCTAGCAACCTTCCCTGTGGATGTTAGTGGTAGTTCATTCATGAAAATCACCCCACCGTACAGTCGCTGGGTTTCTGATAGTTTGTCTGTAATATAAAAGGACTAAAATTTTCTCATACTACATTTTAAACAGATAGTAACAGTTAAAACCACTTTTTACGGGTGTAGACGTGTATATTGGTTTTAAATTTTAGCGACGTTTCGGAGACTTTGCAGTCACCGTGGTCACGGGTAGAACAGTCCCACCCGTGAAACAAATATACGCGTCTAAATCCATAAAAAGTGGTTTTATCTGAACAAATGAGTCACACAAGTGTTTGAAAGTCTCCTTCGATTTGGGAGGGTATCGGTTCCACACAGTGCGATTCATTGACGAAGTATCATTGGTAGCTGAACTACAAAAATTTTTGTGCCAGTAAATTAGACGGAAAACACAAAATTAAACCGTAATCCGTAGATTACGGTTTAATTTTGTGTTTTCCGTCTCTCACAGCAGATGTTCTCTACTTATATAATCCCTTAGCCGGCTTTTACAGCAACCTGTGACAATTGTACCTATATTATAGCGAACACTTCAAGATTATTTCGGAATATCTAAGTAGGTACTTAGTTATTATCTTCTTGCGGCTTCGTGAGCCTTTAAAATAAATTTAGAATCAACTTTTCTTGCGAAATTAAGTGTTCACGAAACCAAACTATGCTCCATACAAAAATACGGACATAGTAGCCCGCTGTTTTCTTCGTGGATATTGCCTATAGAGCAACGAATTTCTCACAGTATCTTGGTCTTATGTATCTATGCGTCTATTACTCTCTTTTATTTAAAACATGATAACTAAAAGAAATATTATGAGCATCCAAAAATCCCGCTTTTTTATCAGTTTTCTTCAGATGAACTTCCAGCGTCTATCACACAAATTTGGTAAGATTTTATCAAAAAAGAAAGTGATAGAAGCATAGATATACTCGTCATCTTTAATATGGCGTAAAAAAAAACTATAATTTGGTTAAATTTTTGCGAAGAAAAAAGGGGTCTACGAAACGTCTTCTTTTTTTTTAAAGAATTTGTAGATAAAATCTGCCTCAACTATATTTTTGTCATATTCAGCGCGGCGGCGGCTCGGAAATAAGGATAGCAATACCTAAGGCAAATACCTAAATTAGGACTGTAGTCCTCTCTTAAACTTTTGTATAACTTTATAAAGGGTATTCTTACATAAAAATAAAACCACATATCTATTCTTATTTTTTATTTCATAAGCATTATTTACAATTATATGTCTAAAAGATTAACATTAACTTGGTTTTAATTTAATAACAATAATATTATTAACAACCATTCTTAAACTACATACACCATAATTTAATAAAACACAAATTTTTGGCTGACGTCTGTCAAATACATTGCGATTTTTTGGCCAAGGTCATCCAAAAACCGAAATGCAACCTACATACATAATACTTTGAACTTCAACTACGAATATTGGTTGGTAGCAATTCTACGTGCACAACTAAACTTAACTTAACTAAAAAATGAAAATTGATTGTGTCAATATCACAATTCCGTAATCAAATCAACCAAATCTGTTTATTATAGACTAACGATTATAATTAGTATAAAAGTGCACAATAAAATAGCCAAATAATCAAGATACAGCAATAGTTGTTTTCATTTTTTAGTTAAGTTTAGTTGTGCACATAGAATCGGTACCATTGTCTCAGAGCATCAATGTAACAGGAGCTGGATTGTCAAGCACCTACAGAAAAAGTACAAGAGCAGTGCTCATACTCGTAATGTACAGATAATATCATCTTATAAGGTGACAATTTGATGCTGTGCTTGAGTAGCTATAGATGGAATTAAGTTAGTTTTTTTATACCTCGGCACCCCATTGACATGGCAGTTGTGTTAAATCAAGAAAACAGCGTGTATAGCAACTCCTGTTGGCTTGACACTCGATGATTATATATTAATGTTATACTACTCTCTATGGGCAGTTGCTACCATTTGTCGAAGTTTTCCCCTGGCTACTTTTCCAGTTGATGTCATTGGAATCTCATCCATAAATACTACACCACCGCGAAGCTGTTGGGAATCTGATAGGTTGTCTGTAAATTAAATAGATAAATATTTACAAACATTCCACATAAAGTCCTCTGGTCCCAAAGTAAGCTTACTAGTGGTTAATTTACTATTTTTAACAGACTTCAAAAAAGGAGGACTCTGGAAAGGAAATTGGGTGGTGACATGTGCAGTAAACCATGATAGCTTAGTCGGTAAAGCGAGGGAACGGTATACCGAGGTCGTGGGTTCAAGTTCCGCCCATGGTCATCATTTTTTCCACTATAATTTAGTTTATTAAAGTGCAATATTATTTTACTTACTTTTAACAACATCTTTAATCTCCTGAGCAGTAACATTTGCACCTTTCTTCCTGACAACACAAGCTACAGGGTGTTCCGAATCTATTTCATGATCAATACTGGTTACACTCACTTCTTCGACACCAGGCAATGTAAGAATTACAGCCTCTACTTCGGGTGCAACTACCTGATAACAATACATTGGATATGTATTGTTACATATAATAAAAATCTAAAAACGTCAAGGGACGGACCTTCTTTCAATTCGAGAGGAGTTATGATAAACCATGCTGCGGTAACCAGGCGTGTTGGCGTAGGGTATTATTTTTGAATTCTGCTCTCACAGAGTATTTTTTTATGCCTTAGCCGGCCTTTTAGCACCCTAGGAAATAGAGTGGTGATATTTGTATTCCTAATCCGTCACCACGCAGACACAAAACGCTCTTTAAAGGACAACGGGATGAATTTATGTATTAAAGCAAATATAACGTGTTCTCACCTTATAACCACGACATTTGATAAGTAACTTTAGACGTTCAACAAAGAAATAGCTCCCATTTTCATCTTTGTATAATATATCTCCTGTTTTGAACCAACCATCGCTGGTGAGCGTGTTTGCTGTCTCCTCAGGATTGTTGTAATATTCCTGGAAATAATTACAGTAAAATTCACAATCTACCGTATGAGACTCGCTCTCCGTTATTTTAATCTATCGTGGACGAGGCCGAATTCGTAGAAATTCTATAATAGAAAGGTGACCAATTTTATTTAATTTTATTTTATATCGTGTTGGTAAATATAAAAACGGGGCACATGTAGTTGTTTGTATTACATCTATACTTCTATACAAATAATAATAAGGCTTAAGAGTACGTTTGTTTGAATGCGCTAATCTCAGGAAATACTATTGCGAATTAAAAAATATTTTTGCGTTGGATAGAGCATTTATCTAGGAAGGCTTTAGGCTATATAATAATATCAGGCTGAGACCAATAGAAGCAAAGTATCAGTGAAATATGTTGCAAAATCAAGGACATTTTTTTAAATTCCACGCGTTGGAAGTCGCGGGCAACATCTAGTGAAACATAATTGTATACTTACAGATATACAAGCCCCTTTGATCCACATTTCTCCAGGTATATTTGGTTCTGTGATGTCATTACCAGTTTTAGGATCAACCAGCTGAAGAAAACGTCATAAAATACAGATATTTTTATTTATGCTTTATTGTACACAAGAGAAGATAACAACAGAAATAAAGAAAAATTAAAAAATAAATGTACAAAGGCGAGCTTAACTCAAACTTGAGTTTTCTTACAGCAAACCCTTGAGTGATAGAGATATGAGATGATGGATAGATTTAGTGTACACCAGCGTCTGAAGTATTATCTAAAGATATTTTAAATTGAATACGTAATAAAGATACACAAATACAATAAAATTACACAATAATAAAATAAATATATTTTTACACCATTTTTAGCGTATTATTCTGCGCAGAAAAGTGTATTGTGGGAGAGGTATATGTCCAGCAGTGGACTGCAATTAGGCTGACATGATAAAGCGCTTATGGTATAAGGTATTGTAAAGTTTCTTATAATTCATTCAGTAACTTTTACGTGAAAGTGTCTGAAAATGTATAATATGCGCGCCCTATTATACTTATTGACCATAATTATGTATATTATTTTCTAATTGTAAATTAATTTGTCAAATATGTTCTAATATGAAACAATTTTTAAAAATAAATTCAATTCAAAAGTTGAAGTTAAGTGTTAATCTGTTGCGTTGCTCTAGTAATAATGAAACATTCGGCTTGTAAATAATTATTATGGATTAATCGATTATACAAGGATTAACCTGGTGTTATCACCGACATATACATACATACTTTTGCGTTTATGAAAAGGTACACTATAGTAAGGATAAATTCATAAAATCACGATAGATAATTTTGTAAATAATATTCTCTAATCTTTTATTAATATGTACTTTGTATTTAGGTATTAATCTTTGAACATGATGTTTTATCTATTGATGCACTCATTTTACTAACTAAGTTCAGTTATAACAACATATCAGATAGATAACATTTATCTGAACATCAATTAAGACATGATTTGCGTAAAAAAATTATAAAACATAAATTACAAAGGGCAGTGTTATCGCTGAATGCAATATGATACATTCTTAATTATAGCTGTCTATATTAAACAAGTTATCCCATCCTAGCCCGATAACATCCTACTGTTGGGCAAGTGTCGCCTTCACTTTGGAGGGTATCTGGTCTACTATGCCGCAATAACCAGGTATGTTGGCACAGGGTTTAGTTTCAAGTCTTCTATCCCTCACAGAGGATGTTATCTGTGTACAATCGCAGCTGGCTTCAGCATTCTGGGAAAGATATGTGGGTGGTGACACTTGTGTTATTAATACGCCACCACACGAATCATTATAATATCTGCCTATACCAACTAAATTTTTTATCCCATCCCAGCCCGTTAACGTCTACTATTTGGCACTATTTGCCGAGAGCTTCGTTCACTTTGGAAGGGACTATGGCGCTGACCAGGCGTTTTGGCGTAAGGTTTAGTTTCAGGTCTTTCATCTCTCACCAGTAGTGCTTTTATACCTTAGGTGGCTCTTGCAGAACAAATACAGTTCCTTGGCTTCATTTTCAATCATACATCTGGTCATACATGCACAATACACGACGTTTGTAAAATGCTACGCAATTGACCCTTTTGAAGAGTACGGCGATAAGCTATATGTATGTATGTTTTTCTCGGGTGGAGTTGGGCGTCAACTCACTTATATTCGGCGTGTATATGCCTTTCGTTAATCATCTATCATCCATCCTCTCCACTTGACTAAACCACCTAAGCTTTCTTCGCGTTAGTCACCACATCCTCTTACAAACCACAATAAAAACTGTTACTTACTTTAAGAGTTTCCCATCCAGGTGGACATATACCGCAGTTGCCAATCGGTCCTTTAGGATTAGGCACTAAGAGTGGACCAAGGCTCTCTGTCTGACCATACGCTTCGATCACTATTGCATTTGGGGACATTCTTTTCTGTAACGTTAAGAATAATTTATTCCTATTATAAAATTAGGTAAGACTGGAAGATTGAGATTGAAAATTTAATAAGAGACTGACTTTTAAAACTAGAAAATAAAATATTCTGCAACTGCTTAAACCAGAGATTTGTATGCCACACTGACCAGGCTCATTGACATACGGATTACTAAAGATGTTCTCTGCTTATCTTTTAATTGGCTTTTACGACACCCTGTGGAGGAAATGAGTGTTGACTATTTTATATTTTTATTACTACCAAGACGTACCCTTAGTTCTATAATAAGTTCTTTTCGAATTTTGGACCCGGAGACCGCGATGTGACCAAAACAAGTGAAATCACACTCTTTATCGCTCTTCAAGATGGATGACACTAAGGAAGGCGTGAACATAGCGCTGTTTGGCTAGAAATATCAAATAATTCAGCTACGATTTATTGAAAGATTAAGTAAGAGACACATGGACATTCACACAACGTCCTCTGGTCCCAAGCTAAGCTTAGTGTGCTTGTGTTATGGATACCAGAATAGGAATATAATACATAAACTACTTTTCTTTTGTAAATACATACTCATAATAGACGAGCCTCGTGGTTGAGTAGTTTATGTAACGGACTGCCGATCAAGAGGTCCGGGTTCGATTCCCGCTTGGGACAATCATTTGTGTGATTTTTCTAATTATCATACAAATGTTTGTACTGCGTCTGGGTGTTTACTGCTGTCTGGGTATTATATGTATGTATTTACAAAAGAAAAGTAGTATATGTAGTTTATCCGTATTCTGGTAACCATAACACAAGCATATAGCTTAGCTTGGGACCAGAGGACGTTGTGTGAAAGGTCCAGTAATATTTAAAAATAATACATAGAAACACCTAGA
The DNA here is from genome assembly GCA_916999025.1 of Orgyia antiqua. Classification (NCBI taxonomy): domain Eukaryota; kingdom Metazoa; phylum Arthropoda; class Insecta; order Lepidoptera; family Erebidae; genus Orgyia; species Orgyia antiqua. Next base: position 21,832,090 of record OU779869.1, read on the forward strand.
CGCAGGACAAACATTAGTATGACAATTATAAATATCACAAAAATAATTGTCTCGAGCGGGAATCGAACCCGCAACCTCGTGAACAGCAGTCCGTTACCTGAACCATTAGATCACGACGCCCGTCAAAAATCCAAAATGTCAAATATTTACAAATATGGAAACTGGAAACAGTAGTATACCGACTATCAGCGCTGTAAATACGCACACAGCGACATTGACAGTATGCGTACCTGTGTGCGGATTCATAGACTTACATAGATATAGCTACACCGAGACTCGTCTGTCGGCGTAGCTATATCAACGCAAGTGTGTAATAAAAAAGAAAAAAAATTACATCTGATAACCGAAAATTAACTTCTTTTAGCCAAAACATTGACAATATGCATAGGAAAACATGTTCAAATATAAATTATTAAATATGCTATCAGATACAATCAAATATTTAATTATTAGAGAGATAATTTATTAAAAAATATCACTTTTTCATAGGAAGGAAGATTAATGATTTAGGAGACATTTTTTTCAAACTAGAGCACAAAAATTAATTCTTCTCTCTCTCCAGCCCATTTACGTCCTACTGTTGGGCACAGGCCTCCTCCGCTTTGGGAGGGATCATGGTCTACTGTGCCGCGCTGACCAGGCGTGTTGGCACAGGGTTTACTTTCGAGTTTTCCGTCTCTCACAAAAGATGTCATCTGTGTAAAATATCCCTTAGCTGGCTTTTACAGCACCCTTAGGAAGAGATGGGGTGGTGACACTTGTATTCTTAATCCGTCACCACACGGAGAATCCGTCACCACACGTCACACCATTAATTCTTACCTTATACTTATTGATTAAATCAATGACATGTTCTGCTGTGGCAGGAGCTGATGTCGATATCTTGGTCTGTCTCAGCAGTGGGAAACAAACCAAGTTAAAGAACGCTGATATCCATTGAACAGGTGATAAGTGAAGAGCCGGTTTATTTACATCACTGTTCAGTCTGTAAAATAATAAATGTAAAATTCTCCAACAGTTTACCAGACAATGGAAGAACATAATATTTTTTGTGGTGGATAAATAATTGAGTATGTCTAAAAAAAAGTTCAGCTGACTTCATGTGCCTTTCAAATTTGAGGGTTTTCCTCGATTTCTCAGGAGATAACCATCAGATCCTGACCTGGTGCCAATGAGACCACAAGGAATCACCAGCTTTCAAATAAAAAAAGAATCATTCAAATCGCCTCGCCCAGTTAGTCCCTTTACCAAAGTCTTATGTACGAGGTCTTGTACTAATAATGTAGTATGTACCTTTCATCTCCGCCAGTACGCGAAAACATTGATTTGAGCTGTAAAATTTTCTGTAGTATCATCTTGTGTTTGAATGCAGCTAACTTCATGACACCAGTAGTGCCTCCCGTGCTCACAAGCCAGGCATAAATCTTGTTCAAATCCAAGTCTAATGGCCTGGAAAAAAATATATTTTATAAAATAAAAACCTTATCTTAGGTACCTATATAAAAATCAATTGCTGTTCGTTAGTCTCGCTAAAACTCGAGAAAGACTTTGCCGATTTTGGTGATTTTGGTCTTGAAATATTCGTGAAAGTGACAAAATATATGGGGATCTATAAATAGAATAGGCCATTGCCAGTACACCAGGGCGTACTTACGTACTATATGATTAGACTTTGGAGAAATTAGCGAAAAATGAATAGCTCGAAAAAAATCCTTTACCAACACATCTCATCAGCATGATATCTTAAACTAAATATGCGCGTAACCATTATTCAGCTTCGAGAAGAGTTTCCAATTTCACGTTTGATTTAGCGCGGTTTTAAACCGAACATTCACAAAATTATAAGGAAATAGTGTTCAATCTGGTATTTTTGATAAAATTTTTAGCGAATTTAACTACCAAAGTCCCCAAAGGCTACTCCAATGGGACTAAATACTCTCCTGATGCGAATGGGGGGCTTACCCAATAATGGTAAGTTTTAGATTGCTGACAACAAAATAAAGTATGTTCTTCTATTATAGCTTCTGGTTCAGTACATAGGCTTTACTTACTCAAACTTGTCGTCATTATTTATAACATCGTTCTGTTCGATAAATCTCTTCATGGAATGTTCTCCATCATCGAAGCAGATCACTTTGGTGTTCAGCTCCAGTTCCTTGCTCGCTCGTATGTAATCATCTAGCTGGTCTTTTTGACAGAAAGCGATTCTTGGTGAAGAGACCTTGAAGTGTGCTTTTATTTCCACTAAAAAAAAATATCTGTAAATTATCTTGCAGAAAAAATAATGATACCTATTAGTAATAGATTGTCCATGTAATGACGGATTAAGAATACAAGTGTCATCACCCCATGTCCTCCCCAGGGTACTGAAAAATCTAGCCAGCGAGCTGTACCTACAAAAATGTGATAAAGTATTTAATTTTGTTGTAATTTAACAACTCTTCAGGTTTCTATATTAATTTCTTTATTTTTGCAATTGACTTGCTATGCTTTAACTAAATAAACAAAATTATTATTCCGAGGTCGTAGGTTCAAGTCCCGCTCATGGTCAGGGCCGTCTTAAACTAAGCTGGGGCCCTTGAGCACACAAGAATTTGAGGCCCTTTTAAAAAGTAGAAAACGTGGGACAGATTGGGCATAGAAGCGTTAATAGAATAGTACTTTTCTGATTTACTTTCTTTGACAATGGTTTTCAAAACTTGCTGTCCCATTAAAAGAATACATACTTTTTTCTCTTCACCTTTCTAATACCTTCTGAAATGATCACTGATTTGTGAAGACAAAAATATTTGGATGTGTGAGAATAAAATTTCGGACATTCCGGGCACCCTAACAATGGGGGCCCTGGGCACTGGCCCCGTGTGCCCTTATGGTAAAGACGGTATTGCTCATGGTGATCATTAATATCAACGTTAATTTAACTTTAATTATAATTCAGAACGTACAAAGTCGGTAGCATGTAACCAGATAATAGGCTCTCATTTATAACTTACGTCACAACCACAAACCTTAAAAACTACTGTGTCATGCTTACTGTATGTTATTTTATATATGTTATTATAACTTCACAGATTTGACGGGCTTCGTGGCGTAGTGGTTCATGTAATGGACTGCCGTTCACAAGGTCGCGGGTTCGATTCCCGCTTGGGACAATCATTTGTGTGATATCCATAAATGTCATAATAAAGAGTTGATGGAAATGCAACTCTATTTTAAAAAAATAGGCACAAAATTCCGTTGCGAAGTTTTGAAAATATAAGCTTACATAAGGACTTACAAACAAACAAAAATAACGATTTCGTTTTATCTAATACTAGCTGTTGCCCGCGACTCCGTACGCGTGGAATTAGGAAAATTTTCCCCGTTCTTGCGACATTTTTCACTACTGCTTCGCCCCTATTGGTCGCAGAGTAATGTTATATGGCCTATAGCCTTCCTCAATAAATGAACTATCCAACACCGAAAGAAATTTTCTAATAGGACTTGTGGTTCCTGAGATTAGCGTGTTCAAACAAACAAACAAACAAACTCTTCAGCTTTATAATCTAATATATAAAATTCACGTGTCACAGTGTTAGTTACCGTACTCCTCCGAAACGGCTTGACCGATTCTTCTCAAATTTTACATACATATTCAGTAGGTCTGAGAATCGGCCAACATCTATTTTTCAAACTTTTTTTTTAGTATGGCAAAACAACGTTTGCCGGGTCAGCTAGTCTAATATATAAAATTCCCGTGTCACAGTGTTAGTTACCGTACTCCTCCGAAACGGCTTGACCGATTCTTCTCAAATTTTACATACATATTCAGTAGGTCTGAGAATCGGCCAACATCTATTTTTCAAACTTTTTTTTTTTTGTATGGCAAAACAACGTTTGCCGGGTCAGCTAGTATTAGTATAGATTTATAATCTTCTAATCACACACTGTGACACAATTCACGTGTCACAGTGTTAGTTACCGTACTCCTCCAAAACGGCTTGACCGATTGTTATGAAATTTTATATACATGTTCAGTAGGTCTGAGAATCGGCCAACATCTATTTTTCAAACTTTTTTTTTTTTAGTCTGGCAAAACAACGTTTGCCGGGTCAGCTAGTCTAATATATAACATTCTCGTGTCACAATGTTCGTTCCCATACTCCTCCGAAATGGCTTGACCGATTCTTATGACATTTTATATGCGTATTCAGTAGGTCTGAGAATCGGCTACTATCTATTTTTCATACCTGACATTTGTATGGCAAAACAACGTTTGCAGGGTCAGCTAGTAACAAATAAAGATATATTTATTTATTTATTTATTTAAAACTTCATATACAAACAGATTGTATAAAGGCGGACTTAATGCCGTAGGCATTCTCTACCAGTCAACCTTGGGTGGTGCAGAAACAAATGAAGTAGGTGTATATTCTGTGATATTATATAAATTTTATAATTACTGTCAATAGACTACATACAATACACAATGATCTTACTAAAATATATATATATATAATACATACAGAGTACACTATACATACAAAATACATACTAGATACACAATAGGTACACATACATACATACAAATATACATAAAGTAAATACTACATAATCTATAGTTACGATAATTCAGCTAACCTTTGTAACAACATATGTTTGACTCTTTTTTTGAAAGTGAGGCGGCTTTTGGTGGATCTAATTTCATGTGGAAGAGAGTTCCACAATATGACAGCTTGGACGGGAAAAGAAGAATTGATAAAGTTAGTCCTATGGGGTATACAAGAAAGTAGAAGGCCGTTAGAAGAACGGGGAAGTCTGTCCTGGTTAGAATAGAGATACTGGAAAAAGTGAGATAAGTAAGCTGGAGGAGAAGGGGATTTAAGAAAGGAGAAAAGTGTAGTAAGAGCGCGCAGTTCACGGCGGTAACGGATGGGCAACCATTTTAGTTGAGAGCGAGAAGGAGACACGTGATCGTACTTACGAAGATTAAAAATGAAACGGATACAGTTGTTTAAAAGGCGATCAAATTTGTTGAGTAGGTCAGAGTTAAGATCTAAGTAACACACATCAGCGTAATCAATCATAGGAAAGATCAATGTGTGTACAAGCGTTTCCTTGGTCCTGCATGGTAAGAATTTCCTAAGGCGATAAAGCATACGTAAGGTGTTTGTTACTTTATTACTTACACTAGTGACTTGAGCCTGCCAGTTTAAATTGGAGTCAATGTATGTATGTATGATATAGGATGTTACTACATAATTTTAGCTAAATGGTTGCGTATGTGTATTCAATCATATGTAAAACATTTTGCCATAAACATTTTAGATTGGGTTACCTATATTTCATACGAGTACTCTAGACAATATTTTAAAAACTTATGATTTTAATAAAAAACAACACAAAATAATAATAAATAAATATCAAATCAAGCCTTATCAGTGGTACATTTATGTGTTTAGAAACTTTAGAAGATGGAACTCAGATTAAAGTGGTCTTCTCCCCAGTCCATTAACTTCTCACTGTTGGTCATGGACCTACTTCACTTTGGGAGGGTTTTTCTTGCAGTTGATCTTAACCGCTTAATACAACTAAACTTACAGGTCAATGTAGTGACGGATTTAGAAAACAATCGTCACCACCTCTTTTTTTTTCTCCCCAGGGTGTTGTAAAAGCCAGCTAAGAGACATTTTACATAGATATCTGTGATAGGAGACCTGAAAACAAACCCTATGCCAACATGGTCAGCGCGGCACAGTAGGTATACCATAATCCCTCCTATAGTGGAGGCGTCCTATCCCAAACAGTGGGACTTTAATGGGCTAGAGAAATAGAGAGAGAGAGAAACTTACAGAATTTAAACAGTGGGTCTACAGCAGCGATAGGCATTCCATTCAATAGTGCAGCGTAGTATGGTATGTGCAAATCTAAATGGTTTTTGCCACCAAGTACCAGTACATCGCCTGGCTTGGAGCCGAAGTGACGGAAGCATCGCGCCAGTTGAATAGATCGACGCAATACTGACTCATTTGTCTCACTTTCTTCTGTTATTGCGTCTATCTGTGAAAAAAAAGTATATCATTATTATCTAAGTAAGTAAAGACTTTTTATGAAACAAAGTCCTATTTAAAGTATAGGTACATTTTTGCTGCTGCTGCAAACTGTTGAATGTAAAAACGAGTTGATGATACTACAGAAAGTTTGACGAGCATATGTGATAATGTGTCGAACGAAACTATAGCGCGATTTAAAAACGGTACAACGCCATCTATCGACTGTCATAGTAAACTTCTGTTTGTTATGGTTTAATTTCTAAACTTCACGCGTACGTAGTCGCGGGCAACAGCTAGTAAATTATAAAAAAAACCATCGTCTTGAATCTATCTATCTATTAAAAAGGCCGCATCAAAATCCGTAGCTTTTTGCTTACATTACAAGATATATTATGCTCACATAGGGACATACATACAATATTTTTTTTATTTTTTTTTCTCTTTTGTTTATCTGCAATATACCAATCTGTTCGGGAACATGAGCTATTCTCTTGTCTGATATACGAGTAACTCTGCAATATGGTTGCATGTGGATTAAGGGTCCATTGGCACTTTCTCCAGTAATTGTTAGATGTCAAATCTAGTAACTTTGTGTTGCAATAGGTAAAGTTTATTGATTATTTTAGATAATGGTACCGATTCTACATATATAACTAAACTGAACTTAACTAAAAAATGAAAATCGATAGTGTCAATTACAACAAAACTTTATTATTATAAAATCTGTATATTATTGACTAACTATTATCTCTTAACCAGGAAGCCTGAAGTGGTTCACTGATAGCTCCAAATCCGGAATGGAGGTAGGATGCGGAATATATGGTGAAGTTCCCAAGCAGGCGCTCAGTGTGAACCTAGGAACATACTCATCTATATTTCAAGCAGAAGTGTACGCCATCATTGAATGTGCAGTAGCTAATCTGCAAAGTAACTACCTCAACCATACAATCTATATACACTCTGATAGCCAAGCGGCTCTCTTGGCCTTGTCTTCTGATGCTATTAGCTTGAAGTTGGTTATGAACTGCAGGCAACTATTAAATACTCTGGGTGTAAAAATCAGAGTAATATTACGATGGGGACCAGGACATGCCGGGATCGAAGGCAATGAAAAAGCCGACGAATTAGCGTGGGCAGGAGCTAAAGGTGTTCAGTTTGGTCCTGAACCCTTTTGTGGAATACCCAAAAGCCTGGCCAGACTGACCCTGAAGGCAGACTGCATGAGCTCAACAATTCAGAACAAATCCCGGATTAAGACAGTCCAAGGCTCTCATAAGACCTTTTAATTTAAAGGCTGCTTCTGAAGCTCTGGCATTAAGTAGGACCAATCTGCGAATGCTAGTAAGAATACTTACTGGGCATTGCTGCCTTAATAAGCATGCGCAGACAATAGGGCTGATTGACAATGGGACGTGTAGACTCTGCCATTTGGCAGAGGAAACGCCCATTAACATTCTCACTGATTGCCCTTCAGTGATGCACATGCGATGCTCCCCTCTGGGCAATTACACAATGCACCATCTAGAAGAGACTAAACTTCTCGGAGCCAAAAAGATCCTGGAGTTCTTTATGGCAACAGGCTTGGACCGAGAACTGTAAAAAGTGGCGATCACAATAGATCAATCTGGTCGCAGTGATACTAGGAGTAATATAGCCTGAATAGCCGCTACTTGAAAAAAAAAACTGTATTTATAAAATTCACGTGTCACAGTGTTAGTTACCGTACTCCTCCAAAACCGCTATAACGGTTAATAACCGTAATACCGTTAACCTTTATATTTTTTAAACTATATTTTATGTAGTTTAAAAAATATAAAGGTTAACGGTATTATAAGTATGTATTTACAAAAGAAAAGTAGTTTGCTACTTTTCTTTTGTAAATACATACTTATAATACATAGAAACACCCAGACGCAGTACAAACATTTGTCCCAAGCGGGTATCGAACCCGCGACCTCGTGAACGGCAGGCCGTTACCTGAACCACTAGACCATGAGGCTCAAGCATATGAATAAATATAGATAAATCGGCTAAATCGTGGGAAGGTATAATGGCCTTCCGTGTCAACGCCGGTCATTGACTCTTTATACACCAAGTAGATAAACGAACAGTTTATCGTCTCTGGTGTTTCAACAAAAGTAAAGTGATCGAAGCATAGATATTATACTCTTTATCTATAATATAACGCAAAAACTATTAAAATCAGTTTAACTTTCGCGGAAAAAAAAACGGAAGTACAAAACGTCTTTTTTCAAAGAATTTGTAGGTAAAATCCGCTTCATCTGTATTTGTCCCTTTCAGCGCGGCGCTCGGAAATAGGGATAGCAATACCTAAGGCAAATACCTAAATGAGGAGTACAGTACCCTCTTAAGAGGATACCAAAATAGCTTCGTGCATTTTTCTACGTACGAAGTTTTCATTGTTTCTTTAGATTGAATGGCTAGAGCTCTAATTTTTAAGTATATGTTTTTTCAATATATGATCTAGGATCGCATAAACTCAGAAACGCGATTAAAAAAAGGTTTTCTCGATAGAAAATCTTAGCGAAACAACCTCTCTAATTTTTTATTTTTTTCATTTGTCGGTCTATTATCGCGTATTAACTAATAAAATAACTTTAAAAACATAAGTAACTATTATATATAGAAACACGTAAATCAGAATTAAAATATATTTAGTAGATTTTGAGTAAATAGGAAAAGTATCCCTAATTCTTCATTTTCTGTGCCTACTGGCTGTGTTAATATGTACGTGTCGGCGATGATATTGAATAATATTGATGTAGGCCCTTAACTCTTTACTAAATAGCAATAACAATCTATACTATAAAGCTGAAGTGTGTGAACCACTAGTCCGATTTGAAAAATTCTTTCAGTGTTGGGTAGTTACATACATTTATCGAGGAAAGCTATAGGCTAAATAACATCACGCTGGGACTAATAGGAGCTAAGCGTCAGTGAAAAGTGTTTCAAAGACGGGGAAAAAATTTTCTAAGTGTACGAATTTGCAGACAACAGCTAGTATTTTATAAAAAGCCCTCGCAATTTTTTTGGGCAAACTTTAAGAAGAATTTGAAAGAAAGAAAATAAGTTTATTTGTAACGATTTCATTTTACACAAGGAAACAACAAATTACATGCACAACATAATAGGTACGTTACAAGGGGACCGGAATTTAGAAAATTTACCTACCCCGTTTTTTGCAAAATTTTTCACTACGGCTTCCCTTCTGGTAGTCGCATGGATGTTATATAGCCTTCTTAGATAAATGGACTAAACAATATTAAAATAATTTTTCAAATCGATAATGTATCCTGATATTAACGCGTTCAAACAAACAAACTCTGCGGCTTTTTAATATAAACTAGCTGTTGCCCGCGACTCCGTACGCGTAGAATTTAGAAAATTTCCCCGTTTTTGTAACAATTTTCACTACTGCTACGCTCCTATTGATCGCAGCGTGATGTTATATAGCCTATAGCCTTCCCCTATAAATGGACTAACCAACAAAAAAGAGTTTTTCAAATCGGAAAAGTAGTTTCTGAAATTAGCGCGTTTAAACAAACAAACTCTTCCGCTTTATAATATTAAGTAATAAGTATAGATAAAGACTTCAAAAACCCTCAGTAGTAAAAAGAATAGAAACATGCACTTCTATGGAAAATATGATAAACCTTATCATTAAAACAAATATTTGCAGATTCAATAAAGATTATTTATTTATTTATTCAATTAACATTTGGTTACATTTTATCTAGATTATATTTGAACACATATACAATTTTATATTTAAACTAAATTCACAATATTGTTATAATTACATTTAACTTATTATCATTATATTGAAAATTTTGTTATCTAGAGAGGTATGCACTGATCTCCCATATAGGCTACAAGATAGCCTGTGTTTAGTAGACTCAGTTAAGCCCCATCGTATATGGTTGAACATAAGAATTATTGTAATGGTTTACTCAAAGTACAGTCTCATTAAAAGTAGGTACTTAGCAGAGATTTACAATTTACCTGGCAAATTGCATCGGGTCTACTTTTCAACGAATCCATAATAAAATGTCCCATATGGTATTTTTCATGATCAAAATCAAAAGGTTTCATTTTGAATGTAAATTAGTTTAAAGCACTTTTCACAATATTTTTTTTAAATCGTGCGTGAGTTAACGCCGGACACAAACGAGCTATGCAACGATGCGAGCTATACTGTGAATATTTAATTTTTGTTCTCCATTAAATATTGTCTCTTTATATCTCTCTCAGATAATAGCTGTAAGATAAGGTAAGAATAATTTTAGAACGTACAATTTACTCAATTTAGTAATTTAGCATGTGTTAGTATAAAACGTAAATATTGATAGGTACCAATTCTCAAACAAAACTAAAGTTAACTAAACTAAAATGTGAAAACAACTAACTATTAATTGGCTATTTAGATGTGCACATTTATATTATTTAAAATCATTTTTACTTATTATAAAACAAAGTCATTATTTTTGTACGTATGTCCCTATGTGAGCTTATATCTTCAAAATTTCGCAACGGAATTTGATGCAGTTTTTTTTATATAATACACAGCTTTTATGTTATGAAAGTGTAGTAAGCATTTTTAAATTTTGTTTTTGACATAACTAATTTTTGTACCTGTAGAATTGGTACCACTGTCGTATTCACTTGGCAACATTTCAATACAGAATATTGTGGTAATATTGCATAATAGTTATACACTGAACTTTGTCAGATGATTACTTTAGGAAGAAAAATAAATAAATAATAACACTACGCTGAACGATTTCTCACATATCTTTCCTTATTACAAATGTCCATATTTGAGCTTAAATCTTATATCTTCCAAACTACGCAACGGATATTGATGCGGTTTTTTTTAATAGATGGTTTAAGAAAATGGCTTTTTGGTATAATTTGTCAATGTTTAGTTTCTTGATTCCGTGGACGCATGCGTAGACATGTACGTAGTTGCATCAGATCTTGACTGAAAGGCTATATGACCAACTTGGAAGCATAGATACAAGATCAATGCTTGGAAGCAACCAAAAAATAATTTTCGAAACCAGTTCAGACAAAAGTGTTCTTAAAGTGCTTTGTGTAATAGTAGTCCATGAGGTCGTAAGTTCGATTCCTGCACAGTGTAAGGGAAGCCGGCTATTCCTGTACATATATTTGGCAGAATAACTATTTCCGTGTCAGTACCTATTTTAGAATATGTCAAGATTTGTTTTTATTTTAACACGATTTTATTAGCTTCGTTCTGTTATAGGGTCCCTTCTAAATCTTATTTTAAAAAAAGACTTTTATTTAATTAGAAGATTTATTGAATTAAGGAAGGGAACCCTTAGGCAACCTATCTCGCGGATTATGACAAATAGACTGACTACTCGAAGTTGGATGTAGTTTATATAAAGTAAAAAGTGCTGACGCGGTGGAAAGGAAGAGAGCTTACGTGATTACTAATACGGTACATTACAGGGTTATAACACCTCCCCCTTTAGAGTGAACTTCAGGGTGTATAATGAAGTTAACCTTAAAAGGTTGTCCTCAAAGTTGGTGCTAGAACCTCTGGGGTAGTTTGTTCTAGTTCTATAGTGCTAATATTGATTTTAGAAGATTCGCGAAAAGATTTATTACGAAGGTTGCAGCTGGGTTGTTTAAAATACATTATAATCTTATAAGTAAAATACATACTAATGATACACACTGTTATAATAGTCGTGGTAGAATAATGTATCCCATATTTTATAATATGAGGGGAATTAATAATTTTGTTTATTTCGGACAGGAGTTGAGAAGTTAATGTGTGGGAGTAAGTTAATTCTGAAAGATCAAGTTTTTCTATGTGTAGATGGGATAAATTATTCCTAACAGAGTTTAACACAGTTGCGTTACAACAGTTACTACTGGTAATGTGAAATGTAGACAATGTAATTGGTGACGTTATATTTATAATATTGTGTTGTTTGGGTATCAACGTGATGCCGTCACAGTAGGCTACACAGTTATTGGGTATATACAGTATGCCAATGCCCAGAAGGTTAAGTTCTCGGATCTGCTGGTGGTCCTGGCAGTCCAATAATAATTTTACAGGGTCGGATTGTATATATATGTATTTATTATTTGAAATTGGTTTGAATGAGTTTAGTTTGTGAATGATAAATTTAGTTATGCATTGTTTAGGGCTATTGGTTAATGATTTTGATAGTAATTCACTTTCACAACTGGGCCTCGAGTTGGTTTTATAGATTATTGAAATATCGCATAGATATTCAGTAAAACTTAATGTTTTACAATTTGTTAGTGAGTTCATTTTACAGTAAGTTGTTTTGTCCTTGGTTATAGCAATATATTTTGAGCTAGGTATTATCAAACTAAAAGTGTCTGGTTGACTAATGTTATGCGGGGTTGGTAATTCTATATTGTTAAACAGTGTGTATTCTTGGTTACTTACTAAAGGTATACGTAAAAGGAATACAAGTTTATTATTAAAATAGTAACATAATAAAGTAGAAATCTTAGTGATTATATGAATAGAACTTATATCTAAAGGCACAGGTAAGTACAAATCAATGGGTAGGTGCCTTATGTTATCGGCCAATTCTCGGTAGATAGCTGATGGCGATAAAACGCTCGGATGGAGGATGTTTTGACTACAAAACATTATCGCGTTTATTATATCCTCGAGTTGAAATGTTAATGTAACTAGGGATGTCTCGAAAGTGTTTAGAATAAAATTTAAATAAACTTTTGGGTAAACGGTATTTGAGATGTTAAATAGATTTGTTAACTTTTCCGAGAGTTCGCCGATGGCATCATACAATTTTATCTCATTTTGCTTAATTTTATTAAGAGTGTTATTGAAAGCGGATATTACAGTATTGGTAATTAGGATGTTATTTTTTTACAAGAGATAATATTTGATTTTGGTTATATTGTACAGAATCAATGGCTTGATCATATCTAAGTGCATCATTTTCATCTAAAGTGCCGAAAACTGTTTATTTTAACAGACTAACTTATTTAACTATATTATAAAAATTACAGGTAAGGTATATTCATGTATATAGGGTATGTAAATAATGTTTATATGTATTACAGGTTGGTGGAGATTTCGGCGGGTTTTACTTGATCGTAATGATGACGGACGTGTTTTTTGTTTATCAGTAATGTTAATGTATTGTTACCATGAATCTTAACTATTTTGTACGGGCCTTTCCATTTTGGGGATAAGGCTTTTCTAAGTCTTAAATGGTTTTTTAGATAAACGAAATCTCCTACTTTATACTGTACAGGGCGTGTATGGGAATCGTAATAATTTTTAGATGTTATTTTAGATTTTTGAGTGTATTCGAGGGCTTTGTCGCGGGAATATTTAAGACGGTTTTGAAGCATTCTAACATAGTCTGGGTAAGTGGCACCCAGTTGCTCATCGCATATAGAATTCGGAATGTGGGGTTTATTACCAAACATTAACTCATAAGGAGTGTAGTGCGTAGTGGAGTGTACAGTGGTATTGTATGTTAACATTGCGGTGTATACATATCGGGGCCAATTAGTCTGTTCGTTGTTTACAAATGATTTTAGATATTCTTTCAAAGTCGAGTGACTTCGTTCCAGAGCACCCTGAGTCTGTGGATGGTATGGAGTCGACCACAATTGTTTTATTTTTAAAAAGTTACATGTTTTTTGGAATAAATCGGAAGTGAAATTTGTACCCTGATCTGTTAGGATCATTTTCGGGATTCCGAACACTGAAATGAAATGTAACAAACTTTCGCTTGTCTCTTCGGCGGTTGTACTACGTAATGGATACGCTGCGGAGAATTTTGTGAAATCATCTTGCAATGTTAATATAAATTTTAGTTTTGCGGTGCCAGATTCTGGAAGGGGTCCTACGATGTCTAATGCTATACGTTCACATGGTTTAGTTGAGGAGCTAGTAATCTGCATAGGGGCGCGATTAGTTTTTCGAAGAGCTTTATTTTCTTGACAGAGTTTACATTTTTTCACATATGATTCTACATCACTGCGCATATTTTTCCAATGGTATAATTCTTTGAGTCTGTTATACATACGGCTAACACCTAAATGACCGGCTATTGGTATGTCGTGATTGTCATACAGGATCTTTTTCACCTCGGATGGTGTAGGGTAAACGATATTGTTATGGAAAATGTTTATCTTAATGTTAGTGTTATGGAAGAGGTAGTTAATTATATTGTAAATTTTAATAAAACTATGTTTCTCAAAAGGATCACGGAAATCGGAGATGCCTATTTCCTCGTGATTTCCTGCAATGATTAATTCATTGCGGATGGCTTTTAGCGTTTCAAACATGTCTGGATATGATGTCTGATCAAAATATTGAACTTTTGTAAATAACAAATAGCACGTTTTGTTCGATAATGTAATTTTAGTAAATTGATATAATTGTTTTTCTTGGGCTAATAATTCTTCTTTATTTTCCAGGTTGCTGAGTACATCTTCTATGTAAGGGTTGGAGGTATCAAGATCTACAGATGTGGGGATTAATAAAACTTTACAGGAGGACTTAAGTAAATTACCATTTTGTTCGATTACGTTTGTATTGAAAGATATTGTTTTGTTAGTCATTTGTTTCAGGAAAGTTGAGTAATCGTCGGACGTCAGTATGGCGTCGAGGTTGTTAGTTAGGCTTGCTGGTGTTGTAGGAGAGGTCTCGGTATTTAGATCTGGTGTTGTACAATTTTGAAGACTGTCGGGGTTAAGGTCATTTGTTTGGAAAGGAGCAGGTGAGATTAACATATCGAATAGGTCTCGGTCAAGACCTTCTTGGTTTAGTAAGGATTGTTCTAAAGGTGTTGGAGAGTCTAATGCATGTTGGGGATCAGTGGTTGGTTGGATAGGGTTTACTGGATATCGCGATAAAGCATCGGCGTTTGCATTTATTTTACCTTTCTTATATTGAATATCGTACTCAAACTCTTCTAGTTTGAGTCTCCAGCGGATGAGACGTGATCCAGGGTCTTTGCAGTTAAATAACCATTGTAGTGGTTTATGATCGGTTACGATAGTGAAGCGGCGTCCATAAATGTATGGGCGGAAGGTTTTAGTTCCAAATATTATGGCCAGACATTCTTTTTCTGTCACACTGTAATTAATTTCAGCTTTATTAAGGGTACGAGATGCGTAGGCTATAGGGCGATCTTGTCCTATTGGACCTTGTGATAAGATGGCTGATATTGCAAAGTTGGACGCGTCACAGGTAAGTAAGAAGGGTTGATTGAAATCTGGGTAGGCTAAAATGGGCGCTTCAACTAGTTTAATTTTAAGGGCTTCAAAGCTCAGCTGCTGTTCATTTGTCCAGTTAAAAGGGGTATCCTTTTTTAGTAAAGAGGTTAAAGATTTCGCAAGTTTAGAGAAGTTTTGAATAAAACGTCTGTAATAAGAAACTAGACCTAAGAAAGATTTTATGTCCTTAGGAGTTTTAGGAACAGGATATTGGGTAACGGCTTTGACTTTGTCTGGATTTGGTTTAATACCATGTTGAGTAATTATGTGACCTAAATAGGTTACTTCTTTGCGAAGAAATTCGCACTTTTCAGGTTGTAGTTTTAAGTTATACTTTCGGAGTCTATCGAAAACGGCCTTGAGGTTAACAAGGGCGGAATGAAGGTCAAAATCATACAGGACAATGTCATCAAGATATATGTAACAGCGGGAGCCTTGCAGTCCGGTAAGACAATTATTCATAAGTCTTTGAAAGGTTGACGGGGCGTTCTTTAAACCAAACGGCATTCGGTTGAACTGGAAATGGCCTTGGGGCACAGAAAAGGCTGTTTTGGCTGCGTCTTCTGGCGAGATTAAAAGTTGATGAAATCCTGAGGATAGGTCAAGCGTGCTGAAGTACTGACTCTTACCAAGTTGATCCAAGATCTCAGTGATCTGTGGTATGGGGTAAACTTCTCCGATTGTGATATCGTTAAGTTTACGGTAGTCAATAACTATGCGCCATTTCTTTTGGCCAGAAGCATCTGATTTTTTCGGGACTATCCAGATAGGAGAAGACCAGGGAGAAGAAGAAGGAGTGATGATATCTTGCTCCAACATTTTATTAATTTGAGTTTCCACCTCTTTCTTGTGGCATTCAGGGAAACGATATGATTTTGTGTTAATAGGAGTTTCACTAGTAGTTTTAATTTCGTGTTGAATGGCCGTAGAAAATGACAAAGGTTCATCTGGAAGATGAAATATGTCAGAATATTGTGAACATAGGTCGAGGAGACCTTCTGTTTCTTCTTCATTTAAATGAGACGTTCTTAGTAGATTAAGAACTCGTTTTGTTCGTTCAGACACATTTTCGGAGTTTAGGAGAGGCTGGATAAGACATATATCCACTGGCTCTAGTTTAAGCTTTAAGTTTCGATTGACTTTAACCGACTTATTAGATATGTTTACAACCGATATATTTATTCGTTTATTTTCTTTTACTCTTACTAAACAGTTCGCTACTAGAACGGTTTCAGAAAGATGTTGATTTAATATGACACCTTCTTCTACTTCCGGATTTGTGACGGTGCATTCAATCACCGTTTCAGATCGTGCCGGTATAATATAGCATGGATCAAAGAAGTGAATTTTTATGTCATGGTTTCCTATTTTTAGGATATCGCGGCTGTAGTCTATATTACAACTGTATGCGGTTAGGAAGTCGTTACCTATGATTCCATCATAGGGCAGATTAATGTCTGTGATGACATGGAATTTGTGGTGAACGATTTTTTTATCTGCGGCCTTAAATTTTAAATTAAAGTGACCTTTGGTTTGAGAAGTTTCTTCTCCAGGGTCAATGCCCTTTATGTTTATGGGTTTCTTAACCACGTTTAATGGAAGTCGGATACTCGATTGTTTCAGAAGACAAATCGCAGCACCTGAGTCTACCAAAAGTGTTAGTGGAATATCTGACACTTGTGATTCCACCAAAATGTGAGGCAGCATCCTCTTTGAGGTATCAATACTGACCTCATAGATCTCATGTTCGAGATTTGATTCGAGGTTCCTGATTTGGGGCTGGTTACCCTGTTGTACAACCTCTAAAGACCTGGCAAGATTTCCGCTTTGGGGCTGGGTACCCTGTTGTATAATCTTGTCAGTTTGTGCAAGGTTTCCGTTTTGGGGCTGGTTACCCTGATGTATAACCTTGTTAGATTGTGCAAGGTTTCCGTTTTGGGGCTGGTTACCCTGATGTATAACCTTGTTAGATTGTGTAAGGTTTCCGTTTTGGGGCTGGTTACCCTGATGTATAACCTTATTACATTGTGCAAGGTTTCCGTTTTGGGGCTGGTTACCCTGATGTATAACCTTGTTAGATTGTGTAAGGTTTCCGTTTTGGGGCTGGTTACCCTGATGTATAACCTTATTACAATATTTGGATTTGGATTTTGTGCCGTCTTCGACTGTACGTCCTGTGCGGCACGATTGCAGGACATTTACAAGTTTAAATTATCTTGCTGATTATCTTCTTCGAAATTGTCGTATTCGAATTCAACCTGCTCATCGTCGTATTCTTCTTCTAAGAAGTGTACTAGAGGAGGTTTTGGAGAAGGTTGCGACGTCGAAGGTTTATTCAAAGTATCCTTTTGAGGATAGGAAGGAGTAGGACGTCTTTGGAAGGATTTCCGTTTCATACAGTTATTAATATCGTGTCCTACTTCCTTACAGTACCTACATACGAGGTTAGAATTAGGGATATTATTGTTCGGTGACGTACTCGACGGCACGTGTCTCTGCGGTGGTTTGACCTTGACGGTTTGATTTTGAGCGAAGGGTTTCGGTTTGAAACGAGGTTGAGTGTTTAGTTTTTCCAGGGGCGAGCTATTACTACGTTTGTACATTGTTTCTTGAATTCTTTCTTCAGAGACAGCTAGATTTACCGCTTCATTGAACGTTTTCGGGGCCCTACACCTAACAACAGTCGATAGGCGAGGATTTAAACCCATGAGGAAATGATGGAGGGTTAAGTCTTCCATAGCTGCCGTGCGGCCAGGTAGTTCCTTAGCCTTATGGTTAGAGAGCGAGATTTCGGTGAGAAGTTGTGAGAGGTAGGTTTCCATCCTAAGGGCAAATTCGTTGGCACTTTCTGTCTGACCTTGTTTACCTTCCTGGAGGTCGGTAAGTAAATGTGTAAAGTGTTTTCTTTCGGAAAATTGTGTCTTTAGGAACTCCTTTAGTTGCTCCCAGGACGTAAATTCTTTTATTGAACACGCGGTTTCCGCCTTACCGGTTAATTGACACAAAATGTATTTAAAAAGGATAGGCCTTTGGTATTCTGAAGCTAATTCGTAGGCGTTATTACAATTGGTTATGAATGAATTTAGTTTGTCTCGACTGCCGTCGAAAGGCTTTACGAATTTTAATAATATATTTAGGTCCATCTCTGGTGGAGATTGACGCGTTACTCTAACTGACGGTGATGGAATGGGGGATTTATCTTCAGGATATTCAATTATTTCTAATTGTATTTTACTATCTTCAGTTTTGGACACTTTAGGCATAATTCATCTATAGGAAAAACACAGTACACAATATAAATTGACACAATAAAATTGACAAAGATATCGGAGACAGAATGAACGATTATAATTAGTGTTACTTGGAATATTGTTCGTAGACTTACTGGAACACGTAGGCGGCGATAAGAGCTAGAGCTTTCGTAAGCTGCATAGCGTCACGTATGCACGGACCACACCTTGTTTTCACAGAACACTCGATAATTAACACAGACACTCGCGGTACGCGAAGCACTTGGATTATTTTAGGATGAAACACTTAATTTATTTAAAACACTCGCTGAAATTGATGCACGTAGGTCGTTTACTAAACTTAAACGTAAGCTCGTCGATACTCGAAGGTCACGCAAAATGCGCTAGGGCTGCCCACTGGTCACTCGGAGAATATGCTCGTTGATCGCAGGACAAAATAAATTTGTGTCTTTTCCTGACACTAAATTGGGTTTTCACCGAACACAGATACACACACTTAGTATCACTTTTTATTTTTAAAAAATTTTATTTATTTTATTTTATTTTATGCCGGAGATCACTCACGGTATTAATTGGTTTTGCGGGATACGGAGAGTCTATTTTAGTATTAAAATTGGTTTTTTTTTTCGCGAATCGGCACTGGGGAATTCCGTATCCCACCGCTGCCACCAGAATGTTATAGGGTCCCTTCTAAATCTTATTTTAAAAAAAGACTTTTATTTAATTAGAAGATTTATTGAATTAAGGAAGGGAACCCTTAGGCAACCTATCTCGCGGATTATGACAAATAGACTGACTACTCGAAGTTGGATGTAGTTTATATAAAGTAAAAAGTGCTGACGCGGTGGAAAGGAAGAGAGCTTACGTGATTACTAATACGGTACATTACAGGGTTATAACAGTTCGTATGCATCTAATATTTAATCTAATTATTCGTAATCTATCAGTATATTAACCTAAGTAACGAAACCAGCTTCATCTGAAATTTTGTACCTACAATTGGAACCTACGAAAGGACCAATGAAAAACGATTTTCAAGCGTGTTTTTTTAGTTTTGAAACTAAACTGACTCAACTAATTATTTTAATACTTGCAGTTCCCCGCGACTTCGTACACGTGGAATTTAGTAAATTCTCCCCTTTTTTTTTTTTGCAAAATTTTTCAATGAAGCTTCGCTCCTATAAGTCGCAGCGTAATTTTGTATAACTTACAGCCTTCCTCGATAAATGTACTGTTACGAACACACAAAACACAAAGGAGCTAGCGCCATCTAGCAGCAACTAGTAAAACCAATTAAAGAACCGAACAGAGTGAAACCCCTATTAGATACTAGATGGCGTTAGAGGAACTACCGAAGTTTCCAGAAACATTCGTTCCGGGCGATCACGTTCGCGCACAGTCGGGAACATTCTGGAATGGTCTGGAACTCGTCTCGGCGCATATAAATAGCGGCAGGGAGGCGAGCCCGGGCAGTTCAGTTCGAGCTACGATAAAGGCGACTTCGAGAGCGAAAACAAGTGATCAAGAGTGATACCAGTGAAACCTACAACTTGGCTACGATCTAGGACATTGTTAGTGCTTAGTGTTTGGACCTAGTGCTTAGTGTTTGGACCTAGTGCTTAGTGTGTAACTAGTGCTAGTGAATAAAGTCTTCTAAAAGAGTCAGCAGGTCTTTCTCTCCAAATCCTTCGAACCCTAACACGTAACAACTGGTGTCGGAAGTGAGATTTGGAGATGCCATTGACTCCGAGAGAGGACTTCGAGGGCGGCAGGACAAGGGCACAACGAGCTGCGGAGGCCACGCCCGCTGTGGACCAAGCCCCGCCCACTGGCCCCACCTACCAGGCCCCGCCCACCGACCACGCCCCTCTAGACCCGCCCACTGGCCACGCCCACCATGCCACGCCCACCGACCACGTCCATTGGGCTCCGCCCACCCAGGCCCAGGCTCCGCCTACTCAGACTCAAGCCCCGCCCACTGGCTCCGCCCACCTTGCCACGCCCACCACACCGGCCACGCCCACTAGACAAGCTCCGCCCACTGGATCCGCCCACCTTGCCACGCCCACTAGACAAGCCACGCCCACCAGTGGCAGCGTAGCGTCAGTAGCACTTCAATTAGGAAGTTTAATTGAACTGATAGAGATGCAAAGGGCTGAAATTCGGTCAATGAAAGAGTCACAAGAACGCAAGCTCGGCGCTTTGCAAGAGTCACAAGAACGCAAGCTCGGCGCCTTGCAAGAGTCACAAGAACGCAAGCTCGGCGCTTTGCAAGAGTCACAAGAACGCAAGTTCGAGTCACAAGAACGCAAGCTCGGCGCTTTGCAAGAGTCACAAGAACGCAAGCTCGGCGCTTTGCAAGAGTCACAAGAAAAAGTGATTTGTGCTATAAATGATGTTAGTAACACGGTGATTAAGCTTCGAAAAGATGTCGACGTAGTGGAAGAACGAGTTACCGGGTTAGGATTGGATGTCGAAAATGTGAAAACCGGCCTCATTGAACTACAGAAGAAAGTAGTGCGCCTTGAAACCACGGGAGTTGCGATCTCTAGTGGAACTATCGGAGTGGCACAAGGACCAAGAGTGAAAGTTCCGCCATACGACGGTACTACTTCCTGGAACGCTTATCGTCAGCAATTCCAGACGGTTGCTACTGCCAACGGATGGACGGAAGAACAATGCTTGACCGCTCTCACTGTTGCGCTCAGAGGGCAAGCTTTGTCGGTCCTGGAAGCACTGCCACATACAGGAAATGGGTTCCAAGACCTGATGGAGGCACTTGAATCCAGATACGGGGAGCGACACCTGGAGCACGTGTTCCGTGCCCAACTGCGTGACAGAGTCCAACGCTCAGGAGAAGGACTACAACAATGGGCGTTGGAAATTGAAAAACTCGTCAGAAAGGCACACCCAGGAGCCGACACCAAGATGGTAGACACGAATATTGTTCAAGCATTTGTCGACGGAATCAAAGACCTGGAGGTCAGAACTGCAGTGAGGCTTCGTCACCATACCTCGCTAAAAGAAGCATTGGCGCATGCTTTGGAGGTCGAGGCTGTTCGTTATGACATACGGCATACCCATAAGATCCGCGAGGTCTCTGAGGAAGTCAAGGAGGTTAAGGCCCCTACGAAGAAAAGTTCTGGAGCCATGTGCTACAAGTGCGGCGAGAGGGGCCATCTTCAGCTCAACTGCCCGCAGAAGGAAACCCAGATGGAAAGGATGAAAAGGATCGAGGAACAAATAGAGGTTCTGAAGAAGCAGGGGGCTTTGTCCCTTGCCCGGGATCAGGGAAACGAATAAAAGCCAGGACTAAGGGGCGAGTGCTGGCTGACACGGAGGGAGCCCCGATAACTGTTATCTCTCAGGCATGCAGCGGAAATAGTCTTGCGATTCAGGGGACTATTAACGGGACGGATTGCAAAATGACTCTGGACACAGGAGCCTCTAGAACAATAGTGAACCCAAGTCTGGTAAAAACCGCAACGGGACACAAGAGGAGAATTAACTGTCGGCTTCTTACTGCCTCCGGTCAGCCAATACCCGTCCTTGGAGAAACGTCAGTTACGATGTATGTAGGGGGGTCCTCATACTCTCATAACGTAATCGTGGCTGAGATTGTGGATGATTGCATCTTGGGTTTGGATTTCATGAAGAAACACAACTGCAGAATTAATGTCGCTGAAGGAGTTTTCAAGTGTGGTGAAGAAGAAATCTTCATTCTTGGGGGCGCCTGCGGGAAAGTCGCATGTGTAAAGACAGTCATCATACCTGGACGAGCGGAAGCTCAGGTACTGGTAGAACTGCCGCCAGCTGGAAAGAAAAAGTCAAACAGATGCGTGTTGATCGAAGACACACCTACCAAGACATCATCACAAAAACTGATGACGGCGAGAACCCTTGTTAGTGGAAGCAGAAACGCTGTGGTCAGGGTTTTGAATCTTGGTGATCGCGAGATCTGCCTGAACAAAGGTGATGTCATCGGAAAGTGCGAAGAAGTTGTCTGGATGAAAAAGTGTAGTTCGATGACAGGCGCAGACTCGGCAAACAGCAATAATTACGGTTTAGTGACTAAGCTACTCGATGACTGTAAGAGTAATCTGACTTATTCGCAGAGCATGAAAGCTAAGAAGTTTTTGCAGCGCTACGCGAATATCTTCTCCAGTCAAGAAGGGGACCTTGGAAGAACGTCAATGGTTCAGCACAGGATAGATACCGGAAGCGAGAGACCAATTCGTCAACGAGCAAGACGGATACCAATTGCAAAGGAAAAAGAAGTTGAAGGCCTTTTGGAGGACATGAGAAGGAATAAGATTATTGAACCGTCTACAAGTCCGTGGTGCTCACCTGTTGTATTAGTGAAGAAGAAAGATGGTAGCACGAGATTTTGTGTGGACTATAGGCGTCTCAATGATGTCACTAAGAAGGACAGTTACCCGTTACCTCGAATCGACGACACTTTAGATACCCTGAGTGGCATGAAATGGTTCTCGACCCTAGACCTGAAGTCTGGCTACTGGCAGGTAGAAATTCATCCAAAAGACAAGGAGAAGACAGCTTTCTCGACCGGTAAAGGTTTATGGCAATTTAACGTCATGCCCTTCGGATTGTGCAACGCACCTGCCACATTTGAGCGACTCATGGAGTGTGTACTGGCAGGCTTAGTTGGAGAGGCTTGCTTAGTCTACTTGGATGACGTCATAATTGTCGGCCGCGACTTCGAGGACCATTTGCGAAACTTGGAGCGAGTTTTCGCCAAAATAGAGGGAGCCAAATTAAAGTTGAACCCGGAAAAGTGTCATTTATTCAGGAGCAAGGTCAACTATCTCGGCCATATTATCTCCAGTGATGGAATCCAGACAGACCCGGAGAAACTGGAAGCAGTTCAAAAATGGCCTACCCCTAAGGACAAAACCGAAGTGCGGGCATTCCTCGGCCTATGCTCATACTACAGGCGTTTTGTTAAGGGATTCGCAGAGATAGCCAAGCCATTACATCGGCTGACAGAAGATAAACGACAATTTAGTTGGGATGAGACTTGTGAAGAATCTTTTCAGAAACTGAAGAAACATCTGTGTGAAACACCAATCCTGGGGTATCCACAAACTGAAGGTCAGTTTATAGTTGACACGGATGCAAGCAACACGGCCATTGGAGGGGTGTTATCTCAAAAACAGGGTGAAAGAGAAGTTGTTATTGCATATTTCAGCAAATCTTTATCCAAGCCAGAGAGAAACTACTGTGTGACAAGACGAGAACTCTTGGCTGTTGTAAAGACGCTACAACATTTCAGCAAATATCTCATCGGCAGACAGTTTTTACTACGAACTGACCACGCAGCCTTGAAGTGGCTACTGCAATTCAAGAACCCAGAAGGTCAAGTAGCTCGATGGATTGAACAGCTCCAGGAGTATGACTTCAAGACGGAACACCGCAGCGGAAAGACACATGGGAATGCCGACGCACTCTCACGAAGGCCGTGTTCGGAGGACTGCAAACATTGTGTTAAGCAGGAATGCAATGAAGAAACATTAAAACTAACGAGAACGAATCCTTTGAGTCTCTGGGAGAATGATGCTATGAGGGAGGCTCAAGAAAAAGATGACGACCTTCGGCACATCATCACATGGAAGAAACGGGGTGACGTAAAACCAATATGGAGTGAGGTTGCACCCACTGGCGCTGTCACTAAGGCGTACTGGGCGCAATGGGACAGTCTGATACTCCAAAACGGAATACTCTACCGGAAATGGGAGAAGACTAACGGCAGAGAGTTCCATCTTCAGATAATTGTCCCAAGAACGAGAGTACCAGATGTTCTCCATGAAATACATGATGGCGTATCAGGAGGTCATCTAGGTGTCAAGAGGACGTTAACAAAAGTGCGAGAACGATTCTACTGGTTGCATTGTCGAGATGATGTACAGGATTGGTGCCGCAAATGTACTACTTGCGCTGCTGTGAAAGGACCACAGACAAGGAGCCGTGGGAACCTGCGGTTGTATAACGTCGGTGCACCGTGGGAACGAATTGCAGTTGACGTAGCGGGGCCATTTCCTGTAACGGATTCGGGAAACAAGTATTTTATGGTCGTCATTGACTACTTCACCAAATGGCCCGAAGTGTTCGCCATACCAAACCAAGAAGCCACAACAGTCGCTTCTAAGTTAGTCGAAGAAGTTATATGTCGCTTTGGTGTGCCTCTGGAAATCCATTCTGATCAGGGCAGGAACTTCGAATCGCAGGTGTTCCAGGAAGTGTGCAGAATTTTGGGCATGCATAAGACGAGGACCACCGCGTACCATCCGCAGTCTGATGGAATGGTTGAGAGATTTAACCAGACCCTTGAGAGGCATTTGGCGAAATTGGTAGATGACAAACAAAAGGATTGGGACAAGTATATACCACTCTTCCTTCTGTCTTACCGAACCGCCGAGCATGAGAGCATAAAAGCTACCCCGGCGTATGTCAATTTCGGTAGAGAACTACGAATACCAGTAGACCTATTGACAGGAGGGTCACCGGAGGAACCAAAGACTGTACAAGACTATGTCTGCGATTTAAGGGAAAAGATGCGCTATATACACGCCTTGGTTCGGGAAAATGGGTTACAGTCAAGTGAGAACATGAAAACCAGATACGACCGGAAATCGAACACGAGCGGCTTCGAGGAAGGGTCACTGGTGTGGCTGCATAACCCAACTCGCCGGAAAGGGAAATCTCCAAAGTTGCAGAACCAGTGGGACGGTCCATACAAAGTGGTTACCCGACTGAATGATGTGACCTATAGGATTCAAAAGCAACCAAGAGGGACATTCAAAGTGGTACACATAGACCGTCTGGCGCGCTACCATGGTAGTAACAACGATGCTCGGGACGAGCATCTCTAAGAGGGGAGTAGTGTTACGAACACACAAAACACAAAGGAGCTAGCGCCATCTAGCAGCAACTAGTAAAACCAATTAAAGAACCGAACAGAGTGAAACCCCTATTAGATACTAGATGGCGTTAGAGGAACTACCGAAGTTTCCAGAAACATTCGTTCCGGGCGATCACGTTCGCGCACAGTCGGGAACATTCTGGAATGGTCTGGAACTCGTCTCGGCGCATATAAATAGCGGCAGGGAGGCGAGCCCGGGCAGTTCAGTTCGAGCTACGATAAAGGCGACTTCGAGAGCGAAAACAAGTGATCAAGAGTGATACCAGTGAAACCTACAACTTGGCTACGATCTAGGACATTGTTAGTGCTTAGTGTTTGGACCTAGTGCTTAGTGTTTGGACCTAGTGCTTAGTGTGTAACTAGTGCTAGTGAATAAAGTCTTCTAAAAGAGTCAGCAGGTCTTTCTCTCCAAATCCTTCGAACCCTAACACGTAACAGTACTATCCTATAGCGAAAGAATTTTTCAAATCGGACCAGTGCCGTGGTTCCTGAGATTAGTGCGTTCAAACAAACAAACAAACAAACTCGTAAGCTTTTTAATAGATTAGTATAGATACTCGTAACTACTGCGTCTGTAACTATCCTATAATTAAAGTATATAAGTATGTGGAATATCATTAAATTGCTTAATCAATTTCGAAACAATATCAATAAACAGCACACAATGAAGCAACCAGTTGTATGAATGAGTACGTTATCTGTGTGGTTGTCATATTATCGGCTATTGGGCCATAATTCCCATATTAAAAACCCTCTTACTTACGTACTTATTATCTTTCGGAGTATTTATAACGTGTATTTAATGGGAAATCAGTGAATTAACTAAATTTATGTACTGGAAATATGTTCATAGTAGGCACTCCACTATTTTTAACCGACTTCAAAAAAAGGGGGAGGTTCTCAATTTGGCTGTATGTTTTTAGGGTTTCGTACAAATATGAATAAGACCAATAGTAGATACGAAACCCTCAGTGTGCGAGTCCAACACGTACTTGACCACCTTGTTTTTTATGTTTGTTACCTCATAATTTTTAACTGGGCGAAGCGATTTTAATGATTCTATTTTATTCGAAATCGAGGAAAGCCTTCAAATTTCAAAACAACATAAAGTCGGTTTAGTTCTTCTTTAAATACTCTAATATCTTCGTGGATTTAAGCTTCTTACAGTATCTAGGTCAGATATATATGTTTAAGTATGCTGCCCTTGCTTACTTACTTTTTTTTTTTACTTGATTTAAGTATTAAAAGGAATATATTATGTCCATTGTCATTAGATAAATTCGCAGCGTCTACTACACAAATTTGGTTAGGTTTCTCCCAGAAAAAAAAGTGATAAAAGCATAGATTTATTTATTTACACTTTATGCTTAAACTATGCAAAGGCGGACAGTGTCGGAATAATCATGTAAGCTTACAAATTACAATAAAAATTAAATAATATTTTTATACTACTACCTGTTATAATTTAATATTACCCGATTTTGCATAAACTATCGGTTTTAAACATTTTCCTACAAATAAGCCAACTTAAAAAGTAATTGCTTGAATTCCTGAATATTTTTTTAAATCATTGCTTTGTCATCGCTCCAATGTGTTCAAAATATCTAATCAAACTGGTAGTGGGTGAAAATTACTCTCAAAGATTCCGTTACATAAATAAATACATAGATCGATATATACCAAGCTAATAAAGGCTTGTTAAATAAGATTTCCGATATTTAGTACAGGTTATACCTGCAAACTTAGAAGCTGTAATTCACGAACATCCTAGATAAAAGATATTGTGACAGGTAAGTTACCAGAGCAATGATCATACTACTGTAACAAAACTTAACAAAAAATGAAAATAACTATTGCTGTATTTTGATTATTTGGCTATCTTATTGTGCACATTTATGTTAATCTTTAGTCTATAATAAACAGTTTTTATAACAAGAAAGTATAGTTAACATTGCCGAATTGTGTTATCGATACTATTAAAATTCATTTTTAGTTTAGTTGTGCGCGTAGAATTAGTTCTAACTAGCTGTGCCCACGACTCCGTCAGCGTGGATCGATTTTTTTTCTATCGACCCAATAAATTTTTGGATTCTTTTTTTAGTCGCTATATGGCGTTGAAAGTAACCAAATTGAGAAATTTCGTATTATCATGGGGTACCAATTAGATCATTTTGTAATTGATTTATATAAACGATCGGAATCTATTGCTACTCGAGGTACTACAAGGTAGTAACACGAATTGCATTACCGATATCGATAATATACCCATTACTTATTTTTGTACTTTATTTTTCGCATGATCTACTTTTGGTTTGTGTCTTTATTTTAAACTTTTAAACTCTTTGAAAGTGATTATACTAGCTGACCCGGCAAACATTGCTTTGCCATACAAATGTCAGGGGTAGACAACCCTTATCAGTTAGGGGTATGAAAAATAGATAGTAGTCGATTCTCGGATCTACTGAGTACCTATGCATAAAAAAATTATATAAGAAACGGTCCAGCCGTTTCGAAAGAGTATGGGAGCAAACGTTGTTTTGCCATACAAATGTCAGTGGGGGGAGGGGTTTGAAAAATAGATGTCCGATTCTCAGACCTACTAAATATGCATGTAAAATTTCATAAAAATCGGTCAAGCCGTTTCGGAGGAGTACGGTAACTAACACTGTGACACGTGAATTTTATATATAAGAAGATTAGATATTGGATATCAGTAAATGATTAAGTTGACTTATCCAATGCACGCTAAATGGCGTTAGTAGAAATTCATTTTACATCGTTATATCGATGTTATTGAAGTCAAACCATCGAATCAGGTAAAAAGATGAATTTCATAAATATCGATTATCGATGTATATTATATCATCCTCAATCACATCCTTAGTCCCTTTCAATCAGATTTCGCCATTCGTTTTCTTTCTAATCACTATATCAAAATATGTTGTTTAATATCCCTCCATCCATCCATCAGCCGCTCTCCGTCCACTGTTGGACATAGGCCTCCCCCATAGATCGCCACAACGCGCGGTCTTGTGCCGCTTGCATCTAATGTCTCCCCGCAGGTCTAATGTCGTCGCTCCACTTTTGTCGGGGGCCGCCCAACGTTGCGTCGTCCAGTACGTGGTCCCCACTCTAGGACTTTTCTTCCCAACGATCATCAGTCCTAGGAGCGACGTGGCCTGCACATTGCCAGTTGCCACTTCAGCGTGCTAAGCTACTGAATTAATTTTAATGAAACTTTACAATAATCACAGATAAAATACAATAACATATATGTCGTAGGAGACTTGATTAAAATAGTTTACTTATGGATTTTTAGTTTTAACTTAGGTTCCAAGATTGTGATGTGGGTCCTTAAATGGTGTAAATGGTGAGTAATTCGTTTATTTACTGTAGTTGGTGAGACTGAATGGTGACCCGTTGAAATTTCATAAAAGGATCCTTCCAAACCAGCTACACGTGTCGTAAGCCACGGATCAATCTCATCGTAGTTAATAGAATGTTGTAGTTAACGTAGTTAGCTTATTCAGTATTACAGGGTGTTTGGATTGGAGACTACCCTGGCAATAATTACAGGTGATGTCTACGATACCTTTTCTCCGATATCAGAAGTGGGATCGAATAGTCGTTATTCGATTTTGTTTTGAAAAAAAAAACTAGAACAGTAAAATTAACCGTAACCAGCGTTCTAGTAAAAATTTAAAGTTTTCGCAAAGTTTCTTTTTGGATAAAAATTACTTTGATTATATTAACAAGCAAAGACTGATAATAACAAGTCACAGGTAATTAGTTAATTACACTGTAACTACGTAACAAAAATTAAATGACAATGATTTATTAGTAATTTTATAAATCTACAGTGTTCATTTGCTTAATTTATCTCGTGTATCAATCAATAAATAATTTGAAATTGTTTTACTTGATTGCAAACAGAAATATAGTGTGGCTTATCAACATTCAACACTTCGTTTCAAAGTGTTCGTGAAAAAAAGTTATAAAGAAAAATAAAGATTTAATCTCCGCCGTGTAATAATGTGTTATTACATATTCTAACGCGTTATTAAACTTTGTTATTTGTGACTGGCAAATAATATCGCAAGAAACTTTCACCTAGATGAGAGGTAGTGAGAAAATCTAAATCATGGTTAACTAAATACTCAAGATTAGACCAACATGTAGTTACATGTAGAAGATAGAGTTGTGATAAAAAGAGTTTGACGAAATATTCGTTTAAAATTTTAAATCCTTAGACAGCGAAAGAAAGTTTAGGAAATCTATATACGTGCCAGTCGTTTCAGAAATACTGTTTCGAAAAATCTATTTACCATTATGATCTCGACTGTGCTATTGACGTATGCAGACGTCCTGTAAGTCGTTAATAATATTGCCAACGCAACTTATTGTAGTGTACCTATAATATGCGGTTAAAATCCTTTCTGAAATATCTAGCTACAAATACGAACCTGACGGTGCCATTGACGTATGGAGACGTCTAGCAACCATTAATAATTATTAACATCACTTTTTGTGGTGTATAATAAGTTTTTGAAATCTTTAACTTACTGACGTATGAAGACGTCTAGTAACCATTAATAATATGAACATCACTCTCTGTGATGTACAATACGTTTCTGAAATCTTTAGTTCACTGACGTGTGAGACGTCTAATGAGCCATTAATAACATTAACGACACACTTTATTGTGGCTTACTTACAATCAGTTCTTGAAATCTTTTTAAAACATCTATGTACTTACAAATATGTTCTTGATAATGCACAGACGTATTGTAAATTATTAATAACATTAACCACATGCTTCATTGTGGCTTACCTATAACACGTTTCTGAAATCTTCATAGAGATGTCCAGTATGATAGGTTTAAGATTAACCAAATTTCAATATTTAATTTAAAAATGCCTTTAATGCCTATGCAATAATAATTGTTGATAAAGTTTACTGCTTTTTCTGTTAATTACATGTTCATTTTAACTTTGCTAATTTTTGTACCTGTCATAATTTTGGAGAGAATTCTAAATAAAATAATTTAAGTATTGTTCTCGCGCACACACAATAATTAACAAATTATTCGGGTAACCGAGGATCATCTTCGAGCCTTCATCGTTGGACTTAATTATTTAAACAAGAATCTGTTGTTGTAGCGAGATTATAACAGATCTACATTCCATTTATCTACTTTTCTTTTTATTCCAATGCATAATTGCGAGCGTTCTTGGCGTATAGAGACGTTCAATAAACTATTAATAACATTAACGGTTTTCGTGGTGTAGCTACCAGTTAAGCAATTACTAAAAAAAAAAAAAAAAAATTGCTAGTTGCGCGTGGAGCGTTGTTAGCCAGACAAAATCCTATCCATCCAACAAATAGCAAATGCTTTTGGGGCGTGGAGCCTTCCAATAAGCCAAATTAAAACAATAAAAGATGCTGTTGGGGCGTGGAGCCTTCCAATAAGCCAAATTAAAACAATAAAATATGCTGTTGGGGCGTGGAGCCTTCCAATAAGCCAAATTAAAACAATAAAAGATGCTATTGGCGTGTGGAGCCGTCCAATAAGCCACTTATAACCTATCCCGAAAGAATAATAGTCCTCTGTGTACAACGGCGAACAGGACCGCCTATGGCACAGCATCAACCTATACCAGTATCCCTTAGAGCCCTTGCCTACGGCAACATCGACCATTCATTTACCTATCCTTCCTAATTAAGATGCTATTAGCATAAAAAAAAAAATTATGATAGTAAAAATAATAAAGATAAGATGCTTTATCTATAAGCCACTTATAACCTATAATTATCCCCTGTGTACGACGGCGAACAGGACCGCCCATGGCACAGCATCGACCTATACCAGTATCCTTTAGGGCCCTTGCTTACTGCAACATCGACCTTTCATTTAGGTACCTATCCTCCCTAGATAAGATGATATTGTCATGCTCATGTGGAATGCGCCGTGACGTTACGAGCGAATTTAATTTCGGCTACGGTGACGAGTGTACCACCACCGAATCTTATTAGTCAAAGTATTTACTATTACGTGTGTGAATAGTCGTTCTCTCTTAATAAAATTAACAATAATTTGTCATGGCACCGTAAGTTTATACGTTGTTGTGAAATATACCACGATACTGTACACCAACCAACGGTTACTATTCACGATGTAGGTGTTTGGTAGCAACGGCTAAAATATTTATGTAGGCTTAACTTCTAATTGGGCTACAAGTAGAAGGCAGAGTAACAGTGTTTATTCGTATGCCAGTACGAAAATTCAAAATTCAATTTTTTATTTACTGATAGTTTAATCATTAGTTTTTAAACTAAATAAAAAAATCATTCCTTTACTGTTGAATCCGTCTAGATCAGCAGGATAGGCCAAACGGAAAGCCTTCTATTAGTTTCAAGTAGATAGGGAACACACGAGGACGCGTGCCTTTGCAGAATGGCCGTGTGACAATAAAGTCAAAGAGAAACAAAGAAAAGAAAGAAAAAGAAAACAAAAAGAAAAGAAAAAAAAAAGAAAAAAACATTTTTTTTCTAATGCGTTTACTAACGTAGCTAAAAATCATTTTCTGGGTAATTTGCGAATTATTAGCTAAACCCTAAATAATTAGTTATCAAATTACGGCCGAGTGGTTATCTTTATCGAAATACAATTTTAATGTGTTGATCATTTGAACTCATCGATTTGAATGCGATTGTATTGACTCGATAAGTCGATACTAAGCCCACACAACTCATTGTTCGTTAGCTTAAATACGAAAAACCTGACAACTAGAGCAGTCAGTATTATACGGGTCGTTACGCTGCCCAGTTCTATAACTTAAACAATTAGAATATCCTCCAAAGTGTAATTGCTGAGTGTGTATTTGTGAGAAAGTGCAACGTAACGATAATGCGGAATTAATGTAACTGACCGCGTGAATGTTGAATTATTGTGGAAATTGTTGTAACTGACCGAGTGTATGGAAAAATCTTAGTTGTGGATTTCTTTATTTTGCGACTTTATATTGGGTCAGAATTAGCCGAGCGAAAAAACTTAGTCCTACTGCAGATTTACACACGGGGACGTGTGTATTCGCAGAATGGCCGTGTCGTAGGAGACTTGATTAAAATAGTTTACTTAAGGATTTTTAGTTTTAACTTAGGTTCCAAGATTGTGATGTGGGTCCTTAAATGGTGTAAATGGTGAGTAATTCGTTTATTTACTGTAGTTGGTGAGACTGAATGGTGACCCGTTGAAATTTCATAAAAGGATCCTTCCAAACCAGCTACACGTGTCGTAAGCCACGGATCAATCTCATCGTAGTTAATAGAATGTTGTAGTTAACGTAGTTAGCTTATTCAGTATTACAGGGTGTTTGGATTGGAGACTACCCTGGCAATAATTACAGGTGATGTCTACGATACCTTTTCTCCGATATATATTATGTATTATAGGCAACATCAGAATAACATATAGGCTACTTTTTGTCCCGAAAGAATGTAATAATCAATGATCGGAGTAGGTAGAGCTATTTAGGTTCATTGACCACAAACATTGATGTTAATATGGACATTCCATGGGATAAAACTACTTTTAACGGATTTTATCGCGGTTTATTTGGTATTATTTACTTAAAAAATGGTTTATGTACGCCAAATAAGCCAATGAGCGCACGAGAGACGTTGTAAATTTTACACGTTGTCAAACAAATAAATATCTTGTAAATAAAAATAGTTCAAAGAATGAAGACATGAAAATAATTATGATGAAACAGAAGATAATACTTTGATTTTTTGATGAACATGTTTGAATTAGTTTGTATGTTAATATTATATTCTTGTACAACTGCAAAATAAAGAAAAATGTAAATGATTGTTGAGTATTGTATAATTATAAAAACTGTTACATAAAAAATATACATGGTTTATTGACTCAACTTATACTATCTTTAAACCCATCTTTATAATTATCCATCATAAAGTAAGTGTATACCTATTCCGATCACTAATAATAATAATAATAAAAATTGGTCAAGTGCGAGTCGGACTCGCGCACGAAGGGTTCCGTACCATTATCTATGCAACATAAGGCAACGTTATTAGTATCAAGCAAGAAACGGTAAAAAAATCATGTTTGTTGTATGGGAGCCCCCCTTAAATATTTATTTTATTTTATTTTTAGTATTTGTTGTTATAGCGGCAATAGAAATACATCATCTGTGAAAATTTCAACTGTCTAGCTATCACCGTTCTTGAGATACAGCCTGGTGACAGACGGACGGACGGACGGACGGACAGCGAAGTCTCAGTAATAGGGTCCCGTTTTTACCCTTTGGGTAAATCGTTTGAACCCTAAAAACGAACCGATTTTGTATCCTTTTTACCGCGGGGCAAAACTAGTAGATAGGTATAATTATATCGGCGCAACCACAACAATTAGTCTAGAGAACCTAGAATAATTAAGTTAAACCATTTCATTGTTCCAATATTAATTTATAAACCACCAAGTTGATTACTTTAGGGTTTATTACGATGTAAAAATAACATCATTGTAAATTCAATACTTAACCTAAAAACTTACGAACACGTGCAGGTACGACCGAATGACATGCACGTGCGCCGGCACTATAAATACCGCCGCATGGTGGGCAATCGAAGCAGTTACACTCGAGCCGCCGTACAGTACGGACCTTTCTTGGGAATCGTTACGCTGCTCGTTACTATTTATCTATTTATAGTTAGTGATGAAAGAGTTTATTCCGGTCATAATCGCGAGTGTATAATTATAAAGTGTGTATTTGTGAGAAAGTGTAAAGTGATGATTGAGAGGTGACGTTTTGTGTGAACATCATTATCTTGGTGGTAGAGGCGCAGGTTATAGGGGATTTGGTTGGAGACCTGCTGTGGAACCTTTTATGTGTGAAAGAGAATGTCAGATTGATGTATGAACATCTTAAAGACAGTGTCTACAATTTGTAGACTGATTTTAAAACATGGCAATTCCATTTTCATCTATTGACCAATTTTTTTTATATATGTTGGAGTAACCTCCAACATATATAAAAAAAATTGGTCAAGTGCGAGTCGGACTCACGCACGAAGGGTTCCGTACCATTATCTATGCAACATAAGGCAACGTTATTAGTATCGAGCAAGAAACGGTAAAAAAATCATGTTTGTTGTATGGGAGCCCCCCTTAAATATTTATTTTATTTTATTTTTAGTATTTGTTGTTATAGCGGCAATAGAAATACATCATCTGTGAAAATTTCAACTTTCTAGCTATCACCGTTCTTGAGATACAGCCTGGTGACAGACGGACGGACGGACGGACGGACGGACAGCGAAGTCTCAGTAATAGGGTCCCGTTTTTACCCTTTGGGTACGGAACCCTAATTAAAATTATATCAATTCTACTTACACAAATAAACTTGACCGAAAATGAAAATTGATACCAAGTGGTAGTAATCATAACGCAATTCGAAATACAAACTAGATTATAAACTAATTTAATTAATATAAATGTGTACAACGAAATAGAGAATCAAAATACACCTTGTTTTCATTTTAGTTAGGTTAAGTTTTTTTCCGCAACAGAACAGTTGTTTTTGCAACATTTTTCACTACTGCTTCACTTCTACTGCTCGTAGCGTGATGTTATATAGCCTAAAGCCTTCCTCGATAAATGCCCTATCCAACGCTGAAAGATTTTTTTCAAATCGGGCCAGTGGTTCCTGAGATTAGCGCGTTCAAACAAACAAACACACTCTTCAGCTTTATAATATTAGTTTAAATAAAATTCACGTGTCACAGTGTTAGTTACCGTACTCCTCCGAAACGGCTTGACCGATTCTTCTCAAATTTTGCATACGTATTCAGTAGGTCTGAGAATCAGCCAACATCCATTTTTCAAACTTTTTTTTTTAGTATTGCAAAACAACGTTTGGCGGGACAGCTAGTTAGTTTATATAAGTAATAAGTATAGAAGTAGGTACCTATAGATAGACCGACCATATTTTTTCTCTTATATATGTAAACATAAGCAAACAAAGGAGAAAATAATACAAGAAGTTTATTTATCATCATCATCATCATCATAACATCACGCCTTTTTCCCATGGGGGCAGGCAGATACTAATACTAAAAAAAAAAAGTTTATTTATTTAATAATAATTTTATTTTAATGAAATTCACTATAATTTAAGTCACTACACATTTAGGAATATTTTAAAAATGAGTAAGAATTAACGGTCTTATTCATAATGACTTATCAGAGGTTTAAACGGAGATTTTATAGGAGAGATAATAAACGTTTTAGCGTAAAAAGACTATTATGAATAACAAGTTTTGACAATTTACGCGAACCGATTATAGCGAACTTTTAAACCTCCGATAAGTCATTATGAATAAGACCATAAAAATATAATGATCTTATATTAAATTATGTTTAAGAGCCGGGTTAACATTAATCTTTATAACGCTGATTGTTTAGACTCAACATTGGAATTTCTTTAGTGAAACTCAATGTACTTTTGTGTTTTTGTAATTGTTTTCGCCGCTGCCGCCGGCCCCCCCTCCTGTAAGATTCGTAGCAGAAACCTGACTAGTGTGTAGTCTCCTTTACAATTCCATATTTTACGTCTTCGAAACGATAGACACCCAAAATACAGGCTATAAACGTGCACGTGCGGCGCACCGCACTCGTCTAAAGATTTTTTTTGTATGGACGCATATACGCGTCGGGCCGCATTTGGTGAAGATCAAATAAACGCGCATAGGCGTTAGCAAGACTGAACGTATTATGAAACTTTACAGTTGTTAAGCTCATAGATTAAAGTACCACATAGGCTTATACGCCAACGAAAAGTGAAGAAGAATGTGAATAATGAAACCGCGGGCATTAGCCAGTATAATTTACGAAACATTATCGGCATAATTTTTTTTTTTCTGTAGTTTACTTGCTATTCTTTTACTTAATTAAATTATAGTGAAAAAAATGATCACCATGAGAAGAACTTGAACCCACGACTTCGGAATACCGTGCAGTTTCTTCCACTATAATTTAGTCATGAAATCTTATCGAATTCTATGTGTATACTACATGATACCAGGCTGTTAAATTAAATAGGTACTTATTTCTATAGACCAGTTCGTTCAGTTAGCGAGTTTATAAATATTGATTGCTTATACAAGGTGGATACGACATACGGGCTTTTTTTAAACTGGATATACTAGGTAACATTTTTAAGCTCTGTACCAAAAATCAAATAAATACAAGCATTATTTTGGACGCAAGTTAGGTTAAAAGTTTTAGTACTATAAGAACACGATGTATCTTTCGTTACAGCTGATAAGTTTATAGGCAAAGGTCATCTACCTTACATTCTTATAACGATAAATTACGGTACATTTTAAGATGCAAGCTGCCATTCTTCACTATTCAAATCACTTGTACTTTTATTACGAAAGTGACCAAAATAACAAAAAAGATGCGTTAATATATTAATATTTTGCGATTGACTCGCTATGCTTTTATAATTATTGAAATATTAATATATTAATGTAGAAATACATGTACAGCCATTACTTCGGTCCAATTGTGTTCTGTAAAGAACGCTAACTGATCGATTGATGGAGTTGGTGCAAGCCGCTCAATAGATGGCGTTGTACGAAAAAGCATCGCACGATGTTAAAACTCGCATTGAGATGATTGTAGTGGAAAATTTGGTAAACATTTGCGTGGACCATAATAGCTCAGATGGGAGAGCGACGGAACGGCATTCCGAGGTCGCGGGTTCAAGTCCCGCTTATGGTTATCATTTTTTGATGTTTTCCATTATAATTTAGTTTATTTAAAAAAGATGCGCTTGAAGGAGATAGAAAGTTGCTATTGTACCTTAGATTATTTACACAGGCTGGTTGGAGTTAAAAGCTTACAGTTTGTTTGAAAAAAAAATCTCTTTTTTGGTGCTATATATTTTTAAACTGTATCGAATTAATACCATACACCTATAGCATAAGTAGTTTGATTTAATGCCTATGTGTCATATCAACCCTGTATAATTATCACTAAATGATGATCGATGTTAGCCCGGCTCTTTACCTATATAACCAAACTAGCAGTTGCCCGCGACTTCTTACGCGTGGAATTTAGAAAATGTGCCTTATTTTTTACATATTTGTCACCGATACTTCGCTCCTATTGGCCACAGAACAAACAAACAAACTCTTTAGCTTTATCTATACTAATATATAGCTCAAGCGATTGTTTGTTTGGTTCGATTAAAAAAAAATATTTTACAGTTGAATAGTACATTTATCGAGGAATGCTATAGGCTATATAACATCACGCTGCGACTAATAGGACGAGAGCTATCAACATTGAAGTTGTAAAAACGGCAAATTTTTTTTTAAATACCATGCGTGGGAATTTACTGATAACAGTTAGTTTTAGTATAAACTAAGACTACTAAGGTACTTAGAACTAACTACTACTCAAAAGTAATCATTTAATATTCAAGTAATTATTTTTTTAATTTATTTTTAATATACGCCACTTTCACTTTCGTTTCTATTTTTAACACGCTTTTATAAGTTCGGTATGTATCTATCAATGTATTAATCTATGTAACGGAATCTTTGAAAGTGATTTTCACCAACTTGCAGTAATCGGATTGATCTGAAAATTTTACACACATATAAAGGACCGATGACAATGCAATTATTTAAAAATATATTAAGGATTTTCAAGTGTGTTTTTTAGTTTTTGAACTAAGGAAATTATATTTATATAAAATTACCAGCTGACCCGGCAAACGTTGTTTTGCCATACTAAAAAAAAAAATTGAAAAATAGATGTTGGCTGATTCTCAGACCTACTGAATATGCATGTAAAATTTCATAAAAATAGGTCAAGCCGTTTCGGAGGAGTACGGTAACTAACACTGTGACACGTAAATTTTATATATTAGATTATGAGGGTACCTGCCCTACTACTAATATTATTAGTATTTATTAGTGTACCTTACAAAAAGGTGAAAAGAGACCCTACTAACGTAACTTCGCTGTCAAAATTACGCTGCTTTGAAATTGGCCTAAATAGGGTCTAAAAAGGCCTACTACATATATCATGGGAAGTGACGTGATCCGCAGAGTTCATAAACATTTTGGTTATAATATTTTGAAAGTTCAAATTACTGCTCAGCATATTCTGAAAAAGAAAACAAAACTTTGTAATACTCTCTCTGTCTCTCACTTTATAAATCCGTTGCGTATTTTTGAAAATATATGGTCTTATTCATAATGACTTATCGGAGGTTTAAAAGTTCGCTAAAATCGGTTCGCGAAAATTGTTAAAACTTGTTATTCATAATAGTCTTTTTACGCTAAAACGTTTATTATTTCTCCGATAAAATCTCCGTTTAAACCTCCGATAAGTCATTGTGAATAAGACCATAAGCTCACATAGAGACATACATACAAAAATAACGACTTTGTTCTATAATAAGTAAAGATATATGGTCTTATTCATAATGACTTATCGGAGGTTTCAAAGTTCGCTAAAATCGGTTCGCGAAAATTGTTAAAACTTGTTATTCCTAATAGTCTTTTCACGCTAAAACGTTTATTATCTCTCCGATAAAATATAAAATCTCCGTTTAAACCTCCGATAAGTCATTATGAATAAGACCATTCGTCGGCTATATTAATATAACTAGCTGTTGCCCGCAACTTCGTAGGCGTGAAGTTTAGATATACTTATCAAACCTAAACAAATTATCCAAAAAGAAACCATCCTCTTGAACCAGTCTATTTATTAAAAAAAAAACCGCATCAAATCCCTTGCGTACTTCTTAAGATATAAGCTCACATATGGACATACATACAAAAATAACAACTTTGTTTCATAATAAGTAAAGATGGTAGCTATTGGTTTAAAGCGACGAGCGACTAGTTCAAGTTAACTTTCGTGTTGTCAGAAGAAGACAATATTTGTGGCGGTTGCACTGCTCTCAGTAGACGACGCTATATCTATAGTATCTGCCTATCTTCATCATCATCATAACATCACGCCTTTTTCCCATGGGTAGGCAGAGATTATAGAGCGCCATCTGCTACGATCCAATCGATGTATGAGTGTGGATGAACCAAAGGAAGTATCCTTGGGTTCATCCACACTCATGCATTTGGTCATATCTGCCTATCTCTGTGGAAAAAAGGCGTGACGGTACAATAATCTTGCGCTGACCTCGAATCTGTCAAACGTCAGATGTCGAACCAGGAGCTTTTAACCGACTTCAAAAAAAAGAGGAGGTTCTCAATTCGCCTCTATGTTTTTTTATGTTTGTTACCATAACTTTCAACTGGGGGAAGTGATTTTAATTATTCTTTTTTTTTCGAAAGCTGGTGGTTCCCGTGTGGTCCCATTGAGACCAGATCAGGATCCGATGTCCCCTGAGAAATAGAGGAAAACCCTCATATTTCCAAGGCACATGTAGTGGGTTGAACTTTTCTTTTTGAAATACTCAATTATATCTCTCTCTCCAGCCCATTAATGTCCCACTGCTGGCCTTCTCCACTTTGGGAATTATGGTCTACTGTGCTGCGCTGACCAGGCGTGTTGGCACAGGGTTTATTTTCGAGATTTCCGTCTCTCACAGAGGATGTTAACTGAGTGCAATATCCCTTAGCTGACTTTTACAGCACCCTTGGGAGGAGATGGGGTGGTGACACTTGTATTCTTAATCCGTCACCACACGGAGACTCTCTCACTCAATTATTTAAAGTATTATAAATAAATGATTATCTCAACTAAATATTACCTTCCTGTTATTCTCTTCACTCATCATTGACATCCTATTTGTGGCGGATGATAATAAACACATCTGTTCCATTAAAGCCTGAAAATATATTTTATAAGTATGTATAATACATTTACGCCTTATTCATAATGACTTATCGGAGGTTTAAACGGAGATTTTATCGGTGAGATAATAAACGTTTTAGGGTAAAAAGACTATTATGAATAACAAGTTTTGACAATTTTCGCGAACCGATTTTAGCGAACTTTTAAACCTCCGATAAGTTATTATGAATAATTAAAATATTGTAAAAATAAAAAAAAATTTAATTTAAAAAAAATATTTTTTTTTTTTGTAGTTTAGTAGTATGTTTGGATCATAGCAGATGGCGCTCTATAGTCTCTGTCTACCCCCATGGGAAAAAGGCGTGATGTTATGATGACATATAAAGTATAAATAAATAAATAAATACCATAATGCTTCCCAATGTGGAGGAGGCCTGTGCGCAACAGTGGGACGTGAATGGGCTGGAGAGAGAGACTCAAACAAACTATCTTTTCAGCTTTATATTATTAGTATAGAGTTGTATAATTAAAAGTTATACCTTATGCCACAAAGGCACAAAGTATAACTTTTACACTACCTCAGTACGTACACGTGCACGGTATTCGCGTTTTCACATCCTTATCCTTACTAATTTTATAAATGCGAAATCCGGATGATGACACAATAATAATTTTGACGAGCTTAAGTGTCCGTATTTATGCAAAATGGAACCACCCGCAAAAACTCTTTTCTGAGAAATCAAAGCTTTTGCAAAAATTGCAAAAGCTCTGTTAAATGAAGTAAATAATTTACACTTAGTTTTTATTTTAATTTATGGATAAATTTCTTATTTAAGTATGTGAATAGCAATTTGATTAAAATAATATTTATATAGATATGTAACAAAATGTGCATGTGGTTCCTTTTGACGTTTACTAATTATGTGATTTCACATTAAACAAAAGAGAACCACAACTCGAATACTTATTGCTAAATATAAAACTAACTGTTTAGAGTATTGTAAGAAAGCTTTAATATTATAACTGTTTGATTATTTAGATACATAATATGTAATAACAATATGTGTGCCACTGTGTGCCTTTGAAATTTGAGGGTTTTCCTTGATTTTGAGGACCACACGGAAAGAAAAAGAATCATTAAAATTTCTTCGCCTAATTAAAAGTTATGTGTAGCAAACATAAAAAAAAACAGAAGTACCTCCTCTTTTGAAAAATCCGTTAAAAATATAAAATGGGATAAAAAAGTGTTCATTTAACATTATTATCAAAGTGAATATCAAAATCCTCCGTGTCTAGTCCGACGTCATGTCGTCTTCAATAGCATCATCATTAATAAGACTATTGTAAAAACTTCTTCACAGACTCTCTAGTTTTGATTCCCAAGCGTGAGTCAAAAATTCTTAAAATAGTCCTAAGTCGGTTATACCTTCTAAATGCGTAAATGTACATAGATCTACATTTGATAAGAGTTTCAAGTTGCCGAGTAAAAAAAATTTACGGGTGGACAGAAAGACGGACACTGTAGTGAGACTATAAGGGCTTCTTTTTTGTACGATACCCTAAAAACTGACCGTACTGTCACTCATGCAAATTACTTTAATAAGTGTCGCCCAATATGTCAGGTGTTCATTTTGTCTAATAGATAAGTATTTTTTAACATAACTTTAACCGACTTCATGTGCCTTTGAAATTTGAGGGTTATCCCCGATTTCTCAGGATACTATGAGATCCTGACTTGGTGCCAATGGGACCAAATGGGAACCACTAGCTTTCAAATAAAAAAAGAATCATTAAAATCGCTTCACCCTGTTAAAAGTTATAAGGTAACAAACATAAAAAAATATACAGACGAACTTCCTCCTTTTTTGAAGTCGGTTAAAAACGGAATGGTTGTATATTGAGTTATATTGAATTAATTAATAATTGCCATGTTAAATATTATCACCATTTTACAATATTTTTTACACATGAAAGAACCTAATGCATGTGGTTCTATGTTGCAAAAAAAAATATTCACTATGAAATGGTAAATTTATGTCACACATAAAGATACCAAATACTTTGGTTCCGTTTTACGTATCAGAAATAATTGTAGACATTAAAAATGTTGAATGTTTAAATGGTATCAATCAAGTAAATGTGATTCTTTTTTGTATAAAATGACCTGGGAGTAATATCGTTTATTTGTTTGAACAATCAAGATCCAGAGAGTTGTGGTTCGCTTTTGCTTTATATGTAGTATCCATTATTGCTCTTGGTTCCTTTCTGCCTCTTGTAATCCTAGTTTGTATGGGGAAAATCATGTGGTTCTTTTTTTCATAAGAAATTTAATGACATTTTAATACGAATTCGACAAAAAAATCAAAAATGACTAATAGTCGTCTGGTTCCATTTTGCATAAATACGGACAAGTGTTAATGTGTGTAACCAAACCATAGTGCGATTTAAAAACGTACTTGCATCGCCATCTATCGAGTGGTATAGTGAACTTCTGTTTGTTAAGGTTTGATTTCTAAATTTCACGCGTACTAAGTCGCGGGCTTCAGCTAGTAGGTTATATAAATACAATAGCTGACCCGGCAAACGTTGTTTTGCCATATAATTGTTAGGGGTGGACCACCCTTAACATTTAGGGGGATGAAAAATAGATGTTGTCCGATTCTCAGACCTAACGGATATGTACACAGAATTTCACGAAAATCGGTCGAGCCATTTCGGAGAAGTATAATTACAAACACGGTGACAGGAGAAATTTATATTATTAAACATTGAGCAAAAATAAAGAATGAAAGAAAGAATTTACTAGCTTACCCTTTCGTTTTCATTAAACGTATTGGCCATCCCACCAAATATACCAGCATTAGACTGCTGAAATTTAAAGTATTTTAGTAATATGTATATATCTAGAATTGATACAGGTCGCGTCATGTAAAAAGAACGCTGGCGGTCAAGCTGCGCA
Source organism: Orgyia antiqua (assembly GCA_916999025.1). Taxonomy (NCBI): domain Eukaryota; kingdom Metazoa; phylum Arthropoda; class Insecta; order Lepidoptera; family Erebidae; genus Orgyia; species Orgyia antiqua. The sequence goes on from OU779869.1 coordinate 21,875,427, forward strand.
CGGGCGATTTATCGGTTTTCTATGTAATACCTATTAAGAATAACAAATATGTAGGTACCAAGCCACGACTCGCCAGCGAAAGCCTAGTTCAAAAATAAAATAATAGGCACATAACTATCGTGCGAGAGTGTACCCATGCGCAAACACGCCCTCACCACTTTCTTCCAGCGTTCTTTTTACGTGACGCGTACTATACCACTTATTTGAGGGGCCTCGTGGTCCATATAATGGACCGCCGTTCACGAGGTCTCGGGTTCGATTCCCGCTCGGGACAATCATTTGTGTAATATTTATAAATATTGTCATACAAATATTTGTACTGCGTGTGGGTGTTTCTATGTATTATAAGTATGTATTTACAAAAGAAAAGTAGTTTATGTATTCTATCTATTATTAGTTCTATCACAACACAAGCGTATAAGCTTAACTTGGGACCAGAGACTTTGTGTAAAATGTCCATGAGTGATCCTCGAGTGATAAAAGTGCAAAAACTTCCCTGACGCGACAACACGTAAACGCTTTGTGACGTGTTTAATAACCAATCTAAGATTACGGATAGATTGTTATCCTCGTTTGTGAATAAAATTATCTCCTGTTTAATGTTTTATAGAGAACTAGCTGTTGCCCGCGACTCCGTCCGCGTGGAAATTAGAAAATTTTCCCCGTTTTTGCAACATTTTTCACTACTGCTTCGCTTCTACTGGTCGTAGCGTGATGTTATATAGCCTAAAGCCTTCCTCGATAAATGCCCTATCCAACACTGAAAGAATTTTTGAAATAGGCCCAGTGGTTCCTGAGATTAGCGCGTTCAAACAAACAAACAAACTCTTCAGCTTTATAATATTATAGTATTGATACTGTTATCAGTAGCTTTTTGATATGCAGGTAAAGACAAAAGTTGAGTTTAGTCTGACATTGATAGCAAGAATCAAGGATGGACAAAAATATTGAAAATACAAGTCTTACCACCCCTTTCCTCCCCAAGGGGCTTTAAGAGCCAGCTGAGGGATAATAAAAGCAGATACCATCCTTTTTAGAGAGAAATCTTGAAATTAACCCTCACGCCTAGTCAGCATGGCATAGTTGACCAAATACCCTGCCGACGTGGAGGAGGCCTGTGCCCAACAGTGGGACGTTAACGAGCTGGAGTGGGATAGTACTTACCGGTTTAAACAAAGTCATAAGCACAGTCCATAGACGTTCCGTTTTAGCTTTCAGTATGGCCATTTTTGTGTTCATTTCTTCAGCAGCTGTTAACATATTCTCTACCTTATTTCTGTGATATTGATATCTGAAAAAAAAAATTATCAATACTATTAATAAATAAATAAATATTCATGGACACACAACGTCCTCTGGTCCCAAGCTAAGCTTATATGCTTGTGTTATGGGTACCAGAATACGGATATAATACATAAACTAATTTTCTTTTGTAATTACATACTTATAATACATAGAAACACCCAGACGCAGTACAAACATTTGTATAACAATTAGAAAAATCACACATTGTCCCGAGCGGGAATCGAACCCGCGACCTCTTGTTCGGCAGTCCGTTACATAAACCACTCAACCACGAGGCTCGTCAATAAACATGCCTCTTTTAGTTCGGATGTCATAGTCAAGGGTTGACTGGCAGAAAATGCCTTAGACATTAAGCCCGCCTCTGCATATGTTGCACTAGCTGTTGCCCGCGATTTCGTACGCGTGGAATTTAAGGAACCAAAAGAATACATATAAACCACAAATGCAACGCGCGCAACAATAGAATGTAATCTAATATATAAAATTTCCATGTCACGATGTTAGTTACCGTACTCCTCCAAAATGGCTTTACCGATTTTTACCAAATTATATATGCGAATTCAGTAGGTCTGAGAATCGGCTACTATCTAGGTATTTTTCAAACACCTCCCCCCTCCCTGTCATTTGTATGGCAAATAACGTTTGCCGGGTCAGCTAGTAATTTTATATAAATACTGACCCGGCAAACGTTGTTTTGCCATAAGAATCTTAAGGTGGACAACCATTATCACTTAGGGGTTAGAAAAATAGATAGTAGCCGATTCTCTGACTTACTGAATATGCATAACAAAATTCATAAGAATCGGTCAAGCCGTTTCGGAAGAGTACGGGAACGAACAAATAAATTTCTCATATCGCCCCCAATAATGGTAGGAGAAATGATCAGTAAACATTTGTTGTTATACCATCAACTGATAAACATAAACTGAAATTTTCACTTTCACTGTTTCAGTGACATAGCCTGGTGACAAATGGACAGACGAACAGCGAAGTTTCAGTAGAAGGGTCCCATTTTACCTTTTGGTAGGGAACCCTAAAAATGTGATATTTAATCAATTAAATTATAGATTGGTTACTGTTAGCACGGCTGCAATAGCTCAGATAACAGAGCGACAGAACGGTATTCCGAGGTCATATAAGGGTTTTAGTAGGTTTAAGTTCCGCTTGCGGTGAGCACTTTTTCCCCTATAAATTAATTTATGAATTAAAACCAAAGCAAATCAATTGCAAAATTTATAAATTACCTTAGTAATGTAATATTTACCTGAATTCATTAGTATCACAATCTTTGCACTTCTTGAATATTGGTAGTTCAGCGGCTAGCTGACTAAAGGCACCTGAAATATTAACATTATTCATTACAAAACAAATTATAATTATTAATCTATGAACTGTGATCTTATAACTTTAAACATTTCTTAATAACTTGAATGCTTATAACAAAACAATTATCGTATTTAAAAACTGTCGTTAACAAAATATTTGTTGTCTGATTATTAAACTTGTAGATACATGTCGTAGGAGACTTGATTAAAATAGTTTACTTAAGGATTTTTAGTTTTAACTTAGGTTCCAAGATTGTGAAGTGCGTCCTCAAATGGTGTCAATGGTGAGTAATTCCTTTATCTAATGAGTTTGAATGGTGACCCGTAATATTCATAAAAGGATCCTTCCAAACCAGTTACACGTGTCGTAAGCCACGGATCAATCTCATCGTAGTTAATAGAATGTTGTAGTTAACGTAGTTAGTTTGTCCAGTATTACAAGGTCTTTAGATAGGTGACTGCTCTAGCTGTAATTACAGGTAATGTCTAGTGTTGTTTCTCCGATATATACTATACTAATATTAAAAAGCTGAAGAATTTGTTTGTTTGTTTGGAAAACTTTGTGTTTCGGATAGTCCATTTATCGAGGATGACGATATAACACTGCGACAAACAAAAGATGCGACCAATAGGAGCGAAGCATTAGTGAAAATCATGCAAAAACGGGGAAGATTTTCTAAATTGCCAAGTAGGTGGAGTGCCGAGGTAACACACACTAACACTATACCCTAATTTACTGTGCATGGACGCGTGTCCATACACAATGAGTAAGAGCATTGCTCTTGTACCTCATTCAGTTGGGTTATAAAATAGCATACAATATTTACAGAACAGTGATCACAATTTCTTTCTCAGGGTGCTGTAAAATCCAGCTAAGGAACAATATAAGCAGTTATCGTCTACTGTGAGAGACTGAGTGAAGACTCGAAACAAAACCCAGAGCCAACACCGCTGGTCAGCGTGGCACAGGAGACCATAGTCCTCTAAAGTGAAGGCGGCCCATGCCCAGCGGTGGGACGTTACTAGGGTGGAGAGGAGAGTGATCACAATTCCGGAAAAAAAAAACTTCGCTAAGTTCAATAGTTTAAGGTAATTACATTTTTATTATTTAACTAGCTGTGCCCACGACTCCGTCCGCGTAGATCGATTTTCTTTCGATCGACCCAATCAATTTTGTGTTTATTTTTCTAGCTGGTAGATGGCGTTGCCAAAGTCACCAAATTGAGAAATTTCATATTATGTAAATATCTCTTGATTGAGTGGACCAAATGCGATGAAAAAAAGACTAAGTAATACCTTGAGTTGTGTACAATTTTTACGTATAATATTTATACTTATAAATGTTGTACATTTTACGTGATGCGTGAACAGACAATCAGACAAACTGACAAAAATGCTGGAAATGGTTTCTGTTGGTTGTCCTTTAACCACCTGACATTTTTTTTAAATATATTGAATGTACAAAAAAAAATTTTCTACAGATTTATTATATGCATAGAATAGATTTTTGTTTTGTTACTAAGCTTTCAAATTTATACAAAGTTCGCAAGGCAAGCAAGAATATAAAGCGTTCATTTATATTAATAAACAAATATCGCAAGCTATTTTTCCGTCTGCGGTTAGGGCTGCCATTCATCCGGGTTTAATCGGATTTGTCCTAGCTTAGAGGACTTTTGCTTTTAATTGCCTCCCAGACAATTTTGTATTTAGGAGACATCTTTCTGAGATTGAATGTCCTCGAGTGGCGACGTCGGACGACGCAGCATGGGGCAGCCTCCAACAAGGTCGACTGACGATATCATCAAATGCGCCGGGGACCACTGGATGCAGTTAGCGCAGGACCGCGCGTTGTGGCGTTCTATGGGGGAAGCCTATGTCCAGCAATGGATGGATTTCTAAGATGTCCTGGAAAATGACGCCTAAATGACTGGGATTTGACGGGCCTCGTGGTGTAGTGGTTCTGGTAACGGACTGCCGATCAAGAGGTCGCGGGTTCGATTCCCGCTCGGGACAATCATTTGTGTGATTTTTCTAATTGTCATACAAATCTTTGTACTGCGTCTGGGTGTTTCTATGTATTATATATATGTATTTACAAAAAAAAAAGCAGTATATGTATTCTATCCGTATTCTGGTACCCATAACACAAGCATATAAGCTTAGCTTGGGACCAGAGGACGTTGTGTGAAATGTCCATGAATATTTATTTTATATTTATTTATTTATTTTTACCGTGTTTACCCGGCATCAGCAATTTAGGTAATGGCAGCCCTAAATGAATCCAACCACGGAAAAGAAATCAATTGATTCTTGATTTCTATTCCGTGAATCCAACACATGCTTCAACTTTAGTACAAGAACTTATGATTTTTGATTTAATATTATTTCCTTCCTAATCCTCGAAACTAAACCCTGGGCCAACACGCCTGGTCATCGCGGCACAGTAGACCATAGTCCCTCGCAAAGTGGAGGAGGCTTGTGCCCGGCAGTCGGACGTCAATGGCTGGAGAGAGGAGATAATTATTTCCTTTTGTGAGAGATGGTAACTCTCAACTAAACCCTGTGTATGACAACACACTACTATACAGGGTGTCCCAGAACGTAACGTAGCTGGGAAGGGGGGTGATAGGGGGGGTCACAAGGGTCACCAGAAAAATAAAATAAAAATTCCCCTCTGGCTATTTAAAAAATAAATGGCATTTTTTTAAAAACTAAAAATTTTACACCTTGTGGGGCTATTTTGCTAACTGTACCTACAAATATAGCTGTTTAAAAAAAAAAAAAGATGTTATGTAATCCTCAATAACCCTTCATCAAATTGAATTAAAAAAATAATACATATCCAACCAAGATTTTAAAGAAAATTAAGTTCTTTTCCAGTCAAGGACTTAGTAATTACAATTTCACTCAACTTTCTCCAAGTGTACTGAAAAAAAAATGTACTATGCAGCTCCGGCGTGTAACTTAAAAAGATAGGTAATTTTATTGCAATTCCAAAATGGTATAACACTTATTTGAAAAAATCATACTTAGACATTTAAAAATAATTTTCGGGAACAATACCCCTGCAAAACAAAACATATCAATAAAACAATAGTCTCAAATTCCTAAGAAAATACATTTTTAAATGTCTCTTCTGTTCCTCTAATGTTACTGCCCGTTAATTCTCAAGATTGGAGTACTGTACATACCTCAAACACTCAAGTACAGTCTAGGCCAGATAAAGCTTTACCATATTTTATGACAGGGAATTTAAATGAAACTCGAAAATAAAACAAAATTGTAATTATTTATTCAAATTAAGTGCTCGAAATGTGCACCACCAACATAAATGCACGCCCTTCATCGTTTTAAAAATGAGCGGGAAATGTGCCGAGCAAATCTTCTATTATTGATTGATTCCGCGGCCTCTGTGATCCTCGCCTTCAAGTCACCCAAGTCCCTGATGGGTTTCCCATAAACTTTTTCTTTTATAGCACCCCAGTAAAAGAAGTCCAACGGGTTTAAATCCGGTGAACGAGCTGGCCACGCTATAACACCGGCCCTTCCCATCCACCTACCAGGATATTCGTTGTTTAGGAAATCTCTTACTGGGCGTGCATAATGTGCTGGGCACCCATCATGCTGGAACCACATATTCCTTAATGTTTCCAGCGGCACATCTTCCAATAAATTGGGTAATTCGTTTTGTAAAAAGTGCAAGTACGCCTCGCCAGTCAGTGCCTCAGGTAACTCAAAGGGTCCGATTATTTTACCGTTCAGTATTCCGGTCCACATGTTCACTTTAAAACGATATTGGGATCGATCTTCTCTAATAAGGTGGGGATTTTCTACGTACCACTCGTGTAAATTATGTAGGTTCATGTAGCCGTCCTTTTTAAAAGTAGACTCGTCGGACCACAATATTTTATTAAAAAATTGAGGGTCCTCCCTATGCATGCGCAGCATCCTACTACAAAATGCAAGTCTCGCAGGAAAATCGCGTGGTATCAGACTCTGTACGCGTTGCACGTGGTACGGGTGGAACTTTTCTGATTGTAATATGCGATGAGCAGTACTTTTTGATACACCTGTATTTGCTTCAATTGTCCGAACTGAAGTACTCGGGTTGTCTGCGACGGTTTGAAGCACTACATCTTGGACATCGAACCGAGATCTGCGTTCATTAACCATTTGATGTGGAAGTCGACCCTCAGACAATAGTCGGTGGACATTGACAAAAACACGGCTATCCGGGTGACGTGGGGCGTTCGGATATCTTTCTCGGTACAGTCTTGCTGCAGCACCGGCATTACATCTACATTCGCCGTAAATGAGATGCATGTTCGCATATTCATGTGGAGTGTACGTGGGTGGCATGGTGGCACTGTATCACACACTTTAGTCCTTGAGAAAGCCAAGTCGTTGGAAGAAATCACAAACAATGTCCAAAATCACAAAGAAATAATCAAGTCCAGAAAGCGAAGCAAAGTTGTTAGTACTAAATGAACACAAACGAATACAAAGATGTGCAGTAAACGAGAGAGCTTAATGTACTGCCCGACTATTTGGCTAACCAGAGACAGCACCCCTACTTTTTCTCTTCCTTTAACGTATCTACCTGTCTCTTTCACTCCCTGAACTTGTTTTGTTTCATTGTTCTCGCGCATGGCTAACGGTACGAGAGGGGTACCTGCCTACCTGCCTGTACAAGGAACAGGAATATTTGCTTAGGAATTTGAGACTATTTATGTTGGTGGTGCACATTTGGAGCACTTTATTTGAATAAATAATTAGAATTATGTTTTATTTCCGAGTTTCATTTAAATTCCTTGTCATAAAATATGGTAAAGCTTTATCTGGCCTAGACTGTACTTGAGTGTTTGAGGTATGTACAGTACTCCAATCTTGAGTATTAACGGGCAGTAACATTAGAGGAACAGAAGAGACATTTAAAAATGTATTTTCTTAGGAATTTGAGACTATTGTTTTATTGATATGTTTTGTTTTGCAGGGGTATTGCTCCCGAAAATTATTTTTAAATGTCTAAGTATGATTTTTTCAAATAAGTGTTATACCATTTTGGAATTGCAATAAAATTACCTATCTTTTTAAGTTACACGCCGGAGCTGCATAGTACATTTTATTTTCAGTACACTTGGAGAAAGTTGAGTGAAATTGTAATTACTAAGTCCTTGACTGGAAAAGAACTTAATTTTCTTTAAAATCTTGGTTGGATATGTATTATTTTTTTAATTCAATTTGATGAAGGGTTATTGAGGATTACATAACATCTTTTTTTTTTTAAACAGCTATATTTGTAGGTACAGTTAGCAAAATAGCCCCACAAGGTGTAAAATTTTTAGTTTTAAAAAAAATGCCATTTATTTTTTAAATAGCCAGAGGGGAATTTTTATTTTATTTTTCTGGTGACCCTTGTGACCCCCCCTATCACCCCCCTTCCCAGCTACGTTACGTTCTGGGACACCCTGTATACTTAACATACATAAAAATACATATATAAAAATACACAACAGTTTCACAAGAAATACCGACTTCAAATCAAATTTCACGGAAAAATATATATGTAGATAAGAAATCAATTCACTACTTTATTACAAAAAAAAAATTAATCCTATAAGTTAGTCTACATCAGAGATGGGATTTTAACACGCATATTAGGTTCGTATCTAACTATATATCTATCAATTATATTTATGCAACGAAACCTTTAAAAATGATTTTCACCCATTTATAATAGTCGGATTGATCTGAAATGCTCACATATTAAGGACTGAGGGCAATGCGATAATTTCAAGGATTCTGAAGCTAGTTTATAAGTTAAACTAAGCGAATTATTTGTTTAATAGTCAATTAAGAGGGTACTAACCACGCAGTTGAGAATTTCTTTATTTGAAGTCGGTATATTTTGTAAGTGAACTCGACGCAGCGACGGCAAAAAGCTATTATGTCGTAAATCAAAATATTTAATTTCAAAAAATCACAAACAATTTAAAAAAGAATAAAAAAAATGTACTATGGTATAGAGATATTCTGTAAATACAGATTTACCAGACAGTAGATTCGCGATCAATCTTGTAGACAGGTAACTTAAGCCCGGCGAAATAGTACTTCATCCCTACTAATTTATAAATGTGAAAACGAGTTGATGACACTGTAAAAATATTGACGAGTTTAAGTGTTAATATGTGGAACAAAACCATAGCGCAATTTAAAAACTGTAGAACGCCATCTATCGAGCGGAGTAGTTAACTTCTGTTTGTTCAGGTTTGATTTCTTAATTTCACGCGTACGAAGTCGCGGGCAACAGCTAGTGGTCTAATAAAATATAGTTATTCTATAGTAACTAGTTTTCGCAAACTACAAACATATCTTATACAAACAAAAAAACAAGTAGGTATTTCATTGGGAAGGGGAGACCTGTTTCATTAGTCTATGGTTCAAAATAAACTATGGCGTGTATCATAGACACATAGAACGTATTTCACACAGACATTTACCGATTTCAAACCGAGCGACTGAAGTAGCCATAAACATCATCATCATCATCATCATAACATCACGCCTTTTTCCCATGGGGGTAAGCAGAGACTATAGAGCGCCATCTGCTACGATCCAAACATACTTCCTTGGCTTCATCCACACTCATACATCTGGTCATACATGCCCGACGGTTGTAAGTGCTACGCACTTGCCCCTTTTGGAGTATGCCGGCGATGACATCGGAGTATATTTTTCTCGGGCGTCCTCTCCCAGCATTTTCACTTACCTCCGCCGTGTATATGCCTTTCGTTAAGCGTCTCTCATCCATCCTTTCCACATGACCAAACCACCTAAGCATACTTTTCTCCACCTTAGTCACTACATCCATACTATCACTATATACATTTCTTAATCTATCTTTCAAAGTCACACCACACATACTTCTCAAAGAGCGCATCTCTACAGCATTTATTCTACTTTTGTGCTTCTTCTGCCACACCCAACATTCGCTTCCATACCGCCATAAGCAATACCTGGTAAATCTCTTCCTATAAAGTAAATTAAATAATAGAATAAACATTTTTCACAGCCGAGACGAGAACTCATTTTATTTTACACTTTAAGAAATACAACATAATAGTTTTCTGTCATCATTATTAGCACCAGTATTACACAGTAGACATAAATATATTGTTTACTTCATTATCTGGGCAAGCAGGCTTAATAGCATATCCTTAGGTCGATGTGGCCCGCGGCAGCTTGCAAAACAACAATAAGCTCATTGTTCATTTATACCTCCGGTGTTTTCTTCTCGCTAGCAACATAAATACCACTATACTCACAAATATACCAGATGGTGGGTTGACGTTTAAAATTGAGGACAAGTGACTTTAGCCTGGCTAAATCGTACTTCATAGAATAATGACGTTTCATATGACGTATAGCCTGTATCATAGCCACACATAGATATGTGACTACGAGCCGATTGAGTGATGTAGCCATAGACGCGACATCTGGTACATCTGTGACTATACTATTACCATTTCTTTATATTCTCGATGACAGCTCCTGTTTTCATTGAATGAGCGTCTTCTTAACACGCTTTTATATGTTCGGTATGTATTAATCTATGTAACGAAATCTTTGAACGCGATTTTCACCAACTGCAGTAGTCTGATTGATCTCAAATTTTGCACACATATCAAGGACCGATGACCATGCAATTATTTAAAAATATATTTAGGATTTTCAAGCGTGTTTTTTAGTTTTTAAAGTAAGGAAATTATTTGCAATATGTATGCATCATATTATTAAAATATGACGCTTACAAACGTACAAGGTCATACCAAAATCGAAGAAACCGATAGGGATAGGTCAAATAATAAAAAAACAAATAAAATCGATCTGTCATTAGAGAAAATAAAGTAATGGTAGTAGTATAACATTATGTAAAAGTTTGTTGCTTTTTCACGAAAAAACTACTGAAAAGATTTTAATGAAACTTTGCGGATATATAGCTTATAGATCAGAATAACACATAGGCAATAATATATAATCACGCTAAAAGCAGAGGGGCAGTAACTACGAACGCGCTTGAAACCGCGGACATGAGCTAACTCTAATGATAATTACAATAACAATGCGTTTCAGACGAGAATGTGCATGGCAATAACCTGAATTTGTCAAAGTTCAATAGAAAGTTAAGGAGATCAAATAAAAATATTTATAATGCATTTTTTCTCCATGATAAAAGTCATATTATAAAAGTCACTTTTATAATAACTGCTCTCTGTTAAAGCTATAATTAAAGTGAAATTCTCTAATGCGAAATTTCGAAAAAGAAAAATATGTACTATAAAATTTTTTTTGTTAACTAATATGACACGAGATCATGCACATTATTATTTGAAACACAGATGGCGGGACTTACAAAATCCGGCTCGAAGGACCAACTAAAGTGCATTAATGCGTCTTTCACGCGTCGTATGAGATAAGAAACAGTAAAATTTTTAACAAAAATTATTGGCAAGTGAAGGAATTCATAATCGTATATTTAAATAAACAACTATTACTACTATAGTGGATAAAACATATTACCAAAAGTACAAGTACCTCTTAGAATAGGTTTAACTACAAGAGAAATGCAGATATTCTTTGAAGAAGTTTGAAGCTAACAAGTGTAAATAAAAAAAAAATACAGCATAACAAGTTAATGACAAAATAAAAGATGAAATCCCTACATATTGTTCAGTACAACTAATATAGTCTTAACAGAAAAAGTGTCTGTCAAAGTGTGTTCTGCACTCTTACCTACAATAAGTTTTAAAAATAAGCATAGCAAATCAAATGCAAAATAAAAAACGAAGAGAAATATACCTATTTAATAATAATTAAAAATCGCATGAGTTTTTCTCTTACATATAATTTGCGAAGAATAAGGGCAAAAACTACTTACACAAATCTGAAGTAATCATTTCATTCCAGTTTCTTTTTAATGGTGACGTTACAGTGGACATGCCAGATGATGTGGAAGGACCAGCCGCATAGATATCGGTTATGTTCTGCATTTGTGACTGATCAGTCATGTGATTATATGGCTGATTAGCCATAGCTGTCATTCCACTCATTGCCGACAAATCTGTCATGTTTACACTGGAAACAATAAATTACATTTAATAACTTGGTCTGGACACTGGTGACGGATCAAGGACACAAATATCACCGCATTTATTCCCCTAGTTGTAGGAGCCTGCTGAGCAAAAGCAGTTAACATCTACTGTGAGAGACGGAAAATCTAAATTAAACCCTATGCCAACAACATGCATGGTCAGCGCGGTTTGATAGACCACAAATCCTCCTGAAGTTGAGGCCCGTGCCCAACAGTGGGACCTTAATGGGCTGGAGAGAGAGAGAAAATAATTTAGTTTCTGTAAGTGAATAATATGAAAAACTGGCCAAGTATGCACTGGACTAACGCATGAAGTAGTCTATCACATCATACAATGCCCTAATAATGATATGCACATTATCAAGATACACAAAAATACCGTTTTTGTTATGGTATACAGCCTGGTGACAGCTGGACAGCAATATCTTAGTAATGGGGTCCCGTTCTACCTTTTGGTACTATAAAATAATATTATGTATTTTGGATTAAGGATGTATTATTAATTTCCAGTATGACAGAAAATAATTAAGTCTCCTTTAAAGGGCGTCACAAACGGCATATTAATATAGCGAGAAAGAGACACATGTATATAGAAAAAAGACGAGGTGATGAAGAGACAGATATATCTGTCGGTGATGTCAAAAGTATAGACGCGTCTTGGTATATCTTCTAATATATAACATTTCCATGCCACAATGTTAGTTACCGTACTCCTCCGAAACGGCTTCACCGATTTTTACCAAATTTTATATTCGTATTCAGTAGATCTGAGAATCGGCTACTATCTATTTTTCAAAATCCCACCCCACCCTGACATTTGTATGGCAAAACAATGTTTGCCAGGTCAGCTAATCTAATATATAAAATTCTCCTGTCACGGTGTTTGTAATTTCGACGGGCCTCGTGGTGTAGTGGTTCTGGTATCGGACTGCCGATCAAGAGGTCGCGGGTTCGATTCCCGCTCGGGACAATCATTTGTGTGATTTTTCTAATTGTCATACAAATGTTTGTACTGCGTCTGGGTGTTTCTATATATTATAAGTATGTATTTACAAAAAAATAAGTAGTATATGTATTCTATCCGTATTCTGGTACCCATAACACAAGCATATAAGCTTAGCTTGGGACCAGAGGACGTTGTGTGAAATGTCCGTTAATATAATTATACTCCTCCGAAATGGCTCGACCGATTTTCGTGAAATTTTGTGTACATATCCGTTAGGTCTGAGAATGGGACATCTATTTTTCATCCCCCTAAATGTTAAGGGTGGTCCACTCCTGACATTTGTATGGCAAAACTACGTTTGCCGGGTCAGCTAGTTAATATGTCTCTTTTACACCTCATCTTTTTTCTATACACATATTTTCTAGATACATACATTTAGTCTCTTTCTTGCTATATTAAAATTTCGTAATATTTCGTTTGTAGTGCCTTTTAAGTAATAAACATGATATTTTATGATAACTCATACTTGAGACTGACTAAGGTTATAAGGATGACATGGAGACCCAAAAAAAAAAGAAACTTACCCAGTATTCATATCCATTGTGGTGTAATATGCAGGTATTTCCTGTACAGGTGGTTCTGAAAATATTTTATAATCATTTGTATGACAGTCACAAAGAGCCTTAACATGAAGTATACATAATAATTTAACAAAAACAATGCCCCTACAAATTGTTATTGTTTATTTCAACCAAATCGAATTTAAAATATACATTTAAAACTATAATCAATTATTCCATGCTGATCTCAAAAATTTCATTTGTTGAAAATGTTATATCTTAGAGCACACTCAAAATAAAATACGGTAGTTTTAAATCATCACATGAATGTATTATATTATACCTTCTGGTGGTGGCGGAGGAGGCGGAGGAGGTGGCGGCGGTGGTGGTGCTGCCTGCTGCTTCAAATGTGCAGTAGTGTGTGGAGGTAAATATCCAGTTCTGAAGAAATGTTCCTTCTCAAATACAGTTGCATGAACAAACTTGCATCTTGCATAAGGACATGGTCGGTTCTGAAAATTCTTGCAGAAAGTATAAACTCCAGGCAACTGAGACAAAATTATCTCGTGTTTAAAAATACAAAATGCTCCTTTATTACAAGTACCACGTACGAAATCCCGACACATTTTCGGTTCAGGCTTTGATAGTTTCTGCCCGTCTATATCTGGAGGTTGTTCTTGTTCAGGAGTCTGTTCGTGTGGATCAGTTTTGTATTCGGTAATGATTTGTTCCAAGCCTGTAGAGTTCTTTGTTTCCACATATTCATATTCTTCATCCATTATTTCTTGTTTGATATCAATAGGGCATTCTGGAGGTGGATTTGGAGGCAAAGGTGGTTGAATTTGTGCCTGCTGAGCTGCTGTGGTTACAGTTTGTTGTTTAACTGGACTTGCTTGCACCAGAGTCTTTTGTTTGGGAGGACTCGACTGTATAGGTGTTTGTTGTTTTGCAGGACTTGTTTGTACAACAGGTTGCTGTTTAGCAACACTTTGCCCAGCCATTTGTTGTTTATTAGGACTTGTTTTAACAATTTCATTCTGTATGTTAGTTTGGAGTTTTACTTGTTCATTTTGTGTTTCAGCTGCTCCACCAGCATTCATCTCCTCAAATTTGGACTTCAAGTATTTCCTCATGTGTTTAAAATTTGGTGACGGTCTAAATGTAATAGATTCCTCTTCACCGCGAGGTGTTGATTTATTACCTAAACACATAATGTAAAACATAAAAAAAATATATACAAAAAAATATATATATAACGTAAACAGATTTTTCATTTTTGAGGTCAGGTAACGAAGTCAGGAGCTATGGTCTCATTGGATAAATAAAGACAAGCACTATAACAATGTAGCTAAAATACATAATTACAATTTTATATCAATAGTTGCATTAGCAATTTAAAAAAATGTATAAAGTAGCAATTATTACGAGATATTGAATTAAGAATAACATTTTGTCATATTACACAATACTCATTAATTTAAACTTTCGACCCTTAGACCCTCTGGTAGTATCAGTAGTGTATCAAGCTTTAATGCATAAGATCAAGGTTTGATTACTGTTGAACACGATATTGCAATATAGTCACAAAGCGACCAAGCTCTTTAAATAAAAAATAAAAAAACACATTTATAAATGAATAAATGAACCAGATAAAAAGATAAAATAGGTTTAACACCAAGCACTGACATAATGATTTGCAAACAAATGTTTGGCAGTGGTAATTAATTTTTTAACAGAACCTAAATGAATGAAATAAACTTTGTAAATTATACAAAGTAAAGTAATTTATTAATTTTGCAATTGACTTGCTTTGCTTTTGAATCGAGAATGTTATGCAACAATCTCCACCACAATTTGATTTATTAAGTAAAAGCACAGCAAGACAATTAGAAAATTAATAAATTACTTTAGTAATAAAAGTCGCGTCATTATTTTCAGCCCAATTGTATTCTGTAAAGAATACTAGATGGCTGGTAGAGATTGTTGCAAAACATTCTCGATAGATAGCGTTGTACGTTAAAATACGATGTAAACTCAATCAAGTGACGATTGTGGTGGTCCAATT
Source organism: Orgyia antiqua (assembly GCA_916999025.1). Taxonomy (NCBI): domain Eukaryota; kingdom Metazoa; phylum Arthropoda; class Insecta; order Lepidoptera; family Erebidae; genus Orgyia; species Orgyia antiqua. The sequence continues at coordinate 21,890,779 of OU779869.1, forward strand.
TAGTTACTGTTAGCACGACCGCAATAAGATCAGTTGGCAGAGCTATGGAACGGTATTCCGAGGTAGTGGGTTCAAGTCCCGCTTGCGGTGATCACTGTTTCCACCACAATTTGATTAATACAAAGTAACTAAAAAATTGCAGAAAGATCGTGTAGAACTGTAGAACATGAAATTGAAACACTTTTATAGAATTAGACATAATGATCACACATTTTTGTGTACATGCTAAATATCCGAATCAAACGTTTTGAGTCGTTTTTATATGGCAAGCAGCTAAAGACTGCCAACGTCTTTATTTTCAGATAATTATAATGTAGAAACATAAAAGAGATCAGTGCTTAAAACATAGTTGTCGTAAGGCTACATTACCACTTAACATAATGTGGAATGTAGACAAGCACCAACGAATACGGTAAAAAAAATATTTACCTGGTACTGCGGTCTGCATTTAGATTATTTTAGTAATATTTATTGTTATATTTTGTGAGGAACAATAATATTTTTAGAAAATAATCTCATCACAAACAATTTTGGCACTCTTGGCACAGATCAATGAATTTCACAGAATAGATCACAGAATTGATTAAAGATACAGGGCCCTGAGTCGGGTATTTCAACGGTGTCACAACTGTACCATTATTGTACCATTATGGTGCAATAGTAAAGTTTTTGGTAGTCTACTAATAATGTGTCGTCATAACGACTTCATCATTGTCTTACAATTGTCAAAGTGACATAAATTGCTAGTCTCGTACACAACTGCTTCACAATTGCAATTCAATGACTGAAATGTTTCGGTAGTCTGCTATTTTGAATTTGACAGTAATATTTTTAAATTGTCCTGTGTCGACAGATTGCCATAAATAAAAAATAGATAGATAGAAATATTAGACATTGTTCTTTGTAATTTATTGCAATTTACTAATCTCCTAAACTTCACATTGCTTTTTATACTAATAAATAGTATGTACAAATATATTTAAACGAAGTCTAGCATGATTAAATGTTTAAATTTATTAGTAGTTTTTCGAAAATCACTTCAACTAACGCATTTTTTAAAAACGGCAACACATACATACCATTCTAACACAATCCATAGATAAAAAAGACCGAAAATTCAATGCATAGATAAAAGAGATCGACAATTCTATTACCATTGAAAGACCGTTATGACGGCATATAGCAGACTACGGATATTTGACTTCAATTGCAACGGTATCGTGCCGGTATTGTGCCGGTATGACAATTGTTCCAAAATAGTGGACTTGAGCACCAGATCACGAAGTATGTATCTCACGAAGTATAGATACAAGGAGTCCGAACGTAATGTTGAACGAATGGTCTCAATTTAAGGGACAGATTTTTTGCCGGTAGAGCGCGCCATTTTTCAAGAAGTACTCGTTTGAACTATTGACACCTGTGGAAAAAAATATTCTGAGAAACGTGGAGTTAAATATAAGTTTTAGGAAATTTTTCGAGTGCTTTAAACCCAACAATACAGAGAAGGTCAAGAGATATTCTGATATTCTATAATAGCATCGGTACGTCCTGAATACTTGCGCAGCCAGTGGCAGAAAATAGAACTATGATCTGGGTTTATTATTGTGTACACGAAATATTATGGAAAAGCCTATACCGTTCGGACTCCTTGTATCTATACTTCGTGATGTATCTATACTTCGTGATACAGATCATGGAGTATATTGTTTTAATACGTTCATTGATTAAAGGTATCTATGTTTTATTCTAAAAATTTTTTAGATGCAGAAATTGATTGCTTACAGGAGAAAATTTTTATATTTTCGTTTTGCTCCTGATGAACTTTTGTACTCTAGCATAATTATTTCTTTTTACGTAAACGAAACAAATCTCTACGCGAGCGTAATAAAAAGTTTACTTTTAATGTGAAAAGTTTCAGTATTACGTCATTTTTCTTACGTTTGTATTAAGCTCTGGCTGAAACGTTTTTTGTAATATTTAATATCTTCAAAGATATTTATTTTGTATAAGATAGTTATTTCTTCTTATTAATATATTAATTTATTATTTGATATTCACAAATAAGCGTTAAATCGTTAAATGATACGTAAAAAATAATCATATATTGTTTCCCACTTTATGCGGATTTTTAAAAGCGCGCCATTTGGCGCTTCTTTTAAGAGTTACCTTGATGCTAATGTGGCGCCACCCTAATTTAATGCATTTCGACGGACACTTTTTCATGAGCAGATGACTCTCCTTAGCTCTACCCTCCATACTGACGATAGTTGAACGTGACAACGTTTCTTTGTCGCTCGTTGCTTGTCGCGACAAAGAACGTGCAAGCGAGACATGTGATAGCGAGACGCTTCCACTTCAAGCCTTACATGGAACGCCTCAGAGCGAGGTAACGCCGCATGAGTCATGTTTTTTTCGTGCGTGCAGCCGGCTCTATCGAATTAAAAGACGTTGTCACGTCAAAAAATTTCATTATGTTTGTGACATTTAGTTACTTTTTATTTTCTTATTTATTTATTACAAGAAATTACGATATAGATAGAAGATTGACTGGATTTCCGGATTGTTCGAAAATGTGATAAGTAAAACCGCCTATTAATTTTATTACTTACGTATATTTTTAACGTGATCAATTTTTTATTACCTCTATCTGTCGGTAGATTTGTAAGCACATAGTTTTAGTCGATGTCAGTGTTGGCTTCACATCTGTATTTTCTTTGCAATATTAATGTTAACAAGGTTATAAGTGTTTAGTAATAAGTAAAAAATCGACCTCCGAATGACTGAAATTTTTTCAACTGAGCTTTTATCAATCGATGAACTTCAACTTACCCTGGTCCCTGTTCCCAATTAATGGACTTACTAGGAAGCAGGGTAGTCCTGGTATTTTCGAAAACATCGAGTAACACAGACACACAGACGAATTGAGAAACATCCCTTTTTGGAAGTCGGTTGTAATCGGCATTTATTTTAATGTTATGAGTAGTTTAAGTCATAAGCATAACCCTCTAACAGATGTCGTGGCTCGAAACCTTATTTAGATTTAGATATGTGGTTTCAACTTTGTTTTTATGTATTTTTTTTTTTAGCATAACATATGATTACTTTTGATCTTTGCGAAAAAATTGGTTGTGACAAGAATATTTTCAAATGTTACAAATAATTTCTTTAAGCGTTAACATGTGCTTGTAATATTAAATGTATGTGCATTATTATTAATGGCGTTTGTTTTAATTATTCCCTTTAGTTTATTTTAGCCATAACTTTTACTTCTCTCCAGCCCATTTACGTCCCACTATTGGGTTGGGCACGGGCCTCCTCCACTTTGGAGGGATTATGGTCTACTGTCATGCGCTGACCAGGCGTGTTGGCACATGGTTTGTTTTAGAGGTTTCCGTCTCTCACAGAAGATGTTCAATTCAATTCAATTTTGTTTTATGGCAATCTGCTGATGGTTTATCAGCAATTACTGCCAGCGTCGTGTAGTGGCTACTCATGGGTTTCTCGATGTTTACTATGGGTCTGATTACAGAGGAAATATGTTTAAAATGTCAGGTTATAGGGCCTGAAATAAACACAAATATAAATTGTTAGTAAAAATATATCTTAAATATAAAATTCACGTGTCACAGTGTTAGTTACCGTACTCCTCCGAAACGGCTTGATCGATTTTTATGAAATTTTACATGCACATTCAGTAGGTCTGAGAATCGGCCAACATCTATTTTTCAAAATTTTTTTTTTTAGTATGGCGAAACAGCGTTTGCCGGGTCAGCTAGTATATATATATAAAAGATACATTTAAAATAAATAAATTACAGTTTTATGTTGTTAGTTTCAATAAATTTAATAAAAGCACATATAATTTGGGGATTTGGAAAGAAGGAAAGTAGGTGACGGACATTCACTGGACGAGGGATTTTTAATTTATGAATAACATTTTCAAGAGGGGAGGAGTCATATTAGTTGCACCCGAGAAAAATATGATCAACGGAACCATCGTCAAGACCGCATTCACAGAGTGAATTGTCTCGTATCCTAAGTTTATGCAGGAACACTGGGGAACAGCAATGACCAACGCGGATCCTACATATTACTGATATTGTCGATTTGTCAGCCTTTTAAAATTTCCAAAACCACGGTTTTATAGGAATATTTTGTTGAATTGAAGCAAATGTAGCACCCAGCACTCTTAATCTTACTAGAGTCATTCCATTGGATTTGCCACGCGTTGTTGAGATCAGACTTGGCGCGGTGAAGCAAGTCATAGGTCTGTAAGTTGTAGTGTTTACGGTCCGCTATGTTGCTAGATGTAGCATCCTTTGCCATCGCATCAGCAGCCTCATTACCCGTAATACCTGGGCCCTGAGTCGGGTATTTCAACGGTCTCACAACTGTACCATTATTGTACCATTATGGTGCAATAGTAAAGTTTTTGGTAGTCTACTATTAATGTGTCGTCATAACGACTTCATCATTGTCTTACAATTGTCAAAGTGACATAAAATTGCTAGTCTCGTACACAACTGCTTCACAATTGCAATTCAATGACTGAAATGTTTCGGTAGTCTGCTATTTTGAATTTGACAGTAATATTTTTAAATTGTCCTGTGTCGACAGATTGCCATAAATAAAAAATAGATAGATAGAAATATTAGAAATTGTTCTTTGTAATTTATTGCAATTTACTAATCTCTCAAACTTCACATTGCTTTTTATACTAATAAATAGTATGTACAAATATATTTAAACGAAATCTAGCATGATTAAATGTTTAAATTTATTAGTAGTTTTTCGAAAATCACTTCAACTAACGCATTTTTTAAAAACGGCAACACATACATACCATTCTAACACAATCCATAGATAAAAGAGACCGAAAATTCAATGCATAGATAAAAGAGATCGACAATTCTATTACCATTGAAAGACCGTTATGACGGCATATAGCAGGGCCCTGAGTCGGGTATTTCAACGGTGTCACAACTGTACCATTATTGTACCATTATGGTGCAATAGTAAAGTTTTTGGTAGTCTACTATTAATGTGTCGTCATAACGACTTCATCATTGTCTTACAATTGTCAAAGTGACATAAATTGCTAGTCTCGTACACAACTGCTTCACAATTGCAATTCAATGACTGAAATGTTTCGGTAGTCTGCTATTTTGAATTTGACAGTAATATTTTTAAATTGTCCTGTGTCGACAGATTGCCATAAATAAAAAATAGATAGATAGAAATATTAGAAATTGTTCTTTGTAATTTATTGCAATTTACTAATATCCTAAACTTCACATTGCTTTTTATACTAATAAATAGTATGTACAAATATATTTAAACGAAGTCTAGCATGATTAAATGTTTAAATTTATTAGTAGTTTTTCGAAAATCACTTCAACTAACGCATTTTTTAAAAACGGCAACACATACATACCATTCTAACACAATCCATAGATAAAAGAGACCGAAAATTCAATGCATAGATAAAAGAGATCGACAATTCTATTACCATTGAAAGACCGTTATGACGGCATATAGCAGACTACGGATATTTGACTTCAATTGCAACGGTATCGTGCCGGTATTGTGCCGGTATGACAATTGTTCCAAAATAGTGGACTTGAGCACCAGACTACGGATATTTGACTTCAATTGCAACGGTATCGTGCCGGTATTGTGCCGGTATGACAATTGTTCCAAAATAGTGGACTTGAGCACCTGTGTGACCCGGAATCCAGACTAATATTACCTCGATTTCTTTTTTGTAGCATGAGAACAAACAGTTTCTAATATCTTGGATTATAGGGCTTCGAAGTCTATCCTTGAAGGGGCTTTTAACAATGGCCTCAAGGGCACTTCTGGAATCAGATAAAATTATAGCTTTTGTAATAGAACTATGGGACAAAATGAATAAGCATGCTTCCAAGATGCCAATGCATTCACCAGTGAATACTGATGACTGTGGGGGGCACTGGAATTGAAGAAAAATTTTAGAGTTTCATAGAAAACAGCTATGCCTGTATTAGTGGCTGAATCTAATTTGGAAGCATCTGTAAAAAAATTATGGTGGTGAGGCCACTTGGAATTTACAAAGTCTAAGAAGTGAATATTAGCATGATTAGTATATTTATACACACCAATTGAAGGGATATAGTTAGGAATAAAATTAGAGATTTCATAAGGAGAGTTGTATAGAGGAAATTTAGTAAATTGCCTAATGGGATTAGACTCCTCAACCATTCGAATTTTTCTAAAAGAGTTTAAAATTAAGGGGGGGGTCTTTATGTAACCAGTATTTTTCTACTTTGCACGGTTGGTCTTGCTGGGATAGTTTTGGAAGTAATTTGTGGTTTTGATGAGAAAATGTCTTATATAGGAATCTGTCAGAGAGAAATTGTCTGCGTAGAGAGAGAGAGGGGTCACCACTTTCAACTTGGAGGGTGTTTGATGGGGTGGATTTCATACATCCCAGTACAATGCGGAGGGCCTTACATTGAATGGTGTTAAGTTTACCTAAAGGCGCCTTGTTGCACGGTTCTAGCAAAAATGAGCCATAATCAAGTAAGCTTCTAATAGTGGCATTGTAAACTAGTTTTAGGGTGAAAGGGTGGGCTCCCCACCAAACACCTGCAAGTGCTCGCAGCATGTTTATATTTTTCACATTTTTCAATGATGTAATTGAAATGGGGGGTACACGAGAGCTTAGGATCCAGTATAACACCTAGGAATTTTACAGTGTCTTCGACCTTTATGGGAGACTGGGCAATCTCTAGGTGAATATTGGGGGTATTTCGTTTCCGAGAGAAGATCATGACTGAGCTTTTGGAAGGAGACAGATATAGACCATGATGAAGGAGCCAGTTGTTTAGGGAGTCGAGTGATATTTGTAGTGATTCTGAAGCTACTTCAACGGATGGGTTCGAAACACAAAGACATAGGTTATCTGCATATTGTATAACATTGCAGTTAGTGTTGAGTGATTTAGGAAGGTCTGAAGTATATAGGTTGTAGAGTAACGGACTCAATACAGACCCTTGGGGAAGTCCTCTCCAGACTGTACGTGACTCTAAAGATTGCTCTCCTGGGATGTGTATATTAACTGTACGACCAGCTAAAAGATTGCATATACAATTTATTATCTTTGCCGGAACACTCAGCTCTCGTAATTTACTTCTGAGTGTGAAAAGAAGTACGCTGTCGTATGCCGAAGTAATGTCTAAAAAGGTTGCAACCGTAGACTGATTCTTGCTAAAAGCGATCCTCACATCCGTTATTAGTGTCCCAATGCCGTCCATAGTGCTAAGTCCCTTACGAAAACCAAACTGGGAGTTATCTATCAGACCCTTGCTTTCTACGAACCATTCCAGCCTATTTTTTATTAAGTGCTCAAATATCTTAGCGATAACTGGTGATAGAGCGATAGGACGGTAGTGGTTAGGGTTGTCGGGGGATTTTCCTGGTTTCTGAATCGGGATGACTAATTGGGACTTCCAATCTTCAGGGATATATTCATAGGTGAAGCATAGATTTAATAATTTAAGTAAAACTTGACGAGTTTCTGGACCGGATTGCTTGTAAAAGGAATAGGGGAATCCGTCTAAGCCGGGGGTGTAATCTTGTACATTGCTTAAAACCACGTCTAACTCTGCAGTAGAAAAAGGTTCATTTAGGGGATCTATTAAATTAGGGCTCTCGAAGGGGGGGGGGGGGGGAACATTCATCTATTAAGGGAACGAAGGGGGGAGCTAATTTATTAATGAATTGAAGGGCAATTTCCTTAGCGATACATGGGGAATTTAGGGTGGAGCAGCCACGTTTATATTTTTTTAGATTTTGCCAGACTAGGCTGGCTGGAGTTTGAGGGGAAAGAGAGGAGCAGAACTTTTTCCATCCATCACGCTTTTTCTTCTTAAATAAACGCCTGGACCTGGCCATAACTTTTCTGTACTCTTGTAGGTTTTCTACGGTCATATTTATGGAGTATCGTCTCTCAGCTTCTTTACGGGCTTTAATCATGCTGGTGCATACATCATCCCATCAAGGGGGAGAAGACCTGCGACCTGCAGCGGCGTTTATTAATGGGAAAGTTGTGTCAGCTGCCATCGAAATAGCGTTAGCAAATTGGGCCAGAGAAGAATTCAAATTGTTTGTTTCAAAAGAGGGGGCTTATTTATAATGGGAAGTGACCTATTGATGAGGGTGGAGCAAATTGGATAGTGGTCGCTACCATAGGTGGAATTCAGGCGATTCCAGTCTAATGAGGCGGATAAGGAAGACGAACAGAGGGTTAAGTCCACGCAGCTTTTATTATGATTGGGAATAGGTAGTCTGGTAGGGGATCCATCGTTAAGAATGCATAGTCTCATTTCATCAATTAAGTCTACAAGCTCTGAACCCGGCGTGTTACTACGGTCAGACCCCCACAGAGGGTGGTGGCAATTAAAATCACCTAAAAGAATGATCGGGGAAAATAAAGTACATAATTTTTTTATATATTGGATACATATATAGTCTGGGGATGGGATATATATGGAAATAAAATTAATACCAAGGATATTTACACCTGTAGCATTTATTTCATCTCCAAATGGAGAGCTAGAGGAGATGAGGGAAAAATATTTTTGACGAGTATAGCAGCACCGCCATAACCGTCTACTCGGTTATCACGGTATATGCTATAATCGGGAATTCTAAAATTGAGATGTGGTAATAACCACGTCTCAGCTATAGCAAAAATTGCTGGGTTGTAAGAGTTTATTAAGTAGAGAATATCATGTTTTTTAGGAAGTACGCTCCTGGCATTCCACTGTAGGACTTTGATATCCATTATGGTTGTTAAGGGCCTACATCAATATTATCGTATATCATCGCCGACACGTACATATTAACACAGCCAGTAGGCACAGAAAATGAAGAATTAGGGATACTTTTCCTATTTACTCAAAATCTACTAAATATATTTTAATTCTGATTTACGTGTTTCTATATATAATAGTTACTTATGTTTTTAAAGTTATTTCATTAGTTAATACGCGATAATAGACCGACAAATGAAAAAAATAAAAAATTTCAGAGGTTGTTTCGCTAAGATTTTCTATCGAGAAAACTTTTTTCAATCGTGTTTCTGAGTTTATGCGATCCTAGATCATATATTGAAAAAACATATACTTAAAAATTAGAACTCTAGCCATTCAATCTAAAGAAACAATGAAAACTTCGTACGTAGAAAAATGCACGAAGCTATTTTGGTATCGTCTTAATAATAAGGTCTATAATATTTTTGGCAACGTGGTCCGGTATATTGATTTTAATGAGAAGAGAAGACAATGGAGAAAGAAGAGATTGGATTTCATTTGGGGGATTATTTTCAACGGGGGATAAATTATTAATTAGAGCGCAGCCATTAGAAGAAGGGGAGAAAGAGTAATTGTTAACTAAATCACTGTGGGATTGTTGGTTGTAGGGATCACATTATAAATTGTACATTGTAAATAAGTTACAAACCCTATTGTAAGAACTGCAAACATAATAATTCTTTTGAACTATTGTTACTGTAATTTATAACTGCGTAAGAATCAATTTGACCATTCTGTTTTTTTACTTTAACATTAAGAATTCATTGTTCTCAGACTGTTTAAAAATTAGTTAAGAATTTATTGTTTCTGTATAGAAATCAGTTAAGATTTATTGTGGGTTTGACAGGCGCATCGGCCTTGACTTTCTTGTAGAATGTAAGCATTGAGATAAGTTAGTCGTTAATAAAAACTGTTCAAGGGAACACGCAACATCTTTCATTTATTAGTATAGGACATCTATACTAAGGTCCTACGCCTACACTAACATCTTCAAGTATAAAATCTAAAGAGGTATCCTCAAAATTACCCCAAAGTGGTAACAAAGGAAAAAACCTCTAAAGTGGTATAACAAAACACAAACCCCTAAATTGGTTATAACCTGGGGAAAGTGGAGCATGGGATTTGGTTTTAGAAAAAACTGTCTTCTTGTAGGAATAGGAAGAGGTAGGGGGAGACATATTAGGTCTAGATGTAGATTGGCGAGGTGCGGGTAAGCGGGACGTAGAAGGGGCCGTAGCAGACACATCTGCATAGCTTCTTGTTACACTTGGGAACATTTTGGATGCTTCAGCATATGAAACGTTTTTCTCAGCCATCATTGCCTTAATATTTTTTTGGCGAATGTACTCTGGACATTGTTTGCTGGTTGCTTTATGGGAACCAGTACAATAAAAACATGAAGCCTCTTCAACTGTACATCCATCACCTTGATGTTCATCACCACATTGGAAACAGCGCGGCTTAGACCGGCATTGGGAGCGAGTGTGACCATATTTGCAACAATTAAAACTCTGCACAATGGGGAAATAATAGACACTAACGGGGAGGGAATTAAAGCAGCAAAATATCCGTTTTGGCAGAGTCTGTCCGTCAAACGTGAGGACCACGGAGGAAGTAGGTTTCCATTCTGAGACTCCGTCATTAATAACCTTGTGGTTAATGCGACGGACTCTCAAAACTCCACCACATTCCGGCGGTGTCTTCACGTTCTCTATAACTTCAGCATCCGACCACTCATTGGGAATGCCTCTTACAACACCCATCCGGGTGATATTAAAGGAAGGAATTTCAGTAGAATACCCATTTGAGATAATCTCATTGTTATTTAAAAATCCATTGGCTTCTTCTGGGGTCTTAAACTCAACTGATATCCTATTGCGGATTTTCTTAATACCACCTTGTAAAATTGTGTTAACATTAATTTTTAATAAAAACAAACCAAATTTAATGGGATGAAGTGAAGTATTTGAGGTACTGGATGTATTCCGTTCCGATTCTATCCGAGACACGTGTACGACAAATGGAGCTACATCTCTAGCCGAATATCTTGTACGACTGTAACGCGGGGGTGGAAGTTGGCGTTGTTGTTTCGAAATTGGGGTACATTCATCGTTAACATTAGTGTTATCCGAATCTAAAGTACGCTTTCGGCGTATGGCTGTTTCGACAGACTCAAAGCTAGATAAATAATAAATAAATAATAAATAAATATTCATGGACATTTCACACAACGTCCTCTGGTCCCAAGCTAAGCTTATATGCTTGTGTTATGGGTACCAGAATACGGATATAATACGTAAACTACTTTTCTTTTTGTAAATACATACTTATAATACATAGTAAACACCCAGACGCAGGACAAACATTTGTATGACATTTATGGATATCACACAAATGATTGTCCTGACCGGGAATCGAACCCGAGACCTCATGATCGGCAGTCCATTACATAAACCACTCCACCACGAAGCCCGCTCAGATAGAGATGCTGTTAATACAGGGGTGTATATAGGATCCGTAACTGTTGATCTTTCGTCAATATTGGGATCTGGGGGGCGGCCAGGAAGTCTATCATCAACCTCCATGGTCGTCTCGCATCACCTACGCGGCGTACGTTACACAGGAAAATAAGGGGTGGGAAAATTCACTTAACTTTTGGAGCAAAAAACACTAAATACCAATCATCACAAATAAGGACAACACAAACAAATAAAGGCAATCACAAACAAGGACACTTTTTTCAGAAAAAACCCTCAATTTTGACAAAAAAGCTTAGCCACATGTGTTTACCACCAACACTTGCCGAGCAGTCCAGAAGATGTTAACTGTGTCCAATACTGTCCAATATCCCTTAGGTGACTTTTACAGCACCCAAAAATAATACATTTAATATAGAGACAGCACCCTTCGGAGGAGATGGGGTGGTGACACTTGTATTCTTAATCCGTCACCACACAAAGGACTTATAAGGAGTAACTTTTATTAAATGTCTGGTAATATTTAGCTTAAAGTTTTAGAAAAAAATACAGGAACTTAAATAATTAATTAATTTGTATGTAACTATTTTTTATTTTTGTATATTAAGTAATCCAAAAATGAAAATACAACGAATTATGTGGTTTTTATTCATTCGATGTTTCAGTCTAAACAGACCATAGATAAAAGACGTAAACAGGCTGTAGTTAAAAATGCGTTCAACTGGACTTATTATAAACGATCTTGTTGAACGCAGCTAAAACTTTAGCGGCTGACAGTGACATTGACAGAAAAATGACATTTGTCAATACTGTCATTATTACTGTCAACTGTCAAAATCTAATCGCTAATCGCGATTATTCGCGATCGGCTGATGATTCGATCGGTCGTAATTGTTTGTTTTTTCTTAAATTAAAATGAATATCTAGTAATTTAAACAAATAACAATGGATGAAAACGAGTTCTTCAGGCAGACTGTGCAACATTTAGCACGGTGTTTATCGAACATAAACCCTACGCCATGGGAGAAGGTGAGATTTTCGACACGTATTTTGTAATTCTTCAAAACACTATATTTTTATTGATACTGCCTCTTTTACTAACATTATTAGTGTTAACTACAAAATAAAACGCTAATATGATAGTTGTGTATTGTTTTCAACCCTGGAAGAAGCTAACTGTTTATCATTTTTAACTACTGCAGAACAAAAATTAAAGAACCAATGATTCATCGGAGGATTTCTTAAACTACTAAGCTATCCATTAATGACATCAAACGATAATTTACCCATGACCTTAGTTACCTAAGTTTACCTTGAAATAATGTGCCATTCTTTTTTAATCTCATAAAATAATTCAATGTTAAATATTGGTCTCCAAGATTGTTGTAAAACCTAATAGCGATGTGTATGGAGATTTTATTTACACAATGTAACTCAAGATATTCAAAGAATAAGTTTCTAATAGTGATTCTTATGATATTTGGACAGTCAATATAACTAACTTACACCCTAATGTAAGCCATCTATAGGTTATGGTGACCGCTTATAGCAGGAGGGCTATATTATATTTGCTTGCTACATTAGGGGAATAAAAAAAATTGCAAACATTTTTACAATCAAAGGATGATAATAAATATTCAGGACATTTTACACAACGTCCTCTGGTCCCAAAGTAAGCTATATTTATATGCTTGTATTATGGGTACCAGATACGGATAGACTACATAAACTACTTTTTTTTTGTAAATACATACTTATAATACATAGAAAACACCCAGACACAGTACAAACATTTGTATGACATTTATGGATATTACACAAATGATTGTCCCAAGCGGGAATCGAACCCGCGACCTCGTGATCGGCAGTCCATTACATAAACCACTCCACCACGCAGCCCTTCTAAAGGATGAATTAAAACATAAACATAAATAATCGAATCGAATGTTATCACTGGGTTTGTTTTTGAGTTTTCCATCCTCAATGAGAGACAGAAAAATCCTAAACTGGAACAAATGCTTTTTAAAAATACCTACTTGCTGTGTAATAAATTATAAGCCACAGGCTTCCTACACATCAATTAGGTATTTTTAAAAAGCATGTGTTTCAGTTTAGGAATATTCTGTCTCTCATTGAGGAAACGTATTAGAAAAGAAAAAAAAAACTTATACATATAGGCAATAATCTTTACAGGTAAACACTCTATTTATGCTCTGTCCACAAGCAAGTTCGTCTCTAATAGTGACTCCACGCAGCCAAGAAGCATCTATAGCACTTGGGTTGTATTTTCTTCAAAGTGGTCTGCAACATCAAGATAAACTACTGCCGTATTTCTTGAAGGTTTTGAAGTGTCTTACAAATGCTAATTTTGAAGAACCACTATCCAGAACAAAAAATGCTGACCGTAAGTAGTATATTAAATTAGAATAAATATTTTTTATATTAAAGCAAGGAATGTATGTATTAAAGTTACTACCTTATATTATTTAACCCATAGTCCAACAAAACAGGTCTTCTTTTCTTTGGAAATACTTGTTTTTTAGCTTGTAACAGTGACATTTGTAGTTTGTGAAACTTGAAAATTTTAATTGAGAATACCATATCTTATTTATACCAGACCCAGTTTTATACGTGTTTATATCTACTCCTTGGATTTAAGTTTGTTGATAAATAGCTATATTATTCTAAAGTTTCTTCACTACTTTTTGTGTGAATATATGATAAGTTGTCAGTGTGGTGACAAATTAAGAATACAAGTGTCACCACTCTACTTCCTCCCTAGTGCTGTAAAAGTCAGCTAAAGGATATTCTACACAGATAATATTGTCTGTGAGAGATGAAAAACTCGAAAACAAACCCTATGTAAGGACGCTTAGTCAGCGCAGTACAGTAGACCGTAATCTCTCCAAAAGTGGAGGAGGTCTGTGCCCAACAGTGGGACCTTAAAGTATTGGAGAGAGGGTAGAGAGAGAGATATGATCAGTGTTCTTATTAACATAAGAATTTTGACTGAATTTCAATAAATAATCTACTTAGTTCTAAAACAAAAATTGGTCAAGTGCGAGTCGGACTCGGGCACGAAGGGTTCCGTACCATTATCTATGCAACATAAGGTAACGTTATTAGTATCGAGCAAGAAACGGTAAAAAAATCATGTTTGTTGTATGGGAGCCCCCTTTAAATATTTATTTTATTTTTAGTATTTGTTGCTATAGCGGCAATAGAAATACATCATCTGTGAAAATTTCAACTGTCTAGCTATCACCGTTCTTGAGATACAGCCTGGTGACAGACGGACGGACGGACGGACGGACAGCGAAGTCTCAGTAATAGGGTCCCGTTTTTACCCTTTGGGTACGGAACCCTAAAAAACACGCTTGAAAATCCTGGTTTTTTTTTATTATAGCGTTGTCATCGGTACTTAATACGTGTGCAAAATTCCAGATCAATATGACTACTGCAAGTGGGTGAAAATCACTTTCAAAGATTCCGTTACATAGATTAATACATTACATTATTACAAACTAATATAATCGTGTTAAAAATGTAAGAATACGAACTTTTGAAAAATTGTATTTAAGGTTTCTGAAGGTCTGGATAAAGTAAAACTAAGTACATATTTATTTTGCTATTTTATTAATAATTATGATAAAAGTGCTGGTTCTGTCGAATAATTATGCACCAACAGCAAACTGCTTATCACTTCCTGTAAAAATTGTATGATCTCATAAGTATTTTGCGTTATTCGCTTTTCTTTCTATCACTTCTCGTATTTTGGAATAGATTTATTTTTAATATAAAGAAAACAAATGTAAGGTCGTGGAATTACAAATCGTACCGTATATTTCTGGTTTGCTACATGTACCAACCAACATTATCGGCAGCGCTAACTGCTAAGTCTGTACTACGAAAGGCAAGAATCGACCGAAGTAGGCAGTAGCGTATTTTAGAAATTAGCGCTCCAGGCCAAAAGATTTGTCGTCCCATAAATTAATGATAATAGAGCAAAGTACCCCGCCAGAAGCCTGTCTCTGTACGCTTAAGATGCTGCTAGCCATTATCCTTGTGGCCTAAGGATAAATGGGCCATTGTATCTAGTAGCTACATTTGCGTTTATCGTCCAGTTCCGTAATTTCAGCTGTATTCATCATTATATATTCTTAAGGAGTTGTGGATTATTATCAAATGGTAAACAGTTTAGAAGATATACTTACTTCCCACTTGAGCCACTAGTTCCCGCACTTGCACCCATACTATATCCAGCATTTGCACCTGGCATCCCAGCACCACCACCCACTGTATTAAACAAAAACACTCATATTTGATATCTGTCTAATAGTTCAAAGCCATTGTCGATATTAACTGCTTGTTGACTTAGCAAAGTTCACTCCACAAATCAAATAATATGTATACCCAAATATAAATCATGATAATCAAACCAACCAATTACGAGGAGTTTGATGACAAAGGCTATGACATAAGATATGTATTTTGGTTTTCATATGAATACGGTACTTACTGTTGGCACTGAAGCCTCCGTTTGCACCGCCGCCACCTAAATTAAGCAATGAAATGTTAAATTACACGTAATATCTGACGGGCTTCGTGGTGGAGTGGTTTATGTAATGGACTGCCGATCACGAGGTCTCGAGTTCGATTCCCGGTCAGGACAATCATTTGTGTGATATCCATAAATGTCATACAAATGTTTGTACTGCGTCTGGGTGTTTACTATGTATTATAAGTATGTATTTACAAAAGAAAAGTAGTTTATGTATTATATCCGTATTCTGGTACCCATAACACAAGCATATAAGCTTAGCTTGGGACCAGAGGACGTTGTGTGAAATGTCCATGTCCATGAATAGTAAATATCAGTTGGATAATAGAGCGGTCGGAATCTCTAACGCTTCTGATTAATATGTTTAAGTATCCCCTGTTACGAGAATAACTCGAGTCAGATAAGAGGACGAAATATCTGTATCCTGGCCAACAGAACAGGATTACCGACATGTTGAGGATGGTTTCTAATAATTCTAATAGTTGTCTGTGAATGGTTTGATTCCGAAAGCCACTCACAACATTTGGAGATATAGATCCCCTATTGCAATACAGGGAGGAGGAAGTCAAATGCGGAAACCGTCTTGCTGGACGGATAGTGCTTTTATATTTCGCCTGTTCCCGCTCCTGTTGTCTGGTGTCAACTTCGTTGCATTGTATCCGGCGGAATTTTGAGGCGAGAAAGGGTGTGATTTTATTATGGAGTTTAGATAGTATTCACATCTTGCTCATGGTCTGCCCAACTAGAATAAGGGAAACCGATAGTAAAGTACATATTATTATAGTAGTATCGCGATTACCTTGTGGTGGTTGCGGTGGGCCTTGTTGCATACTCTGAAATTTAAAATAAACTATTTTTATATACGTACAAGTAACAGAAATCTCTGCGTCTTACAATTTGCAATTTATGCCATCGAAGTGATGACGGGATCCTGGAGGAATCGAAGGATTTCTTTAAAATGTTACAGGTGCTCTTTATTCGTCAAAATCGTCTTTCAAATATATACGTATGAGGGACGGGTAAAATAGAAATCTTGTAGCAAATAAATATACAAGTAAATATTTCCTCCTGTGAAAGTTGATGCTACTATTTCCTACTAATATTATAAGCGCGAAAGTTAGTGAGTATATATGGATGGATGAGTAGACAGCAACAGAAATATTAACGTCTGTTTCTTTTTTAGTTAGAAATAAAAATCAATAGATACTTACAGAACCAAACATAGACACAATGACGAACATTACAAAAAACTGTTTGAACATTTTTCAGGTTTTTTAAAATCTTCTACTACAAGTTTAGTTGTAACTAACAGTATGTTTGTTACCTGTGATTTACTGGCTTTTATATACTATACCTTGTAATTAGACGCGTTTACGCGATCCCATCTAAATTGTGATGAGTAAATAATTGTTTTATTAAAATAAGCTTAGTATGACATACAAAGCGGTAACATAGATATTTATAGCGAGGAAGTCATTAATTTAGCTCGGTATAAACACAATCTAGTATTCCATGTAACTCTTCTACTTACAATAACTCTTACATGGCCATCGTCAAGGTCGCGAGGTGCCACTAAATACAAGCGGCGCAATACCCCGCGTCGTGGCGTTCTCTGGGAGAGTTCTATGTCTAGTTTACATTTAATTTAAAATATAAATTAAATTTAAGTGAACGGAAAAGGGCTGATGGATGGACTTGTGTGTTTCTACAACTTACTCCATAATAATGTTAGAGAGCTAAACGTCTAACGAGTTTACAAAAAAATACACTTATAAACTCAAATTTTATAAAAAGACGCCCTGTAAAATATTAAATTAATTTAAAATAATAATAAAGCTGGGGAATAAATTGTTCTAGAGCGAGTGAGCTAATGGTGAGTGAGTAAGCTAAATCGGGGCAGGCAGCTAACTCCACATAGGGACCCCGTGTTAGCCTTTATCGGCCCTTGTCATGGCCTTGGACTATTTTCTGCGTGTGGGGTCCCTAATGGAGCGGGGCTTATAACATTTGGTCTAGTTGGAGCTGTTCATAGTTATTGTAGTCAAAATAACTACAGAAATCCCTTGAAGCATTTATTTGGACCTACGGAATCCTAAAAATATACAATTGTTTGCATTTATAATATCAGTGTCATTACACGTCTATTTTACAGATAGTTGAATGTACATATATATATATAACTATTACATTGTTGTTCATAATGAGTGTTTGTCACGTAAGTGTAAATTACGAGCCACGTAAAAAAATATAGAATTTATTAATTTCAGCGCCAAACAATCCACGAAAGACTTATGTTTAATAGAAAGTCACAAGTTTTTCTATCTTTATTTTTCAGGAATACCAATGGCAGAAAAATTCAGCTTTTGTCTTAACACACTTCTCTCTGATGTTGCCACAAAACAAACAAATCTTAGAGAAGAAATTATCACGGCTCAAATCGAGCTTATGTCCAATTTAACTAAAGTTATAATGACATGTCATGAAAGTAGAGACTATAGCAACACAATATCTAAATTGCAACTTTGCAAAAGTACTATCCCAGTTCTTATAGGCTTAGCCAGATCTATGGGCCGGTATTCTACAATGGATCCACCTCTTCTTTGCCGGTTATTCCCACAACCGCCAAGTCCAGTTAAAACTAAGGAACCTGAACCTAATTTCGAGTACTCTACCTTAGATAAAAAGAGAAAGTTCAATCAATTTAGGCCCATAATTCCAAGGTCTTTATCCGGGAATTTGAATCCAAAAAATGAAACTATGCTTGAAAATGGAAGCGACACTGTTGATAGTACAGGGGGCACTTTAAAAAGAGGTTCTCTTCATAGTTACAACTCGGTTCCATATGATCCTACAACTTATTTTTTCCACAAATTTGGATCCAGTTTCAATCAGTTTCCATATATGAGGTTTTCGGAGTCACCTGAAAAGAGAAACAGTGTACAGTTCTATGTCACTTATTTGCAATCTATTCTTTCTTTGGCTAAGAAACTTTTGACCAAAGATTTGCTCGCATTTTTGGACGAAGAGGCAGAGGACATTTATGCTTCTGGACAAATTCAAGTACGTATTTTATATCCAATATTCTAAAGCATTATTTATAGTCTTTTATTGATTTTCTGTTTCATTGATCTTGGCAGGTATTTCCCTACAAATCTTTCTCTGAAACTCTGAACTTGGTTATGGTAACGCTGTTAAGAGAATTGCTGCAACATCAAAAGGATCTTCCTGGACCTTTTACTAAGGATGTTCAGGTAATAAAATTACGACATCTTTATGGAATGCATGAATGCTTTTAGGTGAAATTTTGCAAATTGATATCTTCCACTGGTTGAACTAAAGTCATGTTTCCACGTTTACTGTAGAATGATAATTCATGGTAAAGTTTTGGACGTATCATTTAAACCCGTAACTTGCCGAACTGATTAGTTTTAATCATTCTGAAAAAATGGGTATCAAAAGGCTTTCTCTAGGATAACATTTGGTGTATAACAGCTTGGTTTTTGTAAGGTTTATAGGTAGGTAAATAAATTCATTTTATTGTACAGGAATTCGTAAAATGTCTGTTTCTGAGTGGCCAAACTGAACTGCAAAGCCGTCATCACGATGCATCTGAGAGGGAGGACAGAGAGAGCAATTTCGCTACAGTTAACAAATTTAAAGTTAACGTGATGGCAAACTCAGCTTGCGTTGATTTACTCGTCTGGGCAATCGGTGATGAAACAGGTACCTAATTTAAATATATTATAAGATATGAATAAAAAAAGTAACATAAAAAGAATATAAATTCTTAACCTCCTTCATAAATAGGTAATAAATAAAATAATAGACTGATTTAAAATAGATGCACAGGTAAATATATTCTTTTTATAACAAAAATTATCTATTTTCAATAATGTGGGTAGATATATATTTTTATTGGTTCTGTACTACTTCTAAGTTATAATTTTCCTGTCTTGCAATATATCAATATTGAATTATTGCTTTTATCTATTTATTTATTAATGTCGAGTTTCTAATGGAACTTTAGATAGGTAAAACCAAACGAATTCTGACCACGCCCATACATAGATGGGCCATACCGGTTTTAAGGCGAAGCGACCAGGGCCCCAAGTCCGGTAAATGAATTGTGTCACAATGGTAGCTCAATGGCACATTATAACCTCAAAAAATTAACAATAGACTACCAAACTTGATAAAATTCGCCACTAAGCAATCAGTTATTGCATTTGTTGATTGAATTTTGTCAAGTTTGGTGGTCTATTGTTAATTTTTTGTTACAAATGATACCATTCAATTGAACTTTCACTGAACATTGAATAGCGGATTTGACCACCAGTCTGAAAGACTTTAGGAACTCGACTGTATGTTGTAATGTATTATCATCTTGGTTTTTGCAGTGGATGAAGACTATCACGTGCCAGCTCTTATAAACGCTCTAACAATATTAATAGGTATCGAACGGTGTGATAGTGTGATCCCTTGTTTAACTAACTTCCATAACGTTAGGTTTAGGTGCGGAACTAATCGCATGAATAGCCTATCAATAACAATAAATTATGTTTACATAAATTGCGCGTGCGCATCGTATACCATAAATATGTGTGAACACAATGAGTGCCAGTTTCTAATGTGTTGGGTGTGTATGATTTTGGGTTCATATGACGAACTGCCGTTCACGAGCTCGCGGGATCGATTCCCGCACTGTATAATCATTTGCGTGATGTACATATTTCTAAAAAACTGTATATTATGTAGTTTATCCGTATTCTGGTACCACAATTTTGGACCAGAGGACAATGTGTGGTGACCGCTTACCATTAGGCGAGCAGTAAACCTGTTTGCCATCTTATTTGTATAGAAATATAAATATCTTTAGTTGTAAATAAATACGAGAGTAGTGCTAGCAAGATTTTGAAACTTATTTAAAACATTTACAGGTGCCGATTCGTTATGTGGACGTTTGACTGAGAAGATTAATTCGAATCATAATCACAAGTTAATATTAGCACATATGCCTTTACTAATGGTCTGTCTTGAAGTAAGTACCTATACTAAATAAATTATTTACTTAGCATTTTATGGTACGTCCAACTGGGCTATCTTGGGATTTACTCGTATTTGCTACGATAAAATATTTTCTGTTAACTTATGTCTTAAATAAAAATATTCATGGATATTTCACGCAACGTCCTCTGGTCCCCAGCTAAGCTTATATGCTTGTGTTATGGGTACCAGAATACGGTTTTTTTTTTAATGTTTAATTCATTTATTAAAAACTTAAAGAATAGCAAGTCAATTGCAAAATAAATAAATTACCTACATAAAGTAGGTATCCATAGTACAAACCAAAAATCCTTCCCGAATTTGCGCAAAAATAGTGAGTAGAAAAACAATAAAGCCAGATTCTATATAAAAAATCAAAATGTTAAAATCATTAATCTTTGAAGAAGTATAGTTATTTGAAAAAGCCTATTTTTGTTTAAACTGTAATAATTTCAGGGACTCGGAAAATTAGCAACAAAATTCCCGACAATAGCGAACACATCGATTTATTGTTTACGTGATTTTCTGGTGACACCATCGCCTATATTATTCAAATTGCATAAGCTGGAATTGGAGAAAACTGGGAAGGAACATATGAAAGTTACATGTGAGTTGCTTATACTTAATATAAAGCTGAACCGTTTGATATTGTTCGTGTGGTGACGGATTAAGAATACAAGTGTCACCACCCTTTTTCCTTCCCAGGGTGCCTGTGCCAATACGCTTGGTCAGTGCGGCAGAGTAGACCATAATCCCTCCCAAAGTGGAGGAGGCCCGTGCTCAGTAGTGGGACTAGATGGGCTGGTGCAAGAAAGACAGAAAATTTGTTTGTTTGAACACGCTAATCTCAGGCATCACAAGTCTGATTTGAAAAAATTTTTCATGGTTGGTTTGTAAGGGTATATAACATTACGTTGCGACCAATAAGAGCGAGGCAGTAGTGAAAAATGTTGCAATAACTGGGAAAATTTTCTTAATTCCACGCGTACGAAGTCGCGGGCAACAGTTAGTAATCTAATATATAAAATTCTCGTGTCACAATGTTAGTTACCATACTCCTCCGAAACGACTCCACCGATTTTCGTGAAATTCTGTGTACATGTCCGTTAGGTCTGAGAATCAGACAACATCTATTTTTCAAACACCCCCCCTCCCTGATATTTGTATGGCAAAATAACGTTTGCTGGCTTAGCTAGTAATATATAATATTTATATTTTCAGTGCAAGGTAAAGAGTTACAAGGTCTCACAGAAACTGGAGTACCAGTTAAATCGACACCATTCGAGAAGCTTCGAGACGCTGCCATAGAGAATCTATGCGTTGCTTTAGAAGCAGCTCTTACTGTGGACCCTTTCTGTGTACCAGCACTCGTTGGATCTGTTAGTAATAGGCTGTTTACAGCTGAAACTAGTGACAGGTGAGATAAAAACATTTAACTGACGGGCTAACAGGCCTCGTGGTCAAGTGGTTTAAGTAACGGACTGCCGTTTACGAAGTTGCGGGTTCTATTACCGCTCTGGACAATCATTTTTGTGATCTTTATAACTGTCATACAAATGTTTGTACTGCGTCTGTGTGTTTTCTATGTATTATAAGTATGTATTTACAAAAGAAAAGTAGTATATCCGTATTCTGGTACCCTTAACACAAGCATATAAGCTTAGCTTGGGACCAGAGGATGTTGTGTGAAATGTCCGAAAAAAAAATTATCTCTCGCTCTCCAGCTCATTAACATCTTACTGTTGGGCACGGGTCCCCTTTACTTTAGGAGGGATAGTACAAAAATTTGTATGACAATTGTAAATATCACACAAATTATTTTTCCGAGCGGGAATCGAACCCGCGACCTCGTGAACGTCGGTACGCTACTTAAACCACTCGACCATTAGGCTCGTTATGTTATCTCTTTGATTCGATTTGATTATTAATTATTTTTTCAGTGAGTCATCTTTGATCAGTACCAATATTGTAATAATGTTGGGTCACGTCGCCGTAGCGTTAAAGGATACGCCGAAAACTACGGACACTATTCTGCAATTTTTTCAACAAAGGTAAGTAATATAGTCTCACTACGGAGTCCGTCTGTCTGTATGTATGTCTGTGGGTCAGTCTGTCGGTCTGTCTGTCCGTCCGTCATAGATTTTTTAAATTAACGACGGCTGAAGGTATCAGCTTGAAACTGATATCGGTATCAGTTTCAAGATGATACCTTCAGCCGTCGTTAAAAAATGCAATCAATATTTTAGATCAACACGTTTAAAAGATATGGCCAAGTTACGACCATTTTTGAGCTTTTAGATTTACCTTTTGAAGTCAAAACCTACATGTCCCTTCCCTTTGCCAAGCCAATATAGTGTTTATATAGGGAAAAATTCTATAACTCTCAATTAGTCGTATGTTAAAAAAAATATTTTGTGATTATAAAGTCTTCATAAGAATAATCTATTTAGTTAAAAAACTAAAAAACACCCCTGAGTATTGTTTTTTTATTATTGCATGCATCGGTCCTTAATATATGTATGTGCAAAATTTCAGATAAATCCGACTACTGCAAGTTGGTGAAAATCACTTTCAAAGATTCCGTTACATAGATTAATACATTGATAGATACATACCGAACTAATATAAGCGTGTTAATAAAAAGGCGTGATGGTATGATGATGTTGATGTGTTATTATAGGTTGTGCCGGGCCCCATCATCGTTGGATACTCTGATAGTAGACCAATTAGGTTGTATGGCGCTAGCCAGTCCTGAGGGTACTGCTCATGATGAGATCATGCGCATGTTTACTGTCATCACTGTGGAGGCAGCCAGCGCTACTTATCATCACACTGATGATAGGAAACAATATAGGTAGATATTATACTCTTTTATTAGTTCCGTTCGTATCTATGTCACAGATCACGCTCTAATGGATAAAAAGACGTATTAAAGGTGGTCTGATGTAGACGATGCGCTACTTGCTACCGCAATGCGTGTCCCATCAAACTATTGTCAATTTTCACGTTGCCAAAAGAAGACAACAATACATGTATGTCGGTTACACCGCTCTCGCAATGTCAAATTTCGCGCTGTGAGTGGTGCCTATTCCGCAGCCAATTTTTTGTTTAGCCACTCCCACTTCTCATACAAAGCAGTGACAACTTCGGTCGAGGTACCAATTCTGTGAGTAAATTCTTGAAATCGAACCTACAATCTATTATTACTCTACTCTGAGATCCGCTCACCTGAAGGATAACATAAATAAACTAGCTGACATTGTTTTGCCACATAATTGTTAGGGGTCCACCCTTAACATTTAGAGGGATAAAAAATAGATGTCCGATTCTCAGACCTACTGAATATGCATACAAAATTTCATAAATATCGGTCAAGCCGTTTCGGAGGAGTATGGGAACGAAGATTGTGACACGAGATTTTTATATATTAGATAAATATTTTATGGACATTTCACACGAGATCAAATTAATCTATACTTATAATAAATCTGTAGAGAGATCAATTCTGTACATGAAATATATTTTCAAAATAACTATCAGGGGGTGATTAGTGATCGATACTGATGCCAAAAATGCAATCAGTAAAATTTTTGTCTGTCTGTCTGTCTGTCTGTCTGTCTGTCTGTCCGTCTGTCTGTCCGTCTGTATGTTCCTTATAGAATCAAAAACTACTCGACGGATTTTAACGAAACTTGGTACAAATATTCTTTATACTCCTGGGCAGGTTATAGTATACTTTTCATCACGCTACAATCAATAGGAGCAGAGTAGTGAAAGGAAATGTTGGGAAAACGGGAGAAGTTACTTCATTTTTTAAGCTTCCGTCGCGTGTGCAGCCTTAATGGTTAAAGTTACATAGAAATCATGTATGACGGAAATATTCTACATAAAATTGTCTAAAAAATCAGCAACAACATCTTTACATAATATAAAACAGCATCTTTACATAATATAAAACAAAATCCTAAATTTTGTAAATATGTCCCTATGTGAGCTTATATCTTCAAAAATATGCAACGGATCTTGATGCGGTTTTTTTGAATGGATAGAATGGTTCAAAAGGATGGCTTTTTTAGCATAATTTATTGGGATTTGCTGTATATTGGATGAGATATGATTAATTTTGCTGAGAAATTCGGAGGCGCGCGAGCTTCAAATGAAAACGGTGCCTTATCTATGTGAGGTACAACAAAGTAATGTATGGAAGAATGGCTCTTACCTGGTACCTATAGTTCTTCAAAAAAGTCCGCGAGAGCATAAGTCTATATTTTAAGGAAAACCTGCTGTACCCAAAACGCACCAAAAAAATTATCAAATTCAATAGGGTGTTTCAAAAGCTATTTATGTGTATATAGTAATATTTTTTATCAAATTAAACACGTTAGTTATCTTAGACATTTAATATAGAATATAACTGCTCTTTACAGCATGCAATTTAAATGAATATCTTAGGAGATATGACGAAAAAAGAATTACGCGCGACAAAATAAAGTTAAACTGTTCGCTGAGCAACGCGAACGTTTCTTCGGACTTCTATCTATACTCCAATGTTTCGATGTTTGGTTAATGTTGAATGTATGAATGTAAGGATGTTTGTGGTTATTTCACGTAAAGACTTCAGAATGGATTTTCATAAAACTTTCCAATAATATAGCTTACATTTCAGATTGACACAATACATGTAAGCAATAATTTATAAAGATACTGTGTGTCACGGCGTGATAATGTGTGTAAAAATCAGTATTGTACAGGTTGTTACGCTGCTCAATCCCGGACGGATCAGTGTTGAGTTGGTCTATAAGGGCGTCGGCGTCGTCGTCGGCGTATGGTCGTTACGCTGCTCAAATCCCGAAGTATCGGAGCTGAGTTGGTTTTTACAGGCGTTGGCATCAGCGTCGGCGTCGGCGTATGGTCGTTACGCTGCTCAAATCCCGACGTATCGGTGCTGAGTTGGTTTTTATAGGCGTTGACATCGGCGTCGGCGTAGGTACGCTGCTTAATTCCCGACGTATCGGTGCTCAGTTGGTTTTTATAGCCGTCGGCGTCGAAGTTGGCGTCGGCGTAGGTACGCTGCTCAAATCCCGACGTATCGGAGCTGAGTTGGTTTTTATAGACGTAGGCATCGCCGTCGGCGTATGGTCGTTACGTTGCTCAAATCCCGACGTATCGGTGCTGAGTTGGTTTTTATAGGCGTTGGCATCGGCAGCGCGGTAGGCGCCAACGTCGGCGTATAGTCGTTACGCTGCTCAAATCCCGACGTATCGGTGCTGAGTTGGTTTTTATAGGCATTGGCATCGGCGTCGCCGTCAGCGTATGATCGATGCGCTGCTCGAATCCCGACGTATCGGCGCTGAGTTGGTTTTTATAGGCGTTGGGATCGGCAGCGGCGTCGGCATCAGCGTCGACGTCGGCTTCGTCGTCGGCATCGGCGTCGGCTTCGTCGCCAGTCGTGTTCTGTATTCTAGGCAGTATTCGATACCCTACGAAAGTGATTGAATGAGGTGTCTTTGTGAGAAAGTAGAAGGTTGTTCAGACGTTGTGTGTGAAAGTCCTTGAGTCTTCTATTTGGAAGGTGCCAGCAGGGGAGGCTGGCTCCCGGGATTTGTATACCCGTCTTATAGTGTTAGAGAATGCTAGATCGAAGTTTGATCATCTGAATGATAGCTTCTACAATGTGTGAACTGATTGTATCCCTAGAAGTTCGGTTCTTTATATGTCCTTGCATTCGGATCCAACAATAAACGCAGATAAGTAGGTCTAATAAAATGTCGTTTACCTATAGCTGGTCTGACAATACATATTGGTAGGATTCTGCCCTTGGTTCGAACTAATTCTTCTGACACTGCCTTCGTAAAGGCATATGTATTAGGCCAGCTTTTAATTAAACAGAAATGATACAAATAATTAAGGAAAGTTAAAAATATCCTATGTATATATATCCCTATGTGAGGTTATATCTTCAAAACTACGTAATAGAATTTGATGCGGTTTTTTTAAAAGATAGAGTGGTTCAAGAGGATGGCTTTTTTGTAACATTTGTTAGAGTTGGTTCTAAATTCTACGCATACGAAGTTGCGGGCAACAGCTAGTATAGATATAAAACACTCATTGCTTTGTATCCTTTATAGGCATGTATCGGGCGCAGTATTGAATGCCCTCGCGAATGTAGCAGCCAACGCCCGTGGTCCTGCCGCTCGAGTGGAGTTACTGACCCGTCTACTAGAGCTGTTCGTTCAGCTCGGACTGGGCGGTGAACGCGCCACAGATCGCTCGCCTGCACCCGTACTGAAAGCCTCTGGTAGTGCTGGCAATTTAGGCGTATTGATACCTGTTATTGCGGTAAGATTAACATATTTCCTCCTCTCCTCTTCTTCTCTTCTCCAGCCCATCTACGTCCCACTGTTGGATACGGGCCTCCTCCACTTTGGTGGGATTATGGTCTACTGTGCCGCGCTGACCAGGCGTGTTGGCACAGGGTTTGTTTTCGAATTTTTCGTCTCTCACAGAGGATGTTATCTGTGTGCAATATCCCTTAGCTGACTTTTACAGCACCCTTGGGAGGAGATGGGATGGTGACACTTGTATTCTTAATCCGTCACCACATGGAGGTAACATATTTATTTCGACGGAAAACTCGAAAGTAAACCTTATGCTAACACGCCTAGTCAGTGCGGTAAAGTAGACCAAATTCCCTCTCGAAGTGGAGGAGGCCTGTGCCCAATAAAGTGACATTAATGGGAGAGAGAAAGAGAGAGAGAGTATATACAAATAAGTCAAAACGTCCAAAATAATGGCTACGATTTAAAAAATTTGTAATCTAATATATAAAATTCTCCGGTCACAATGTACCCATACACCTCCGAAATGGTTTGACCGATTTTTATGAAATTTTATATGCATACTCAGTAGGTCTGAGAATCGGCTACTATCTATTTTTCATAACCCTAAGTGATAAGAGTTGTCCACCCCTGACATTTGTATGGCAAAACAACGTTTGTCGGGTCAGCTAGTAAGTATAATATTTTAATATCTATTTGAGACATTATAGATCCCACAGATGAAAATGTTTATTATCTTATAATTGACTTTTTATTGATTATATCGAGACTTTCTTATGCGCAATACGTTACTAAATTTTATAACATCAATAATTATTAAAAAACTAAATATTCTTTACAGGTCCTAGTAAAAAGGTTGCCACCAATAAAAAACCCAAAACCACGTTTACACAAATTATTCAAAGATTTTTGGTTGTATTGCGTGGTAATGGGTTTCACTGCGGCAGAATCAGGTAATTATCATATCTATATAATATAATATTTTATTTAATTATTTGGACTATTTTAACCTTCCCACAGTAAATTTTAGTTTAGTTAAAAATTTGGATGGTTTGAGGTCGTTCGGACCCCAAAAATTTTTTCAATTGTACTAACGTTTTTAATAGATTTCAATCCCATAATTAGCTGTTATAGAAAAAAATGCGATTTAGACTCAATCAGTAACATTGTAGTGGTCAAATTGGTTACTGTTAGCACGACCGCAATTAGCTCAGTTGGCAGAGCTGCGGAGCGGTATTCCGAGGTCGTGGGTTCAAGTCCTGCTTGCGGTGATCACTTTTTCCACGACAATTTAATTTATTAAGTAGAAGCATAGCAAGTCAATTGCAAAATTAATAAATTACTTTAGTAATAAAAGGCGCGTCATTATTTCAGCCCAATTGTATTCTGTAAAGTATACTAGGTGGCTGGTTGAGATTGTTGCAAAACATTCTCGATAGATGGCGTTGTACATAAAATATGCGATGTAGACTCAATCGAGTAACATTGTAGTGGTCAAATTGGTTACTGTTAGCACGACCGCAATAAGCTCAGTTGGCTTGGCCGAGCTACGGAACGGTATTCCGAGGTCGTGGGTTCGAGTCCCGCTTGCGGTGATCACTTTTTCCACTACAATTTCATTTATTATGTAATAGAAATGATACATTTTTAACTAAAAGTGTATAATGTGTATACTGTAGGTATACAGTTAAAGCAATTCCAACAATTAATATTCGCTTCAAATTCCGTAAAAAAAATGGCTCTAATAGAGAATATTATGTAAGCCAGTATGGACTGGAAATTGCAAATAAAATTCGTTATTTAGAAAAATTCAAAATAGCGTAAGTTTTGTACCATAATTTTCTTGAAACATACCGGGATCATTAAGTAATTCCTGTAAAAATAAAATATGTAAAAAATAATTTAAAAATAAAACAAAGACATGAAATACCGGTAATGTGATAAAATACCTACCTATGCGTTAAAACCTTTTTATTTCGATTTTATTTAGTTTTTAGTGTGACATAATTGGCACCAAGAATAAATAAATATTTCTGTACAATCCGAACTATCTCACCCATAATTAAAATTAATATAACATCCAATAACACTGTCCTTTGAAATGTTTTTATAAATTGTGTTTATATAGATGTATTTACAATTTATTATCTCTTCTTCTATGACATCGCCTTTAGCCATGCGAAAGCGTGAGTAACCATGCTTTTTAGAATATAGTTTTGTGTGATTCGTTTCATTATTGTTGTCTAAATATGATGCTATATTCATTAGAGATTATAATATATATTATATTTAGTAGGAGATTCTTTAGAGATCAAACTTGTTTAAAAAGTATAACTTTCGCCCTCCCCCTCTCTCTCTTTCTTTCTCTCTCTTTCTCCTCAACTTTGGAAGAGATTATGGTCTATTACGCCGCGATGACCTTGCGTGTTAGCATTGGGTTTATTATCGAGATGTTATTTGTGAACAATATCCCTGAGTTGACTTTTACATCCCTGAGATCCTGGGGGAAAAAAGGTGGTGACACTTGTATTCTTAATCAGTCACCACACGGAAGTTATGATGATTACCGTTAATATATTAAATTATACAGCCTAGACAAGATTAGCTAAGGCAATAATGGTCTTATTCATAATAACTTATCGGAGGTTTAAACGGAGATTTTATCGGAGAGATAATACACGTTTTATCGTAAAAAGACTATTATGAAAAACAGGTTTTGACAATTTTTGCGAACCCATTTTAGCGAACTTTTAAACCTCCGATAAGTCATTATGAATAAGACCATTAATGTCTTTGCCGAAGGATCGCATACTCTCTGTATGCGATGCTGCCCTTATGCGTATGGTGATAAATTTAGAATACCATCACCAACCCAATTTCTTCCTCCTTAATAAGAGCCGACAAAGTGATATTTCAAGCAGTTAAAATCACTGAGAGACAAAACAAAACTAAACCCTATGCCAACATGCCTGCTCAGCATGGCGTAGTAGACCAGAAACCCTCCCAAAGTAGTGGAATTTAATGGGCTAGAGAGAAAGAGAGAACATAAATTGTGGTGAGAATTTGACAAAAGTATAAACGAGAGAACAAAAGAGATAAAAGTTATAACCTGAAGTTGGATATAGCATCATTAAGAACTATTCTCAGTTCTAGTGAATACATAATAAAATATGTAGGTAGTTTGTGTTTTACTTTTAATTTCAACGAGTGTGCTTCTAAAGTAAAATAGTTATCAGACATTGTTTATTTAGTTTAGTTTGGTAGGTAAATAGAGCTTTTTGAGTGAAAATGGAGTTTTTATTTAAGATTTGTTGGTATACGTTTTCGTGTGTAATTTTTTTGCTGTTAGTAATAAAATATTTGAACAATGATTCGGAAAGGAAATGAACGTAGAACATTGGTTATTACACTAGTTTCCCCGTTTTCAATTCGTGGTTGTGTTATGCTTGCTACACACGAAACGATATATTGTAGCGATTAATTTTTTAAAACCATTGATTCTCGTTCAATAGTACTAGAACTTAAGAACGCTAGATTTATCTGCACATTCTAAAATCGATACGATATATCGTAAGGTATTTAGCAGTATGCAATTATTATTTTGACTATCGACTCGATAAAATAGTCTCTTTTCTGCTAATTTTTGGCCAAGGTTACTAATAGAAGAGCAATTAAGAAAAATGTGTGACAAAAATGAAATCTCTATATTGTCTTGTCTATTAAATAAGCTAAACATGAGTATAACTATTGAATAAATGGCTGTAATAGTTCTCTCCTGAATTACCAATGATTTACGCAATTCGTATTTTTAGAGTTTTCACTGCAACTGTCTTGCTTTATATACTTAAAAATAGTCGACTTGTGAATTGGGGGACACGCGTCGGCGATCAGAATCAAATCAATTTTCAATTTGCCAACAGAAATCATAAATATATTTCTCGGTCGCACGCCGTCTGTGGATCGCACGACTCTTTCAGTGGCGCCTAAGAACCAAATAGTATAGCAGGTCGCGAGTCGCTGTAAACAGATTGATACCTTAAGAAAGTCGAGTCTGTTAAACCGAATGCAAGACCGTTGCAAAAACCAAAAGGATATTTAAATACATATAATATGCATTTCTTTTCAATTGAAGCAGTTACAAATAATATAATACCAATTTACAGGTTTATGGCCACAAGAATGGTACGCTGGTGTAAAAGAGATAGCCGTAAAATCTCCATACCTTGTGTCGCAAACTTCACTCCGTTCTGAAATGCGCGAACTTCAATACACATCAGCTGTTAGGAACGATTCTGTATCGATGAACGAACTTCAGGAGCTAAAGACTCAGATATCTAATTTGTTGGACCATCAACCTGAAGTGACTGTTATTGTTAATAAGCTCACTTTCGCGCCATGTATGTATCTGCTAAGTGTCTACTGGTTGGAGACATTGAGGTGAGTTTTTAATTATACAATGATTTGTCTTACTGACTTTTGTTTACTAATTGTACGCTTAAACAACGATTGAAGCGCCTGTGTCGGAGTGGTTAGCGTGGCGGACTGCCGTTTACGAGGTAGCGTACTGGATTTCCGCACAGGACAATTCTTTATGTGATGTTATTTTGTGTTGATGTATAATAAATAGGCTGACTGTTATAACAACAAACAACTGACAAGTTCCGTTAGGTCTGTATTTTAGCATCTAGAAAGGGTTTTTTGAAATCTACTAATCTCGAAGATTTTATAGGGGTAAAAATGTTAAAAAAGTGTCCTTCATTATAAAATAACATATTTGTTTAATTGTAAACATGGTTTTTAGGGTTCCGTACCCAAAGGGTAAAAACGGGACCCTATTACTGAGACTTCGCTGTCCGTCCGTCCGTCCGTCTGTCACCAGGCTGTATCTCAAGAACGGTGATAGCTAGAGAGTTGAAATTTTCACAGATGATGTATTTCTATTGCCGCTATAACAACAAATACTAAAAATAAAATAAAATAAATATTTAAGGGGGGCTCCCATACAACAAACATGATTTTTAGGGTTCCGTACCCAGTATCTCAAGAACGGTGATAGCTAGACAGTTGAAATTTTCACAGATGATGTATTTCTATTGCCGCTATAACAACAAATACTAAAAATAAAATAAAATAAATATTTAAGGGGGGCTCCCATACAACAAACATGATTTTTAGGGTTCCGTACCCAGTATCTCAAGAACGGTGATAGCTAGACAGTTGAAATTTTCACAGATGATGTATTTCTATTGCCGCTATAACAACAAATCCTAAAAATAAAATAAAATAAATATTTAAGGGGGGCTCCCATACAACAAACATGATTTTTTTTACTGTTTCTTGCTCGATACTAATAACGTTGCCTTATGTTGCATAGATAATGGTACGGAACCCTTCGTGCGCGAGTCCGACTCGCACTTGACCAATTATTGTTTCATGAAGTCAAATAAGGCAATGTTTGCATTTTTTATTTCTAGAGTAAGCAACTCTCCAGAGCCAAGTTTACAACCAATTATAGAATATCTAAGTGATTCTGCATTACAAAAAGACAAGATGGGTATGTGGTCATGTGTTGCCAGGTATGTAAAATAGTTTAACTGTCTATTTATTAATTAAGCACAAACAGACGTTATTTTAACTATTTATTACTTATTTTTTTGTTTTGTTGCACTTTTACAATTAATTTAAAGGAGAGAAGTATCCCAATCTTAATAGATGTCGTTTTACTTGTTGGCACAACTCTATGAAGTATAATAACAGAGAAATTGATTAGAGTTTGCCGTTATCACGATAGCTCAGTTGGGAGAGATACAAAACAGTATTTCTGATGCTCTTTGCGGAAGGTTTTGCAGTATAAATAAATAGTAATGCTGTATTTTTGAAACACGCTTTCGTTGGCTTTGTGATTTTCACCCACTTGCAATAGTTCGATTGATCTGGTGCTCAAGTCTACTATTTTGGAACAATTGTCATACCGGCACGATACCGTTGCAATTGAAGTCAAATGTCTGGTGCTCAAGTCTACTATTTTGGAACAATTGTCATACCGGCATAATACCGGCACGATACCGTTGCAATTGAAGTCAAATATCCGTAGTCTGCTATATGCCGTCATAACGGTCGTTCAATGGTAATAGAATTGTCGATCTCTTTTATCTATGCATTGAATTTTCGGTCTCTTTTATCTATGAATTGTGTTAGAATGGTATGTATGTGTTGCCGTTTTTAAAAAATGCGTTAGTTGAAGTGATTTTCGAAAAACTACTAATAAATTTAAACATTTAATCATGCTAGACTTCGTTTAGATATATTTGTACATACTATTTATTAGTATAAAAAGCAATGTGAAGTTTAGGAGATTAGTAAATTGCAATAAATTACAAAGAACAATTTCTAATATTTCTATCTATCTATTTTTTATTTATGGCAATCTGTCGACACAGGACAATTTAAAAATATTACTGTCAAATTCAAAATAGCAGACTACCGAAACATTTCAGTCATTGAATGGCAATTGTGAAGCAGTTGTGTACGAGACTAGCAATTTATGTCACTTTGACAATTGTAAGTCAATGATGAAGTCGTTATGACGAGACAATAATAGTAGACTACCAAAAACTTTACAATTGCACCATAATGGTACCATAATGGTACAATTGTGACACCATTGAAATACTCGACTCAGGGCCCTGAAATTTCGCATACATATTAAAGACGGATGACATTGCAATATTGTCTTTGTGGCGATGGATTAAGAATACAAGTGTCACCACCCCATTTCTTTCCCAGGGTGCTAAGAGCTAGATAAGGGACAATATAAGCTGTTAACGTCTACTGTGAGAGACGGAAAACTCTAAACTAATGAGATCTCAATATAAAAATTTATTAAGCATAGGTAGTTTCAGAACAGCATTGTTAAGAAAGAGCATTTTTCGTATGAGGCCCGTTATTTATAATAAAATACCCAATAATTTAAAAGATGGGACTTTACTACATTTTAAGAAAAAGTTTGTCTTTATTACTCGAAAAGTGTTACTACTCCGTCAATGACTTTAATTCTAATGATATTTTCAAATGTGCTAATTTAGACATTTTTTTTCCAATATTATTATTACTTATGACATTTTTTTATTTTGTAATGAAATGAAAATTGCATGCATAATATTAGATGTTTACTTATAATCACTACCATTGTTGTACGCCTAGGACTTAGTGAAACCTGTTTTAATTTCTACGGATCTCAATATCTTATGCACCTATTTGTCCACAATAAAAATACTTTGTCTTTGACTAAACCTTTGCCAACACGCCCAGTCAGCGCAGCACAGACCATAATCCATCCCAAAGTGGAAGAGGCCCGTGCCTAGTAGTGGAACGCTAATGAGCTGGAGAGGATGGAAGAGGACAATGCAATAATAACAACAATTATCTCAGACTAGCTGTTGCCCGCGACTTCGTACGCGTGAAATTAAGAAATCAAACCTTAACGAACAGAAGTTAACTACTCCGCTCGATA
The DNA here is from genome assembly GCA_916999025.1 of Orgyia antiqua. Lineage (NCBI taxonomy): Eukaryota > Metazoa > Arthropoda > Insecta > Lepidoptera > Erebidae > Orgyia > Orgyia antiqua. Next base: position 21,925,566 of record OU779869.1, read on the forward strand.
AATGGCGTTGTACAGTTTTTAAATCGCGCTATGGTTTCTTTACTCACATTAATACTTAAGCTCGTCAATAATTTTATTGTGTCATCATCTCGCTTTCTCATTTATAAATTAGTAAGGATAAGGATTTTGAAATTTTTATTTAGTTACTGAGCATTACATTCTGAAATATAAATTTTACATCTTCATTAATATTTTCTTTCAGTGTTGGTGACAAAGTATTCCATAAATTTCTAGACGTAATGTCAGATAAAGTGAAAGATGAATCCCGTGAGAGAGAACTGGAAAGTCATGCTCAGTTTCTTCTAGTTAACTTCAATCATATACATAAACAAATAAGAAGAGTCGCTGATAAGTGGTTGGCCGGTCTTGTTGATAGATTTCCACATTTATTGTGGAATTGTAGGGTAAGTTTGTGTGACTCCGACCTCCGTGTGGTGACGGATTAAGAATACAAGTGTCACCACCCCAACTCCTCCCAAGGGTGCTGTATAAGTCAGCTCGGGGATATTGCACACAGATAACATCCTCTGTGAGAGAGGGAAAACTCGAAAATAAACCCTGTGCCAACACGCCTGGTCAGGGCGGCACAGTAGACCATAATCCCTCCAAAGTGGAGGACGCCCGTGCCCAACAGTGGGACGTAAATGGGCTGGAGAGGAGAGGAGAGGAGGGTAAGTTTTGAATATTTTTGATGTCCCACGATTGTCGTTTCCAAGTTCGTAGTATTGATCACGGCACAGTATACTTGTGTGATATTTCTATTTGTTACACAGATATTTTATTTGTATTGCGTCTAGGTGTTTTCTATGTATCGTAAGTATGTATTAACAACAACAAAAATAATTGCTATATTATATTGCCACTAGTTGTTTCCCGCAACTTCGTACGCGTCGAATTTAGAAACAAAACCTTAATTTATTATAAAAATGCCATCCTCTTAAACCACTCTATCTATCAAAGAAAACCGCATCAAAATCCGTTGCGTAGTTTTGAAGACATAATCTCACATAGGGACATACATACTAAAATAACGACTTTGTTTTTTTATTAAGTAATTATATTCTGGTACCCATAGCCAAAGCATATAAGCTTAGCTTGGGACCAGATGACTTTTTGGGAAATGCCCAAATGTCCATGGGAAGATTTGGTAAACATGTGCGGGAACCATGATAGCTGAGATGGGAGAGCAACGGAACGGTATTCCGAGGTCGTGGGTTCAAATACCGCTCATGGTTATCATTTTTTCCACTAAGTATAATTTAGTTTATTTAAATGTCCATAATTTATGGACGGGAGAGAGAGAGACGGGCTTCGCGGTCTAGTGGTTCATATAACGGACTGCCGTTCACGAGGTCGCGGGTTCGATTCTCGCCTCGGACATTCATTTGTGTGATGTTTATCAAACATCAAATCATACAATCATACATATGTTTGTTCTGCGTCTGGGTCTTTACTATGTATAATAAGTATGTATTTACAAAAGAAAAGTAGTTTATGTAGTATATCCGTATTCTGGTACCCACAACACAAGCATAATAAGCTTAGTTTGGGACCAGAGGACGTTGTGTGAAATGTCCATAAATATTTATTTATTATTATTATTTATTATTTAATAGTTTTAATTTCACAGGTGTTATGGTCCATGTTAGACATACTACAAGTATTAAGCTTCAGTCTGGAGTTAGATGCTAATCAAGAAACACCACTACTCAAAGTTCCTGGGACCGATTTTGCATTACAACTACAAGATACGTTAGAAGGAAGAGAGGTAAGTTATTAAAAACCTGTCAAGAGCTAGGTAAACTCCGGTTCCGTATCTACTAGACAGATAAACATAAATAACTGCATAAATAAAACCACTTTTTACGGATTTAGACGTAAGTAAAGTAAAAAGTAAAATATTCTTTATTGCACACCATAATGATTTACAAAGCTTACATAGCAGACATGTCATAGGTACAAAGGGCGGTCTTATCGCGGGCTGCGATCTCTCTCAGACAACCATAAGATGGATATGACCAAGGCAGAATAGGCGACTTATGGTAGACTAAAAATAAGTGAATATACTATAGTAGCAGATATAATATGCAAATACATATACGTCATACATAATATTTACATAAATATATAAATCTCTAACACGTAATTGTTAGAGAATAATATAAATAACTGCATTCAAATAATCAGTAAATTAACCTTAACCACCAAGTTAATTATGTAGTTGAAATGTAGGGAATCGCTTACATTTCAGCTACTTCATAAGTCGGTATTAATATTGTTACGTGTTAGGGTTCGAAGGATTTGGAGAGAAAGACCTGCTGACTCTTTTTGAAGACTTTATTCACTAGCACTAGTTACACACTAAGCACTAGGTCTAAACACTAAGCACTAACAATGTCCTAGGTCGTAACCAAGTCGTAGGTTTCACTGGTATCACTCTTGATCACTTGTTTTCGCTCTCGAAGTCGCCTCGATCGTAGCTCAAACTGAACTGCCCGGGCTCGCCTCCCTGCCGCTATTTATATGCGCCGAGACGAGTTCCAAACTATTGCAGAATGTTCCCGACTGTGCGCGAACGTGACCGCCCGGAATGAATGTTTCTGGAAAGTTCGCGCATGTACGGTAGTTCCTCTAACGCCATCTAGTATCACAATATAAACACTTTTTTCATGTGATGTCACCTTTGGTCTATGCCAAATTTTAAGTCTAAGGCAACTTACCTGTAGGTTTTGATAGGTAAGTCGAAAATTCTTCAAAATGATCGTATCTCGTTTATTTCTTCTAAATTCGTAGATGTAAAAGGTTGATTGTATTGTTTGCAGAAAGGGTCCGCATAGAGCTATATACCGTTTAAGATTAAAATTGATACGTTCACCCGTTGCTGAGTAAAAAAAAATTTTGACAGACAGACAGATGGACCCCGTAATGAGACTAAAAGGCTTTCTTTTTTTCTACGAAACGCTAAAAATCTTGCAAAGTAAATTACTACAAAAATGAAACCAAATATTCAGATGTCACCATCGTTCATGTAAACTCGTTTGAAGATACTGGATATTTTTTTTTAAATATTGAATTTATAACGGCCCTTGATACATGTGCAAAATTTCAGTGCAGATCAATCCGACTACTGCAAGTGGGTGATAATAACTTTCAGATTCCTTTACATGGATATTAAATAATCTATGGGCTGTAAAATGTAATAGATACATTTAAACGAAGATACTAATGCATCATTATCATCATTATACCGTCAAGGCTTTTTCCTGTGGTTAGGCAGAGACTATAAACCCCCATTCATGTTAATAAAAGTTTTTTTTTTTTCTAACACTTGCGCGACTCATCTGTTAAATAAAACTACTTTTTACGGATTTAGACGCGCATATTTGTTTCAAATTTTCCAGTCTCACCCGTGACCATGGTGACTGCAAAGTCTCCGAAACGTTGGGCCAAAATTTGAAACAAATATGCGCGTCTAAATCCGTAAAAAGTAGTTTTATTTAAAAAGTTATTTTGTTGCAGTGTATTGTAAAAGATTTCGCCGATCGTTGTCACGGTATTGTACAAGAAGCTATGAAATGGGCGCCTCAGTCTACCAGATCGCATTTACAAGAGTACTTAAATCAGGTAAATAATAATAGCTTCATGGACATTTCCCACAACGCCCTCTGGTTCCAAGCTAAGCTCATATGCTTGTGTTATGAGTACCAGAATTTGGATAGAATACATATTTTCTTTTTAAATACATTCTTTTAATACATAGAAAACACCCAGACGCAGTGCAAACATTTGTATGACAATTATAAATATCATACTAATGATTGTCTCGAGCGGAGATCGAACTCGCGATCTCTTGAACGGCACTCTGTTACATGAATCAGTCGACCACGAGTCCCGTCAAAGAGCTTTAAAAATCTTTTATTTTTTTGCAAGAAGTCACATAACTATCGTAAACAATTTATTCTTGTATATGTAAATTAAAACCCCTAATGGAAATCCTCATGGGATCACTTCAGTGTTCGTCTGTTTGCCTGTCTGCTTGTTTGATCGTTTGCCAAACCTTTTCACTTCATTAAAATGAATTAAATTATGGTGGAAAAAGTGATTACCGCAAGCGGGACTTGAACCCAGGACCCCGAATACCGTTCCGAAGCTCTTTCCAACTGAGCTTATTGCGGGCGTACTGGCAGCATTCAAATTCACCACCACAATCGTTACTCGATTGAGTTTATATCGTATTTCTACGTATATAAGCTATTATAGTATTTATTTATTTATTTATTAGGTTGGAAAGAGCTTCGGAACGGTATTCCGAGGTCGTGGGTTCAAGTCCCGGTTGCGGCAATCACTTTTTCCACCATAATTTAATTTATTAAGTAAAGCATAGCATGTCAATTGCAAAATCAATAAATTACTTCATTAAAATGGTTATGTTTTTTCCTTTCTCAGGTTCCAAATTCAACTTTATGGCATCACTGTGGTTTAGCCTTAGCGACCGGTGCGTTATTGGGTGCGGCCGGTTTGAATCGTATGTCGGCGCCATTACCAAGAGCTGCTTTAGATAAAAGACCATTATGTGTCACTCAAGACTCAGCAGCGTTATTAGCTGTTGTGTCGCAAAGAAGTAGATATGCTGGAGAGGTGCGTATTATATTTGAAAAAAAAAAAATAAAATTACCGTGTTCATTACTGTTCAAGTGCCTTTGAAAATTGAGGGTTTCCTCGATTTCTTAGGAAGTAACTATCAGATCCTGACCTAGTGCCAATGGGACCCCTCAGCTTTCAAATAAAAAAAGAATCATTAAAATTCGCTTCACCCAGTTTAAAGTTATATGAGGTAAGAAACAAAAAAAAACATAGAGAGGAATTGAGAACGTCCTCCTTTTTTGAAGTCGGTTAAGTGCAGTATTGTCCTTGTGGTGACGGATTAAGAATGCAAGTGTCACTACCGCTTTTCCTCCCAAAGGTGCACGATATTACACTGATAAAATTCTCTGTGAGACCGAAAACTCTAAAATAAACCCAGTGCCAGCTTGGTCAGTGCAGCACAGTAGACCATAATCCCTCCCAAAGTGGAGGATGCTCGCGCCCAACAGTACGATGTTCATGGGCTGAAGAGAGAGAGAACTGGAAAAAAGAATTAAGTTGATAATGTTACTTTTTACAGATTTGGACGTGTATATCTATACTAATATTAAAAAGCGAAAGTGTTTGTTTGTTTGTTTGTTTGAACGCGCTAATCTCAGGAACTACTGGGCCGATTTGAAAAATTCTTTCAGTGTTGTATTGTATCGAGGAAGGCTTTAGGCTATATAACATCACGCTACGAGCAGTAGAAGCGAAGCAGTAGTGACGATACGATACGATTTTAATTAACAAAAATGTGCACAACGAAATAGCCAATTAATCAAAATATGCTGTAGTTGTTTAGTAAGAATTGTAAAATTCTCATAGATCACTGGCACAGTCAGTGCTGAGGGTGGTGGTGAAGCAGCCCTATGGAGGGTAGGTGCTCGTCTCCACACAGCCCTCAGAGATGCTTGTGCCAGTGGAAGTGAGACAGCTCATCGTGCAGCACTGTGGAGAGCTGCGGCATTATTGGTGCACGCTAGACATCATCAACCACATGCGCACGCGCATACAGCACCCACTGCAAGGAGCTTATTACATTCTGTTGGTTAGTATACGGTGTTTTATAATCGTTTATCATCATCATCATCATAATATCACGCGTTTTTCCCATGGGGGTAGGCAGAGACTATAAAGCGCCATCTGCTACGATCCAAACACACTTCCTTGGCTTCATCCACACTCATTACATCTGGTCATACATGCCCGACGGTTGTAAGTGCTACGCATTTGACCCTTTTGGAGTATATTTATTTATTTCATCAACTGCTCATTGCACTTACAGTCTCCCAAGACGTGCAATGAACTATTATTTATTACATAATTATAAGAATATTAAATATTTAAAAACATTTTACAATGTAATATTTTCTAACACTTGCGCGACTCATCTGTTTAAATAAAACTACTTTTTACGGATTTAGACGCGTATATTTGTTTTAAATCTTGGCCCGACGTTTCGGTACTCACCCGTGACCATGGTGACTGCAAAGTCTCCGAAACGTCGGGCCAAGATTTAAAACAAATATACGCGTCTAAATCCGGAAAAAGTAGTTTTATTTAAACATTTTACAATGGTTAAAAAATGACACATTTAAATGTGTCGAAAAAATATCGACTTGCTGATGTTGGGTAATCAGAGTTGAGCATCGCCACGACACGATTAGTAGGAGCGTGCTCAGCCTCGCAGGTTCGGACCGCGGCCGACGCAAACAGGGGGCGCGTATATAATCGTTTACTAACAAATTTAACGGATAATAGGGCAAGTATTATTTTACAGAATTTATAACTATTTTTTACAGGTTATTTAAGGTACCGTCATTTTTACTATTGTATGTTGTTGTACTAGCTATGCTGTGCTGTCCGTAACTTTGTACGCGTGGAGTAAAAAAATCAAAGCATAACAAATTATACAATTATACAAAAACATCTTCTTGGACCACTTTATATCTTACGACGGGCTGCGTGGTCGAGTGGCTCATGTAACGGACTGCCGTTTACGAGGCCGCGGGTTCAATTCCACCACGGGACAATCATTTGTGTGATATTTATAAATATCATACATATGTTTGTACTGCGTCTGGGTGTTTACGTTTATGGTTTAGTCAAAAATGTTGCAAAAACGGGGCAAAATTTCGAAATTCCAAGGGTGTGAAGTCGCCAGCAACATCTAGTAAGATATATAGATAGCAACGAAACTAATAAAAGCGTGTTAATGTAATGACATAATATTTCTTTCAGCTTGGTCTCAAGTAGAGATATTTACTGAAGATGCAGTAACTACAGCGGTTGAATGTTGGCAATGGTTGACTACTTCTCGCCCAGATCTTGAAATAAGATTATTGCAAGAGATATTTGCGGCATGGCAGAGTACTGTTGATAGAAAAATGGGATTGTTCTCGAAACAATATGATGAAATTAGCCCGTTGGCTGCACATGAAGGTTAGTACAGCTTGTACAGTTTTCGTATACAGTGTTTGGCACCGTCCTTATACTTATTCCCGGTGTTTTTACTTGTATTTTTGGTAGGTTTTAGGATGTAAACCATTATTTATTGACGGGCTTCGCGGTGGAGTGGTTCATATAACAGACTGCCGTTCACGAGGTCGCGGGTTCGATTCCCGCTTGGGACAATCATTTGTGAAATATTCATAAATGCTATTTAAATGTTTGTACTGCGTCTGGGTGTTTTCTAGGTATCATAAGTATGTATTTACAAAAGAAGAGTAGTTTATGTAGTATATCCGTATTCTGGTACCCATAACACAAGCGTATAAGCTTAGCTTGGGACCAGAGGACGTTGTGTAAAATGTCCATAAATAAAATTTAAAAAAAATATTTATACCGTTACTGCTGTCCACGATTTCGCACGCGTGTAATTTAATAAAAATTGGTCAAGTGCGAGTCGGACTCGCGCACGAAGGGTTCCGTACCATTATCTATGCAACATAAGGCAACGTTATTAGTATCGAGCAAGAAACGGTAAAAAAATCATGTCTGTTGTATGGGAGCCCCCCTTAAATATTTATTTTATTTTATTTTTAGTATTTGTTGTTATAGCGGCAATAGAAATACATCATCTGTGAAAATTTCAACTCTCTAGCTATCACCGTTCTTGAGATACAGCCTGGTGACAGACGGACGGACGGACGGACGGACAGCGAAGTCTCAGTAATAGGGTCCCGTTTTTACCCTTTGGGTACGGAACCCTAAAAACCAAATCTTACTAATAATAGACCAAGATTTGAGGGGTGAATACTTTAACCTTACAACCGTCGGGCATGTATGACCAGATGTATGAGTGTGGATGAAGCCAAGGAAGCATGTTTGGATCGTAGCAGATGGCGCTCTATAGTCTCTGCCTACCCCCATGGGAAAAAGGCGTTAACTAGTCTCTGTGTATATCTAAGTAAAATATTAATTATTTTAGGTGCAAAACTAGAGCCACGTCCACCATTCGTAGCGCCTCACGCGGTATGGGTTCGATATCTGTGTGAGGTAGCTGAAACTGCAAAGTACAATAGTTTGGAGAAAGTAGAAATGTTAGCAAGTCTACTTCATAGATCTTTGCCTATCACTGTCGGTGATGTTAAAGATCATATCAATAGGCACGTGGAAGCAGTTGGAGTTCGATTCAGGTAAGTTAGTGACGGATTAAGAATATATGAGTGAGCACCCTTATTTTTTTGCCAAGGTTGCAAAAGCCAGCTAAGGGATATTGCACACAGATAACATCTTCTGTGAAAGACAGAAAACTAGAAAATCAACCCTGTGCCTACACGGCTGGCGAGCGCGGTAGATTGAAATCCCTCCAAAGTGGAAGAGACCTTAATGGGCTGGAGAGAAAGCGAAAGACTCTCTCTTTCACTTTCTCTCCAGCTCATTAAGGCCATGAGAGAGAGAGATAACTCAAACATCGCGAAAAGTGGAGAAAATTGAATAATTTTTACAACAACTTATTATATTAACTTATTTTTATTGGGTGTTTACTATGTATTATAAGTATGTATTTACAAAAGAAAAGTAGTTTATGTAGTATATCCGTATTCTGGTACCCATAACACAGGCATAATAAGCTTAGCTTGGGACCAGAGGACGTTGTGTGAAATGTCCATGAATATTTATTTATTATTATATTCCAGGCTATTATCCTGCGGGCTGTCACTCCTACAAGGTGACATACTACCTCGTTCTTTAGCCCGTAATATCCTCAGAGAGAGGGTATACGCCGCTTGTATGGACTACTTCTGCAGAGGTCACCAACCACCGGCTAAAAGCTCCGGCGCTTTGAGAGAGGATATTATATCACTAATCAAGTTTTGGCAGTTGATGCACTCTGATAAGAAATATTTGAAGAGCAGTGACATTGGAGGCGAGTTCTTTTTTAAAACACACTTTTATTAACTTCGTTCATATCCATCAAAAATTTTACGCTCATATTAAACGTAAACGATAATGAAATAATTTCAAAGATATATAGCATGTTATCATAAATTTGCATGCACCACAATAGCTTAGCTAGTTTTCCAATTGCAGAGCATAATGCGACTCAGTGCCGCACAATACTGAGCTATGCTGACGCTTAATTGGAACATGAATTAGTTTTCAAATGCACCAGCAGAGTGCGCTAAGTACAGTGTTAAAAAAAATACTAAAATAAAATTGTATTCACTTTATAAGTGTGGAATATAACAAAAAGTCATTGTTTGTACCTTCATCCATTCTTATATTTATTTTTTTAAACTCAGCTTGAATTAACTTTGATTATTTCCAGAAAACTACGACGAATCGAAAGCCTTAAAAATTTTTTAAACAATAAATAATATTACTAACGATAATATATAAATAAAATTTCAATCAATGCCAATTTTAAGAAAAAATACTTGTTAATTTTCTGTCGCTGAAGTTGGTATGGATTGCACGCATCACTTTTGAGAGTGCTCGATTGTGCGATGCGTTGCTGTAGTTGGAACACTTAACGTTGAGCATTGTGCCGCATAATGCGCTCTTGTGCTGTAATTGGAAAACGGGGTTAGTGTGCACGGTAACGGAGTGGTATTTCGAGGTCCTTTTTTAGGGTTCCGTACCCAAAGGGTAAAAACGGGACCCTATTACTGAGACTTCGCTGTCCGTCCGTCCGTCCGTCCGTCCGTCTGTCACCAGGCTGTATCTCAAGAACGGTGATAGCTAGAGAGTTGAAATTTTCACAGATGATGTATTTCTATTGCCGCTATAACAACAAATACTAAAAATAAAATAAAATAAATATTTAAGGGGGGCTCCCATACAACAAACATGATTTTTTGGATTCCGTACCCAGTATCTCAAGAACAGTGATAGCTAGACAGTTGAAATTTTCACAGATGATGTATTTCTATTGCCGCTATAACAACAAATACTAAAAATAAAATAAAATAAATATTTAAGGGGGGCTCCCATACAACAAACATGATTTTTAGGGTTCCGTACCCAGTATCTCAAGAACGGTGATAGCTAGACAGTTGAAATTTTCACAGATGATGTATTTCTATTGCCGCTATAACAACAAATACTAAAAATAAAATAAAATAAATATTTAAGGGGGGCTCCCATACAACAAACATGATTTTTTTACCGTTTCTTGCTCGATAGTAATAACGTTGCCTTATGTTGCATAGATAATGGTACGGAACCCTTCGTGCGCGAGTCTGACTCGCACTTGACCAATTATTTTTTCAAATTTTGCTTGTAATAATATTCTCTAACACATGCGCTACTCATTTGTTTAAATAAAACAACTTTTTACGGATTCTTAAAATTTTTTTTGAAAATTTCAAACAAATATACGCGTTTAAGAGGATACCAAAATAGCTTCGTGCATTTTTCTACGTTCGAAGTTTTCAATTAAGTTTTCATTTAATGCCCTTAAATCCGTAAAATGTACTTTTATTTTCTTGTAATGTTTTACTGGTTCATTTAATCTATCATCAATGGATATCTAAGATTTAAAACAATAATGGGTATTGTTTAGTACTCATTATTGTTTATAACAAATTCTAACAAATTTATACAAAAAAAATCAACCCTCTTGAACTACTCTATTTTTTAAAATAAACCGCAACATAAACCGTTGCGTAGTTTGGAAGATTTAAGTTCACATAGGGACATACATACATAAATAACAACTTTTTTTTATAGTAAAGAAGATTTATTTTTACAATTTGTTGGTGTACAATAAAAGTTTTATCTTCTTCTTCTCCAGACCATTTACGTCCCACTGTTGGGCACGGGCTTCCTCCACTTTGGGAAGGATTATGGTCTACTGTGCCGCGCTGACCAGGCGTGTTGACACAGGGTTTATTTTTGAGTTTTCCGTCTCTCACAGAAGATGTTATCTGTGTGCAATATCCCATAGCTGACTTTTACAGCACCATTGGGAGGAGATGGGGTGGTGACACTTGTATTCTTAATCCGTCACTACACGGAGAGAATTTTATCTAATCTTAGTCTATCTAATACAATTATTCAATGATTAATAGGTGAATACGAGTTAATGGGTCCGAGCAGTCAACAGAGTATTTATACATCGAACTCTCCAACTGATAACCGGTCTTCAGTTAATAGCAGTGATATTGGTAATAGACAAACATCTGGATGGATTAATACGGTAAATCTTTATATATAAAAATTACGATGATTTGCACACCGTGTGCAATTCGACCCAACTTGAAAGATAGGATAGCTTACATTTCAATTTATAGTCGCAATATTATTTTATTGCAATTTATTTGTCTACCCCTAACATTTGTATGGCAAAACGTTTGCCGGGTCAGCTATATTTATATAAACGCGACGTTTAGTACCTATACTAAATTGCATTTGGGGCCGTTCAAGTATTACGTAAGCACTATATGGGGGCGGGAGGGTCTATGTATTGATTATTTTGGATGACATGGGGGGTAGTAGAGTCTAGATGATGATTACGTCATCGGTAGAAAAATTACTTTTTACACGAATAGCAACCCTCACATTGGTGTCGATTCCAGTGCAAGTCCAACTTGACTAAACTTAACCATAAATAAACTATTTTTAGTTTGGTTTTAGTGATAAACCTATTCTGTTTCAAACAGAAATCAAACTTAAAATTTTAGTTGACAGCACTTATTTGATTTTGACATAATCATTTAAAGCTGCCCACTAACAGACAAAAATGCCTTTTATAGTGAACGAATGAATGAATGAATAAAAAAATAACTAATATAAAATTCATTTTCAAACGTTATTTGAGCAATATAGTTATTTATAAATATTTACAACTATTTCTGCATCATTGTTATGAACATTTATTAATAATTTAATTAGTTGGCGGCCTTATTTCAGTGTATTTCTCATCTTAGATATGAGCATAGTGAGCATCAAATCTTTTAGGTTATCTGTGGAGTGATTAGCACTACTTTTACTCTGTGGTATGCCTATATTACTTTCCTTGATTACTTTATACAAAAAACAAACAATTAAATTCGTTAATTATTTATTTTAATAGGTGTTTAGTGTAAATAATTACAGCAACTAAGGAAAAATATGCTTATAAGCAAATATTTACTTCTCATCTACCATAAACTGATGACGGAAACTCATAATTATCAAGATAACAATGACAAAAGCCAAAAAGTGTATTTATGGAAACATGAAAATCTGTATTTATAAAAATTTGTGATATCATGTGGTGTATAATTATGCAAGAGATATTAAATGAACCTAATAATTTATTTCTACTTTTATTTATAACTTATAAAAGTGTGTTAAGTTCAGTATGTAGTTGTATATGTTAAGTATTCTGATCTATAAGCTACACAACAGTAATTAATTCATCACAGTCTTTTCTTAAGGGCAACATATATCCATGAATTCTTACAAACATATTTAGATTAATAGAATGTTAAGAATTCCAATAAATTATATACTTTATTTCTAACTTAGCTAAGCCTGCTAGTGGTTACTATAATATAGCCTATGTGTTAAGTATTCTGATCTAGCTATAAGCTACAAAACAGTATTTATGTATCTATGAATTCTTACAAACAATCTATATTGATTATTAGAACGTTAAGAATTCCAATAAATTACATATATGCATAACACATTACTTTTTGATATAGTAAGAGGCTTAATACTTACTTATTATACAAATAAAAATGCAATATTTGTTTAAATACATGTTTTACTAAATAAATCTGAATGTTTTCCGAGTACATATAAATAAATGTTGGTCCACTGAACTCTCTGGCTTGGCTTAGCTGATTCTATTCATTTCTTCATTAGTTATTTTTAATAATAAATTTAGAAACCTACTGGTAAAAAATATAGCTCACTGTTCTAGAGACAAATTGTTAGAAACCTTATTAAGTATCACAGTTCAAGTAGCACCATTTGGTAGGTATAGTTTTAAGACTGGCTACAATTATTATTTCTACTATTTAATGATATTTACATAACTTTAGGCAGACACACACAAATACACATTTTTTATCACTAGTTTCAATGTTCCAAACTATGGTTCCAAAGATTTCTAGATATTTCCTGTAGTTCACTTAATATAATTGGTAGCAACTGCATTTATAGGTACTGGACCACAATTTTCCATTAGGCCACCAACTGGACATTTATTTTCCCCTGCATGACCTGGAAAAAAGTTATATTTATCATTAGACGCCATTAACCTCAAAATCGTTCACTTTGTATTAAATTATATATGTTTATAATATTTTTACGATAACGTGTATACTTACATAATATATGATGTCTTAGAATTCTATGGCTAAGTAAAAATACGTATTATATTATGTATGTAAATTACAAAACTATTTCGACAAAAATTAAGTAAACAAAGAAATACCTAAATAATTAGTTCTACGAATCTCCGCACTTGACTGTGATTCGTCTGTTTTTCGCGCTTTGTTTAACCTCAATTTTGGCGCCAATATTTAATTTATCAAGTATAATTTTAATTTATAAATATTTTTTATTTGCTAACAAACATTTATTATTCAATATTTAATCAGAAAATCAACTTTTAATGTTCAAAAAGCCATGATAAAATTTAGTGAATTTAAGTCGGCACCTACTAACATCCCGACTAAATAAGTCGAGAACTCACTAAATTAAGTGAATTTTTGACATTTATGATGTACACCAGAATAGCATTATCACTAAATTGTATAGATTGACTAATTTTGGTCCTGTCAAACTTAATTTAAGTGAAGTTGTGTCTTTCAGAATAAGAAAGTGAGATTTGACAGGAATAAATCAATTTTTAGTTAAGTTTAGTTAAGTTCTTGGACACAGAATCGACACCATTGTCTTTGCTTGAAAACGAAACGCATTTTCGGGGATTCCCGCAAATAATGCATATGTTTAGGCACTCACTTTAGAACCGAGTAGGGGAATTACCGCGCGCTAGCAAAGTTAGCAAACATCCAATGTCATCGAAAACTTAGAATCATGAATTCGGATTTCATGGACTGAAGACTGTTAAAAAAAATTTAACACCCTCGCTCGTAAAGTTGATGTAATTCCACCGGTTTTAAATATGTAAAGCGGGTCTAATAAACGCGTGTGTTATCAAATCAAATAGTTAAGTTATAGTCCATACAAATTTCATAACAGTATTATTTGCCATTTCAAATATGGAACTGACCGCTGCCGCACAACTCGAGCAGCGCGCTGTTGCTATTCAAATTTCGAACAGATCACAGATTGAGTTTATTTAAAATAAAATAAAAACAGTTTATTCGGTAAACTTGGCTGCATGCTCTAGCGTCTTTGCCAACATTTTCACGCAGCCACGGCAGAAAGTAATCCTCGCGCCATTTTTCTAAAATTTTCTATCCTTTGTACTTTGAACAAAATATAAAATGTTTTTTTTTTCTGTTTCCTCGCAAATGTGTTAAAAAAGTCGTACGATATACGTGCGTATTGGTTATAACATGCGAGGCGGAATTTCAGCCCGAGCCGAAGGCGAGGGCGTAATTGAGCCGAGCATCTTTACGCACTAATATCGTAATGTACTATTATAATAAGTTTGTTATGTTCGTAAGATTATAATATTTTTGTACCGATTACTCTATGTTGAAAACCGTATCAGTAAAATCTAATCTCCATACTAAATCTTTTTTCTTATTTTTTAAATCATAATTAAAATATTTAAAAAAAATCAATAGAAAAATATTTACGTAAGCTTAGGGGGAAGGGGTAAGAGCTTTGCTCACTATTGCTGACAAGGGGGATGGGGGGGAGGTAATGACTGTAATAAATCTGCTTACGTAATATTGAACGGCCACTTATTTAAAATAAAAATTTAGGATTTTCAAGCGTGTTTTTTAGTTTTTGAACTAAGTAGATTTATTTGTTGTTCTTCATCAGGTGCCAATGTCAACGACAACTTTAAGTAGTGGTGCGGGTAGTATCGCTGGGAAGAGATCTAATCGTAGTGTAAAACCACCAGTGAAGCCACAAGATACATTTGTTAAAGATTATGTTAAGAAAAGGAACCTTATACTGGAGTTATTGGTAAGTTGCTATAAGAAGCCGGTCGTGTGGTAATGGATTAAGAATACAAGTGTCACCACCCCTTTTCCTTCCCAAGGTGCTGTAAAAGCCAGCCAAGGGTTATTTTACATAGATAACATGAAAAAAAGAGATGAAAAACTCTATAAAAAACCTTCTGCAAACACGCCTGGTGAGTGTGGCACAGTAGACACATCTCTCCCGAAGTGAAGGAGGCCCTTGCCCAGCACTGGGAAGTTAATATGCTGGAGATAGGGTATAAAATCTTATTCGCAATACGGAGATCCGTAGAAGGACCGGTGTGTACGACATAGCCCGAAGAGTTAGCACGCTGAAGTGGCAATGGGCAGCCACATCGCTGGAAGGGATAGCCGTTGGGGACAGACAGTCCTCTCCTGGCGACCACGTACCGGATGACGCAGCGTGGGGTGGCCCCCAACAAGGTGGACTGACGTAAATGTACAGGAAGCCGCTGGATGCAAATAGCATAAGAGCGCTCGTTGTGGCGTTCTATGGGGGAGGCTTATGTCCAGTAGTGGACGTAGAAAGGCTGATTGATGGAAGACAAGCAAATAACCTTAGCTTGAACCAAACGACATTGTGTGGATTGTCTGTGAATAGAATTTATTTATTTATTACTTGGTATAGAAATTCTTCTGATGTTATATTTTTTATTTTTTAGGCGGTAGAAATAGAATTTCTAGTGACATGGCATAATCCACACGGAAGGATAGAGCAGGCGGTTCCGGGTGAAGATAATATAGCGACTTGGCGATCAAAACCTAACACGGATCGACATTGGAGGGATTATGCTAAACTTGCATGGGAAATAAGTCCTACGCTTGCTGTTTTTCTACCAGAGAGGTAAATATTATAGATAGATAGATAGATGACACATAATAACCTAAAGTAATCTCTTTCTCTATCTCTATCTCTCTCTCTTATGTAGAGATGGTGGGGCTACTTTGGAAGGGACTATTGTCTACTGTGCCGCGGTGACCAGGCGTAGTTGGCACAGCGTTTATTTTCCAGATTTCCGTCTCTAACATAAGATGTTCTCCTGGTTCTCGATGTACAGTATCCTTTAGCTTTTACAGCTCCCTGCGAAGGAAATAGGGTGGGGACACTTGTATTTTTAATCGGCCACAACACGAGCAAGGGTTATTTAATTTATTTTTTATTTATTTATTAAACTTTATGTAGAATAAGTAGCTTGTACAGTGGCGGACTTAATGTCTAGGGTATTCTAAACCAGACAACCATTTGTAAGTGCAGAAAGTTATATACATATTATATGGTACCAATTCTACGTACACAACCAAACTTAACTAAAAAATTAAAACTGGTAGCCTAGCGTCAATATCATAATTCGGCAATGTTAACTGAACTTGTTATAAAAATTGTGTATTATATACTAAAGATTTTAATTTAGATAAATGTGTACCACGAAATAGGAAATAACAAATATACTGACACTATAAATTTTCATTTTTTAGTTAAGTTTAGTTGTGCACATAGAATTGTAGGTACCAATATTTATTAATTTACAGATTAAAAAACGACGCAATAGTTAATGAGATTCGTCGTAAAGTACAAGCTCAACCTACTGCGGTGTGTCACGTGCCACAAGCATTACGATACTTGGTCACTATAGATACCTTACTTAATGATGCACATGAGGTAAGATATCTATAATAATAAGTACTAGCTGACCCGGCAAACGTTGTTTTGCCATACAGATGTTAGGGGTGGACCACCCTTACCACTTAGGGGTATGAAAAACAGATAGTAGCCGATTCTCAGACCTACTGAATATGCATATAAAATTTCATAATCGGTCAAGTCGTTTCGGAGGTGTATGGGAACGAACATTGTGACTCGAGAATTTTATATATTATAAGACTAGCTGTTGGCCGCGTCTCCGTCCGCGTGGAATTTAGAAAATTTTCCCCGTTTTTGCAACATTGTTCACGACTGCTTCACTTCTACTGATCGTAGCGTGATGTTTTATAGCCTAAGGCCATCCTCGATAAATGCCCTATCTAACACTGAAAGAGTTTTTCAAATCGGCCCAGTGGTTCCTGAGATTAGCGCGTTTAAACAAACAAACAAACTCTTCAGCTTTAAATAGTTAGTTAGATAGATAGATAGATAATTCTTTATTGTATGATTTAAATGATACAAACTTAAACTACTTAAAATTATGTACAATTGGCGTCCTTATTGCGTAAAGCGATTTCTTTCAAGTAACCACGGGATGGAAAGAACTGATAAAAAACGTAGTTAGTGTGGATTTTAAAATGTTTACTTTTGAAGGACGACTAATGAGACTTGTTACTTGAAAATTATTGCGAAATATTTTTGAAATCATAATATTATGTATTTCTTTTTCATTCAGTTGGTACACATGATAACCTGGGCTCGTGTAAGTCCAGTAGAAGCATTATCTTACTTCAGTCGCCAATATCCGCCACATCCGTTGTCTGCTCAAGCGGCGGTTAGCACTCTGACGTCATATCCTTCTTCAGCGCTACTTATTTATATACCACAACTTGTACAAGCACTTAGACATGATACGGTTAGTATATGTTTGACTATACTAATATTAAAAATCTTCTGTGTGGTGACGGATTAAGAATACAAGTGTTGCCACCCCTTTTTCTTCCCAGGTAAGGGCCCGCTAAGGAAAACATGAAACTAAATCCTATACCAACAAGCCTGTTCAGCGCGGCATAGTAGATCATCTGTCTCTCCCCCCCTTCTCTCTCTATCTCTCTTTCCCCCCTTCTCAACTCTCTCGCTCTCTCCCCCCCTTTCTACCTCCCTCCAGCCTATTAACGTCACACGGGGCACGGCACGGGCTTCCTTCACTCCCAAATATAAATAATCACTCCTAAAGAGCCTCTTCTCGGTCCGTGCCCAAACGTGGGACGTTACGGCACTGAGAAGAAGGAAAAACATTGCCGAAAAAAAAAATCGTATATTTAAAAAAAAAAAGAATTTTTCAAAATAATTGGGTTTTAAAATTAACATTATTAAATATTCTGTGACAGATGGGCTACGTAGCAGAGTTAATAAAGTCATTAGCGAAGAAATCTCAAGTGGTAGCACATCAGTTAATATGGAATATGCATACTAACATGTATACAGACGAAGAAATGCATAATAAGGATCGTAAGTATATGAAAATCTATACTTAAATAAAGTCAAAGTCAAAATTTTTTATTTCAAGTTGGCATGTTTTACAAGCTCTTTTGAAACGTCAGAAACTAGGCGTCTGTTTCAAACGCGAATCCTATGGAGAAGAACAGACAACAAACTTTATGGATTTTTTTTTTCATTTCCTTTCATTTTTTTTAATAATATTATACATAGGTAGTTGTATCAGGGGTGTGAGAATGATGCCGATCAGTACTATCACGACTAACTAAAACAAAACTAACTAATATTATGAAGCTCAAAATTCCCATTTTCTTTTTTTGTATTGTAATGCTTTCCTATTTTATTAAAGAGGTTGGAATAGTTAAGTATGTATTTATATTCTAAACCTACTACGTTGTTTTTTTTTCAATATTGAATTAATAATTTCTTACACTTTTAATAACATATATAAATTAAAAACTAAGTTCCGGTTATTTCGGTTAAGTTCGGTTAATTTCGGTTAAGTTCCGGTTATTTCGGTTAAGTTCAGGTATTTTCGGTTAAGTTCCGGTTATTACGGTAAAGTTTGGTTAATTTTGGTTATTTCGGTTAAGTTCGGTTAATTTTGGTTTAGTTCAGTTCGGTTAAGTTTCATTTCTGTTATTATTTTAGGTTCGATTTCAAATTCGATTCGGCCACTAACGCGTGCAAAGCCGCGGGCAGAAGCTAGTGTTTAAATAAAACCACTCTTCTCAGATTTAGACGCGTATATTTATTTTAGCCCGACGTTTTGGAGACTTTGTAGTCATTATGCTTTTATTTAAATATAATTTCATTCTCGTTTCAGAGGCATTATTTGATATTCTAGAAGCATTAACAAAGAATATTGTTGATTCATTGTCTGGTCCAGCGAAAGCGTTTTACGAACGAGAATTTGACTTCTTTGGTCAGATCACAAATATATCCGGTATTATACGACCATATCCGAAAGGTACTGAACGAAAACGTGCATGTTTAGAAGCATTGAAAAATGTTAAGGTAAGATTTGTGTGATAAAAAACTTTATGAAAGTATTATTAAGACAAATATGTATGATGACATGAACCACTCAACCAGGAGGCTCGTCTTTGTAAGACGAGCCTGAGTGGTTCATGTAACGAACTGCATATAGGGCGTCACAACGGCAAATTAATATAAAATATATTGATATAGCGAGAAAGAGACACTGATGTACGCAGAAAAAAGGCGAGACGAGAAAGAGACAAATATATCCGTCGATGACGTCATAAGTATAAATACATTTCGGTATCACATATCTGTCTCTTTCTCGCCTCGTATTTTTTTTCCATCTGTCTCTTTCCCGCTATATTAATATGCCGTTTGTGGTGCCCTTAAATATTACTTCCTGGTGAGAGATGGCCGAGTATGGATGAGTATGGACGGAAGTACGCATGGACTGTGAAGCAATAGTTTTATGCTCTGGGTAAGGAACCCTAAAAACCTAAAAATATAATATGTTAATAGTAATAACGTAGCAGCCGGTCTCTGCTTACCATCACTAGAAATAGTCGTGACTGTATGTGCGTGTATTTTATTATATTATGTGTATTTGTTATGTACAGGTCCAACCAGGATGTTATCTGCCATCAAATCCTGATTCTATGGTGGTTGATATTGACTACAAAAGCGGTGAGTTCATATTTATTTTATACTAGCTGTGCTTGCAACTTTGTATGCGTGGAATTTAGTAAATTTTGCACGTTTTTGTAACATTTTCCACTGATGCTTCGTTCCTATTGAGTGCAGCGTGATGTTATATAGCCTATAGCCTTTATCGATAAATGTACTATCCAACACTGAATTTTATAAATTGGTCAAACATACGAACAAACAAACTCTTCAGCTTTATAATATTATTATAGATTCTACTGATTATGTAAAATTGTAAAAAGCTCAAAGATCATTATCAGATCACGCCTATTTCCCATGGGCGTAGGTAGAGACTAAAAAGCGCCGTCTGCTGCGATCCAAACACACCACAAGGTCAAAGATAATGCGAATGAACGGTATTAGGTAAAATCTATCTCCGTGGTGACGGATTAAGAATACTGTCACCACCCCATCTCCTCCCAAGGGTGCTGTAAAAGTCAGCTAAGGGATATTGAACACCCTCTGTGAGAGACGGAAAACTCTAAAATAAACCCTGTGCTAACACGCCTGGTCAGCGCGGCACAGTAGACCATAATCCCTCCCAAAGTGGAGGAGGCCTGTGCCCAATATTGGGACGTAAATGGGCTGGAGAGGAGGTAAAGTCAGTTCTTAACACAATTTATTTTCTCTTTTTTTTTTAAATAGGAACTCCAATGCAGAGTGCGGCAAAAGCTCCATACTTAGCTAGGTTCAGAGTGCGGAAGTATGGTATTGATGAAATGGAGAATATCGCTATGGCTATAGCGGCTGGTGAAGATCCACCAATAGTATGTAAACCCTGAACTATACCGTATTAGATAACGTAAGCTCTCGGCTCTATCTATCGTGTCAGCACTTATTAGTCTTTAAATACAATAATCATCTACGAGCAGCCAGTCATTTTTGAGCTTTCTCGAGATAGGCTGCCCAAAAGTTCCCTTCCATAATTACAGTTTAATTAATAATTTTAATTAAATAAAGTGTTTTTTTTTTAAAACAAGCTAAGGAAGGGAGTATAATAGCTTAAAATTTAAAAAAAAATTTTTTATCCTTGTTATGTTACCCATAACACGAGTTTAGAAATATAATTTACTGTGGGACCAGAGGACGTTGTGTCCATGAATATTTAATAATTATTATTATTTCTATTATATATAATTAAATTTTTAACAGGAAGAAGGCAAAGATCGTTATACAGGTATCGCGGCAGAATCATGGCAAGCCGCCATATTTAAAGTTGGCGATGATGTAAGACAAGATATGTTGGCGTTACAAGTGATATCGCTATTCAAGAACATATTCCAACAAGTTGGGCTTGATCTGTACCTGTTTCCTTACAAAGTGGTCGCTACTGCACCTGGGGTAAGTTTTATTAGTTACTGCCCAGCACATTGACTTTTAGCGTGATGGTAATTAGTTAATGTGTTACTTTATAAGTTACAAAGCGGTAAAGTTTCATTATAAGGGGTCCTAATTTAGGTATTTGCCTTAGGTATTGCTATCCCTATTCCCGAGCGCCGCGCTGAAAGGGACAAATATAGCTGAGACAGATTTTGTCTACATATTCTTAAAAAAAAGACGTTTTGTAGTCACTTTTATCTTTGCGAAAATTAAACTAATTTTAAATTTTTTTACGCCTTAATCTAGATGAAGAGTATATCTATGCTTCTATGGTCGATTTGGACTTATAAACCATATAAATTTACAGTCTGACTTTAATCAGAAGGAAGAAGAAAGTTAGGCCGTAACAATGAAGAATTATTTTTAGCGTTTTAGAATAATATTTAATAGGAAAGTTAACAAAGTATAAAATATCTTAACAATTACAATAGAAATGTGTGTAAGCTAGCAAGAAGCTAGCGCTAGCGCGAAGATCACCTGATCGTGCCGCTGGGAAGAAGGGGTGTGAAGGAAGACGAGCGGCGGCGGTGGTCAACGCGCCGGTTGCATTAGGCATGCGTTATACTTGCAGTGAGCGATGCGATATTATATTATTATAGCAACTGAATAAATAAATAAATATTATAGGAAGTACGCCACACTTCTATCACTTTCTTTTTTAAATAAAACTACTTTTTACGGATTTAGACGCGTATATTTGTTTTAAATTTTTTGCCCGACGTTTCGGAGACTTTGCAGTCACCATGGTCACGGGTGAGACTTTCTTTTTTGATAAAACCTTACCAAATTTGTGTGATCGACGCTGCAACTTTATCTAAAGAAAAGATTGAACGCCTATCCACTATCTGCGTTAATCTGCGGCTTTAACATCATCGTTTAAAATATGAGTATAAGCAGGGGTAGGAATTTCAATATCAAATTCTGAGAACACGTCCCACAAAAGGGCTTTATCTGTCTCGAATAACGAACTAATGAAAAAATAAATATCAAAATAAATATTCATGGATATTTCACACAACGTCCTCTGGTCCCAAGCTAAGCTTATATTATGCTTGTGTTATGTGTACCATAATACGGATATACTACATAAACTACTTTTATTTTGTAAATACATACTTATAATACATAGAAACACCCAGACGCAGTACAAACATTTGTATAACAATTAGAAAGATCACACAAATGATTGTCCCGAGCGGGAATCGAACCCGCGAACTCGTAAACGGCAGCCCGTTACATAAACCATTCGACCACGAGGCTAGTCAAATGTATACTTAACATCTTGTGACTAACAATATGAATGCAATGAATAAATAATTATACTTTTGTTATAGTGTGGTGTGATAGAATGTGTTCCCAACGCGAAGTCACGTGACCAACTGGGCAGACAAACTGACATTGGAATGTACGAGTACTTCATCAAGAAATATGGAGACGAATCTAGTAGAGAATTTCAGGTATTGTATATTGGTGACGGATCTTTGTCTTTATTTATTCAAAATCAAAGTCATAGAATTTTATTTCAAGTAGGCAAGATAATAATATACATGCTCTTTTAAAATTCAGAAGCTAGGCGTCTGTTCCAAAAGAGAATCCTATGGAGAAGAACAGCCAAGAAACTCCATGGATGTTTTTTCATTGTTTTCTTTTTTCAATTAATTTCAAGTATTCAACGAAAAAGGGGTGTATCCATGATGAAATTATAAAACAAAGTCGTTATTTTTGTGCGTATGTCCTTATGTAAGCTTATATCTTCAAAACTACGAAAACGATTTTGATGTAGTTTCATTTAATAGATATAGTGGTTCAAGAGGGTGGCTTTTGTGCATATTTGTAAAGGTTTGGTACATAAATATCATGGGTACGAATAAAAATTTTCAACACTCCATTTTATGGCCACCGTGCTGTAAAAGCCAGCTAAGTGATATCTTATACAGATAACATCCTCTGTGAGAGACAGAAAATTTACCATTTATTCTTTTTCAGGCTGCGAGACGATGCTTTGTGACTTCAATGGCGGCCTACAGCGTTATAGGATTCCTACTTCAGATCAAAGATAGACATAACGGCAACATTATGTTGGACACTGATGGACATATTATACATATAGGTATTGTATATTTATATTTTATTTCAATTCTAGGAATACCCACAAATCTTAATTTAATATTATAAAGCCGAAGAGTTTGATTGTTTGAACGCGCTAATATTAGAAACTACTTGTCAGATTTGAAATATTCTTTCAGTGTTGGATAGAACATTTATCAAGGAAGGCTATAGGCTATATTACATCACGTTACGACCAATAGAAGCGGAGCATAAGTGAAAAATGTTGCAAAAACGGGGACAATTTTCTAAATTCTACGTGGACGGAGTCGCGGGCAACAGCTAATCTACTAATAATACAAAGCTGAAGAGTTTGTTTGTTTGAACGTGCTAATCTCAGGACCTACGTCCGATTTAAAAAAAAATTCAGTGTTGGTTCATTCATTAATCGAGGAAGGCTATAGGCTATATTACATCACGCTATGACCAAAAGGAGCGGAGCATTAGTGAAAAATGTTGCAAAAGCGGGGAAACATTTTTGAATTCCACGCGTACGTAGTCGCGAGCAACAGGTAGTCTTTGATAAATATACTGTCAGGTTGGCGGAGTGCTTAAGTAATGCACACAAACAATAACGTAATTTGATTGATTTGGACGCACACCGTGCGCCTTGCTCTCGTACCTATTTCAGCGAAATTCATCTAAAGCTAAGGCCAAACTAACGCGTTCAATTCGCGTCCGCGGTGGCGATCAGTTGTTGCGTACAAGTTGCGTACGAACTTGTACGCAACAACTGATTGCCACCGTGCACGCCACCGCGGACGCGAATTGAACGCGTTGGTTTGGCCTTACCTTTATAATGTCACCTCCTGTTGGATCAATGCTTTCATGGTTGCCTGTGACTTCGTACACGTGGAATGGGACAAAAAAAAATTATAATAATTTTTACCTTACCCGGGATTCAAACCTCGAGCTATGTACATGTCTAACCATTATACATAAAAATATCTATTATTTCTCAGATTTCGGCTTTATGTTCGAGTCATCTCCTGGTGGTAACCTAGGATTCGAACCTGACATCAAGTTGACAGATGAGATGGTGATGATAATGGGCGGGAAGATGGAAGCTCCACCCTTTAGATGGTTCTGCGAGTTGTGTGTACAAGCATTTTTAGCTGTTCGGTAAGTTAAAGCTATTATTTGCTTAGGCAGATATTATAGA
The DNA here is from genome assembly GCA_916999025.1 of Orgyia antiqua. Classification (NCBI taxonomy): domain Eukaryota; kingdom Metazoa; phylum Arthropoda; class Insecta; order Lepidoptera; family Erebidae; genus Orgyia; species Orgyia antiqua. The sequence goes on from OU779869.1 coordinate 21,950,236, forward strand.
ATGCCATATGCGAATATCTATACTCTCTCCTTCTTCAGCCCATTAACGGCCCTCCCCCTTCAGCCCGTTAACGGCCTTCCTCCACTTTGGGCGGGTTTGTGTTCTACTATGCCACGCTGACTTGGCGTGTTGGCGTAAAGTTTAGTTTCGATAATCATATAAATCGAAAAGAATAATATAATCCAGATATTCTTTTTGAGGTTATTCGTTACAAACATACGACATTTGCTCTCTTTATTATTATTATCTCTCTCTCTCTCCAGCCCATTTACGTCTCACTGTTGGGCACGGGCCTCCTCCACTTTGGGAGGGATAATGGTCTACTGTGCCGCGCTAACCAGGCGTGTTGGCACAGGGTTTACTTTCGAGTTTTGCGTCTCTCACAGAGGGTGTTATCTGTCATCCCTTAGCTGGCTTTTACAGAACCCTGGGGAGATGGGGTGGTGACACTTGTATTTTTAGTCCGTCACCACACGGAGTATATATTATTTGAAAGCTGACGATTCCCGTGTGGCCCCAATAGCACCAGGATCTGATGATTATCTCCTAAGAAATCGAGGAGACCCTCAAATTACATTATTTTTACATATTATGTACCTAAATAAATAACCAAAGAGTACACTACCGAGTTGGTCTCATAAAGTCGGTTTAATTTTTTTTTAATTATACTATAGATGTTTTATTTTAAAATTCCAGGCCATATCAAGAAGCAATAATATCAATGGTATCACTAATGTTAGACACTGGTCTACCATGTTTCCGTGGACAGACCATCCGTCTACTCCGCTCCAGGTTTGCACCGAACTCCTCAGAGAAGGAAGCGGCTGCTTACATGATGTCGGTTATAAGAAACTCTTTCCTCAACTTTAGAACAAGGACATATGATATGATACAGTATTATCAAAACCAAATTCCTTACTGATTTGGTCTTAAAATTTTATTATCAAAGTACCTTAATTTATTTATTTATGACTACTCGTTGCCCTCGACTTCGTATGCGTGTTATTTGAAAAACATGTAAATTACTTCTTCTTTCTTTTATATACTGGTAAGACAGCATAAGCATTGAAGGAGGTTATAGACACAGTGCAGTTTATTAGTAGCGCGCTATCTCATCACCACCATATATTTTCTAAGCAATTTTACACAAATTTCTCTAAAGTTTACTAAGTCATGTCATGAGTCGTTTGGATCGTAGCAGATGGCGCTCTATAGTCTCTGCCTACCCCCATGGGAAAAAGGCGTGATGTTATGATGATTTACTGAGTCAGTATAAAAAGTTTCTTTAATAACTTAATTTTTTGGATACATAACTACGAACTATCGTATGAAGGACATCCTTCAATGTTTGCGTTCTTCCAATTGTCACCGTGTATATAGATTTAATTGCATATGTATGTAAGAAGTTATATTTCTTTGACGTGTAATACGTAATAACGTCTAGCTATCAATGTGAAAGTACAGTGAAGTCTCAGATATAGGTCAGATATTGGGTCGATAGGGGTATAGGTTTTCTGTCCCTAACTTCAAGTTGTCAGTTTTGGTTATTGCTTTCATAAATTTTCCCTAATGGCCCAAAGGAGGTATAACTTAAAAAAATATACAACCAAACATATATAACCTCCTCCTTTTTATGAAGTCGGTTAAAAAAAATGAGCTGATAACATCTAGATTGTTCAGAATTTCTCCGTTAGTTCATAGATTAGTACGTACTACGTATCTACATTTTTTTTTTACGTACGTATACGTCTACGTCAAATTTTTTTACGTACTATTTTTAATCCGTAGATAAATATCTACGGATTAAAAATACTTGCCAAGGAAATATTCCATGACCATAAATTTACGTCTATTCTATGGTTATCTTAATTGTGAAATTAATAAGCTATTCTAGTAGCTAGTCTGGGTTCTTTTAAGGGAAGGGTCAAGGTTTGGTAAATAGTGATGGTTCTATATTATATGAAATAGATAAAACGCAATATTAAGTTTTATTTAGTTAAAAATATCGTTCTATTATTGGCATACAATGTTCGTCTTATACATGTACTTTTAAATTTATCTGACAGTTTTATTTGAATTTTGATTTATAAATTTCTCGGTATATGGTACTTATTTACGAAATATATAAATATTTGCAAATTTAGAAAACTTTCCCCGTTTTTGCAACATTTTTCTAGCCAACACTCAAAAAAAATTTCTAATTGAAATAATAGTTTTGAGATTAGCGCGTTCAAACAAACAAACTCTTCAGCTTTATAATATGAGTATAGATGGTAGCCAAAGGCGTTGGTTTAGGAATTAATACCGACAGGAATAGTGCTTAATTTAGGCAAAAAAGTGTTTACATTTGTAAACTCCAGGGCCGTATTTCACTACTAGAGACCCTAGGGCCTTTAGGATCATGGTCACTGGGACCATAGTAAAACATTATGAGGGCGCCTAGGCCTTATGACTAGGAGCCATAAGCCCAGACCGAAGACCCGTCTTACTGTTATCAATTTATTTGAAATGAAACTGTGTGTTTATTATATTCAAATTAGTATCTATGATTATCGAGTATTGCCTTAATATTATTCCTATTAGTTTAAGCCAATTATTTTATTTTATTTCACATTTATATTTGTTCGATCATTTTATTTTTATTTATCTCTTATAATAATTTATTTTCTTTCATTATTATATTATTGCATAAAGATTGTGATAACAAATGCAAAATTTAATTTCTTGTGATGTCCTTAAAACATAGCCAATTTTTACCAAGCTCGAAAATAGTCTAGTCATATCACAAATTACTTTTTCTTTTAGTGATTTTTTTATAAAAAATATTGAAAATGTTTAGATAAAATGTAGAACTACCCGCACCTTCAGTTTGCATTATATTATTGTAGGGAAATTTTAGGCCGATTTACTGGTTATTTGGGTACAGATTTTGCTTAATACTTTTCCATAATCCGTACTCAAAGCAAAAATATAGTTAATCTTGATGTTAAATGTTGTATTAAAGATATTAACTATTATATTATTATTGTTGTTGGTATGTAACATTCCTTATTCATGTTGTAACATATATAATATATGTGGTTTAAGGTATCTCTTGTGTTTTATTTACATCCATACACTATCTCTTTCCACTGCTGGACATAGCCTTCACTCCACCTTTTTGGGAACCGCCCTACGCTGCGTCATCCGTTCTCGCCACTCGAAATCATCAAGCAATGCGGCCTGGCCAATTTTTTTTTTATTAAAAATAGATCTTGCTTGCTATTTACGTACGCGTACCACAATTACTTAATAAACCGTACCGGCTTAATAAGCCGTATTCGTATAAGCGGTATTCAGTGAGATAAAAACAATAAGATAACATTGTACCTACCCACAAACTAAACTTGTAACTTAGATGTTAACCTTACATGATGCTAGACAAAGCGATGTTATACATACACTGTTTTGTTTGGCATCATGTGTTATTAATACAATATATAAATTTACGTCAAGACGAATACCAGTGTGCGGAAAAACCAATGTTTGGTTTATGCTACACTGTTAATATTAAGTTAGATTTAATAACAACTGTATGTATTTTATTTAAATAATAAATAAAAAAAAATTGTCCTAAAAAGGCCATCCTCTAGTCCCACTCTATCTATTAATAAAAAAAAACTGCATCAAAATCCGTTGCTTAGTTTTCAAGATATAAGCTCACATATTATTATATATAAAAATAACGAGTTTATTTTATAGTAAGTAAAGATTGTTTGCTTGAGACAGCTTTTAAACACAGTGTTCTTACATATGCTTTACTCCAACAGCAAATAGCATTATCAGGGGACTTCGCTGAAAAAGGTAGAAGAGCAATGTTCATACTTACATTGTAATATTAATTATGTTATAGTGTTCCTGTAATACCACAACATTAGCGACTTGACATTATGGCAGACAAAGAAGACACCGTCCATGCGTCTGTTTGTTTAATATTTAAGTTTTATAAATATACAATTAAAATGATTTTTATCATTTATTCAAAATCCATATTAAAGCTTTCAATATAAGATAAATAATATTCCACTTTTTTAATACACTTTTTCACTTTACTTATATCTAAGTTAGGTAAATTTTCTGTTTGATGTTCTGGGAACTTTCTCGAAAATACGGTTTTATTTATCACATTGCTGGTCTTTGGTGTCTTCCCTGACGTTTTGGCTTCAGTAAGCATGCAATGTAAGTGTGACAGTGCCGCTTTACAATATAAACTTCTGTTTTCGTCATTCGGCCCTCTTATTATATGGAATGTGTCATTTTTCATAACATTTATACTGGCTTCATCTGTTTCTATGTGTGGGCTCTGAAATTTTATTTAAAAAGTATTTAATAACACATCTTTACTTATTATAAAATAAAATCGTTATTTTTGTATGTATGTCCTTATGTGAGCTTAAATCTAAAGTAATTTATTAATTTTGCAATTGACATGCTATGCTTTTACTTAATAAATCAAATTATGGTTGAAAAAGTGACTGCCGCAAGCGGGACTTGAAACCACGACCTCGGAATACCGTTCCGAAGCTCTTCCAACTGAGCTTATTGCGGTCGTGCCTGCAACATGTAAATGAAAATGAAAAATAATGAAAAAAAATTTATATTTATTCACAAATCGAGTTACATCAGAACTTTAGAAAAACCTCTAACCTTCAAACTAGGTGAACCTGTGTCATGAAAGTCAGCGCCTTATCCCAATAAAAAAAAAATGTTTCTTATTTATCTTAAAAAGAATAGAATACACTTTATTGTACACCAAAACATATTACATGTCACTTATGTAACGAAAATAAAATAAAACATGTACAATTTGCGGTCTTATCGCATATTGCGATCTTTTCCAGACAACCTTTGGATGGACTCAATTGATCTGGAACTGGGGTAAAGTGGTGTACTACTTAAAAACAATAGTGAAAAATATTTAACTTTAGTTAAACCTACCTAAAATTAAATATACATACATAAACCTATACATACACACTATACATAAAAGTAATAAATAAATACGCATAATGACTTAACTGTACAGATGGGATTATTGAATAGTTTGCAAATAATGTTCCTTGAGAAGTTTATTAAATGAGACGATAGATAAGAAAAGAGTATATTACCTGTATACATTTCTGTGCAGTAGATTCAATGGCTATCGCTGGATCCTCAAAGTTTGTATTAGCGTCCAAATTAGCACAAATATCTAGAAAATATATGACTGCTTCCACTGATTCTATTTCCCCATTAAAATATCTCATAATAAATGCATATGATGATAACACATTTGTTATGTTATTCTTTATGGCTGGTGATGGTGTAACTGACTAGAAACAATTAAAAAACAAACATGAAAAACTATAACAAACTATACATAAAAAAGGGGCGTGGCTTGATCGAGTTTGTATGTAAGACTTTTAGTCACGCCCCTTTTTTATGTTGACTAAAAATGTTCGGCAATAAAATTGATTTACATGTACATACATGTATTTATAGAGCTATGGTGTTTATTCAGATAAAAATCTGGTTCATAAAATGGTAAGTTATGGGTAAGGGAGTTAAATACTATGGCAAATATAAAAAAGCAAGCATCACTTAAGCTACAGTAATAAATTGATTATTGCACTAAAATACTAATAGTTATATTTTATTGTAAACTTACAGTCAATAATTCAAACTTGGGTACAGTCTTCAGTTCTGGACACTTTTTTAAAGCATTTATATTATCATCAGTTTTAATCTCTTGAACCATCTTTTTCTGTTTATGGTACAACCACCATGGCTCCCAATGTGGTAGTATTGAACCTACATCTCCTTTACATGACAATAGAAACCTTGATTAAATAAATTTTGAGAATTATGTGTTTTTCCAAATAAAATCTAGCTAGGCCAGAAACAAGTTGACGATTAAGTTAGTTAGACCAAAACAGTCTTAGAATGGATCTAGGCAAACTTTGCTTCTGTAACTGAAGTATATACATATTATTATAAGCAAAACAACTTGAGCTCTGTACCTTGATTCAGCATAGCTTCAAATTCATTCTTTTCATCTTCAGTCAATGCATTCCATACAGCGTCAGCATTATCTAAATTTAAACCTTTTAGACGTTCTTCAAGATCTATCTCTGTTTCATCATCAGAATCAACTGAATCATCATACTCTATCAAATCATCAATGTTTAAATTATCATCATCTTGTGACCTTTTTAGTATGTCTATCATTTTAGCTCTGGACTCATCATCAGCGTTAAGAGACATAAGTTCATTGTTCACACAGTTGCGGTAAAAGTTTTCTGAGCATTCGGAGTGTTGCTGTGATCTGTAGCAGTCTAGAGAGCAGTAAAATACTTCACAGCGAGGGCAACAGTATTTGCTTTGATTCTGACTGCAACTATAACAATAAATAAAATAAATACTAGCTTTTTGAAGACTAGACAAACTATAAATTTTAGCAATAGAATTAAACACTTACATGCCACATAAATTTTGATTTATATTGGATGTTTTATTTACAGACATTGTGGTGAGCACAGGTGAGGTTTGTAAAGAGCTTAAATGAGTCAACTTCTGGTTCGAGTAGTTTATACTTTGAAAGTTAATGCACTATAAAATTAAATAGTATATTTAACGGACAACCAGCTAGTAACTAGTTATACAGAAAAAATAAATGAAAAATCTTAAAAGTTTTCACAAAAATGATAAAAAAAACAAGAGTCCAAGTCCAAGCGTCAACGGCGCAGAATGCGCAGCGTAGATGGCGCTAACATAGCGAGTGTTACCAAAAACTGCATAAATCGCCATATTTGGCTTTTACTTAAAGGTCATTCTACTAAGATGTAACAGAAACACTAAAAAGATTAATGACAAAGGGCATAGCCAACTTTAGGCCACCTATAAACACCACTTTAGCAAGAAAAGTTAAAGTACATTAATTTTGTTATTTAATCATATGAATTTTACGTATATTTAAACACCCGACACTAAAACAATTTATGCTTCGTATAAAAAAAGTATTTTTGTTTGAAAATCCTTACAAAAGTCGCGTAGCAAAATATTGTGCTTAAAACTTTATCCTGAGTTTTCTATCTTTAAACAATAATTTTATACACGCATAAAATATGCATTTCATAATTAATAATGTGGTTAAAACATTTTTAAAAGAAAAAAAGTAAATCAAATGCATAACAAATGTGATGTCAAACAGTCAACTTCACTTGTCGCAAGTGAGCAGGGTCTGTCAACTAGCGATGAGCATTGAATTAACGAACTAGTTGATCAACTAGTTGACCTCTCGTCAACGTTTCAATGGTTAACCGTTTCGGAATCAACTAGTTGAATTTAATGATGTCATTGAATTCAATGTTCAGTTTTTTTCAATGTTCGTTTTTTTCAATGTTTATGAGTTAAACATTGATTTCAATGTTCAGTTTTTTTCAATGTTTAATTTTTTTCAATGGTCGTTTCTTTTAATGTTTAAGAGTTAAACATTGAATTCAATGTTCAGTTTTTTTCAATGTTTAAATTTTTTCAATGTTCGTTTCTTGTCAATGTTTTCTCAAAGATATTATACTTCTTAAAACGAAAGATCGTAAGCGACTGTTATGATATAGGTACAATAGTGAACTTTAAAATTACTTAGTTAAGAGATATTTTCCTAAATAATAATCTTATGAATCACTGTTCCTCCGTGTGGTGACGCATTGAGATTACAAGTGTCACCACCCCATTTCTCCCAAGGATGCTATAAAAGTTAGCTAAGGAATATTGCACACAGATAACATCTTCTGTGAAAGGTGAAAGACGGAAAACTTAAAAACGAGACAGTCCTGACAGCCCTCCGTGTGGTGACGGATTAAGAATACTGGTGTCACCACCCCATTTCCTTCCCAGGGTTTTGTAAAAACCAGCTAAGGAATATTTTACACAGATAACATCAACTGTGAAAAACGGAAAACTCGAAATACTGGAATACTGGTGTCACCAACCCATTTCCTCACCAGGGTTTTGTAAAAACCAGCTGAGGAATATTGTACCTACACAGATAACATCAACTGTGAAAGACGGAAATCTCGAAATACTGGAATACTGGTGTCACCACCCCATTTCCTCACCAGGGTTTTGTAAAAACCAGCTAAGGAATATTGTACCTACACAGATAACATCAACTGTGAAAGACGGAAAACTCAAAATACTGGTGTCACCACCCCATTTCCTTCCCAGGGTTTTGTAAAAACCAGCTAAGAAATATTGTACACAGATAACATCAACTGTGAAAAACGGAAAACTCGAAATACTGGAATTCTAGTGTCACCACCCCATTTCCTCACCAGGGTTTTGTAAAAACCAGGTAAGGAATATTGTACCTACACAGATAACATCAACTGTGAAAGACGGAAAACTCGAAATACTGGAATACTGGTGTCACCACCCCATTTCCTCACCAGGGTTTTGTAAAAACCAGCTAAGGAATATTGTACCTACACAGATAACATCAACTGTGAAAGACGGAAATCTCGAAATACTGGAATACTGGTGTCACCACCCCATTTCCTCACCAGGGTTTTGTAAAAACCAGCTAAGGAATATTGTACCTACACAGATAACATCAACTGTGAAAGACGGAAAACTCGAAATACTGGAATACTGGTGTCACCACCCCATTTCCTGACCAGGGTTTTGTAAAAACCAGCTAAGGAATATTGTACCTATACAGATAACATCAACTGTGAAAGACGGAAAACTCAAAATACTGGTGTCACCACCCCATTTCCTTCCCAGGGTTTTGTAAAAACCAGCTAAGGAATATTGTACACAGATAACATCAACTGTGAAAAACGGAAAACTCGAAATACTGGAATTCTAGTGTCACCACCCCATTTCCTCACCAGGGTTTTGTAAAAACCAGGTAAGGAATATTGTACCTACACAGATAACATCAACTGTGAAAGACGGAAAACTTGAAATACTGGAATACTGGTGTCACCACCCCATTTCCTCACCAGGGTTTTGTAAAAACCAGCTAAGGAATATTGTACCTACACAGATAACATCAACTGTGAAAGACGGAAATCTCGAAATACTGGAATACCGGTGTCACCACCCCATTTCCTCACCAGGGTTTTGTAAAAACCAGCTAAGGAATATTGTACCTACACAGATAACATCAACTGTGAAAGACGGAAAACTCGAAATACTGGAATACTGGTGTCACCACCCCATTTCTTTACCAGGGTTTTGTAAAAACCAGCTAAGGAATATTGTACCTACACAGATAACATCAACTGTGAAAGACGGAAAACTCGAAATACTGGTGTCACCACCCCATTTCTTTACCAGGGTTTTGTAAAAACCAGGTAAGGAAAAACAAACCCGGTGCCAACACGTCTGGTCAGCGTGGCTTGGTAGTAATTTTTTTTTTTTTTTTTTTTTTTTTTTTTTTTTTTTTTTTTTTTTTTTTTTTTTTTTTTTTTTTTTTTTTTTTTTTTTTACGAGCAAATTTGTTGCTGAAATTAACTAGTTGATCAACTAGTTGACGAACTCCAATTAACGTTAACGTTTCGTTAACGGAAAATCTGTTAACGACCCACCCCTACTGTCAACTCTATTCTACGAACAAGAGGTAGGAGGGCTATGAAATTAGAAAGAGACGAAAACATTAAAGTAAAAGAGATGAATTAACAATGTTGCCACCAAAAATACTATTTCGTATTCCCCAGAACAATAAGCTTTTTAATTGGTTTTAAAAAAAAATTTCTTCATAATTACCTTTTCCTATTATTCTGATGCCAGAAAATGTTTGTTAGGAAATATATCATATTTAATCGATCAATACATACACTAAACAAAAAGTGTTTAATATATGACAACACACGCACGCGCCATTTTCTGTAGAATTTTGACTTTGACAATTGAAGTTACAAGAAAAATGTCTGCCGTTGTTTCTGCACCGTTTTATCTTGTACTTATGTTTATTTGTAATAAATAAACCAGTTTCTCTTAATTTTACATACATTGTGAACGTGAGTCGAGCTTGCTCCTCAGTGTCTGTGTTTTGGTGAACAGATGAGTTCGCAGAAAGAAAATACTAGAACCTGTACCATGTGTGGATCTTCATCTTCTAAAGATCCCAGCATCACTTTGCATCGGTTTCCGAAGCCTGGCTCAAAAAATGTTCTGCGGTATGTACTTATGTCAACTTTATTGTAAGTTTGAATGTGAACTTTATTGTAATTTTAACACAGTATTCTTCACTTTCTGCTAAATTCATGGTATTTTAATGAAAAAAAAAACTAGAACACCATTCATGGTATTAAAGAAATTTTTTATTAACCCCTCAACTGGCACGCGTCCCGACTCGGGATGCGACAATTTCCGAACAACTGGCACGCGTCCCATTTCGGGACGCGAGTTCCGTGTCGCGTTTATAGCGAATAAGTAAAAATCTATTATAATTATCTTTCTCACACCTATTACAATGTGTATGGGAAAGAATAGGCCAGCAGTCAAGCCGATAATGTGGTCTAACATAATAATAAATATTTTAAACTGTGGTCAGTGTCAGTTTACCTGCGCGGCGCGACAGTTCGTGTGTAGTAGTGCGACATATTTATATTGTTCTTAAAGGTTTTAATGTGAAATCGTCGTGGTTTTCTATATTTATTCTGTGCCTGTGTTATTAGTGTACCAAAAAATACCTTTTGTTTGTGTTTCTGTGTGTGTTACAAATGTCACAATCCCGAAATTGGCTCCGCACCTTGACTGGCAAGCGACCATATTATGGTCGCGTGCCAGTTGTTCGTTGCGCTATGTAAATACGGGTCATTTTTGCATGGCATTCAGATTTGTTTGACAAATTCTAGAATTCTAGAATTCTAGATGCTATTTTCTAATTATTCTTATATGGTAAGTACATAAAAGCTTTTTTAATTGTGTAGAAAATATTATATACTATTTATATAAAAAAATTCTAATAAGAATTACGGCATACATTTCTCAATAAAAATTATCGTAGTAAAGTCGGTGATTCGAGTCCCAAACTTACAATGGGTCGCTTTATTTGAATCGTATTTAAAAATAAACAAAGATAAACATCTGTTGTTTATATTATAAACAGTAGATAAACCAAACTGTGGCTCAACACATGTTAGGTACTCGAAACCCTAGCCGTACGATAACAAAGCCACTTGAAACTACCGTGTTTTTTTTCTTAAGTGCCCGCCATTGTGAGAGATTGTACCGTTAGTTTTTATAGCCCTAGTGTAAAAAAAATGTTTGTGAACGTGTTATGTGGTTATTACATTTCGTAAATATAACATTTAGCTATAAGAAAAAATAAACACTGTAATATGAAACTATTTCAATTTCAAAATATACCATAATTTATACAAATTTATCGCAATTTTTTATTACCCTACTAATTACCGGAAGTTTTAAAAACATTTATGTATTAAGCTTTAGAATTGTTAAATACTAATTCGTAAAGAATTTTATACTCAAGCCAAATATATATACATCTTATTAGGTGTTTATACAAAATCATTGTGAAATCTTCGAAACAATGCATCTATTGTTACCCAGCGGGGGGCCGGGCGGGGGGTGGTGCCAGATGTTCCGTTATAAATCAATGTCAAGTGCCAGTTGAGAGGTTAATAAGTTCGACGGGTGTTATAAAAAAATCCAAAAAAGTGTTCAAAGTTACCAAATTGTATGTATTACTCTTTTGAATTTAATTAAGAATATGATTGTTATAGAATGTTTTTTTTTCAGTTGTGAATTATGGGCAAAGTATTGCTTTCCAAATGAAGCCTGGTCTTCAGCGAAATTCCAGGCTGAACAACATTCAGAGCATAAGATGCTTTGCAGCAAACACTTTGAGAGCACATGCTTTATTGAGAAGAAGTTGTTCAGAACAGCTGTACCTGGTGTTCAATCCAATAAGGTTAGTATAATTAATACTTGAAAAATATATTTAAAATGTTGACTGTTTTTAACAATGTGGACGTGGCTGTTAACAGTAGATTGGCTAATTTCACTAATAATAACACTACTAATAAGTCAGAAATTTGAAAAAAATCATTATCTTCATGATAATTATCAAAGAAATATATAATTATCTTGATAATTTCGAACCCTGTTCCATGTATTTGAATGATTTTTAAACCTTTAATTTTCAGGATACCACAATTTCTTATCTGCCAGATCAACCTGCCTTGTTTACACCTGTTGCTGGTCCGTCTAGAGTTCCTTTCAAAGAGCATAATACAAACATTTTGACTCCAACCAGTTCTACAGTACTACAACCAACTACTTCAACACAAGCTGATGAGAAAAACAAAAAGTTGATAAGGAAACTGAAAAACAGTATGAACAAAATATACCGATTACAAAAAACGGTGAAACATTTAAAAAATGATGCATTTTTAAATGTGATTTGTCAACATAAGAGAGTGACGAAAATTCTTGAAACGAAAATGAGTTCATCATTTGCACTGTTACTGCAAGGGGAACTGCAGAATTATAAAATGAAGAAACCTGGGCGGAGATGGAACTTGGAGGCTAAAATAATAGCATAGGCTCTATAAAAGATCTCAAACAAGCTACAAATTATTGAGAAGAATTATTTGTTTACCAGCACCCACCACACTAAAATCCCTATTAAGCAAATTTAAGATGCCTGTGGGGATACACAAAACCACTCTTACAGTGTTGAAAAACACAATTAAACACTTTGGGGCATCTGACCGAGAATTCGTTTTACTGTGGGATGAAATGTCCTTAAGAAAAAATTTATGGTACAACTCGAAGGAAGATCAATTTGAGGGATTCCAAGACCATGCTACACAAGGTAGATCTCCACAGGCAGCTACGTATGCCCTTGTATTACACAGATATTTTTACTGCGTCTGGGTGTTACCTATCTATTCTATGTATGTATTTACAAAAAAAAGTAGTATATGAATTATATCCGTAATCTGGTATGCGTATCACAAGCATTACGCTTAGTTTGGAACCAGAGGACGTTGTGTGAAATGTCCGTGAATATTTATTTATTTATATCTTATTATAAGCTAATTATGAATGTATTATGTATATTATGTTTAATATTATTATTAGAACGTAAATAAGTATTTTCAATTATGAAAGACATAATATAATAAGTATTCATTTAGTTAATTATGTTAGTTTTGAATTTTGTTAATGATTATTATCTGTAAAATTATAAAACATAATTAAATGATCACTGTTTGTTTTATTAAACTGCTTCATAATATATAAATGTTAGCATTTTATGCACAAGTACACTGTGTTTTCCGATAGTGATTTTGTTCAATTATTGCTGTGCAAAAATTGATCATCTTATGAAACTATCGGGAAACGCGCTGTACTTGCGCATAAAATGCAGTACAAAAATACTGCGCATAATTTAAAGTTCCCTCCAATTTCTTTTACTGTCTAATTTAAGTGGGCAAACGATAGATGGCGCTGGTTGGTAAGGAAAAAATTTCCTCACTACAATTGTATGTAGTCGTTATTCTTCCCTTTTTAGGGTATATATGTTCTGTGCAAGTGAGGGTACTAGTACATGTGCATACAGTGTTTCTATTATTTTCTGATTAATCACGGCCTGGCTTTGTTATATGAACTTGATTATGATTTTCACGTTTGACTGAACGTATATATTTACTCCAAAGGTATATTTTGTTTATGTTTTAACATACAACAATTGTAATGGCCGAAATGCTATCCAACAATATTGTTCTAATTGCATAGTTAGGACACGCACCATAGGTTGTTGTGCCTACATCGTGACAGTGCTCAGGTATAGAGATAAGATATGAACCCAACATAATACCTTCTACGACAATCCTGGATGATATTTTGATCATATAAGAAAGTGATGAAAATATATTTGACATAAAAAACTTAATTTTCATGTTTATCCCATATGTATAATTAAATAAAAGATGATGAAAACACATTTCTTACCATGTTTTACTTAACAAGCATAAAAATAAATTAATACTTGATTTTCCTTGCTGCCAGGAGCTGAAACTGTTTTTTTATTTTCTACTTATTTTAAAGTAATAGTGGCATTTTAAATATGTTTTTCAGATATCTGATATATTTAAGATTTTGAAAAGCATAACAAATATATCAGTATTTGCTGTCCATGAGTGGCCCCAGACCCTAAGGAGAATGGGCATTTCCCTTTGATAACTTCATTATGTAAAGTATCCAGCAAATTTTTACTATCGAAATTCTTCATAGACCAGCTGTACACACTAAGGCTAACTGAAAGCTGTCAAGCTGACATAAGCTCATCAGCTGACACATAACCTCACTTTTTGTGAAATTTTAGTTGGTACTTGGTATTGTTTTGTTGTATTTTTATTTTGAAAATGAGTATCAACCTTTAGTTACTATTTAATTTAGCTTTTCAATTAACGGTCTAGACTCAAACAAAACTCTAGCTGAACATCGGCCCATAGACGAGAAATGTCTCAATCTAAAGCAGAGGTCGTGGATGATTTCTTTGGTGTATATTTACTATACTGTATAAATCCTAAATACAAAGGTCGCACTTATATCGGATATACGAGGGACCCTAACCGTCGAATAATGCAGCATAATAGAGGAATATGGGCAGGTGGCGCTTATAGAACTAATAATAAAGGACCGTGGTAAAAAAATATCCTTACTTTGTTTACTACTACTTTGTTATTGTTTTGTCTGAATCAAACAATATGTACTTACACAGATTTACCAGATGTAGTGTCTATTGCTAAATCCCTCAGTCGGCTTGAAGCCACTTACTAATCTGTGTGTGTGTGAAAATGTATCTGTGTGTATGATACATATACGAAACATGATTCATGATCATCCTACTAATATTATAAAGGCGAAAGTTTGTAAGTATGGATGTATGTATGGATGTTTGTTACTCTTTCACGTAAAAACTACTGAATGGATTTGAATGAAACTTTACCACAATATAGCTTATACATCAGAATAACACATAGGCTACAAATTGGCTGGACCGATTTTGATGAAATTTTATTTTATACAGAATTGTATGGCAAAACAACGTTTGCCGGGGCAGCTAGTGTAAAATAAATAAAATGAAAATATTTTTAGGAAAATGGTGATGATAGTTCATGGGTTTCTTAATAATATATCTGCACTTAGAGTAAGTATTAATTATTATATTGTGGTGGTTTATTAAATTAATGCTTGCCTAAATAAGACACTATATTTATTTTATAAATTAGTTTCTATTCTATGGTTTAAAAAATGAAAAAGTAGCGGGGTTATTTGACTCTTGAGCTGTCCACACTAATCCACCCCTTTTCCTCCCGTTTGTGCTGTAAGAGGCACCTAAGGCACACATATAGCATCCCTTAATCCAATAAACTTTGTGTCAACACGCCTGGTCAGCGCTGCACAGCAGATCATAATCCCTGCCAAAGTGGAGTAGGCCCATCCCAAGCAGTGGGATGTTTATGGCTTAGGGAAAAAATGAAAGTCTAGTAAAACATTAATTACATTACAGTTTGAATGGGCATGGCAAAATCCTAACACAACAGTCAGGTTGAAGCATTTAAATCTTAAAAAAGTACCAAGAAAAGAGTCTGAATATAAGTTTAAATTGAGAGTTTTGAGTGAAATGCTTCGTGTGGGACCGTGGTGTAGACTACCTTTGGTTATAAGATGGCTGGATGAGGAGTATAGAGAAGAGCTTCCAGTGAGTAACAATTTCATTGTGATGGCTAAAGTTTTATTTTTATTTAGCTAACACCTATTTAATACTTAATCCCTCGCAAAGTGGAGGAAGCCCGTGCCCAACAGTGGGACGTAAATGGGCTGGAGAGAAAGAAAGAGCACCTACTTTGTATACCAAATGTGACTTCCTTTTCTATTCTACCTGCAACGGTTTAAATTCCATGCCAGTGTCAAATATGATTCTTCTAGAACTCTTGAATCACTCATAAATCATTACTTATCTGGTCCTTTTTTTACTCTTTTATTAGATGGTTTTCTCTAGTCACTATTTTAATTCTATCAAGATACGAGTACGTAGGTTTATGGACGTCTTGCATTAGAGCGAGTTATAACTGCTTATAATTTCCCGCCAACGATATTGCGCTCGCTTTCGTTTACTTATTGATAGTTTTGCACTAGGGCCATTGGATACTTCCGGATCGGAGTCGGCGTGAATGTCCCCGTTTAAAATTCAATGGTTTCTGGCCATGGGAGACGCCGCGCTGTTTATGTTCGTTTAATTTCACAGTGGAAAACATTCCGCTCCCCCGACGTGCATGTCCCCCTATATTGTGTTCAGGTCCTATGATGGTTTCTTGTAGTACCTACAGAATTTTTGCAATCTTACTTTAAATAAGTAACAGGGGTGAAAAATTATAGTCCTTTTATTGAAAATACAAATATTACAAAACAGATGGGAAACTTCATAAGAAACTCAATCAGTTTACCATATTAAATCCTTTTACAGGTGGAAAGAAAACCTCCAGAACACATGATAATTTGTCAAGGTCCAGTTAAAAGTCGGAATTTGAAGCCAATATCAGGCAATTCGATAGACACCAATGAAGAATGCTTACTATGTTCGGACTATATTACCAATGGACAATCAAGAGTTACGTGTTTGAATCCTGAGTGTGAACTTTTATCACATATTACATGTTTAGCGGATATTTTTTTAACACCTGGAGAATACGTTCCTATAGAAGGGACATGTCCTTTTTGTAGTACAAAGTTAAAATGGGGAGATTTGGTACGTAAAATAAAAGGTTGTGCGAGAAGTTCGGCAGTTTGTTCGGAGTATGAGGAAGAAACGAATTGTGACGAATCAGTACAAGTTACTGAAGATACAGTTAATGGAAAGAACGTTGAAGAATATCCTTATTGGTTTTCAGATTGCTATGATGAATTATGACGAAATATACACTATTATATCCATTTTATTTTATTTAAGTCGTTTTTAGGGTTTCGTACAAACCCTTATAGGATCACTCCGGTTTCTGTCTGTCTGTCTGTCCGTCTGTCAAACTTTTTTTACTCAGCAACGGCTGAAGGTATCAACTTGAAACTCATACCAAATGTAGATCTACGCGGTCCCTTGCTTCAAAAAATACAATCAACCTTTTACCTCTACGCATTTAAAAGATATAACCGAATTACGACCATTTTTAAGAATTTTCGACTTATGCTAGGGAATGAAAATTCACAGGTTACTTCCTGTTGCCCTAGAGCCTTGAAATTTGGCATAGACAAAGTTGCTAGTGCTGATATAGGAAAAATGCAAAAACTTATAATTTGTCATCACATCACAAGAAAAAAGTGTTTATACTAATACCAACTTATAAAGTAGCTGAAATGTAGGCGATTCCCTGTATTTCAACTACAAAATTAAGTTGGTGAGTTGTTTTGAGTTTAATTAACTGATTATTTGAATGCAGGTACTTATGTTTATATGGCTAGTAGGTACGAAACCCTTTATAACTAACCCCTAAACTACAGGTTTTTATTCAACTAGTTCGTTCCATCCCATCGAATTCCATTGAAAGTCTATAGTTTCAAAGCACTATTAGCTTGCCTTAGTGCCTGCCAAATCTGTACTAATATTATCTCAGGAACCACTAGACCAATTTGAAAATTTTAATTTCAGTTTTGTATAGGCCAATAATCGAGAAAGGCTATAGACTATATAACATCACGCTGCGACTAATAGGAGCAAAGCATCCGTAAAAAATGTAAAAATGGGGAAAATTTTCTGAGTTTCATTCCATATGAAGTCGCGGGTAACTGCTAGTTGTTTATATTGGTGCCTATTCTATGTGCAGAATTTAACTAAACTTAACTAAAAAATAAAAATTGATAGCGTCAATAACACAATTCGGCAATGTTAACAGAACTTTTTTAATATAAAAACTGTTTATTATAGACTAACGATTTTAATTAATATAAATGTGTGCCAAAAATAGCCAAACATTTAAGATACAGCAATAGCTGTTTTCATTTTTTAGTTAAGTTTAGTTCTGCACATAGAATAGGCACCATTATCTCTCCTTAACAAGTTTACCGTGTGGAGCCGGCGAAGTAGAATAGAACCACCCCATCTTCCCGTGGGTATCGTATAAGGGTATAAGAGGTCGTATGAACAGTCCCAGGGATCTACGTCTCATGACCTGTGCACATACCCAAGGAGGGTTGCCGAGACAGCCCGTCATAAAAATCAGCCAAATTGCATAGCAAAATGAACAATTAGTAGTCATGTTGCGTCGACCCGGAATAATAGCCCAGTCAGTATTTTTGCCTGGAAAGTTTTCCGGAAGTTTTGAAAATTGGTAAGTTTATAGATTTTGATGTGTTCTTTCAAAATTTCAACTTTGCCACCTCTTATGTTGCCTCCTCCTTTCCGACGCATTTTACAGGAAAACATATCTCAACAAAATAAAAGTAGAGGAAATTTCCTACAATTATGTCATAATCTACTTTTCCCTATAATCAATAGTTTCTGCGTATGAGCGCCGAAAACCATTATTTTTTCGACCAAATGACTGAATCATAAAAGGGGAATCTTTTCCTACCAAATATTCATGGACATTTCACACAACGTCCTCTGGTCCCAAGCTAAGCTTATATGCTTGTGTTAAATTATATTTTCATATCAAAGAATTAAAATTACACAAGGTTTGAGCATCAATTAAACAGCCTTACAAACAAAATATAGGTGACATTTATTAATATGTTGTGTAGAATTATTAAAAGTATGTGTGTCGTTAACTACGTGTATTGCTTAAGCAATACACGTAGTTAACACAAGCATATAAGCTTAGCTTGGGACCAGAGGACGTTGTGTGAAATGTCCATGAATATTTGGTAGGAAAAGATTCCCCTTTTATGATTCAGTCATTTGGTCGAAAAAATAATGGTTTTCGGCGCTCATACGCAGAAACTATTGATTATAGGGAAAAGTAGATTATGACATAATTGTAGGAAATTTCCTCTACTTTTATTTTGTTGAGATATGTTTTCCTGTAAAATGCGTCGGAAAGGAGGAGGCAACATAAGAGGTGGCAAAGTTGAAATTTTGAAAGAACACATCAAAATCTATAAACTTACCAATTTTCAAAACTTCCGGAAAACTTTCCAGGCAAAAATACTGACTGGGCTATTATTCCGGGTCGACGCAACATGACTACTAATTGTTCATTTTGCTATGCAATTTGGCTGATTTTTATGACGGGCTGTCTCGGCAACCCTCCTTGGGTATGTGCACAGGTCATGAGACGTAGATCCCTGGGACTGTTCATACGACCTCTTATACCCTTATACGATACCCACGGGAAGATGGGGTGGTTCTATTCTACTTCGCCGGCTCCACACGGTAAACTTGTTAAGGAGAGATAATGGTGCCTATTCTATGTGCAGAACTAAACTTAACTAAAAAATGAAAACAGCTATTGCTGTATCTTAAATGTTTGGCTATTTTTGGCACACATTTATATTAATTAAAATCGTTAGTCTATAATAAACAGTTTTTATATTAAAAAAGTTCTGTTAACATTGCCGAATTGTGTTATTGACGCTATCAATTTTTATTTTTTAGTTAAGTTTAGTTAAATTCTGCACATAGAATAGGCACCAATATAAACAACTAGCAGTTACCCGCGACTTCATATGGAATGAAACTCAGAAAATTTTCCCCATTTTTACATTTTTTACGGATGCTTTGCTCCTATTAGTCGCAGCGTGATGTTATATAGTCTATAGCCTTTCTCGATTATTGGCCTATACAAAACTGAAATTAAAATTTTCAAATTGGTCTAGTGGTTCCTGAGATAATATTAGTACAGATTTGGCAGGCACTAAGGCAAGCTAATAGTGCTTTGAAACTATAGACTTTCAATGGAATTCGATGGGATGGAACGAACTAGTTGAATAAAAACCTGTAGTTTAGGGGTTAGTTATAAAGGGTTTCGTACCTACTAGCCATATAAACATAAGTACCTGCATTCAAATAATCAGTTAATTAAACTCAAAACAACTCACCAACTTAATTTTGTAGTTGAAATACAGGGAATCGCCTACATTTCAGCTACTTTATAAGTTGGTATTAGTATAAACACTTTTTTCTTGTGATGTGATGACAAATTATAAGTTTTTGCATTTTTCCTATATCAGCACTAGCAACTTTGTCTATGCCAAATTTCAAGGCTCTAGGGCAACAGGAAGTAACCTGTGAATTTTCATTCCCTAGCATAAGTCGAAAATTCTTAAAAATGGTCGTAATTCGGTTATATCTTTTAAATGCGTAGAGGTAAAAGGTTGATTGTATTTTTTGAAGCAAGGGACCGCGTAGATCTACATTTGGTATGAGTTTCAAGTTGATACCTTCAGCCGTTGCTGAGTAAAAAAAGTTTGACAGACGGACAGACAGACAGACAGAAACCGGAGTGATCCTATAAGGGTTTGTACGAAACCCTAAAAACGACTTAAATAAAATAAAATGGATATAATAGTGTATATTTCGTCATAATTCATCATAGCAATCTGAAAACCAATAAGGATATTCTTCAACGTTCTTTCCATTAACTGTATCTTCAGTAACTTGTACTGATTCGTCACAATTCGTTTCTTCCTCATACTCCGAACAAACTGCCGAACTTCTCGCACAACCTTTTATTTTACGTACCAAATCTCCCCATTTTAACTTTGTACTACAAAAAGGACATGTCCCTTCTATAGGAACGTATTCTCCAGGTGTTAAAAAAATATCCGCTAAACATGTAATATGTGATAAAAGTTCACACTCAGGATTCAAACACGTAACTCTTGATTGTCCATTGGTAATATAGTCCGAACATAGTAAGCATTCTTCATTGGTGTCTATCGAATTGCCTGATATTGGCTTCAAATTCCGACTTTTAACTGGACCTTGACAAATTATCATGTGTTCTGGAGGTTTTCTTTCCACCTGTAAAAGGATTTAATATGGTAAACTGATTGAGTTTCTTATGAAGTTTCCCATCTGTTTTGTAATATTTGTATTTTCAATAAAAGGACTATAATTTTTCACCCCTGTTACTTATTTAAAGTAAGATTGCAAAAATTCTGTAGGTACTACAAGAAACCATCATAGGACCTGAACACAATATAGGGGGACATGCACGTCGGGGGAGCGGAATGTTTTCCACTGTGAAATTAAACGAACATAAACAGCGCGGCGTCTCCCATGGCCAGAAACCATTGAATTTTAAACGGGGACATTCACGCCGACTCCGATCCGGAAGTATCCAATGGCCCTAGTGCAAAACTATCAATAAGTAAACGAAAGCGAGCGCAATATCGTTGGCGGGAAATTATAAGCAGTTATAACTCGCTCTAATGCAAGACGTCCATAAACCTACGTACTCGTATCTTGATAGAATTAAAATAGTGACTAGAGAAAACCATCTAATAAAAGAGTAAAAAAAGGACCAGATAAGTAATGATTTATGAGTGATTCAAGAGTTCTAGAAGAATCATATTTGACACTGGCATGGAATTTAAACCGTTGCAGGTAGAATAGAAAAGGAAGTCACATTTGGTATACAAAGTAGGTGCTCTTTCTTTCTCTCCAGCCCATTTACGTCCCACTGTTGGGCACGGGCTTCCTCCACTTTGCGAGGGATTAAGTATTAAATAGGTGTTAGCTAAATAAAAATAAAACTTTAGCCATCACAATGAAATTGTTACTCACTGGAAGCTCTTCTCTATACTCCTCATCCAGCCATCTTATAACCAAAGGTAGTCTACACCACGGTCCCACACGAAGCATTTCACTCAAAACTCTCAATTTAAACTTATATTCAGACTCTTTTCTTGGTACTTTTTTAAGATTTAAATGCTTCAACCTGACTGTTGTGTTAGGATTTTGCCATGCCCATTCAAACTGTAATGTAATTAATGTTTTACTAGACTTTCATTTTTTCCCTAAGCCATAAACATCCCACTGCTTGGGATGGGCCTACTCCACTTTGGCAGGGATTATGATCTGCTGTGCAGCGCTGACCAGGCGTGTTGACACAAAGTTTATTGGATTAAGGGATGCTATATGTGTGCCTTAGGTGCCTCTTACAGCACAAACGGGAGGAAAAGGGGTGGATTAGTGTGGACAGCTCAAGAGTCAAATAACCCCGCTACTTTTTCATTTTTTAAACCATAGAATAGAAACTAATTTATAAAATAAATATAGTGTCTTATTTAGGCAAGCATTAATTTAATAAACCACCACAATATAATAATTAATACTTACTCTAAGTGCAGATATATTATTAAGAAACCCATGAACTATCATCACCATTTTCCTAAAAATATTTTCATTTTATTTATTTTACACTAGCTGCCCCGGCAAACGTTGTTTTGCCATACAATTCTGTATAAAATAAAATTTCATCAAAATCGGTCCAGCCAATTTGTAGCCTATGTGTTATTCTGATGTATAAGCTATATTGTGGTAAAGTTTCATTCAAATCCATTCAGTAGTTTTTACGTGAAAGAGTAACAAACATCCATACATACATCCATACTTACAAACTTTCGCCTTTATAATATTAGTAGGATGATCATGAATCATGTTTCGTATATGTATCATACACACAGATACATTTTCACACACACACAGATTAGTAAGTGGCTTCAAGCCGACTGAGGGATTTAGCAATAGACACTACATCTGGTAAATCTGTGTAAGTACATATTGTTTGATTCAGACAAAACAATAACAAAGTAGTAGTAAACAAAGTAAGGATATTTTTTTACCACGGTCCTTTATTATTAGTTCTATAAGCGCCACCTGCCCATATTCCTCTATTATGCTGCATTATTCGACGGTTAGGGTCCCTCGTATATCCGATATAAGTGCGACCTTTGTATTTAGGATTTATACAGTATAGTAAATATACACCAAAGAAATCATCCACGACCTCTGCTTTAGATTGAGACATTTCTCGTCTATGGGCCGATGTTCAGCTAGAGTTTTGTTTGAGTCTAGACCGTTAATTGAAAAGCTAAATTAAATAGTAACTAAAGGTTGATACTCATTTTCAAAATAAAAATACAACAAAACAATACCAAGTACCAACTAAAATTTCACAAAAAGTGAGGTTATGTGTCAGCTGATGAGCTTATGTCAGCTTGACAGCTTTCAGTTAGCCTTAGTGTGTACAGCTGGTCTATGAAGAATTTCGATAGTAAAAATTTGCTGGATACTTTACATAATGAAGTTATCAAAGGGAAATGCCCATTCTCCTTAGGGTCTGGGGCCACTCATGGACAGCAAATACTGATATATTTGTTATGCTTTTCAAAATCTTAAATATATCAGATATCTGAAAAACATATTTAAAATGCCACTATTACTTTAAAATAAGTAGAAAATAAAAAAACAGTTTCAGCTCCTGGCAGCAAGGAAAATCAAGTATTAATTTATTTTTATGCTTGTTAAGTAAAACATGGTAAGAAATGTGTTTTCATCATCTTTTATTTAATTATACATATGGGATAAACATGAAAATTAAGTTTTTTATGTCAAATATATTTTCATCACTTTCTTATATGATCAAAATATCATCCAGGATTGTCGTAGAAGGTATTATGTTGGGTTCATATCTTATCTCTATACCTGAGCACTGTCACGATGTAGGCACAACAACCTATGGTGCGTGTCCTAACTATGCAATTAGAACAATATTGTTGGATAGCATTTCGGCCATTACAATTGTTGTATGTTAAAACATAAACAAAATATACCTTTGGAGTAAATATATACGTTCAGTCAAACGTGAAAATCATAATCAAGTTCATATAACAAAGCCAGGCCGTGATTAATCAGAAAATAATAGAAACACTGTATGCACATGTACTAGTACCCTCACTTGCACAGAACATATATACCCTAAAAAGGGAAGAATAACGACTACATACAATTGTAGTGAGGAAATTTTTTCCTTACCAACCAGCGCCATCTATCGTTTGCCCACTTAAATTAGACAGTAAAAGAAATTGGAGGGAACTTTAAATTATGCGCAGTATTTTTGTACTGCATTTTATGCGCAAGTACAGCGCGTTTCCCGATAGTTTCATAAGATGATCAATTTTTGCACAGCAATAATTGAACAAAATCACTATCGGAAAACACAGTGTACTTGTGCATAAAATGCTAACATTTATATATTATGAAGCAGTTTAATAAAACAAACAGTGATCATTTAATTATGTTTTATAATTTTACAGATAATAATCATTAACAAAATTCAAAACTAACATAATTAACTAAATGAATACTTATTATATTATGTCTTTCATAATTGAAAATACTTATTTACGTTCTAATAATAATATTAAACATAATATACATAATACATTCATAATTAGCTTATAATAAGATATAAATAAATAAATATTCACGGACATTTCACACAACGTCCTCTGGTTCCAAACTAAGCGTAATGCTTGTGATACGCATACCAGATTACGGATATAATTCATATACTACTTTTTTTTGTAAATACATACATAGAATAGATAGGTAACACCCAGACGCAGTAAAAATATCTGTGTAATACAAGGGCATACGTAGCTGCCTGTGGAGATCTACCTTGTGTAGCATGGTCTTGGAATCCCTCAAATTGATCTTCCTTCGAGTTGTACCATAAATTTTTTCTTAAGGACATTTCATCCCACAGTAAAACGAATTCTCGGTCAGATGCCCCAAAGTGTTTAATTGTGTTTTTCAACACTGTAAGAGTGGTTTTGTGTATCCCCACAGGCATCTTAAATTTGCTTAATAGGGATTTTAGTGTGGTGGGTGCTGGTAAACAAATAATTCTTCTCAATAATTTGTAGCTTGTTTGAGATCTTTTATAGAGCCTATGCTATTATTTTAGCCTCCAAGTTCCATCTCCGCCCAGGTTTCTTCATTTTATAATTCTGCAGTTCCCCTTGCAGTAACAGTGCAAATGATGAACTCATTTTCGTTTCAAGAATTTTCGTCACTCTCTTATGTTGACAAATCACATTTAAAAATGCATCATTTTTTAAATGTTTCACCGTTTTTTGTAATCGGTATATTTTGTTCATACTGTTTTTCAGTTTCCTTATCAACTTTTTGTTTTTCTCATCAGCTTGTGTTGAAGTAGTTGGTTGTAGTACTGTAGAACTGGTTGGAGTCAAAATGTTTGTATTATGCTCTTTGAAAGGAACTCTAGACGGACCAGCAACAGGTGTAAACAAGGCAGGTTGATCTGGCAGATAAGAAATTGTGGTATCCTGAAAATTAAAGGTTTAAAAATCATTCAAATACATGGAACAGGGTTCGAAATTATCAAGATAATTATATATTTCTTTGATAATTATCATGAAGATAATGATTTTTTTCAAATTTCTGACTTATTAGTAGTGTTATTATTAGTGAAATTAGCCAATCTACTGTTAACAGCCACGTCCACATTGTTAAAAACAGTCAACATTTTAAATATATTTTTCAAGTATTAATTATACTAACCTTATTGGATTGAACACCAGGTACAGCTGTTCTGAACAACTTCTTCTCAATAAAGCATGTGCTCTCAAAGTGTTTGCTGCAAAGCATCTTATGCTCTGAATGTTGTTCAGCCTGGAATTTCGCTGAAGACCAGGCTTCATTTGGAAAGCAATACTTTGCCCATAATTCACAACTGAAAAAAAAACATTCTATAACAATCATATTCTTAATTAAATTCAAAAGAGTAATACATACAATTTGGTAACTTTGAACACTTTTTTGGATTTTTTTATAACACCCGTCGAACTTATTAATAAAAAATTTCTTTAATACCATGAATGGTGTTCTAGTTTTTTTTTTCATTAAAATACCATGAATTTAGCAGAAAGTGAAGAATACTGTGTTAAAATTACAATAAAGTTCACATTCAAACTTACAATAAAGTTGACATAAGTACATACCGCAGAACATTTTTTGAGCCAGGCTTCGGAAACCGATGCAAAGTGATGCTGGGATCTTTAGAAGATGAAGATCCACACATGGTACAGGTTCTAGTATTTTCTTTCTGCGAACTCATCTGTTCACCAAAACACAGACACTGAGGAGCAAGCTCGACTCACGTTCACAATGTATGTAAAATTAAGAGAAACTGGTTTATTTATTACAAATAAACATAAGTACAAGATAAAACGGTGCAGAAACAACGGCAGACATTTTTCTTGTAACTTCAATTGTCAAAGTCAAAATTCTACAGAAAATGGCGCGTGCGTGTGTTGTCATATATTAAACACTTTTTGTTTAGTGTATGTATTGATCGATTAAATATGATATATTTCCTAACAAACATTTTCTGGCATCAGAATAATAGGAAAAGGTAATTATGAAGAAATTTTTTTTTAAAACCAATTAAAAAGCTTATTGTTCTGGGGAATACGAAATAGTATTTTTGGTGGCAACATTGTTAATTCATCTCTTTTACTTTAATGTTTTCGTCTCTTTCTAATTTCATAGCCCTCCTACCTCTTGTTCGTAGAATAGAGTTGACAGTAGGGGTGGGTCGTTAACAGATTTTCCGTTAACGAAACGTTAACGTTAATTGGAGTTCGTCAACTAGTTGATCAACTAGTTAATTTCAGCAACAAATTTGCTCGTAAAAAAAAAAAAAAAAAAAAAAAAAAAAAAAAAAAAAAAAAAAAAAAAAAAAAAAAAAAAAAAAAATTACTACCAAGCCACGCTGACCAGACGTGTTGGCACCGGGTTTGTTTTTCCTTACCTGGTTTTTACAAAACCCTGGTAAAGAAATGGGGTGGTGACACCAGTATTTCGAGTTTTCCGTCTTTCACAGTTGATGTTATCTGTGTAGGTACAATATTCCTTAGCTGGTTTTTACAAAACCCTGGTAAAGAAATGGGGTGGTGACACCAGTATTCCAGTATTTCGAGTTTTCCGTCTTTCACAGTTGATGTTATCTGTGTAGGTACAATATTCCTTAGCTGGTTTTTACAAAACCCTGGTGAGGAAATGGGGTGGTGACACCGGTATTCCAGTATTTCGAGATTTCCGTCTTTCACAGTTGATGTTATCTGTGTAGGTACAATATTCCTTAGCTGGTTTTTACAAAACCCTGGTGAGGAAATGGGGTGGTGACACCAGTATTCCAGTATTTCAAGTTTTCCGTCTTTCACAGTTGATGTTATCTGTGTAGGTACAATATTCCTTACCTGGTTTTTACAAAACCCTGGTGAGGAAATGGGGTGGTGACACTAGAATTCCAGTATTTCGAGTTTTCCGTTTTTCACAGTTGATGTTATCTGTGTACAATATTCCTTAGCTGGTTTTTACAAAACCCTGGGAAGGAAATGGGGTGGTGACACCAGTATTTTGAGTTTTCCGTCTTTCACAGTTGATGTTATCTGTATAGGTACAATATTCCTTAGCTGGTTTTTACAAAACCCTGGTCAGGAAATGGGGTGGTGACACCAGTATTCCAGTATTTCGAGTTTTCCGTCTTTCACAGTTGATGTTATCTGTGTAGGTACAATATTCCTTAGCTGGTTTTTACAAAACCCTGGTGAGGAAATGGGGTGGTGACACCAGTATTCCAGTATTTCGAGATTTCCGTCTTTCACAGTTGATGTTATCTGTGTAGGTACAATATTCCTTAGCTGGTTTTTACAAAACCCTGGTGAGGAAATGGGGTGGTGACACCAGTATTCCAGTATTTCAAGTTTTCCGTCTTTCACAGTTGATGTTATCTGTGTAGGTACAATATTCCTTACCTGGTTTTTACAAAACCCTGGTGAGGAAATGGGGTGGTGACACTAGAATTCCAGTATTTCGAGTTTTCCGTTTTTCACAGTTGATGTTATCTGTGTACAATATTTCTTAGCTGGTTTTTACAAAACCCTGGGAAGGAAATGGGGTGGTGACACCAGTATTTTGAGTTTTCCGTCTTTCACAGTTGATGTTATCTGTGTAGGTACAATATTCCTTAGCTGGTTTTTACAAAACCCTGGTGAGGAAATGGGGTGGTGACACCAGTATTCCAGTATTTCGAGATTTCCGTCTTTCACAGTTGATGTTATCTGTGTAGGTACAATATTCCTCAGCTGGTTTTTACAAAACCCTGGTGAGGAAATGGGTTGGTGACACCAGTATTCCAGTATTTCGAGTTTTCCGTTTTTCACAGTTGATGTTATCTGTGTAAAATATTCCTTAGCTGGTTTTTACAAAACCCTGGGAAGGAAATGGGGTGGTGACACCAGTATTCTTAATCCGTCACCACACGGAGGGCTGTCAGGACTGTCTCGTTTTTAAGTTTTCCGTCTTTCACCTTTCACAGAAGATGTTATCTGTGTGCAATATTCCTTAGCTAACTTTTATAGCATCCTTGGGAGAAATGGGGTGGTGACACTTGTAATCTCAATGCGTCACCACACGGAGGAACAGTGATTCATAAGATTATTATTTAGGAAAATATCTCTTAACTAAGTAATTTTAAAGTTCACTATTGTACCTATATCATAACAGTCGCTTACGATCTTTCGTTTTAAGAAGTATAATATCTTTGAGAAAACATTGACAAGAAACGAACATTGAAAAAATTTAAACATTGAAAAAAACTGAACATTGAATTCAATGTTTAACTCTTAAACATTAAAAGAAACGACCATTGAAAAAAATTAAACATTGAAAAAAACTGAACATTGAAATCAATGTTTAACTCATAAACATTGAAAAAAACGAACATTGAAAAAAACTGAACATTGAATTCAATGACATCATTAAATTCAACTAGTTGATTCCGAAACGGTTAACCATTGAAACGTTGACGAGAGGTCAACTAGTTGATCAACTAGTTCGTTAATTCAATGCTCATCGCTAGTTGACAGACCCTGCTCACTTGCGACAAGTGAAGTTGACTGTTTGACATCACATTTGTTATGCATTTGATTTACTTTTTTTCTTTTAAAAATGTTTTAACCACATTATTAATTATGAAATGCATATTTTATGCGTGTATAAAATTATTGTTTAAAGATAGAAAACTCAGGATAAAGTTTTAAGCACAATATTTTGCTACGCGACTTTTGTAAGGATTTTCAAACAAAAATACTTTTTTTATACGAAGCATAAATTGTTTTAGTGTCGGGTGTTTAAATATACGTAAAATTCATATGATTAAATAACAAAATTAATGTACTTTAACTTTTCTTGCTAAAGTGGTGTTTATAGGTGGCCTAAAGTTGGCTATGCCCTTTGTCATTAATCTTTTTAGTGTTTCTGTTACATCTTAGTAGAATGACCTTTAAGTAAAAGCCAAATATGGCGATTTATGCAGTTTTTGGTAACACTCGCTATGTTAGCGCCATCTACGCTGCGCATTCTGCGCCGTTGACGCTTGGACTTGGACTCTTGTTTTTTTTATCATTTTTGTGAAAACTTTTAAGATTTTTCATTTATTTTTTCTGTATAACTAGTTACTAGCTGGTTGTCCGTTAAATATACTATTTAATTTTATAGTGCATTAACTTTCAAAGTATAAACTACTCGAACCAGAAGTTGACTCATTTAAGCTCTTTACAAACCTCACCTGTGCTCACCACAATGTCTGTAAATAAAACATCCAATATAAATCAAAATTTATGTGGCATGTAAGTGTTTAATTCTATTGCTAAAATTTATAGTTTGTCTAGTCTTCAAAAAGCTAGTATTTATTTTATTTATTGTTATAGTTGCAGTCAGAATCAAAGCAAATACTGTTGCCCTCGCTGTGAAGTATTTTACTGCTCTCTAGACTGCTACAGATCACAGCAACACTCCGAATGCTCAGAAAACTTTTACCGCAACTGTGTGAACAATGAACTTATGTCTCTTAACGCTGATGATGAGTCCAGAGCTAAAATGATAGACATACTAAAAAGGTCACAAGATGATGATAATTTAAACATTGATGATTTGATAGAGTATGATGATTCAGTTGATTCTGATGATGAAACAGAGATAGATCTTGAAGAACGTCTAAAAGGTTTAAATTTAGATAATGCTGACGCTGTATGGAATGCATTGACTGAAGATGAAAAGAATGAATTTGAAGCTATGCTGAATCAAGGTACAGAGCTCAAGTTGTTTTGCTTATAATAATATGTATATACTTCAGTTACAGAAGCAAAGTTTGCCTAGATCCATTCTAAGACTGTTTTGGTCTAACTAACTTAATCGTCAACTTGTTTCTGGCCTAGCTAGATTTTATTTGGAAAAACACATAATTCTCAAAATTTATTTAATCAAGGTTTCTATTGTCATGTAAAGGAGATGTAGGTTCAATACTACCACATTGGGAGCCATGGTGGTTGTACCATAAACAGAAAAAGATGGTTCAAGAGATTAAAACTGATGATAATATAAATGCTTTAAAAAAGTGTCCAGAACTGAAGACTGTACCCAAGTTTGAATTATTGACTGTAAGTTTACAATAAAATATAACTATTAGTATTTTAGTGCAATAATCAATTTATTACTGTAGCTTAAGTGATGCTTGCTTTTTTATATTTGCCATAGTATTTAACTCCCTTACCCATAACTTACCATTTTATGAACCAGATTTTTATCTGAATAAACACCATAGCTCTATAAATACATGTATGTACATGTAAATCAATTTTATTGCCGAACATTTTTAGTCAACATAAAAAAGGGGCGTGACTAAAAGTCTTACATACAAACTCGATCAAGCCACGCCCCTTTTTTATGTATAGTTTGTTATAGTTTTTCATGTTTGTTTTTTAATTGTTTCTAGTCAGTTACACCATCACCAGCCATAAAGAATAACATAACAAATGTGTTATCATCATATGCATTTATTATGAGATATTTTAATGGGGAAATAGAATCAGTGGAAGCAGTCATATATTTTCTAGATATTTGTGCTAATTTGGACGCTAATACAAACTTTGAGGATCCAGCGATAGCCATTGAATCTACTGCACAGAAATGTATACAGGTAATATACTCTTTTCTTATCTATCGTCTCATTTAATAAACTTCTCAAGGAACATTATTTGCAAACTATTCAATAATCCCATCTGTACAGTTAAGTCATTATGCGTATTTATTTATTACTTTTATGTATAGTGTGTATGTATAGGTTTATGTATGTATATTTAATTTTAGGTAGGTTTAACTAAAGTTAAATATTTTTCACTATTGTTTTTAAGTAGTACACCACTTTACCCCAGTTCCAGATCAATTGAGTCCATCCAAAGGTTGTCTGGAAAAGATCGCAATATGCGATAAGACCGCAAATTGTACATGTTTTATTTTATTTTCGTTACATAAGTGACATGTAATATGTTTTGGTGTACAATAAAGTGTATTCTATTCTTTTTAAGATAAATAAGAAACATTTTTTTTTTATTGGGATAAGGCGCTGACTTTCATGACACAGGTTCACCTAGTTTGAAGGTTAGAGGTTTTTCTAAAGTTCTGATGTAACTCGATTTGTGAATAAATATAAATTTTTTTTCATTATTTTTCATTTTCATTTACATGTTGCAGGCACGACCGCAATAAGCTCAGTTGGAAGAGCTTCGGAACGGTATTCCGAGGTCGTGGTTTCAAGTCCCGCTTGCGGCAGTCACTTTTTCAACCATAATTTGATTTATTAAGTAAAAGCATAGCATGTCAATTGCAAAATTAATAAATTACTTTAGATTTAAGCTCACATAAGGACATACATACAAAAATAACGATTTTATTTTATAATAAGTAAAGATGTGTTATTAAATACTTTTTAAATAAAATTTCAGAGCCCACACATAGAAACAGATGAAGCCAGTATAAATGTTATGAAAAATGACACATTCCATATAATAAGAGGGCCGAATGACGAAAACAGAAGTTTATATTGTAAAGCGGCACTGTCACACTTACATTGCATGCTTACTGAAGCCAAAACGTCAGGGAAGACACCAAAGACCAGCAATGTGATAAATAAAACCGTATTTTCGAGAAAGTTCCCAGAACATCAAACAGAAAATTTACCTAACTTAGATATAAGTAAAGTGAAAAAGTGTATTAAAAAAGTGGAATATTATTTATCTTATATTGAAAGCTTTAATATGGATTTTGAATAAATGATAAAAATCATTTTAATTGTATATTTATAAAACTTAAATATTAAACAAACAGACGCATGGACGGTGTCTTCTTTGTCTGCCATAATGTCAAGTCGCTAATGTTGTGGTATTACAGGAACACTATAACATAATTAATATTACAATGTAAGTATGAACATTGCTCTTCTACCTTTTTCAGCGAAGTCCCCTGATAATGCTATTTGCTGTTGGAGTAAAGCATATGTAAGAACACTGTGTTTAAAAGCTGTCTCAAGCAAACAATCTTTACTTACTATAAAATAAACTCGTTATTTTTATATATAATAATATGTGAGCTTATATCTTGAAAACTAAGCAACGGATTTTGATGCAGTTTTTTTTTATTAATAGATAGAGTGGGACTAGAGGATGGCCTTTTTAGGACAATTTTTTTTTATTTATTATTTAAATAAAATACATACAGTTGTTATTAAATCTAACTTAATATTAACAGTGTAGCATAAACCAAACATTGGTTTTTCCGCACACTGGTATTCGTCTTGACGTAAATTTATATATTGTATTAATAACACATGATGCCAAACAAAACAGTGTATGTATAACATCGCTTTGTCTAGCATCATGTAAGGTTAACATCTAAGTTACAAGTTTAGTTTGTGGGTAGGTACAATGTTATCTTATTGTTTTTATCTCACTGAATACCGCTTATACGAATACGGCTTATTAAGCCGGTACGGTTTATTAAGTAATTGTGGTACGCGTACGTAAATAGCAAGCAAGATCTATTTTTAATAAAAAAAAAATTGGCCAGGCCGCATTGCTTGATGATTTCGAGTGGCGAGAACGGATGACGCAGCGTAGGGCGGTTCCCAAAAAGGTGGAGTGAAGGCTATGTCCAGCAGTGGAAAGAGATAGTGTATGGATGTAAATAAAACACAAGAGATACCTTAAACCACATATATTATATATGTTACAACATGAATAAGGAATGTTACATACCAACAACAATAATAATATAATAGTTAATATCTTTAATACAACATTTAACATCAAGATTAACTATATTTTTGCTTTGAGTACGGATTATGGAAAAGTATTAAGCAAAATCTGTACCCAAATAACCAGTAAATCGGCCTAAAATTTCCCTACAATAATATAATGCAAACTGAAGGTGCGGGTAGTTCTACATTTTATCTAAACATTTTCAATATTTTTTATAAAAAAATCACTAAAAGAAAAAGTAATTTGTGATATGACTAGACTATTTTCGAGCTTGGTAAAAATTGGCTATGTTTTAAGGACATCACAAGAAATTAAATTTTGCATTTGTTATCACAATCTTTATGCAATAATATAATAATGAAAGAAAATAAATTATTATAAGAGATAAATAAAAATAAAATGATCGAACAAATATAAATGTGAAATAAAATAAAATAATTGGCTTAAACTAATAGGAATAATATTAAGGCAATACTCGATAATCATAGATACTAATTTGAATATAATAAACACACAGTTTCATTTCAAATAAATTGATAACAGTAAGACGGGTCTTCGGTCTGGGCTTATGGCTCCTAGTCATAAGGCCTAGGCGCCCTCATAATGTTTTACTATGGTCCCAGTGACCATGATCCTAAAGGCCCTAGGGTCTCTAGTAGTGAAATACGGCCCTGGAGTTTACAAATGTAAACACTTTTTTGCCTAAATTAAGCACTATTCCTGTCGGTATTAATTCCTAAACCAACGCCTTTGGCTACCATCTATACTCATATTATAAAGCTGAAGAGTTTGTTTGTTTGAACGCGCTAATCTCAAAACTATTATTTCAATTAGAAATTTTTTTTGAGTGTTGGCTAGAAAAATGTTGCAAAAACGGGGAAAGTTTTCTAAATTTGCAAATATTTATATATTTCGTAAATAAGTACCATATACCGAGAAATTTATAAATCAAAATTCAAATAAAACTGTCAGATAAATTTAAAAGTACATGTATAAGACGAACATTGTATGCCAATAATAGAACGATATTTTTAACTAAATAAAACTTAATATTGCGTTTTATCTATTTCATATAATATAGAACCATCACTATTTACCAAACCTTGACCCTTCCCTTAAAAGAACCCAGACTAGCTACTAGAATAGCTTATTAATTTCACAATTAAGATAACCATAGAATAGACGTAAATTTATGGTCATGGAATATTTCCTTGGCAAGTATTTTTAATCCGTAGATATTTATCTACGGATTAAAAATAGTACGTAAAAAAATTTGACGTAGACGTATACGTACGTAAAAAAAAAATGTAGATACGTAGTACGTACTAATCTATGAACTAACGGAGAAATTCTGAACAATCTAGATGTTATCAGCTCATTTTTTTTAACCGACTTCATAAAAAGGAGGAGGTTATATATGTTTGGTTGTATATTTTTTTAAGTTATACCTCCTTTGGGCCATTAGGGAAAATTTATGAAAGCAATAACCAAAACTGACAACTTGAAGTTAGGGACAGAAAACCTATACCCCTATCGACCCAATATCTGACCTATATCTGAGACTTCACTGTACTTTCACATTGATAGCTAGACGTTATTACGTATTACACGTCAAAGAAATATAACTTCTTACATACATATGCAATTAAATCTATATACACGGTGACAATTGGAAGAACGCAAACATTGAAGGATGTCCTTCATACGATAGTTCGTAGTTATGTATCCAAAAAATTAAGTTATTAAAGAAACTTTTTATACTGACTCAGTAAATCATCATAACATCACGCCTTTTTCCCATGGGGGTAGGCAGAGACTATAGAGCGCCATCTGCTACGATCCAAACGACTCATGACATTACTTAGTAAACTTTAGAGAAATTTATGTAAAATTGCTTAGAAAATATATGGTGGTGATGAGATAGCGCGCTACTAATAAACTGCACTGTGTCTATAACCTCCTTCAATGCTTATGCTGTCTTACCAGTTTAAAAAAGAAAGAAGAAGTAATTTACATGTTTTTCAAATAACACGCATACGAAGTCGAGGGCAACGAGTAGTCATAAATAAATAAATTAAGGTACTTTGATAATAAAATTTTAAGACCTAATCAGTAAGGAATTTGGTTTTGATAATACTGTATCATATCATATGTCCTTGTTCTAAAGTTGAGGAAAGAGTTTCTTATAACCGACATCATGTAAGCAGCCGCTTCCTTCTCTGAGGAGTTCGGTGCAAACCTGGAGCGGAGTAGACGGATGGTCTGTCCACGGAAACATGGTAGACCAGTGTCTAACATTAGTGATACCATTGATATTATTGCTTCTTGATATGGCCTGGAATTTTAAAATAAAACATCTATAGTATAATAAAAAAAAAATTAAACCGACTTTATGAGACCAACTCGGTAGTGTACTCTTTGGTTATTTATTTAGGTACATAATATGTAAAAATAATGTAATTTGAGGGTCTCCTCGATTTCTTAGGAGATAATCATCAGATCCTGGTGCTATTGGGGCCACACGGGAATCGTCAGCTTTCAAATAATATATACTCCGTGTGGTGACGGACTAAAAATACAAGTGTCACCACCCCATCTCCCCAGGGTTCTGTAAAAGCCAGCTAAGGGATGACAGATAACACCCTCTGTGAGAGACGCAAAACTCGAAATTAAACCCTGTGCCAACACGCCTGGTTAGCGCGGCACAGTAGACCATTATCCCTCCCAAAGTGGAGGAGGCCCGTGCCCAACAGTGAGACGTAAATGGGCTGGAGAGAGAGAGAGATAATAATAATAAAGAGAGCAAATGTTGTATGTTTGTAACGAATAACCTCAAAAAGAATATCTGGATTATATTATTCTTTTCGATTTATATGATTATCGAAACTAAACTTTACGCCAACACGCCAAGTCAGCGTGGCATAGTAGAACACAAACCCGCCCAAAGTGGAGGAAGGCCGTTAACGGGCTGAAGGGGGAGGGCCGTTAATGGGCTGAAGAAGGAGAGAGTATAGATATTATTCGCATATGGCATTCTATAATATTTGCCTAAGCAAATAATAGCTTTAACTTACCGAACAGCTAAAAATGCTTGTACACACAACTCGCAGAACCATCTAAAGGGTGGAGCTTCCATCTTCCCGCCCATTATCATCACCATCTCATCTGTCAACTTGATGTCAGGTTCGAATCCTAGGTTACCACCAGGAGATGACTCGAACATGAAGCCGAAATCTGAGAAATAATAGATATTTTTATGTATAATGGTTAAGCATGTACATACCTCGAGGTTTGAATCCCGGGTAAGGTAAAAATTATTATAATTTTTTTTTGTCCCATTCCACGTGTACGAAGTCACAGGCAACCATGAAAGCATTGATCCAACAGGAGGTGACATTATAAAGGTAAGGCCAAACCAACGCGTTCAATTCGCGTCCGCGGTGGCGTGCACGGTGGCAATCAGTTGTTGCGTACAAGTTCGTACGCAACTTGTACGCAACAACTGATCGCCACCGCGGACGCGAATTGAACGCGTTAGTTTGGCCTTAGCTTTAGATGAATTTCGCTGAAATAGGTACGAGAGCAAGGCGCACGGTGTGCGTCCAAATCAATCAAATTACGTTATTGTTTGTGTGCATTACTTAAGCACTCCGCCAACCTGACAGTATATTTATCAAAGACTACCTGTTGCTCGCGACTACGTACGCGTGGAATTCAAAAATGTTTCCCCGCTTTTGCAACATTTTTCACTAATGCTCCGCTCCTTTTGGTCATAGCGTGATGTAATATAGCCTATAGCCTTCCTCGATTAATGAATGAACCAACACTGAATTTTTTTTTAAATCGGACGTAGGTCCTGAGATTAGCACGTTCAAACAAACAAACTCTTCAGCTTTGTATTATTAGTAGATTAGCTGTTGCCCGCGACTCCGTCCACGTAGAATTTAGAAAATTGTCCCCGTTTTTGCAACATTTTTCACTTATGCTCCGCTTCTATTGGTCGTAACGTGATGTAATATAGCCTATAGCCTTCCTTGATAAATGTTCTATCCAACACTGAAAGAATATTTCAAATCTGACAAGTAGTTTCTAATATTAGCGCGTTCAAACAATCAAACTCTTCGGCTTTATAATATTAAATTAAGATTTGTGGGTATTCCTAGAATTGAAATAAAATATAAATATACAATACCTATATGTATAATATGTCCATCAGTGTCCAACATAATGTTGCCGTTATGTCTATCTTTGATCTGAAGTAGGAATCCTATAACGCTGTAGGCCGCCATTGAAGTCACAAAGCATCGTCTCGCAGCCTGAAAAAGAATAAATGGTAAATTTTTTGTCTCTCACAGAGGATGTTATCTGTATAAGATATCACTTAGCTGGCTTTTACAGCACGGTGGCCATAAAATGGAGTGTTGAAAATTTTTATTCGTACCCATGATATTTATGTACCAAACCTTTACAAATATGCACAAAAGCCACCCTCTTGAACCACTATATCTATTAAATGAAACTACATCAAAATCGTTTTCGTAGTTTTGAAGATATAAGCTTACATAAGGACATACGCACAAAAATAACGACTTTGTTTTATAATTTCATCATGGATACACCCCTTTTTCGTTGCATACTTGAAATTAATTGAAAAAAGAAAACAATGAAAAAACATCCATGGAGTTTCTTGGCTGTTCTTCTCCATAGGATTCTCTTTTGGAACAGACGCCTAGCTTCTGAATTTTAAAAGAGCATGTATATTATTATCTTGCCTACTTGAAATAAAATTCTATGACTTTGATTTTGAATAAGTAAAGACAAAGATCCGTCACCAATATACAATACCTGAAATTCTCTACTAGATTCGTCTCCATATTTCTTGATGAAGTACTCGTACATTCCAATGTCAGTTTGTCTGCCCAGTTGGTCACGTGACTTCGCGTTGGGAACACATTCTATCACACCACACTATAACAAAAGTATAATTATTTATTCATTGCATTCATATTGTTAGTCACAAGATGTTAAGTATACATTTGACTAGCCTCGTGGTCGAATGGTTTATGTAACGGGCTGCCGTTTACGAGTTCGCGGGTTCGATTCCCGCTCGGGACAATCATTTGTGTGATCTTTCTAATTGTTATACAAATGTTTGTACTGCGTCTGGGTGTTTCTATGTATTATAAGTATGTATTTACAAAATAAAAGTAGTTTATGTAGTATATCCGTATTATGGTACACATAACACAAGCATATAAGCTTAGCTTGGGACCAGAGGACGTTGTGTGAAATATCCATGAATATTTATTTTGATATTTATTTTTTCATTAGTTCGTTATTCGAGACAGATAAAGCCCTTTTGTGGGACGTGTTCTCAGAATTTGATATTGAAATTCCTACCCCTGCTTATACTCATATTTTAAACGATGATGTTAAAGCCGCAGATTAACGCAGATAGTGGATAGGCGTTCAATCTTTTCTTTAGATAAAGTTGCAGCGTCGATCACACAAATTTGGTAAGGTTTTATCAAAAAAGAAAGTCTCACCCGTGACCATGGTGACTGCAAAGTCTCCGAAACGTCGGGCAAAAAATTTAAAACAAATATACGCGTCTAAATCCGTAAAAAGTAGTTTTATTTAAAAAAGAAAGTGATAGAAGTGTGGCGTACTTCCTATAATATTTATTTATTTATTCAGTTGCTATAATAATATAATATCGCATCGCTCACTGCAAGTATAACGCATGCCTAATGCAACCGGCGCGTTGACCACCGCCGCCGCTCGTCTTCCTTCACACCCCTTCTTCCCAGCGGCACGATCAGGTGATCTTCGCGCTAGCGCTAGCTTCTTGCTAGCTTACACACATTTCTATTGTAATTGTTAAGATATTTTATACTTTGTTAACTTTCCTATTAAATATTATTCTAAAACGCTAAAAATAATTCTTCATTGTTACGGCCTAACTTTCTTCTTCCTTCTGATTAAAGTCAGACTGTAAATTTATATGGTTTATAAGTCCAAACCGACCATAGAAGCATAGATATACTCTTCATCTAGATTAAGGCGTAAAAAAATTTAAAATTAGTTTAATTTTCGCAAAGATAAAAGTGACTACAAAACGTCTTTTTTTTAAGAATATGTAGACAAAATCTGTCTCAGCTATATTTGTCCCTTTCAGCGCGGCGCTCGGGAATAGGGATAGCAATACCTAAGGCAAATACCTAAATTAGGACCCCTTATAATGAAACTTTACCGCTTTGTAACTTATAAAGTAACACATTAACTAATTACCATCACGCTAAAAGTCAATGTGCTGGGCAGTAACTAATAAAACTTACCCCAGGTGCAGTAGCGACCACTTTGTAAGGAAACAGGTACAGATCAAGCCCAACTTGTTGGAATATGTTCTTGAATAGCGATATCACTTGTAACGCCAACATATCTTGTCTTACATCATCGCCAACTTTAAATATGGCGGCTTGCCATGATTCTGCCGCGATACCTGTATAACGATCTTTGCCTTCTTCCTGTTAAAAATTTAATTATATATAATAGAAATAATAATAATTATTAAATATTCATGGACATTCCACACAACGTCCTCTGGTCCCAAAGTAAATTATATTTCCAAACTCGTGTTATGGGTAACATAACAAGGATAAAAAATTTTTTTTTAAATTTCAAGCTATTATACTCCCTTCCTTAGCTTGTTTTAAAAAAAAACACTTTATTTAATTAAAACTATTTATTAAACTGTAATTATGGAAGGGAACTTTTGGGCAGCCTATCTCGAGAAAGCTCAAAAATGACTGGCTGCTCGTAGATGATTATTGTATTTAAAGACTAATAAGTGCTAACACGATAGATAGAGCCGAGAGCTTACGTTATCTAATACGGTATAGTTCAGGGTTTACTTACTATTGGTGGATCTTCACCAGCCGCTATAGCCATAGCGATATTCTCCATTTCATCAATACCATACTTCCGCACTCTGAACCTAGCTAAGTATGGAGCTTTTGCCGCACTCTGCATTGGAGTTCCTATTTAAAAAAAAAATTGAAAATAAATTGTGTTACGAACTGACTTTACCCCCTCTCCAGCCCATTTACTTCCCAATATTGGGCACAGGCCTCCTCCACTTTGGGAGGGATTATGGTCTACTGTGCCGCGCTGACCAGGCGTGTTGGCACAGGGTTTATTTTAGAGTTTTCCGT
Source organism: Orgyia antiqua (assembly GCA_916999025.1). Lineage (NCBI taxonomy): Eukaryota > Metazoa > Arthropoda > Insecta > Lepidoptera > Erebidae > Orgyia > Orgyia antiqua. Next base: position 21,990,636 of record OU779869.1, read on the forward strand.
CTCTCACAGAGGGTGTTCAATATCCCTTAGCTGACTTTTACAGCACCCTTGGGAGGAGATGGGGTGGTGACAGTATTCTTAATCCGTCACCACGGAGATAGATTTTACCTAATACCGTTCATTCGCATTATCTTTGACCTTGTGGTGTGTTTGGATCGCAGCAGACGGCGCTTTTTAGTCTCTACCTACCCCCACGGGAAATAGGCGTGATCTGATAATGATCTTTGAGCTTTTTACAATTTTACATAATCAGTAGAATCTATAATCTAATATATAAAATTCACGTGTCACAGTGTTAGTTACCGTACTCCTCCGAAACGGCTAGACCGATTTTTATGAAATTTTACAAGCGTATTCAGTAGGTCTGAGAATCGGCTAACATCTATTTTTCATACCTTTTTTTTTAGTAGGTATGGCAAAATAACGTTAGCCGGGACAGCTTAGCATATTATACGTTAGCATATTATAAAGCTGAAGAGTTTGTTTGTTCGTATGTTTGACCAATTTATAAAATTCAGTGTTGGATAGTACATTTATCGATAAAGGCTATAGGCTATATAACATCACGCTGCACTCAATAGGAACGAAGCATCACTGGAAAATGTTACAAAAACGTGCAAAATTTACTAAATTCCACGCATACAAAGTTGCAAGCACAGCTAGTATAAAATAAATATGAACTCACCGCTTTTGTAGTCAATATCAACCACCATAGAATCAGGATTTGATGGCAGATAACATCCTGGTTGGACCTGTACATAACAAATACACATAATATAATAAAATACACGCACATACAGTCACGACTATTTCTAGTGATGGTAAGCAGAGACCGGCTGCTACGTTATTACTATTAACATATTATATTTTTAGGTTTTTAGGGTTCCTTACCCAGAGCATAAAACTATTACTCCACAGTCCATGCGTACTTCCGTCCATACTCATCCATACTCGGCCATCTCTCACCAGGAGGTAATATTTAAGGGCACCACAAACGGCATATTAATATAGCGGGAAAGAGACAGATGGAAAAAAAATACGAGGCGAGAAAGAGACAGATATGTGATACCGAAATGTATTTATACTTATGACGTCATCGACGGATATATTTGTCTCTTTCTCGTCTCGCCTTTTTTCTACGTACATCAGTGTCTCTTTCTCGCTATATCAATATATTTTATATTAATTTGCCGTTGTGACGCCCTATATGCAGTTCGTTACATGAACCACTCAGGCTCGTCTTACAAAGACTAGCCTCCTGGTTGAGTGGTTCATGTCATCATACATATTTGTCTTAATAATACTTTCATAAAGTTTTTTATCACACAAATCTTACCTTAACATTTTTCAACGCTTCTAAACATGCACGTTTTCGTTCAGTACCTTTCGGATATGGTCGTATAATACCGGATATATTTGTGATCTGACCAAAGAAGTCAAATTCTCGTTCGTAAAACGCTTTCGCTGGACCAGACAATGTATCAACAATATTCTTTGTTAATGCTTCTAGAATATCAAATAATGCCTCTGAAAAGAGAATGAAATTATATTTAAATAAAAGCATAATGACTACAAAGTCTCCAAAACGTCGGGCTAAAATAAATATACGCGTCTAAATCTGAGAAGAGTGGTTTTATTTAAACACTAGCTTCTGCCCGCAGCTTTGCACGCGTTAGTGGCCGAATCGAATTTGAAATCGAACCTAAAATAATAACAGAAATGAAACTTAACCGAACTGAACTAAACCAAAATTAACCGAACTTAACCGAAATAACCAAAATTAACCAAACTTTACCGTAATAACCGGAACTTAACCGAAAATACCTGAACTTAACCGAAATAACCGGAACTTAACCAAAATTAATCGAACTTAACCGAAATAACCAAAATTAACCAAACTTTACCGTAATAACCGGAACTTAACCGAAAATACATGAACTTAACCGAAATAACCGGAACTTAACCGAAATTAACCGAACTTAACCGAAATAACCGGAACTTAATTTTTAATTTATATATGTTATTAAAAGTGTAAGAAATTATTAATTCAATATTGAAAAAAAAAACAACGTAGTAGGTTTAGAATATAAATACATACTTAACTATTCCAACCTCTTTAATAAAATAGGAAAGCATTAAATTACAAAAAAAGAAAATGGGAATTTTGAGCTTCATAATATTAGTTAGTTTTGTTTTAGTTAGTCGTGATAGTACTGATCGGCATCATTCTCACACCCCTGATACAACTACCTATGTATAATATTATTAAAAAAAAATAAAAGGAAATGAAAAAAAAAATCCATAAAGTTTGTTGTCTGTCCTTCTCCATAGGATTCGCGTTTGAAACAGACGCCTAGTTTCTGACGTTTCAAAAGAGCTTGTAAAACATGCCAACTTGAAATAAAAAATTTTGACTTTGACTTTATTTAAGTATAGATTTTCATATACTTACGATCTTTATTATGCATTTCTTCGTCTGTATACATGTTAGTATGCATATTCCATATTAACTGATGTGCTACCACTTGAGATTTCTTCGCTAATGACTTTATTAACTCTGCTACGTAGCCCATCTGTCACAGAATATTTAATAATGTTAATTTTAAAACCCAATTATTCTGAAAAATTCTTTTTTTTTTAAATATACGATTTTTTTTTTCGGCAATATTTTTCCTTCTTCTCAGTGCAGTAACGTCCCACGTTTGGGCACGGACCGAGAAGAGGCTCTTTAGGAGTGATTATTTATATTTGGGAGTGAAGGAAGCCCGTGCCGTGCCCCGTGTGACGTTAATAGGCTGGAGGGAGAAAGAAAGGGAGAGGGAGGGAGAAAGGGGGGGAGAGAGAGAGAGAGAGTTGAGAAAGGGGGGAAAGAGAGATAGAGAGAGGGGGGGGAGAGACAGATGATCTACTATGCCGCGCTGAACAGGCTTGTTGGTATAGGATTTAGTTTCATGTTTTCCTTAGCGGGCCCTTACCTGGGAAGAAAAAGGGGTGGCAACACTTGTATTCTTAATCCGTCACCACACAGAAGATTTTTAATATTAGTATAGTCAAACATATACTAACCGTATCATGTCTAAGTGCTTGTACAAGTTGTGGTATATAAATAAGTAGCGCTGAAGAAGGATATGACGTCAGAGTGCTAACCGCCGCTTGAGCAGACAACGGATGTGGCGGATATTGGCGACTGAAGTAAGATAATGCTTCTACTGGACTTACACGAGCCCAGGTTATCATGTGTACCAACTGAATGAAAAAGAAATACATAATATTATCATTTCAAAAATATTTCGCAATAATTTTCAAGTAACAAGTCTCATTAGTTGTCCTTCAAAAGTAAACATTTTAAAATCCACACTACGAGTAACTACGTTTTTTATCAGTTCTTTCCATCCCGTGGTTACTTGAAAGAAATCGCTTTACGCAATAAGGACGCCAATTGTACATAATTTTAAGTAGTTTAAGTTTGTATCATTTAAATCATACAATAAAGAATTATCTATCTATCTATCTAACTAACTATATAAAGCTGAAGAGTTTGTTTGTTTGTTTGTTTAAACGCGCTAATCTCAGGAACCACTGGGCCGATTTGAAAAACTCTTTCAGTGTTAGATAGGGCATTTATCGAGGATGGCCTTAGGCTATAAAACATCACGCTACGATCAGTAGAAGTGAAGCAGTCGTGAAAAATGTTGCAAAAACGGGGAAAATTTTCTAAATTCCACGCGGACGGAGACGCGGCCAACAGCTAGTCTTATATATAAAATTCTCGAGTCACAATGTTCGTTCCTATACACCTCCGAAACGGCTTGACCGATTCTTATGAAATTTTTTATGCATATTCAGTAGGTCTGAGAATCGGCTACTATCTATTTTTCATACCCCTAAGTGGTAAGGGTGGTCCACTCCTAACATCTGTATGGCAAAACAACGTTTGCCGGGTCAGCTAGTATTATTATAGATATCTTACCTCATGTGCATCATTAAGTAAGGTATCTATAGTGACCAAGTATCGTAATGCTTGTGGCACGTGACACACCGCAGTAGGTTGAGCTTGTACTTTACGACGAATCTCATTAACTATTGCGTCGTTTTTTAATCTGTAAATTAATAAACCAAACTAAACTTAATAAACTAAACTTAACTAAAAAATTGGTCTAGTGCGAGTCGGACTCGCGCACGAAGGGTTCCGTACCATTATCTATGCAACATAAGGCAACGTTATTAGTATCGAGCAAGAAACGGTAAAAAAATCATGTTTGTTGTATGGGAAAAATAAAATAAAATAAATATTTAAGGCCCCCCCCCCCCCTTAAATATTTATTTTATTTTATTTTTAGTATTTGTTGTTATAGCGGCAATAGAAATACATCATCTGTGAAAATTTCAACTGTCTAGCTATCACCGTTCTTGAGATACAGCCTGGTGACAGACGGACGGACGGACGGACGGACAGCGAAGTCTCAGTAATAGGGTCCCGTTTTTACCCTTTGGGTACGGAACCCTAAAAATGAAAATTTATAGTTTGAGTATATTTGTTATTTCCTATTTCGTGGTACACATTTATCTAAATTAAAATCTTTAGTATATAATACACAATTTTTATAACAAGTTCAGTTAACATTGCCGAATTATGATATTGACGCTACCAGTTTTAATTTTTTAGTTAAGTTTGGTTGTGCACGTAGAATTGGTACCATATAATATGTATATAACTTTCTGCACTTACAAATGGTTGTCTGGTTTAGAATACCCTAGACATTAAGTCCGCCACTGTACAAGCTACTTATTCTACATAAAGTTTAATAAATAAATAAAAAATAAATTAAATAACCCTTGCTCGTGTTGTGGCCGATTAAAAATACAAGTGTCCCCACCCTATTTCCTTCGCAGGGAGCTGTAAAAGCTAAAGGATACTGTACATCGAGAACCAGGAGAACATCTTATGTTAGAGACGGAAATCTGGAAAATAAACGCTGTGCCAACTACGCCTGGTCACCGCGGCACAGTAGACAATAGTCCCTTCCAAAGTAGCCCCACCATCTCTACATAAGAGAGAGAGAGAGAGAGAGATAGAGATAGAGAAAGAGATTACTTTAGGTTATTATGTGTCATCTATCTATCTATCTATAATATTTACCTCTCTGGTAGAAAAACAGCAAGCGTAGGACTTATTTCCCATGCAAGTTTAGCATAATCCCTCCAATGTCGATCCGTGTTAGGTTTTGATCGCCAAGTCGCTATATTATCTTCACCCGGAACCGCCTGCTCTATCCTTCCGTGTGGATTATGCCATGTCACTAGAAATTCTATTTCTACCGCCTAAAAAATAAAAAATATAACATCAGAAGAATTTCTATACCAAGTAATAAATAAATAAATTCTATTCACAGACAATCCACACAATGTCGTTTGGTTCAAGCTAAGGTTATTTGCTTGTCTTCCATCAATCAGCCTTTCTACGTCCACTACTGGACATAAGCCTCCCCCATAGAACGCCACAACGAGCGCTCTTATGCTATTTGCATCCAGCGGCTTCCTGTACATTTACGTCAGTCCACCTTGTTGGGGGCCACCCCACGCTGCGTCATCCGGTACGTGGTCGCCAGGAGAGGACTGTCTGTCCCCAACGGCTATCCCTTCCAGCGATGTGGCTGCCCATTGCCACTTCAGCGTGCTAACTCTTCGGGCTATGTCGTACACACCGGTCCTTCTACGGATCTCCGTATTGCGAATAAGATTTTATACCCTATCTCCAGCCCATTAACTTTCCAGTGCTGGGCAAAGGCCTCCTTCACTTCAGGAGAGATGTGTCTACTGTGCCACACTCACCAGGCGTGTTTGCAGAAGGTTTTTTATAGAGTTTTTAATCTCTTTTTTTCATGTTATCTATGTAAAATAACCCTTGGCTGGCTTTTACAGCACCTTGGGAAGGAAAAGGGTGGTGACACTTGTATTCTTAATCCATTACCACACGACCGGCTTCTTATAGCAACTTACCAATAACTCCAGTATAAGGTTCCTTTTCTTAACATAATCTTTAACAAATGTATCTTGTGGCTTCACTGGTGGTTTTACACTACGATTAGATCTCTTCCCAGCGATACTACCCGCACCACTACTTAAAGTTGTCGTTGACATTGGCACCTGATGAAGAACAACAAATAAATCTACTTAGTTCAAAAACTAAAAAACACGCTTGAAAATCCTAAATTTTTTTTTTAAATAAGTGGCCGTTCATTATTACGTAAGCAGATTTATTACAGTCATTACCTCCCCCCCATCCCCCTTGTCAGCAAAAGTGAGCAAAGCTCTTACCCCTTCCCCTTAAGCTTACGTAAATATTTTTCTATTGATTTTTTTTAAATATTTTAATTATGATTTAAAAAATAAGAAAAAAGATTTAGTATGGAGATTAGATTTTACTGATACGGTTTTCAACATAGAGTAATCGGTACAAAAATATTATAATCTTACGAACATAACAAACTTATTTTAATAGTACATTACGATATTAGTGCGTAAAGATGCTCGGCTCAATTACGCCCTCGCCTTCGGCTCGGGCTGAAATTCCGCCTCGCATGTTATAACCAATACGCACGTATATCGTACGACTTTTAACACATTTGCGAGGAAACAGAAAAAAAAACAATTTATATTTTGTTCAAAGTACAAAGGAAAGAAAATTTTAGAAAAATGGCGCGAGGATTACTTTCTGCCGTGGCTGCGTGAAAATGTTGGCAAAGACGCTAGAGCATGCAGCCAAGTTTACCGAATAAACTGTTTTTATTTTATTTTAAATAAACTCAATCTGTGATCTGTTCGAAATTTGAATAGCAACAGCGCGCTGCTCGAGTTGTGCGGCAGCGGTCAGTTCCATATTTGAAATGGCAAATAATACTGTTATGAAATTTGTATGGACTATAACTTAACTATTTGATTTGATAACACACGCGTTTGTTATGACCCGCTTTACATATTTAAAACCGGTGGAATTACATCAACTTTACGAGCGAGGGTGTTAAATTTTTTTTAACAGTCTTCAGTCCATGAAATCCGAATTCATGATTCTAAGTTTTCGATGACATTGGATGTTTGCTAACTTTGCTAGCGCGCGGTAATTCCCCTACTCGGTTCTAAAGTGAGTGCCTAAACATATGCATTATTTGCGGGAATCCCCGAAAATGCGTTTCGTTTTCAAGCAAAGACAATGTGAGGGTTGCTATTCGTGTAAAAAGTAATTTTTCTACCGATGACGTAATCATCATCTAGACTCCACTACCCCCCATGTCATCCAAAATAATCAATACATAGACCCTCCCGCCCCCATATAGTGCTTACGTAATACTTGAACGGCCCCAAATGCAATTTAGTATAGGTACTAAACGTCGCGTTTATATAAATATAGCTGACCCGGCAAACGTTGTTTTGCCATACAAATGTTAGGGGTAGACAAATAAATTGCAATAAAATAATATTGCGACTATAAATTGAAATGTAAGCTATCCTATCTTTCAAGTTGGGTCGAATTGCACACGGTGTGCAAATCATCGTAATTTTTATATATAAAGATTTACCGTATTAATCCATCCAGATGTTTGTCTATTACCAATATCACTGCTATTAACTGAAGACCGGTTATCAGTTGGAGAGTTCGATGTATAAATACTCTGTTGACTGCTCGGACCCATTAACTCGTATTCACCTATTAATCATTGAATAATTGTATTAGATAGACTAAGATTAGATAAAATTCTCTCCGTGTAGTGACGGATTAAGAATACAAGAGTAACCACCCCATCTCCTCCCAAGGGTGCTGTAAAAGTCAGCTAAGGGATATCGCACACAGATAACATCTTCTGTGAGAGACGGAAAACTCGAAAATAAACTCTGTGCCAACACGCCTGGTCAGCGCGGCACAGTAGACCATAATCCTTCCCAAAGCGGAGGAAGCCAGTGCCCAACAGTGAGACGTAAATGGGCTGGAGAAGAAGAAGATAAAACTTTTATTGTACACCAACAAATTGTAAAAATAAATCTTCTTTACTATAAAACAAAGTTGTTATTTATGTATGTATGTCCCTATGTGAACTTATATTTTATTATATACAATACCCATTATTGTTTGAAGTCTTAGATAGCCATTGATGTAATAGATTAAATGAACCAGTAAAACATTACAAGCAAAATAAAACTACATTTTACGGATTTAAACGCGTATATTTGTTTTAATTTTCAAAATTTTTTTTATGAATCCGTAAAAAGTTGTTTTATTTAAACAAATGAGTCACGCATGTGTTAGAGAATATTATTACAAGCAAAATTTGAAAAAAAACGGGACCTCGAAATACCACTCCGTTACCGTGCACACTAACCCCGTTTTCCAATTACAGCACAAGAGCGCATTATGCGGCACAATGCTCAACGTTGAGTGTTCCAACTACAGCAACGCATCGCACAATCGAGCACTCTCAAAAGTGATGCGTGCAATCCATACCAACTTCAGCGACAGAAAATTAACAAGTATTTTTTCTTAAAATTGGCATTGATTGAAATTTTATTTATATATTATCGTTAGTAATATTATTTATTGTTTAAAAAATTTTTAAGGCTTTCGTTTCGTCGGAGTTTTCTGGAAATAATCAAAGTAAATTCAAGCTGTGTTTAAAAAAAAAATATAAGTATGGATGAAGGTACAAAAAATGACTTTTTTTTATATTCCACACATATAAAGTGAAAATTATTTTGTTTAAGTATTTTTTTTTCAACACTGTACTTAGCGCACTCTGCTGGTGCATTTGAAAACTAATTCATGTTCCAATTAAGCGTCAGCATAGTTCAGCATTGTGCGGCACTGAGTCGCATTATGCTCTGCAATTGGAAAACTAGCTAAGCTATCGTGGTGCATGCAAATTTATGATAACATGCTATATATCTTTGAAATTATTTCATTATCATCGACGCTTAATATGAGCGTAAAATTTTGGATGGATATGAACGAAGTTAATAATAAAAGTGTGTTTTAAAAAAGAACTCGCCTCCAATATCACTGCTCTTCAAATATTTCTTATCAGAGTGCATCAACTGCCAAAACTTGATTAGTGATATAATATCCTCTCTCAAAGCGCCGGAGCTTTTAGCCGGTGGTTGATGACCTCTGCAGAAGTAGTCCATACAAGCGGCGTATACCCTCTCTCTGAGGATATTACGCGCTAAAGAACGAGGTAGTATGTCACCTTGTAGGAGTGACAGCCCGCAGGATAATAGCCTGGAATATAATAATAAATAAATATTCACGGACATTTCACACAACGTCCTCTGGTCCCAAGCTAAGCTTATTATGCTTGTGTTATGGGTACCAGAATACGGATATAATACATAAACTACTTTTCTTTTGTAAATACATACTTATAATACATAGTAAACACCCAATAAAAATAAGTTAATATAATAAGTTGTTGTAAAAATTATTCCATTTTGTCCACTTTTCGCGATGTTTGAGTTATCTCTCTCTCTCATGGCCTTAATGAGCTGGAGAGAAAGTGAAAGAGAGAGTCTTTCGCTTTCTCTCCAGCCCATTAAGGTCTCTTCCACTTTGGAGGGATTTCAAACTACCGCGCTCGCCAGCCGTGTAGGCACAGGGTTGATTTTCTAGTTTTCTGTCTTTCACAGAAGATGTTATCTGTGTGCAATATCCCTTAGCTGGCTTTTGCAATCTTGGCAAAAAAATAGGGTGCTCACTCATATATTCTTAATCCGTCACTAACTTACCTGAATCGAACTCCAACTGCTTCCACGTGCCTATTGATATGATCTTTAACATCACCGACAGTGATAGGCAAAGATCTATGAAGTAGACTTGCTAACATTTCTACTTTCTCCAAACTATTGTACTTTGCAGTTTCAGCTACCTCACACAGATATCGAACCCATACCGCGTGAGGCGCTACGAATGGTGGACGTGGCTCTAGTTTTGCACCTAAAATAATAAATATTTTACTTAGATATACACAGAGACTAGTTAACGCCTTTTTCCCATGGGGGTAGGCAGAGACTATAGAGCGCCATCTGCTACGATCCAATATGCTTCCTTGGCTTCATCCACACTCATACATCTGGTCATACATGCCCGACGGTTGTAAAGTTAAAGTATTCACCCGTCAAATCTTGGTCTATTATTAGTAAGATTTGGTTTTTAAATTACACGCGTGCGAAATCGTGGACAGCAGTAACGGTATAATTTTTTTTTTTATGGACATTTTACACAACGTCCTCTGGTCCCAAGCGGGAATCGAACCCGCGACCTCGTGAACGGCAGTCTGTTATATGAACCACTCCACCGCGAAGCCCGTCAATAAAGAATGGTTTACATCCTAAAACCTACCAAAAATACAAGTAAAAACACCGGAAATAAGTATAAGGACGGTGCCAAACACTGTAATACGAAAACTGTACAAGTTGTACTAACCTTCATGTGCAGCCAACGGGCTAATTTCATCATATTGTTTCGAGAACAATCCCATTTTTCTATCAACAGTACTCTGCCATGCCGCAAATATCTCTTGCAATAATCTTATTTCAAGATCTGGGCGAGAAGTAGTCAACCATTGCCAACATTCAACCGCTGTAGTTACTGCATCTTCAGTAAATATCTCTACTTGAGACCAAGCTGAAAGAAATATTATGTCATTACATTAACACGCTTTTATTAGTTTCGTTGCTATCTATATATCTTACTAGATGTTGCTGGCGACTTCACACCCTTGGAATTTCGAAATTTTGCCCCGTTTTTGCAACATTTTTGACTAAACCATAAACGTAAACACCCAGACGCAGTACAAACATTTGTATGATATTTATAAATATCACACAAATGATTGTCCCGTGGTGGAATTGAACCCGCGGCCTCGTAAACGGCAGTCCGTTACATGAGCCACTCGACCACGCAGCCCGTCGTAAGATATAAAGTGGTCCAAGAAGATGTTTTTGTATAATTGTATAATTTGTTATGGTTTGATTTTTTTACTCCACGCGTACAAAGTTACGGACAGCACAGCATAGCTAGTACAACAACATACAATAGTAAAAATGACGGTACCTTAAAAACCTGTAAAAAATAGTTATAAATTCTGTAAAATAATACTTGCCCTATTATCCGTTAAAGTTGTTAGTAAACGATTATATACGCGCCCCCTGTTTTTGTCGGCCGCGGTCCGAACCTGCGAGGCTGAGCACGCTCCTACTAATCGTGTCGTGGCGATGCTCAACATTCTGATTACCCAACATCAGCAAGTCGATATTTTTTACGACACATTTAATACATTTTTTAACCATTGTAAAATGTTTAAATAAAACTACTTTTTCCGGATTTAGACGCGTATATTTGTTTTAAATCTTGGCCCGACGTTTCGGAGACTTTGCAGTCACCATGGTCACGGGTGAGTACCGAAACGTCGGGCCAAGATTTAAAACAAATATACGCGTCTAAATCCGTAAAAAGTAGTTTTATTTAAACAGATGAGTCGCGCAAGTGTTAGAAAATATTACATTGTAAAATGTTTTTAAATATTTAATATTCTTATAATTATGTAATAAATAATAGTTCATTGCACGTCTTGGGAGACTGTAAGTGCAATGAGCAGTTGATGAAATAAATAAATATACTCCAAAAGGGTCAAATGCGTAGCACTTACAACCGTCGGGCATGTATGACCAGATGTAATGAGTGTGGATGAAGCCAAGGAAGTGTGTTTGGATCGTAGCAGATGGCGCTTTATAGTCTCTGCCTACCCCCATGGGAAAAACGCGTGATATTATGATGATGATGATGATGATGATAAACGATTATAAAACACCGTATACTAACCAACAGAATGTAATAAGCTCCTTGCAGTGGGTGCTGTATGCGCGTGCGCATGTGGTTGATGATGTCTAGCGTGCACCAATAATGCCGCAGCTCTCCACAGTGCTGCACGATGAGCTGTCTCACTTCCACTGGCACAAGCATCTCTGAGGGCTGTGTGGAGACGAGCACCTACCCTCCATAGGGCTGCTTCACCACCACCCTCAGCACTGACTGTGCCAGTGATCTATGAGAATTTTACAATTCTTACTAAACAACTACAGCATATTTTGATTAATTGGCTATTTCGTTGTGCACATTTTTGTTAATTAAAATCGTATCGTATCGTCACTACTGCTTCGCTTCTACTGCTCGTAGCGTGATGTTATATAGCCTAAAGCCTTCCTCGATACAATACAACACTGAAAGAATTTTTCAAATCGGCCCAGTAGTTCCTGAGATTAGCGCGTTCAAACAAACAAACAAACATTTTCGCTTTTTAATATTAGTATAGATATACACGTCCAAATCTGTAAAAAGTAACATTATCAACTTAATTCTTTTTTCCAGTTCTCTCTCTCTTCAGCCCATGAACATCGTACTGTTGGGCGCGAGCATCCTCCACTTTGGGAGGGATTATGGTCTACTGTGCCGCACTGACCAAGCTGGCACTGGGTTTATTTTAGAGTTTTCGGTCTCACAGAGAATTTTATCAGTGTAATATCGTGCACCTTTGGGAGGAAAAGCGGTAGTGACACTTGCATTTTTAATCCGTTACCACACGGACAATACTTCACTTAACCGACTTCAAAAAAAGAGGACGTTCTCAATTCCTCTCTATGTTTTTTTTTGTTTCTTATCTCATAACTTTAAACTGGGTGAAGCGAATTTTAATGATTCTTTTTTTATTTGAAAGATGAGGGCTCCCATTGGCACTAGGTCAGGATCTGATAGTTACTTCCTAAGAAATCGAGGAAACCCTCAATTTTCAAAGGCACATGAACAGTAATGAACACGGTAATTTTATTTTTTTTTATTTCAAATATAATACGCACCTCTCCAGCATATCTACTTCTTTGCGACACAACAGCTAATAACGCTGCTGAGTCTTGAGTGACACATAATGGTCTTTTATCTAAAGCAGCTCTTGGTAATGGCGCCGACATACGATTCAAACCGGCCGCACCCAATAACGCACCGGTCGCTAAGGCTAAACCACAGTGATGCCATAAAGTTGAATTTGGAACCTGAGAAAGGAAAAACATAACCATTTTAATGAAGTAATTTATTGATTTTGCAATTGACATGCTATGCTTTACTTAATAAATTAAATTATGGTGGAAAAAGTGATTGCCGCAACCGGGACTTGAACCCACGACCTCGGAATACCGTTCCGAAGTTCTTTCCAACCTAATAAATAAATAAATAAATACTATAAGAGCTTAAATACGTAGAAATACGATATAAACTCAATCGAGTAACGATTGTGGTGGTGAATTTGAATGCTACCAGTACGCCCGCAATAAGCTCAGTTGGAAAGAGCTTCGGAACGGTATTCGGGGTCCTGGGTTCAGGTCCCGCTTGCGGCAATCACTTTTTCCACCATAATTTAATTCATTTTAATGAAGTAAAAAGGTTTGGCAAACGATCAAACAAGCAGACAGGCAAACAGACGAACACTGAAGTGATCCCATGAGGATTTCCATTAGGGGTTCTAAATTACATATACAAGAATAAATTGTTTACGATAGTTATGTGACTTCTTGCAAAAAAATAAAAGATTTTTAAAGCTCTTTGACGGGACTCGTGGTCGACTGATTCATGTAACAGACTGCCGTTCAAGAGATCGCGAGTTCAATCTCCGCTCGAGACAATCATTAGTATGATATTTATAATTGTCATACAAATGTTTGCACTGCGTCTGGGTGTTTTCTATGTATTAAAAGAATGTATTTACAAAAGAAAATATGTATTCTATCCAAATTCTGGTACTCATAACACAAGCATATAAGCTTAGCTTGGAACCAGAGGGCGTTGTGGGAAATGTCCATGAAGCTATTATTATTTACCTGATTTAAGTACTCTTGTAAATGCGATCTGGTAGACTGAGGCGCCCATTTCATAGCTTCTTGTACAATACCGTGACAACGATCGGCGAAATCTTTTACAATACACTGCAACAAAATAACTTTTTAAATAAAACTACTTTTTACGGATTTAGACGCGCATATTTGTTTCAAATTTTGGCCCGACGTTTCGGAGACTTTGCAGTCACCATGGTCACGGGTGAGACTGGAAAATTTGAAACAAATATGCGCGTCTAAATCCGTAAAAAGTAGTTTTATTTAAAAGATGAGTCGCGCAAGTGTTAGAAAAAAAAAGCTTTTATTAACATGAATGGGGGTTTATAGTCTCTGCCTAGCCACAGGAAAAAGCCTTGACGGTATAATGATGATAATGATGCATATTTAGTATCTTCGTTTAAATGTATCTATTACATTTTACAGCCCATAGATTATTTAATATCCATGTAAAGGAATCTGAAAGTTATTATCACCCACTTGCAGTAGTCGGATTGATCTGCACTGAAATTTTGCACATGTATCAAGGGCCGTTATAAATTCAATATTTAAAAAAAAATATCCAGTATCTTCAAACGAGTTTACATGAACGATGGTGACATCTGAATATTTGGTTTCATTTTTGTAGTAATTTACTTTGCAAGATTTTTAGCGTTTCGTATAAAAAAAGAAAGCCTTTTAGTCTCATTACGGGGTCCATCTGTCTGTCTGTCAAAATTTTTTTTTACTCAGCAAATGGTGAACGTATCAATTTTAATCTTAAACGGTATATAGATCTATGCGGACCCTTTCTGCAAACAATACAATCAACCTTTTACATCTACGCATTTAGAAGAAATAAACGACATACGATCATTTTGAAGAATTTTCGACTTACCTATCAAAAACTACAGGTAAGTTGCCTTAGAGACTTAAAATTTGGCATAGACCAAAGGTATATAGTGCTGATATAGGGAAAAATCCAAAAACTTGTAATTTGTTTTGACATCACATGAAAAAAGTGTTTATATTAATACCGACTTATGAAGTAGTTGAAATGTAAGCGATTCCCTACATTTCAACTACATAATTAACTTGGTGGTTAAGAGGATACCAAAATAGCTTCGTGCATTTTTCTACGTACGAAGTTTTCATTGTTTCTTTAGATTGAATGGCTAGAGCTCTAATTTTTAAGTATATGTTTTTTCAATATATGATCTAGGATCGCATAAACTCAGAAACACGATTGAAAAAAGTTTTCTCGATAGAAAATCTTAGCGAAACAACCTCTCTAATTTTTTATTTTTTTCATTTGTCGGTCTATTATCGCGTATTAACTAATGAAATAACTTTAAAAACATAAGTAACTATTATATATAGAAACACGTAAATCAGAATTAAAATATATTTAGTAGATTTTGAGTAAATAGGAAAAGTATCCCTAATTCTTCATTTTCTGTGCCTACTGGCTGTGTTAATATGTACGTGTCGGCGATGATATACGATAATATTGATGTATGCCCTTAAGGTTAATTTACTGATTATTTGAATGCAGTTATTTATATTATTCTCTAACAATTACGTGTTAGAGATTTATATATTTATGTAAATATTATGTATGACGTATATGTATTTGTATATTATATCTGCTACCATAGTATATTCACTTATTTTTAGTCCATCATAAGTCGCCTATTCTGCCTTGGTCAAATCCATCTTATGGTTGTCTGAGAGAGATCGCAGCCCGCGATAAGACCGCCCTTTGTACCTATGACATGTCTGCTATGTAAGCTTTGTAAATCATTATGGTGTGCAATAAAGAATATTTTACTTTTTACTTTACTTACGTCTAAATCCGTAAAAAGTGGTTTTATTTATGCAGTTATTTATGTTTATCTGTCTAGTAGATACGGAACCCAAAGTATGCGAGTTTACCTAGCTCTTGACAGGTTTTTAAAGACTTACCTCTCTTCCTTCTAACGTATCTTGTAGTTGTAATGCAAAATCGGTCCCAGGAACTTTGAGTAGTGGTGTTTCTTGATTAGCATCTAACTCCAGACTGAAGCTTAATACTTGTAGTATGTCTAACATGGACCATAACACCTGTGAAATTAAAACTATTAAATAATAAATAATAATAATAAATAAATATTTATGGACATTTCACACAACGTCCTCTGGTCCCAAACTAAGCTTATTATGCTTGTGTTATGGGTACCAGAATACGGATATACTACATAAACTACTTTTCTTTTGTAAATACATACTTATTATACATAGTAAAGACCCAGACGCAGAACAAACATATGTATGATTGTATGATTTGATGTTTGATAAACATCACACAAATGAATGTCCGAGGCGAGAATCGAACCCGCGACCTCGTGAACGGCAGTCCGTTATATGAACCACTAGACCGCGAAGCCCGTCTCTCTCTCTCCCGTCCATAAATTATGGACATTTAAATAAACTAAATTATACTTAGTGGAAAAAATGATAACCATGAGCGGTATTTGAACCCACGACCTCGGAATACCGTTCCGTTGCTCTCCCATCTCAGCTATCATGGTTCCCGCACATGTTTACCAAATCTTCCCATGGACATTTGGGCATTTCCCAAAAAGTCATCTGGTCCCAAGCTAAGCTTATATGCTTTGGCTATGGGTACCAGAATATAATTACTTAATAAAAAACAAAGTCGTTATTTTAGTATGTATGTCCCTATGTGAGGTTATGTCTTCAAAACTACGCAACGGATTTTGATGCGGTTTTCTTTGATAGATAGAGTGGTTTAAGAGGATGGCATTTTTATAATAAATTAAGGTTTTGTTTCTAAATTCGACGCGTACGAAGTTGCGGGAAACAACTAGTGGCAATATAATATAGCAATTATTTTTGTTGTTGTTAATACATACTTACGATACATAGAAAACACCTAGACGCAATACAAATAAAATATCTGTGTAACAAATAGAAATATCACACAAGTATACTGTGCCGTAATCAATACTACGAACTTGGAAACGACAATCGTGGGACATCAAAAATATTCAAAACTTACCCTCCTCTCCTCTCCTCTCCAGCCCATTTACGTCCCACTGTTGGGCACGGGCGTCCTCCACTTTGGAGGGATTATGGTCTACTGTGCCGCCCTGACCAGGCGTGTTGGCACAGGGTTTATTTTCGAGTTTTCCCTCTCTCACAGAGGATGTTATCTGTGTGCAATATCCCCGAGCTGACTTATACAGCACCCTTGGGAGGAGTTGGGGTGGTGACACTTGTATTCTTAATCCGTCACCACACGGAGGTCGGAGTCACACAAACTTACCCTACAATTCCACAATAAATGTGGAAATCTATCAACAAGACCGGCCAACCACTTATCAGCGACTCTTCTTATTTGCTTATGTATATGATTGAAGTTAACTAGAAGAAACTGAGCATGACTTTCCAGTTCTCTCTCACGGGATTCATCTTTCACTTTATCTGACATTACGTCTAGAAATTTATGGAATACTTTGTCACCAACACTGAAAGAAAATATTAATGAAGATGTAAAATTTATATTTCAGAATGTAATGGTCAGTAACTAAATAAAAATTTCAAAATCCTTATCCTTACTAATATATAAATGTGAAAGCGAGATGATGACACAATAAAATTATTGACGAGCTTATGTGTTAATGTGAGTAACGAAACCATAGCGCGATTTAAAAACTGTACAACGCCATTTATCGAGCGGAGTAGTTAACTTCTGTTCGTTAAGGTTTGATTTCTTAATTTCACGCGTACGAAGTCGCGGGCAACAGCTAGTCTGAGATAATTGTTGTTATTATTGCATTGTCCTCTTCCATCCTCTCCAGCTCATTAGCGTTCCACTACTAGGCACGGGCCTCTTCCACTTTGGGATGGATTATGGTCTGTGCTGCGCTGACTGGGCGTGTTGGCAAAGGTTTAGTCAAAGACAAAGTATTTTTATTGTGGACAAATAGGTGCATAAGATATTGAGATCCGTAGAAATTAAAACAGGTTTTACTATGTCCTGCCATTTAGGCGTACAACAATGAACAATGGTAGTGTTTATAAACATCTAATATTATGCATGCAATTTTCATTTTGTTACAAAATAAAATAAAATTGGTCAAGTGCGAGTCGGACTCGGCCACACGAAGGGTTCCGTACCATTATATTATGCAACGTTATTAGTATCGAGCAAGAAACGGTAAAAAAATCATGTTTGTTGTATGGGAGCCCCCCTTAAATATTTATTTTATTTTATTTTTAGTATTTGTTGTTATAGCGGCAATAGAAATACATCATCTGTGAAAATTTCAACTGTCTAGCTATCACCGTTCTTGAGATACAGCCTGGTGACAGACGGACGGACGGACAGCGAAGTCTCAGTAATAGGGTCCCGTTTTTACCCTTTGGGTACGGAACCCTAAAAATGTCATAAGTAAATAATAAATAAATATTCACAGACATTTCACACAACGTCCTCTGGTCCCAAGCTAAGCTTATTATGCTTGTGTTATAAGTAATAATAATATTGGAAAAAAATGTCTAAATTAGCACATTTGAAAATATCATTAGAATTAAAGTCATTAACGGAGTAGTAACACTTTTCGAGTAATAAAGACAAACTTTTTCTTAAAATGTAGTAAAGTCCCATCTTTTAAATTATTGGGTATTTTATTATAAATAACGGGCCTCATACGAAAAATGCTCTTTCTTAACAATGCTGTTCTGAAACTACCTATGCTTAATAAATTTTTATATTGAGATCTCATTAGTTTAGAGTTTTCCGTCTCTCACAGTAGACGTTAACAGCTTATATTGTCCCTTATCTAG
This sequence comes from Orgyia antiqua, assembly GCA_916999025.1. Classification (NCBI taxonomy): domain Eukaryota; kingdom Metazoa; phylum Arthropoda; class Insecta; order Lepidoptera; family Erebidae; genus Orgyia; species Orgyia antiqua. The sequence goes on from OU779869.1 coordinate 22,009,389, forward strand.
CTCTTAGCACCCTGGGAAAGAAATGGGGTGGTGACACTTGTATTCTTAATCCATCGCCACAAAGACAATATTGCAAGGTCATCCGTCTTTAATATGTATGCAAAATTTCAGGGCCCTGAGTCAGGTATTTCAATGGTGTCACAATTGTACCATTATGGTACCATTATGGTGCAATTGTAAAGTTTTTGGTAGTCTACTATTATTGTCTCGTCATAACGACTTCATCATTGACTTACAATAATTGTCAAAGTGACATAAATTGCTACTCTCGTACACAACTGCTTCACAATTGCAATTCAATGACTGAAATGTTTCGGTAGTCTGCTATTTTGAATTTGACAGTAATATTTTGAAATTGTCCTGTGTCGACAGATTGCCATAAATAAAAAATAGATAGATAGAAATATTAGAAATTGTTCTTTGTAATTTATTGCAATTTACTAATCTCCTAAACTTCACATTGCTTTTTATACTAATAAATAGTATGTACAAATATATCTAAACGAAGTCTAGCATGATTAAATGTTTAAATTTATTAGTAGTTTTTCGAAAATCACTTCGACTAACGCATTTTTTAAAAACGGCAACACATACATACCATTCTAACACAATTCACAGATAAAAGAGACCGAAAATTCAATGCATAGATAAAAGAGACCGACAATTCTATTACCATTGAACGACCATTATGAACGCATATAGCAGACTACGGACATTTGACTTCAATTGCAACGGTATCGTGTCGGTATCGTGCCGGTATGACAATTGTTCCAAAATAGTAGACTTGAGCACCAGATCAATCGAACTATTGCAAGTGGGTGAAAATCACAAAGCCAACGAATGCGTGTTTCAAAAATACAGCATTACTATTTATTTATACTGCAAAACCTTCCGCAAAGAGCATCAGAAATACTGTTTTGTATCTCTCCCAACTGAGCTATCGTGATAACGGCAAACTCTAATCAATTTCTCTATTATTATACTTCTTAGAGTTGTGCCAACAAGTAAAACGACATCTATTAAGATTGGGATACTTCACTCCTTTAAATTAATTGTAAAAGTGCAACAAAACCATTCTAAATAATTAAAATAACGTCTGTTTGTGCTTAATTAATAAATAGACAGTTAAACTATTTTACATACCTGGCAACACATGACCACATACCCATCTTGTCTTTTTGTAATGCAGAATCACTTAGATATTCTATAATTGGTTGTAAACTTGGCTCTGGAGAGTTGCTTACTCTAGAAATAAAAAATGCAAACATTGCCTTATTTGACTTCATGAAACGTTTACAATTAAACAAATATGTTATTTTATAATGAAGAACACTTTTTTAACATTTTTACCCCTATAAAATCTTCGAGGGTAGATTTAAAAAAACCCTTTCTAGATGTTAAAATACAGACCTAACGGAACTTGTCAGTTGTTTGTTGTTATAACAGTCAGCCTATTTATTATACATCAACACAAAATGACATCACATAAAGAATTGCCCTGTGCGGAAATACAGTCCGCTACCTCGTAAACGGCAGTCCGCCACGCTAACCACTCCGACACGGGCGCTTCAATCGTTGTTTAAGCGTACAATTAGTAAACAAAAGTCTAGTAAGACAAATCATTGTATAATTAAAAACTCACCTCAATGTCTCCAACCAGTAGACACTTAGCAGATACATACATGGCGCGAAAGTGAGCTTATTAACAATAACAGTCACTTCAGGTTGATGGTCCAACAAATTAGATATCTGAGTCTTTAGCTCCTGAAGTTCGTTCATCGATACAGAATCGTTCCTAACAGCTGATGTGTATTGAAGTTCGCGCATTTCAGAACGGAGTGAAGTTTGCGACACAAGGTATGGAGATTTTACGGCTATCTCTTTTACACCAGCGTACCATTCTTGTGGCCATAAACCTGTAAATTGGTATTATATTATTTGTAACTGCTTCAATTGAAAAGAAATACTTACATATTATATGTATTTTAATATCCTTTTGGTTTTTGCAACGGTCTTGCATTCGGTTTAACAGACTCGACTTTCTTAAGGTATCAATCTGTTTACAGTGACTCGCGACCTGCTATACTATTTGGTTCTTAGGCGCCACTGAAAGAGTCGTGCGATCCACAGACGGCGTGCGACCGAGAAATATATTTATGATTTCTGTTGGCAAATTGAAAATTGATTTGATTCTGATCGCCGACGCGTGTCCCCCAATTCACAAGTCGACTATTTTTAAGTATATAAAGCAAGACAGTTGCAGTCAAAACTCTAAAAATACGAATTGCGTAAATCATTGGTAATTCAGGAGAGAACTATTACAGCCATTTATTCAATAGTTATACTCATGTTTAGCTTATTTAATAGACAAGACAATATAGAGATTTCATTTTTGTCACACATTTTTCTTAATTGCTCTTCTATTAGTAACCTTGGCCAAAAATTAGCAGAAAAGAGACTATTTTATCGAGTCGATAGTCAAAATAATAATTGCATACTGCTAAATACCTTACGATATATCGTATCGATTTTAGAATGTGCAGATAAATCTAGCGTTCTTAAGTTCTACTATTGAACGAGAATCAATGGTTTTAATGCTGGGGCCACACTAATGAGAAATGCCATTAATTATCGCGATAATAATAAAAAACCCTTAGGGTTAACGTCCATTATCGCGATATTTAATGGCATTTATCATTAGTGTGGCCCCAGCATAACAAATTAATCGCTACAATATATCGTTTCGTGTGTAGCAAGCATAACACAACCACGAATTGAAAACGGGGAAACTAGTGTAATAACCAATGTTCTACGTTCATTTCCTTTCCGAATCATTTTTCAAATATTTTAATACTAACAGCAAAAAATTACACACGAAAACGTATACCAACAAATCTTAAATAAAAACTCCATTTTCACTCAAAAAGCTCTATATACCTACCAAACTAAACTAAATAAACAATGTCTGATAACTATTTTACTTTAGAAGCACACTCGTTAAAATTAAAAGTAAAACACAAACTACCTACATATTGTATTATGTATTCACTAGAACTGAGAATAGTTCTTAATGATGCTATATCCAACTTCAGGTTATAACTTTTATCTCTTTTGTTCTCTCGTTTATACTTTTGTCAAATTCTCACCACAATTTATGTTCTCTCTTTCTCTCTAGCCCATTAAATTCCACTGCTGACCACAAGCTTCCACTACTTTGGGAGGGTTTCTGGTCTACTACGCCATGCTGAGCAGGCATGTTGGCATAGGGTTTAGTTTTGTTTTGTCTCTCAGTGATTTTAACTGCCTGAAATATCACTTTGTCGGCTCTTATTAAGGAGGAAGAAATTGGGTTGGTGATGGTATTCTAAATTTATCACCATACGCATAAGGGCAGCATCGCATACAGAGAGTATGCGATCCTTCGGCAAAGACATTAATGGTCTTATTCATAAGGACTTATTGAAGGTTTAAAAGTTCGCTAAAATGGGTTCGCAAAAATTGTCAAAACCTGTTTTTCATAATAGTCTTTTTACGATAAAACGTGTATTATCTCTCCGATAAAATCTCCGTTTAAACCTCCGATAAGTCATTATGAATAAGACCATTATTGCCTTAGCTAATCTTGTCTAGGCTGTATAATTTAATATATTAACGGTAATCATCATAACTTCCGTGTGGTGACTGATTAAGAATACAAGTGTCACCATCTTTTTTCCCCCAGGATCTCAGGGATGTAAAAGTCAACTCAGGGATATTGTTCACAAATAACATCTCGATAATAAACCCAATGCTAACACGCAAGGTCATCGCGGCGTAATAGACCATAATCTCTTCCAAAGTTGAGGAGAAAGAGAGAGAAAGAAAGAGAGAGAGGGGGAGGGCGAAAGTTATACTTTTTAAACAAGTTTGATCTCTAAAGAATCTCCTACTAAATATAATATATATTATAATCTCTAATGAATATAGCATCATATTTAGACAACAATAATGAAACGAATCACACAAAACTATATTCTAAAAAGCATGGTTACTCACGCTTTCGCATGGCTAAAGGCGATGTCATAGAAGAAGAGATAATAAATTGTAAATACATCTATATAAACACAATTTATAAAAACATTTCAAAGGACAGTGTTATTGGATGTTATATTAATTTTAATTATGGGTGAGATAGTTCGGATTGTACAGAAATATTTATTTATTCTTGGTGCCAATTATGTCACACTAAAAACTAAATAAAATCGAAATAAAAAGGTTTTAACGCATAGGTAGGTATTTTATCACATTACCGGTATTTCATGTCTTTGTTTTATTTTTAAATTATTTTTTACATATTTTGTTTTTACAGGAATTACTTAATGATCCCGGTATGTTTCAAGAAAATTATGGTACAAAACTTACGCTATTTTGAGTTTTTCTAAATAACGAATTTTATTTGCAATTTCCAGTCCATACTGGCTTACATAATATTCTCTATTAGAGCCATTTTTTTACGGAATTTGAAGCGAATACTAATTGTTGGAATTGCTTTAACTGTATACCCACAGTATACACATTACACACTTTTAGTTAAAAATGTATCATTTCTATTACATAATAAATGAAATTGTAGTGGAAAAAGTGATCACCGCAAGCGGGACTCGAACCCACGAACTCGGAATACGGTTCCGTAGCTCTGCCAAGCCAACAGAGCTTATTGCGGTCGTGCTAACAGTAACCAATTTGACCACTACAATGTTACTCGATTGAGTCTACATCGCATATTTTATGTACAACGCCATCTATCGAGAATGTTTTGCAACAATCTCAACCAGCCACCTAGTATACTTTACAGAATACAATTGGGCTGAAATAATGACGCGCCTTTTATTACTAAAGTAATTTATTAATTTTGCAATTGACTTGCTATGCTTCTACTTAATAAATTAAATTGTCGTGGAAAAAGTGATCACCGCAAGCAGGACTTGAACCCACGACCTCGGAATACCGCTCCGCAGCTCTGCCAACTGAGCTAATTGCGGTCGTGCTAACAGTAACCAATTTGACCACTACAATGTTACTCGATTGAGTCTAAATCGCATTTTTTTCTATAACAGCTAATTATGGGATTGAAATCTATTAAAAACTTTAGTACAATTGAAAAAATCTTTGGGGTCCGAACGACCTCAAACCATCCAAATTTTTAACTAAACTAAAATTTACTGTGGGAAGGTTAAAATAGTCCAAATAATTAAATAAAATATTATATTATATAGATATGATAATTACCTGATTCTGCCGCAGTGAAACCCATTACCACGCAATACAACCAAAAATCTTTGAATAATTTGTGTAAACGTGGTTTTGGGTTTTTTATTGGTGGCAACCTTTTTACTAGGACCTGTAAAGAATATTTAGTTTTTTAATAATTATTGATGTTATAAAATTTAGTAACGTATTGCGCATAAGAAAGTCTCGATATAATCAATAAAAAGTCAATTATAAGATAATAAACATTTTCATCTGTGGGATCTATAATGTCTCAAACAGATATTAAAATATTATACTTACTAGCTGACCCGACAAACGTCGTTTTGCCATAGAAATGTCAGGGGTGGACAAATCTTATCACTTAGGGTTATGAAAAATAGATAGTAGCCGATTCTCAGACCTACTGAGTATGCATATAAAATTTAATAAAAATCGGTCAAGCCATTTCGGAGGTGTATATGTACATTGTGACCGGAGAATTTTATATACAGGGTGACTTTGCAAGGTGTTGCCAAATTTTTTAAATAAGCTCTATAGAACAATACTAAAATACGTCTTTGTAGTAACTATTTGTAAACGTAGTATTTTTCAAAAAAAAAACTATTTAAAATGTCCTTAAAAGTAACTCAACAAAGAGACACCGCGTGCGTTGTCATTCATCAGAGACCAGAGCCACAAACGACCTTATGCAGACCACATAACGACAAGCGCGCCAACAAGTTCTTATGCAGTGGACATACGGTGCAATTTCATCAACACGCCACCGGTCAATGACCCTTCAATAAACACTCCCACTCCATTTGTCGGCCTACGCTTCCCGCTAACCCTTGCTTGCGCGGGCGCCCGAACCTTATGTTGTTAAGCATAAGGCTTATTTTCGCGCACCATAATCACTACTACACTTACAGTTTAACTTTTGCGAAACTATCGTGACGTGCGTGCGTATTTTTCTATGAATGAAATAAATTATCCACGCGTACTATTTTTAAACAGCGGATAGGATTAATTAAAATGAAAAAAATTTTTTTGATGTTCTTTACGTAAATCGATTAAGTTACTGATTCAGAGTCGGTCCTAAAAATTTGGCAACACCTTGCAAAGTCACCCTGTATTAAATTACAAATTTTTTAAATCGTAGCCATTATTTTGGACGTTTTGACTTATTTGTATATACTCTCTCTCTCTTTCTCTCTCCCATTAATGTCACTTTATTGGGCACAGGCCTCCTTCACTTCGAGAGGGAATTTGATCTACTTTACCGCACTGACTAGGCGTGTTAGCATAAGGTTTACTTTCGAGTTTTCCGTCGAAATAAATATCTTACCTCCATGTGGTGACGGATTAAGAATACAAGTGTCACCACCCAATCTCCTCCCAAGGGTGCTGTAAAAGTCAGCTAAGGTATATTGCACACAGATAACATCCTCTGTGAGAGACGCCTGGTCAGCGCGGCACAGTAGACCATAACCCCTCCAAAGTGGAGGAGGCCCGTGTCCAACAGTGGGACGTAAATGGGCTGGAGAAGAGAAGAAGAGGAGAGGAGGAAATATGTTAATCTTACCGCAATAACAGGTATCAAAACGCCTAAATTGCCAGCACTACCAGAGGCTTTCAGTACGGGTGCAGGCGAGCGATCTGTGGCGCGTTCACCGCCCAGTCCGAGCTGAACGAACAGCTCTAGTAGACGGGTCAGTAACTCCACTCGAGCGGCAGGACCACGGGCGTTGGCTGCTACATTCGCGAGGGCATTCAATACTGCGCCCGATACATGCCTATAAAGGATACAAAGCAATGAGTGTTTTATATCTATATTAATTTGATGTCGTGTGAAATGTCCATAAAATATTTATCTAATATATAAAAATCTCGTGTCACAATGTTCGTTCCCATACTCCTCCGAAACGGCTTGACCGATATTTATGAAATTTTGTATGCATATTCAGTAGGTCTGAGAATCGGACATCTATTTTTTATCCCCCTAAATGTTAAGGGTGGTCCACCCCTAACAATTATGTGGCAAAACAACGTCAGCTAGTTTATTTATGTTATCCTTCAGGTGAGCGGATCTCGGAGTAGAGTAATAATAGATTGTAGGTTCGAATTCAAGAATTTACTCACAGAATTGGTACCTCGACCGAAGTTGTCACTGCTTTGTATGAGAAGTGGGAGTGGCTAAACGCAAAATTGGCCGCGGAATAGGCAACACTCACGGCGCGAAATTTAACATTGCGAGAGCGGTGTAACCGACATACATGTATTGTTGTCTTCTTTTGACAACGTGAAAATTGACAATAGTTTGATGGGACACGCATTGCGGTAGCAAGTAGCGCATCGTCTACATCAGAATGCCACCTTTAATACGTCTTTTTATCCATTAGAGCGTGATCTGTGACATAGATACGAACGGAACTAATAAAAGAGTATAATATCTACCTGTATTGTTTCCTATCATCAGTGTGATGATAAGTAGCGCTGGCTGCCTCCACAGTGATGACAGTAAACATGCGCATGATCTCATCATGAGCAGTACCCTCAGGACTGGCTAGCGCCATACAACCTAATTGGTCTACTATCAGAGTATCCAACGATGATGGGGCCCGGCACAACCTATAATAACACATCAACATCATCATACCATCACACCTTTTTATTAACACGCTTGTATAAGTTCGGTATGTATCTATCAATGTATTAATCTATGTAACGGAATCTTTGAAATTGATTTTAACCCACTTACAGTAGTCGGATTTATCTGAAATTTTGCGCATATATTAAGGAGAATAATAAAAAAATGCAATAATAAAAAAAATAAGGGTGTTTTTTCGTTTTTTAACTAAATAGATTATTCTTATGAAGACTTTTTAATCACAATGTATCAATGGCTAAGTAAAAATAACTTCTACAATATTAATGATTTCTTTAATTGTAAAAATCATTAAGTTATTGCATGCTATAATATTAGCTAAACATGTAAGTGCTTTAAATTTGTAACACCTTATTGTATACTATGTTTATGGCAATAAAATATGATGATGATGATGACAAAATATTTTTTTAACATACGACTAATTGAAAGTTATAGAATTTTTCCCTATATAAACACTATATTGGCTTGGTCCACGCCAAATTTCAAGTCTCTAGGGCAAAGGGAAGTGACCTGTAGGTTTTGATTTCAAAAGGTAAGTCTAAAAGCTCAAAAATGGTCGTAACTTCGCCATAACTAGTAAACGTGTTGATCTAAAATATTGATTGCATTTTTTAACGACGGCTGAAGGTATCATCTTGAAACTGATACCGATATCAGTTTCAAGCTGATACCTTCAGCCGTCGTTAAGTTAAAAAGACTATGACGGATGGACAGACAGACCGACAGACTGACCCACAGACATACAGACAGACAGACGGACTCCGTAGTGAGACTATATTACTTACCTTTGTTGAAAAAATTGCAGAATAGTGTCCGTAGTTTTCGGCGTATCCTTTAACGCTACGGCGACGTGACCCAACATTATTACAATATTGGTACTGATCAAAGATGACTCACTGAAAAAATAATTAATAATCAAATCGAATCAAAGAGATAACATAACGAGCCTAATGGTCGAGTGGTTTAAGTAGCGTACCGACGTTCACGAGGTCGCGGGTTCGATTCCCGCTCGGAACAATAATTTGTGTGATATTTACAATTGTCATACAAATTTTTGTACTATCCCTTCTAAAGTAAAGGGGACCCGTGCCCAACAGTAAGACGTTAATGAGCTGGAGAGCGAGAAGCTTATATGCTTGTGTTAAGGGTGCCAGAATACGGATGTACTACTTTTCTTTTGTAAATACATACTTATAATACATAGAAAACACACAGACGCAGTACAAACATTTGTATGACATTTATAAAGATCACAAAAATGATTTTCCCGAGCGGTAATAGAACCCGCAACTTCGTAAACGGCAGTCCGTTACTTAAACCACTTGACCACGAGGCCTGTTAGCCCGTCAGTTAAATGTTTTTATCTCACCTGTCACTAGTTTCAGCTGTAAACAGCCTATTACTAACAGATCCAACGAGTGCTGGTACACAGAAAGGGTCCACAGTAAGAGCTGCTTCTAAAGCAACGCATAGATTCTCTATGGCAGCGTCTCGAAGCTTCTCGAATGGTGTCGATTTAACTGGTACTCCAGTTTCTGTGAGACCTTGTAACTCTTTACCTTGCACTGGAAATATAAATATTATATATTACTAGCTAAGCCGGCAAACGTTATTTTGCCATACAAATATCAGGGAGGGGGGGTGTTTGAAAAATAGATGTTGTCTGATTCTCAGACCTAACGGACATGTATACAGAATTTCACGAAAATCGGTGGAGCCGTTTCGGTGGAGTATGGTAACTAACATTGTGACACGAGAATTTTATATATTAGATTACTAACTGTTGCCCGCGACTTCGTACGCGTGGAATTAAGAAAATTTTCCCAGTTATTGCAACATTTTTCACTACTGCCTCGCTCCTATTGGTCGCAACGTAATGTTATATACCCTTACAAACCAACCATGAAAAAATTTTTCAAATCAGACTTGTGATGCCTGAGATTAGCGTGTTCAAACAAACAAATTTTCTGTCTTTCTTGCACCAGCCCATCTAGTCCCACTACTTGGCACGGGCCTCCTCCACTTTGGAAGGGATTATGGTCTACTCTGCCGCACTGACCAAGCGTATTGGCACAGGCACCCTGGGAAGGAAAAAGGGTGGTGACACTTGTATTCTTAATCCGTCACCACACAAACAATATCAAACGGTTCAGCTTATTAATATTAAGTATAAGCAACTCACATGTAACTTTCATATGTTCCTTCCCAGTTTTCTCCAATTCCAGCTTATGCAATTTGAATAATATAGGCGATGGTGTCACCAGAAAATCGCGTAAACAATAAATCGATGTGTTCGCTATTGTCGGGAATTTTGTTGCTAATTTTCCGAGTCCCTGAAATTATTACAGTTTAAACAAAAATAGGCTTTCAAATAACTATACTTCTTCAAAGATTAATGATTTTAACATTTTGATTTTTTATATAGAATCTGGCTTTATTGTTTTTCTACTCACTATTTTTGCGCAAATTCGGGAAGGATTTTTGGTTTGTACTATGAATACCTACTTTATGTAGGTAATTTATTTATTTTGCAATTGACTTGCTATTCTTTTTAAGTTTATAATAAATGAATTAAACATTAAAAAAAACCGTATTCTGGTACCCATAACACAAGCATATAAGCTTAGCTAGGGACCAGAGGACGTTGCGTGAAATATCCATGAATATTTTTATTTAAGACATAAGTTAACAGAAAATATTTTATCGTAGCAAATACGAGTAAATCCCACGATAGCCCAGTTGGTAGTACAATAAAATGCTAAGTAAATAATTTATTTAGTATAGGTACTTACTTCAAGACAGACCATTAGTAAAGGCATATGTGCTAATATTAACTTGTGATTATGATTCGAATTAATCTTCTCAGTCAAACGTCCACATAACGAATCGGCACCTGTAAATGTTTTAAATAAGTTTCAAAATCTTGCTAGCACTACTCTCGTATTTATTTACAACTAAAGATATTTATATTTCTATACAAATAAGATGGCAAACAGGTTTACTGCTCGCCTAATGGTAAGCGGTCACCACACATTGTCCTCTGGTCCAAAATTGTGGTACCAGAATACGGATAAACTACATAATATATAGTTTTTTAGAAATATGTACATCACGCAAATGATTATACAGTGCGGGAATCGATCCCGCGACCTCGTGAACGGCAGTTCGTCATATGAACCCAAAATCATACACACCCAACACATTAGAAACTGGCACTCATTGCGTTCACACATATTTATGGTATACGATGCGCACGCGCAATTTATGTAAACATAATTTATTGTTATTGATAGGCTATTCATGCGATTAGTTCCGCACCTAAACCTAACGTTATGGAAGTTAGTTAAACAAGGGATCACACTATCACACCGTTCGATACCTATTAATATTGTTAGAGCGTTTATAAGAGCTGGCACGTGATAGTCTTCATCCACTGCAAAAACCAAGATGATAATACATTACAACATACAGTCGAGTTCCTAAAGTCTTTCAGACTGGTGGTCAAATCCGCTATTCAATGTTCAGTGAAAGTTCAATTGAATGGTATCATTTGTAACAAAAAATTAACAATAGACCACCAAACTTGACAAAATTCGCTACTATGCAATCAACAAATGCAATAACTGATTGCTTAGTGGCGAATTTTATCAAGTTTGGTAGTCTATTGTTAATTTTTTGAGGTTATAATGTGCCATTGAGCTACCATTGTGACACAATTCATTTACCGGACTTGGGGCCCTGGTCGCTTCGCCTTAAAATCGGTATGGCCCATCTATGTATGGGCGTGGTCAGAATTCGTTTGGTTTTACCTATCTAAAGTTCCATTAGAAACTCGACATTAATAAATAAATAGATAAAAGCAATAATTCAATATTGATATATTGCAAGACAGGAAAATTATCAATAAAAATATATATCTACCCACATTATTTAAAATAGATAATTTTTGTTATAAAAAGAATATATTTACCTGTGCATCTATTTTAAATCAGTCTATTATTTTATTTATTACCTATTTATGAAGGAGGTTAAGAATTTATATTCTTTTTATGTTACTTTTTTTATTCATATCTTATAATATATTTAAATTAGGTACCTGTTTCATCACCGATTGCCCAGACGAGTAAATCAACGCAAGCTGAGTTTGCCATCACGTTAACTTTAAATTTGTTAACTGTAGCGAAATTGCTCTCTCTGTCCTCCCTCTCAGATGCATCGTGATGACGGCTTTGCAGTTCAGTTTGGCCACTCAGAAACAGACATTTTACGAATTCCTGTACAATAAAATGAATTTATTTACCTACCTATAAACCTTACAAAAACCAAGCTGTTATACACCAAATGTTATCCTAGAGAAAGCCTTTTGATACCCATTTTTTCGGAATGATTAAAACTAATCAGTTCGGCAAGTTACGGGTTTAAATGATACGTCCAAAACTTTACCATGAATTATCATTCTACAGTAAACGTGGAAACATGACTTTAGTTCAACCAGTGGAAGATATCAATTTGCAAAATTTCACCTAAAAGCATTCATCTATTCCATAAAGATGTCGTAATTTTATTACCTGAACATCCTTAGTAAAAGGTCCAGGAAGATCCTTTTGATGTTGCAGCAATTCTCTTAACAGCGTTACCATAACCAAGTTCAGAGTTTCAGAGAAAGATTTGTAGGGAAATACCTGCCAAGATCAATGAAACACAAAATCAATAAAAGACTATAAATAATGCTTTAGAATATTGGATATAAAATACGTACTTGAATTTGTCCAGAAGCATAAATGTCCTCTGCCTCTTCGTCCAAAAATGCGAGCAAATCTTTGGTCAAAAGTTTCTTAGCCAAAGAAAGAATAGATTGCAAATAAGTGACATAGAACTGTACACTGTTTCTCTTTTCAGGTGACTCCGAAAACCTCATATATGGAAACTGATTGAAACTGGATCCAAATTTGTGAAAAAAATAAGTTGTAGGATCATATGGAACCGAGTTGTAACTATGAAGAGAACCTCTTTTTAAAGTGCCCCCTGTACTATCAACAGTGTCGCTTCCATTTTCAAGCATAGTTTCATTTTTTGGATTCAAATTCCCGGATAAAGACCTTGGAATTATGGGCCTAAATTGATTGAACTTTCTCTTTTTATCTAAGGTAGAGTACTCGAAATTAGGTTCAGGTTCCTTAGTTTTAACTGGACTTGGCGGTTGTGGGAATAACCGGCAAAGAAGAGGTGGATCCATTGTAGAATACCGGCCCATAGATCTGGCTAAGCCTATAAGGACTGGGATAGTACTTTTGCAAAGTTGCAATTTAGATATTGTGTTGCTATAGTCTCTACTTTCATGACATGTCATTATAACTTTAGTTAAATTGGACATAAGCTCGATTTGAGCCGTGATAATTTCTTCTCTAAGATTTGTTTGTTTTGTGGCAACATCAGAGAGAAGTGTGTTAAGACAAAAGCTGAATTTTTCTGCCATTGGTATTCCTGAAAAATAAAGATAGAAAAACTTGTGACTTTCTATTAAACATAAGTCTTTAGTGGATTGTTTGGCGCTGAAATTAATAAATTCTATATTTTTTTACGTGGCTCGTAATTTACACTTACGTGACAAACACTCATTATGAACAACAATGTATTATATATAATATACATTCAACTATCTGTAAAATAGACGTGTAATGACACTGATATTATAAATGCAAACAATTGTATATTTTTAGGATTCCGTAGGTCCAAATAAATGCTTCAAGGGATTTCTGTAGTTATTTTGACTACAATAACTATGAACAGCTCCAACTAGACCAAATGTTATAAGCCCCGCTCCATTAGGGAGCCCACACGCAGAAAATAGTCCAAGGCAATGACAAGGGCCGATAAAGGCAAACACGGGGTCCCTATGTGGAGTTAGCTGCCTGCCCCGATTTAGCTTAATCCGGCACTGGCTCTAGAACAATTTATTCCCCAGCTTTATTGTTATTTTAAATTAATTTAATATTTTACAGGGCGTCTTTTTATAAAATTTGAGTTTATAAGTGTATTTTTTTGTAAACTCGTTAGACGTTTAGCTCTCTAACATTATTATGGAGTAAGTTGTAGAAACATATAGTAGGCGTCACGAGTCCATCCATTAGCCCTTTTCCGTTCACTACTAGACATAGAACTCTCCCAGAGAACGCCACGACGCGGGGTATTGCGCCGCTTGTATTTAGTGGCACCTCGCAACCTTGACGATGGCCATGTAAGAGTTTGTTATTGTAAGTAGAAGAGTTACATGGAATACTAGATTGTGCTTATATCGAGCTAAATTAATGACTTCCTCGCTATAAATATCTATGTTACCGCTTTGTATGTCATACTAAGCTTATTTTAATAAAACAATTATTTACTCATCACAATTTAGATGGGATCGCGTAAACGCGTCTAATTACAAGGTATAGTATATAAAAGCCAGTAAATCACAGGTAACAAACATACTGTTAGTTACAACTAAACTTGTAGTAGAAGATTTTAAAAAACCTGAAAAATGTTGAAACAGTTTTTTGTAATGTTCGTCATTGTGTCTATGTTTGGTTCTGTAAGTATCTATTGATTTTTATTTCTAACTAAAAAAGAAACAGACGTTAATATTTCTGTTGCTGTCTACTCATCCATCCATATATACTCACTAACTTTCGCGCTTATAATATTAGTAGGAAATAGTAGCATCAACTTTCACAGGAGGAAATATTTACTTGTATATTTATTTGCTACAAGATTTCTATTTCACCCGTCCCCCATACGTATAAAAACCGTGAAAAAATTACTTCAATATTTGAAAGAGGGGCTACTTCAGAGGTGGCAAATTTCAAATAATTCTTTTAAGAACTATTTTTGACGAATAATGAGCACCTGTAACATTTTAAAGAAATCCTTCGATTCCTCCAGGATCCCGTCATCACTTCGATGGCATAAATTGCAAATTGTAAGACGCAGAGATTTCTGTTACTTGTACGTATATAAAAATAGTTTATTTTAAATTTCAGAGTATGCAACAAGGCCCACCGCAACCACCACAAGGTAATCGCGATACTACTATATAATAATAATATGTACTTTACTATAGGTTTCCCTTATTCTAGTTGGGCAGACCATGAGCAAGATATGAATACTATCTAAACTCCATAATAAAATCACACCCTTTCTCGCCTCAAAATTCCGCAGGATACAATGCAACGAAGTTGACACCAGACAACAGGAGCGGGAACAGGCGAAATATAAAAGCACTATCCGTCCAGCAAGACGGTTTCCGCATTTGACTTCCTCCTCCCTGTATTGCAATAGGGGATCTATATCTCCAAATGTTGTGAGTGGCTTTCGGAATCAAACCATTCACAGACAACTATTAGAATTATTAGAAACCATCCTCAACATGTCGGTAATCCTGTTTTGCATGTCCTGCATATTTACTATTCATGGACATGGACATTTCACACAACGTCCTCTGGTCCCAAGCTAAGCTTATATGCTTGTGTTATGGGTACCAGAATACGGATATAATACATAAACTACTTTTCTTTTGTAAATACATACTTATAATACATAGTAAACACCCAGACACAGTACAAACATTTGTATGACATTTATGGATATCACACAAATGATTGTCCTGACCGGGAATCGAACTCGAGACCTCGTGATCGGCAGTCCATTACATAAACCACTCCACCACGAAGCCCGTCAGATATTACGTGTAATTTAACATTTCATTGCTTAATTTAGGTGGCGGCGGTGCAAACGGAGGCTTCAGTGCCAACAGTAAGTACCGTATTCATATGAAAACCAAAATACATATCTTATGTCATAGCCTTTGTCATCAAACTCCTCGTAATTGGTTGGTTTGATTATCATGATTTATATTTGGGTATACATATTATTTGATTTGTGGAGTGAACTTTGCCAAGTCAACAAGCAGTTAATATCGACAATGGCTTTGATCTATTAGTCAGGTTCAAATATGAGTGTTTTTGTTTAATACAGTGGGTGGTGGTGCTGGGATGCCAGGTGCAAATGCTGGATATAGTATGGGTGCAAGTGCGGGAACTAGTGGCTCAAGTGGGAAGTAAGTATATCTTCTAGACTGTTTACCATTTGATAATAATCCACAACTCCTTAAGAATATATAATGATGAATACAGCTGAAATTACGGAACTGGACGATAAACGCCAATGTAGCTACTAGATACAATGGCCCATTTATCCTCAGGCCACAAGGATAATGGCTAGCAGCATCTTAAGCGTACAGAGACGGGCTTCTGGCGGGGTACTTTGCTCTATTATCATTAATTTATGGGACGACAAATCTTTTGGCCTGGAGCGCTAATTTCTAAAATACGCCACTGCCTACTTCGATCGATTCTTGCCTTTCGTAGTACAGACTTAGCAGTTAGCGCTGCCGATAATGTTGGTTGGTACATGTAGCAAACCAGAAATATACGGTACGATTTGTAACTCCACGACATTTGTTTTCTTTATATTAAAAATAAATCTATTCCAAAATACGAGAAGTGATAGAAAGAAAAGCGAATAACGCAAAATACTTATGAGATCATACAATTTTTACAGGAAGTGATAAGCAGTTTGCTGTTGGTGCATAATTATTCGACAGAACCAGCACTTTTATCATAATTATTAATAAAATAGCAAAATAAATATGTACTTAGTTTTACTTTATCCAGACCTTCAGAAACCTTAAATACAATTTTTCAAAATTTCGTATTCTTACATTTTTAACACGGTTATATTAGTTTGTAATAATGTAATGTATTAATCTATGTAACGGAATCTTGGAAAGTGATTTTCACCCACTTGCAGTAGTCATATTGATCTGGAATTTTGCACACGTATTAAGTACCGATGACAACGCTATAATAAAAAAAAACCAGGATTTTCAAGCGTGTTTTTTAGGGTTCCGTACCCAAAGGGTAAAAACGGGACCCTATTACTGAGACTTCGCTGTCCGTCCGACCGTCTGTCACCAGGCTGTATCTCAAGAACGGTGATAGCTAGACAGTTGAAATTTTCACAGATGATGTATTTCTATTGCCGCTATAGCAACAAATACTAAAAATAAAATAAATATTTAAGGGGGGCTCCCATACAACAAACATGATTTTTTTACCGTTTCTTGCTCGATACTAATAACGTTACCTTATGTTGCATAGATAATGGTACGGAACCCTTCGTGCCCGAGTCCGACTCGCACTTGACCAATTTTTGTTTTAGAACTAAGTAGATTATTTATTGAAATTCAGTCAAAATTCTTATGTTAATAAGAACACTGATCATATCTCTCTCTCTCCCCTCTCTCCAATACTTTAAGGTCCCACTGTTGGGCACAGACCTCCTCCACTTTTGGAGAGATTACGGTCTACTGTACTGCGCTGACTAAGCGTCCTTACATAGGGTTTGTTTTCGAGTTTTTCATCTCTCACAGACAATATTATCTGTGTAGAATATCCTTTAGCTGACTTTTACAGCACTAGGGAGGAAGTAGAGTGGTGACACTTGTATTCTTAATTTGTCACCACACTGACAACTTATCATATATTCACACAAAAAGTAGTGAAGAAACTTTAGAATAATATAGCTATTTATCAACAAACTTAAATCCAAGGAGTAGATATAAACACGTATAAAACTGGGTCTGGTATAAATAAGATATGGTATTCTCAATTAAAATTTTCAAGTTTCACAAACTACAAATGTCACTGTTACAAGCTAAAAAACAAGTATTTCCAAAGAAAAGAAGACCTGTTTTGTTGGACTATGGGTTAAATAATATAAGGTAGTAACTTTAATACATACATTCCTTGCTTTAATATAAAAAATATTTATTCTAATTTAATATACTACTTACGGTCAGCATTTTTTGTTCTGGATAGTGGTTCTTCAAAATTAGCATTTGTAAGACACTTCAAAACCTTCAAGAAATACGGCAGTAGTTTATCTTGATGTTGCAGACCACTTTGAAGAAAATACAACCCAAGTGCTATAGATGCTTCTTGGCTGCGTGGAGTCACTATTAGAGACGAACTTGCTTGTGGACAGAGCATAAATAGAGTGTTTACCTGTAAAGATTATTGCCTATATGTATAAGTTTTTTTTTTCTTTTCTAATCCGTTTCCTCAATGAGAGACAGAATATTCCTAAACTGAAACACATGCTTTTTAAAAATACCTAATTGATGTGTAGGAAGCCTGTGGCTTATAATTTATTACACAGCAAGTAGGTATTTTTAAAAAGCATTTGTTCCAGTTTAGGATTTTTCTGTCTCTCATTGAGGATGGAAAACTCAAAAACAAACCCAGTAATAACATTCGATGCGATTATTTATGTTTATGTTTTAATTCATCCTTTAGAAGGGCTGCGTGGTGGAGTGGTTTATGTAATGGACTGCCGATCACGAGGTGGCGGGTTCGATTCCCGCTTGGGACAATCATTTGTGTGATATCCATAAATGTCATACAAATGTTTGTACTGTGTCTGGGTGTTTTCTATGTATTATAAGTATGTATTTACAAAAAAAAAGTAGTTTATGTAGTCTATCCGTATCTGGTACCCATAATACAAGCATATAAATATAGCTTACTTTGGGACCAGAGGACGTTGTGTAAAATGTCCTGAATATTTATTATCATCCTTTGATTGTAAAAATGTTTGCAATTTTTTTTATTCCCCTAATGTAGCAAGCAAATATAATATAGCCCTCCTGCTATAAGCGGTCACCATAACCTATAGATGGCTTACATTAGGGTGTAAGTTAGTTATATTGACTGTCCAAATATCATAAGAATCACTATTAGAAACTTATTCTTTGAATATCTTGAGTTACATTGTGTAAATAAAATCTCCATACACATCGCTATTAGGTTTTACAACAATCTTGGAGACCAATATTTAACATTGAATTATTTTATGAGATTAAAAAAGAATGGCACATTATTTCAAGGTAAACTTAGGTAACTAAGGTCATGGGTAAATTATCGTTTGATGTCATTAATGGATAGCTTAGTAGTTTAAGAAATCCTCCGATGAATCATTGGTTCTTTAATTTTTGTTCTGCAGTAGTTAAAAATTATAAACAGTTAGCTTCTTCCAGGGTTGAAAACAATACACAACTATCATATTAGCGTTTTATTTTGTAGTTAACACTAATAATGTTAGTAAAAGAGGCAGTATCAATAAAAATATAGTGTTTTGAAGAATTACAAAATACGTGTCGAAAATCTCACCTTCTCCCATGGCGTAGGGTTTATGTTCGATAAACACCGTGCTAAATGTTGCACAGTCTGCCTGAAGAACTCGTTTTCATCCATTGTTATTTGTTTAAATTACTAGATATTCATTTTAATTTAAGAAAAAACAAACAATTACGACCGATCGAATCATCAGCCGATCGCGAATAATCGCGATTAGATTTTGACAGTTGACAGTAATAATGACAGTATTGACAAATGTCATTTTTCTGTCAATGTCACTGTCAGCCGCTAAAGTTTTAGCTGCGTTCAACAAGATCGTTTATAATAAGTCCAGTTGAACGCATTTTTAACTACAGCCTGTTTACGTCTTTTATCTATGGTCTGTTTAGACTGAAACATCGAATGAATAAAAACCACATAATTCGTTGTATTTTCATTTTTGGATTACTTAATATACAAAAATAAAAAATAGTTACATACAAATTAATTAATTATTTAAGTTCCTGTATTTTTTTCTAAAACTTTAAGCTAAATATTACCAGACATTTAATAAAAGTTACTCCTTATAAGTCCTTTGTGTGGTGACGGATTAAGAATACAAGTGTCACCACCCCATCTCCTCCGAAGGGTGCTGTCTCTATATTAAATGTATTATTTTTGGGTGCTGTAAAAGTCACCTAAGGGATATTGGACAGTATTGGACACAGTTAACATCTTCTGGACTGCTCGGCAAGTGTTGGTGGTAAACACATGTGGCTAAGCTTTTTTGTCAAAATTGAGGGTTTTTTCTGAAAAAAGTGTCCTTGTTTGTGATTGCCTTTATTTGTTTGTGTTGTCCTTATTTGTGATGATTGGTATTTAGTGTTTTTTGCTCCAAAAGTTAAGTGAATTTTCCCACCCCTTATTTTCCTGTGTAACGTACGCCGCGTAGGTGATGCGAGACGACCATGGAGGTTGATGATAGACTTCCTGGCCGCCCCCCAGATCCCAATATTGACGAAAGATCAACAGTTACGGATCCTATATACACCCCTGTATTAACAGCATCTCTATCTGAGCGGGCTTCGTGGTGGAGTGGTTTATGTAATGGACTGCCGATCATGAGGTCTCGGGTTCGATTCCCGGTCAGGACAATCATTTGTGTGATATCCATAAATGTCATACAAATGTTTGTCCTGCGTCTGGGTGTTTACTATGTATTATAACTATGTATTTACAAAAAGAAAAGTAGTTTACGTATTATATCCGTATTCTGGTACCCATAACACAAGCATATAAGCTTAGCTTGGGACCAGAGGACGTTGTGTGAAATGTCCATGAATATTTATTTATTATTTATTTATTATTTATCTAGCTTTGAGTCTGTCGAAACAGCCATACGCCGAAAGCGTACTTTAGATTCGGATAACACTAATGTTAACGATGAATGTACCCCAATTTCGAAACAACAACGCCAACTTCCACCCCCGCGTTACAGTCGTACAAGATATTCGGCTAGAGATGTAGCTCCATTTGTCGTACACGTGTCTCGGATAGAATCGGAACGGAATACATCCAGTACCTCAAATACTTCACTTCATCCCATTAAATTTGGTTTGTTTTTATTAAAAATTAATGTTAACACAATTTTACAAGGTGGTATTAAGAAAATCCGCAATAGGATATCAGTTGAGTTTAAGACCCCAGAAGAAGCCAATGGATTTTTAAATAACAATGAGATTATCTCAAATGGGTATTCTACTGAAATTCCTTCCTTTAATATCACCCGGATGGGTGTTGTAAGAGGCATTCCCAATGAGTGGTCGGATGCTGAAGTTATAGAGAACGTGAAGACACCGCCGGAATGTGGTGGAGTTTTGAGAGTCCGTCGCATTAACCACAAGGTTATTAATGACGGAGTCTCAGAATGGAAACCTACTTCCTCCGTGGTCCTCACGTTTGACGGACAGACTCTGCCAAAACGGATATTTTGCTGCTTTAATTCCCTCCCCGTTAGTGTCTATTATTTCCCCATTGTGCAGAGTTTTAATTGTTGCAAATATGGTCACACTCGCTCCCAATGCCGGTCTAAGCCGCGCTGTTTCCAATGTGGTGATGAACATCAAGGTGATGGATGTACAGTTGAAGAGGCTTCATGTTTTTATTGTACTGGTTCCCATAAAGCAACCAGCAAACAATGTCCAGAGTACATTCGCCAAAAAAATATTAAGGCAATGATGGCTGAGAAAAACGTTTCATATGCTGAAGCATCCAAAATGTTCCCAAGTGTAACAAGAAGCTATGCAGATGTGTCTGCTACGGCCCCTTCTACGTCCCGCTTACCCGCACCTCGCCAATCTACATCTAGACCTAATATGTCTCCCCCTACCTCTTCCTATTCCTACAAGAAGACAGTTTTTTCTAAAACCAAATCCCATGCTCCACTTTCCCCAGGTTATAACCAATTTAGGGGTTTGTGTTTTGTTATACCACTTTAGAGGTTTTTTCCTTTGTTACCACTTTGGGGTAATTTTGAGGATACCTCTTTAGATTTTATACTTGAAGATGTTAGTGTAGGCGTAGGACCTTAGTATAGATGTCCTATACTAATAAATGAAAGATGTTGCGTGTTCCCTTGAACAGTTTTTATTAACGACTAACTTATCTCAATGCTTACATTCTACAAGAAAGTCAAGGCCGATGCGCCTGTCAAACCCACAATAAATCTTAACTGATTTCTATACAGAAACAATAAATTCTTAACTAATTTTTAAACAGTCTGAGAACAATGAATTCTTAATGTTAAAGTAAAAAAACAGAATGGTCAAATTGATTCTTACGCAGTTATAAATTACAGTAACAATAGTTCAAAAGAATTATTATGTTTGCAGTTCTTACAATAGGGTTTGTAACTTATTTACAATGTACAATTTATAATGTGATCCCTACAACCAACAATCCCACAGTGATTTAGTTAACAATTACTCTTTCTCCCCTTCTTCTAATGGCTGCGCTCTAATTAATAATTTATCCCCCGTTGAAAATAATCCCCCAAATGAAATCCAATCTCTTCTTTCTCCATTGTCTTCTCTTCTCATTAAAATCAATATACCGGACCACGTTGCCAAAAATATTATAGACCTTATTATTAAGACGATACCAAAATAGCTTCGTGCATTTTTCTACGTACGAAGTTTTCATTGTTTCTTTAGATTGAATGGCTAGAGTTCTAATTTTTAAGTATATGTTTTTTCAATATATGATCTAGGATCGCATAAACTCAGAAACACGATTGAAAAAAGTTTTCTCGATAGAAAATCTTAGCGAAACAACCTCTCAATTTTTTTATTTTTTTCATTTGTCGGTCTATTATCGCGTATTAACTAATGAAATAACTTTAAAAACATAAGTAACTATTATATATAGAAACACGTAAATCAAAATTAAAATATATTTAGTAGATTTTGAGTAAATAGGAAAAGTATCCCTAATTCTTCATTTTCTGTGCCTACTGGCTGTGTTAATATGTACGTGTCGGCGATGATATACGATAATATTGATGTAGGCCCTTAACAACCATAATGGATATCAAAGTCCTACAGTGGAATGCCAGGAGCGTACTTCCTAAAAAACATGATATTCTCTACTTAATAAACTCTTACAACCCAGCAATTTTTGCTATAGCTGAGACGTGGTTATTACCACATCTCAATTTTAGAATTCCCGATTATAGCATATACCGTGATAACCGAGTAGACGGTTATGGCGGTGCTGCTATACTCGTCAAAAATATTTTTCCCTCATCTCCTCTAGCTCTCCCCCTCCCCATGGAGATGAAATAAATGCTACAGGTGTAAATATCCTTGGTATTAATTTTATTTCCATATATATCCCATCCCCAGACTATATATGTATCCAATATATAAAAAAATTATGTACTTTATTTTCCCCGATCATTCTTTTAGGTGATTTTAATTGCCACCACCCTCTGTGGGGGTCTGACCGTAGTAACACGCCGGGTTCAGAGCTTGTAGACTTAATTGATGAAATGAGACTATGCATTCTTAACGATGGATCCCCTACCAGACTACCTATTCCCAATCATAATAAAAGCTGCGTGGACTTAACCCTCTGTTCGTCTTCCTTATCCGCCTCATTAGACTGGAATCGCCTGAATTCCACCTATGGTAGCGACCACTATCCAATTTGCTCCACCCTCATCAATAGGTCACTTCCCATTATAAATAAGCCCCCTCTTTTGAAACAAACAATTTGAATTCTTCTCTGGCCCAATTTGCTAACGCTATTTCGATGGCAGCTGACACAACTTTCCCATTAATAAACGCCGCTGCAGGTCGCAGGTCTTCTCCCCCTTGATGGGATGATGAATGCACCAGCATGATTAAAGCCCGTAAAGAAGCTGAGAGACGATACTCCATAAATATGACCGTAGAAAACCTACAAGAGTACAGAAAAGTTATGGCCAGGTCCAGGCGTTTATTTAAGAAGAAAAAGCGTGATGGATGGAAAAAGTTCTGCTCCTCTCTTTCCCCTCAAACTCCAGCCAGCCTAGTCTGGCAAAATCTAAAAAAATATAAACGTGGCTGCTCCACCCTAAATTCCCCATGTATCGCTAAGGAAATTGCCCTTCAATTCATTAATAAATTAGCTCCCCCCTTCGTTCCCTTAATAGATGAATGTTCCTCCCCCCCCCCCCTTCGAGAGCCCTAATTTAATAGATCCCCTAAATGAACCTTTTTCTACTGCAGAGTTAGACGTGGTTTTAAGCAATGTACAAGATTACATCCCCGGCTTAGACGGATTCCCCTATTCCTTTTACAAGCAATACGGTCCAGAAACTCGTCAAGTTTTACTTAAATTATTAAATCTATGCTTCACCTATGAATATATCCCTGAAGATTGGAAGTCCCAATTAGTCATCCCGATTCAGAAACCAGGAAAATCCCCCGACAACCCTAACCACTACCGTCCTATCGCTCTATCACCAGTTATCGCTAAGATATTTGAGCACTTAATAAAAAATAGGCTGGAATGGTTCGTAGAAAGCAAGGGTCTGATAGATAACTCCCAGTTTGGTTTTCGTAAGGGACTTAGCACTATGGACGGCATTGGGACACTAATAACGGATGTGAGGATCGCTTTTAGCAAGAATCAGTCTACGGTTGCAACCTTTTTAGACATTACTTCGGCATACGACAGCGTACTTCTTTTCACACTCAGAAGTAAATTACGAGAGCTGAGTGTTCCGGCAAAGATAATAAATTGTATATGCAATCTTTTAGCTGGTCGTACAGTTAATATACACATCCCAGGAGACCAATCTTTAGAGTCACGTACAGTCTGGAGAGGACTTCCCCAAGGGTCTGTATTGAGTCCGTTACTCTACAACCTATATACTTCAGACCTTCCTAAATCACTCAACACTAACTGCAATGTTATACAATATGCAGATAACCTATGTCTTTGTGTTTCGAACCCATCCGTTGAAGTAGCTTCAGAATCACTACAAATATCACTCGACTCCCTAAACAACTGGCTCCTTCATCATGGTCTATATCTGTCTCCTTCCAAAAGCTCAGTCATGATCTTCTCTCGGAAACGAAATACCCCCAATATTCACCTAGAGATTGCCCAGTCTCCCATAAAGGTCGAAGACACTGTAAAATTCCTAGATGTTATACTGGATCCTAAGCTCTCGTGTACCCCCCATTTCAATTACATCATTGAAAAATGTGAAAGAAATATAAACATGCTGCGAGCACTTGCAGGTGTTTGGTGGGGAGCCCACCCTTTCACCCTAAAACTAGTTTACAATGCCACTATTAGAAGCTTACTTGATTATGGCTCATTTTTGCTAGAACCGTGCAACAAGGCGCCTTTAGGTAAACTTAACACCATTCAATGTAAGGCCCTCCGCATTGTACTGGGATGTATGAAATCCACCCCATCAAACACCCTCCAAGTTGAAAGTGGTGACCCCCCTCTCTCTCTCTACGCAGACAATTTCTCTCTGACAGATTCCTATATAAGACATTTTCTCATCAAAACCACAAATTACTTCCAAAACTATCCCAGCAAGACCAACCGTGCAGAGTAGAAAAATACTGGTTACATAAAGACCCCCCCTTAATTTTAAACTCTTTTAGAAAAATTCGAATGGTTGAGGAGTCTAATCCCATTAGGCAGTTTACTAAATTTCCTCTATACAACTCTCCTTATGAAATCTCTAATTTTGTTCCTAACTATATCCCTTCAATTGGTGTGTATAAATATACTAATCATGCTAATATTCACTTCTTAGACTTTGTAAATTCCAAGTGGCCTCACCACCATAATTTTTTTACAGATGCTTCCAAATTAGATTCAGCCACTAATACAGGCATAGCTGTTTTCTATGAAACTCTAAATTTTTTCTTCAATTCCAGTGCCCCCCACAGTCATCAGTATTCACTGGTGAATGCATTGGCATCTTGGAAGCATGCTTATTCATTTTGTCCCATAGTTCTATTACAAAAGCTATAATTTTATCTGATTCCAGAAGTGCCCTTGAGGCCATTGTTAAAAGCCCCTTCAAGGATAGACTTCGAAGCCCTATAATCCAAGATATTAGAAACTGTTTGTTCTCATGCTACAAAAAAGAAATCGAGGTAATATTAGTCTGGATTCCGGGTCACACAGGTATTACGGGTAATGAGGCTGCTGATGCGATGGCAAAGGATGCTACATCTAGCAACATAGCGGACCGTAAACACTACAACTTACAGACCTATGACTTGCTTCACCGCGCCAAGTCTGATCTCAACAACGCGTGGCAAATCCAATGGAATGACTCTAGTAAGATTAAGGGTGCTGGGTGCTACATTTGCTTCAATTCAACAAAATATTCCTATAAAACCGTGGTTTTGGAAATTTTAAAAGGCTGACAAATCGACAATATCAGTAATATGTAGGATCCGCGTTGGTCATTGCTGTTCCCCAGTGTTCCTGCATAAACTTAGGATACGAGACAATTCACTCTGTGAATGCGGTCTTGACGATGGTTCCGTTGATCATATTTTTCTCGGGTGCAACTAATATGACTCCTCCCCTCTTGAAAATGTTATTCATAAATTAAAAATCCCTCGTCCAGAGAATGTCCGTCACCTACTTTCCTTCTTTCCAAATCCCCAAATTATATGTGCTTTTATTAAATTTATTGAAACTAACAACATAAAACTGTAATTTATTTATTTTAAATGTATCTTTTATATATATATACTAGCTGACCCGGCAAACGTTGTTTCGCCATACTAAAAAAAAAAATTTTGAAAAATAGATGTTGGCCGATTCTCAGACCTACTGAATGTGCATGTAAAATTTCATAAAAATCGATCAAGCCGTTTCGGAGGAGTACGGTAACTAACACTGTGACACGTGAATTTTATATTTAAGATATATTTTTACTAACAATTTATATTTGTGTTTATTTCAGGCCCTATAACCTGACATTTTAAACATATTTCCTCTGTAATCAGACCCATAGTAAACATCGAGAAACCCATGAGTAGCCACTACACGACGCTGGCAGTAATTGCTGATAAACCATCAGCAGATTGCCATAAAACAAAATTGAATTGAATTGAACATCTTCTGTGAGAGACGGAAACCTCTAAAACAAACCATGTGCCAACACGCCTGGTCAGCGCATGACAGTAGACCATAATCCCTCCAAAGTGGAGGAGGCCCGTGCCCAACCCAATAGTGGGACGTAAATGGGCTGGAGAGAAGTAAAAGTTATGGCTAAAATAAACTAAAGGGAATAATTAAAACAAACGCCATTAATAATAATGCACATACATTTAATATTACAAGCACATGTTAACGCTTAAAGAAATTATTTGTAACATTTGAAAATATTCTTGTCACAACCAATTTTTTCGCAAAGATCAAAAGTAATCATATGTTATGCTAAAAAAAAAAATACATAAAAACAAAGTTGAAACCACATATCTAAATCTAAATAAGGTTTCGAGCCACGACATCTGTTAGAGGGTTATGCTTATGACTTAAACTACTCATAACATTAAAATAAATGCCGATTACAACTTTTTTTTATCTATACCTTCATGATTACAACCGACTTCCAAAAAGGGATGTTTCTCAATTCGTCTGTGTGTCTGTGTTACTCGATGTTTTCGAAAATACCAGGACTACCCTGCTTCCTAGTAAGTCCATTAATTGGGAACAGGGACCAGGGTAAGTTGAAGTTCATCGATTGATAAAAGCTCAGTTGAAAAAATTTCAGTCATTCGGAGGTCGATTTTTTACTTATTACTAAACACTTATAACCTTGTTAACATTAATATTGCAAAGAAAATACAGATGTGAAGCCAACACTGACATCGACTAAAACTATGTGCTTACAAATCTACCGACAGATAGAGGTAATAAAAAATTGATCACGTTAAAACTATACGTAAGTAATAAAATTAATAGGCGGTTTTACTTATCACATTTTCGAACAATCCGGAAATCCAGTCAATCTTCTATCTATATCGTAATTTCTTGTAATAAATAAATAAGAAAATAAAAAGTAACTAAATGTCACAAACATAATGAAATTTTTTGACGTGACAACGTCTTTTAATTCGATAGAGCCGGCTGCACGCACGAAAAAAACATGACTCATGCGGCGTTACCTCGCTCTGAGGCGTTCCATGTAAGGCTTGAAGTGGAAGCGTCTCGCTATCACATGTCTCGCTTGCACGTTCTTTGTCGCGACAAGCAACGAGCGACAAAGAAACGTTGTCACGTTCAACTATCGTCAGTATGGAGGGTAGAGCTAAGGAGAGTCATCTGCTCATGAAAAAGTGTCCGTCGAAATGCATTAAATTAGGGTGGC
The DNA here is from genome assembly GCA_916999025.1 of Orgyia antiqua. NCBI lineage: Eukaryota > Metazoa > Arthropoda > Insecta > Lepidoptera > Erebidae > Orgyia > Orgyia antiqua. The sequence continues at coordinate 22,037,404 of OU779869.1, forward strand.
GCCACATTAGCATCAAGGTAACTCTTAAAAGAAGCGCCAAATGGCGCGCTTTTAAAAATCCGCATAAAGTGGGAAACAATATATGATTATTTTTTACGTATCATTTAACGATTTAACGCTTATTTGTGAATATCAAATAATAAATTAATATATTAATAAGAAGAAATAACTATCTTATACAAAATAAATATCTTTGAAGATATTAAATATTACAAAAAACGTTTCAGCCAGAGCTTAATACAAACGTAAGAAAAATGACGTAATACTGAAACTTTTCACATTAAAAGTAAACTTTTTATTACGCTCGCGTAGAGATTTGTTTCGTTTACGTAAAAAGAAATAATTATGCTAGAGTACAAAAGTTCATCAGGAGCAAAACGAAAATATAAAAATTTTCTCCTGTAAGCAATCAATTTCTGCATCTAAAAAATTTTTAGAATAAAACATAGTTACCTTTAATCAATGAACGTATTAAAACAATATATTATACTCCATGATCTGTATCACGAAGTATAGATACATCACGAAGTATAGATACAAGGAGTCCGAACGGTATAGGCTTTTCCATAATATTTCGTGTACACAATAATAAACCCAGATCATAGTTCTATTTTCTGCCACTGGCTGCGCAAGTATTCAGGACGTACCGATGCTATTATAGAATATCAGAATATCTCTTGACCTTCTCTGTATTGTTGGGTTTAAAGCACTCGAAAAATTTCCTAAAACTTATATTTAACTCCACGTTTCTCAGAATATTTTTTTCCACAGGTGTCAATAGTTCAAACGAGTACTTCTTGAAAAATGGCGCGCTCTACCGGCAAAAAATCTGTCCCTTAAATTGAGACCATTCGTTCAACATTACGTTCGGACTCCTTGTATCTATACTTCGTGAGATACATACTTCGTGATCTGTATCTTTAATCAATTCTGTGATCTATTCTGTGAAATTCATTGATCTGTGCCAAGAGTGCCAAAATTGTTTGTGATGAGATTATTTTCTAAAAATATTATTGTTCCTCACAAAATATAACAATAAATATTACTAAAATAATCTAAATTCAGACCGCAGTACCAGGTAAATATTTTTTTTACCGTATTCGTTGGTGCTTGTCTACATTCCACATTATGTTAAGTGGTAATGTAGCCTTACGACAACTATGTTTTAAGCACTGATCTCTTTTATGTTTCTACATTATAATTATCTGAAAATAAAGACGTTGGCAGTCTTTAGCTGCTTGCCATATAAAAACGACTCAAAACGTTTGATTCGGATATTTAGCATGTACACAAAAATGTGTGATCATTATGTCTAATTCTATAAAAGTGTTTCAATTTCATGTTCTACAGTTCTACACGATCTTTCTGCAATTTTTTAGTTACTTTGTATTAATCAAATTGTGGTGGAAACAGTGATCACCGCAAGCGGGACTTGAACCCACTACCTCGGAATACCGTTCCATAGCTCTGCCAACTGATCTTATTGCGGTCGTGCTAACAGTAACTAAATTGGACCACCACAATCGTCACTTGATTGAGTTTACATCGTATTTTAACGTACAACGCCATCTATCGAGAATGTTTTGCAACAATCTCTACCAGCCATCTAGTATTCTTTACAGAATACAATTGGGCTGAAAATAATGACGCGACTTTTATTACTAAAGTAATTTATTAATTTTCTAATTGTCTTGCTGTGCTTTTACTTAATAAATCAAATTGTGGTGGAGATTGTTGCATAACATTCTCGATTCAAAAGCAAAGCAAGTCAATTGCAAAATTAATAAATTACTTTACTTTGTATAATTTACAAAGTTTATTTCATTCATTTAGGTTCTGTTAAAAAATTAATTACCACTGCCAAACATTTGTTTGCAAATCATTATGTCAGTGCTTGGTGTTAAACCTATTTTATCTTTTTATCTGGTTCATTTATTCATTTATAAATGTGTTTTTTATTTTTTATTTAAAGAGCTTGGTCGCTTTGTGACTATATCGCAATATCGTGTTCAACAGTAATCAAACCTTGATCTTATGCATTAAAGCTTGATACACTACTGATACTACCAGAGGGTCTAAGGGTCGAAAGTTTAAATTAATGAGTATTGTGTAATATGACAAAATGTTATTCTTAATTCAATATCTCGTAATAATTGCTACTTTATACATTTTTTTAAATTGCTAATGCAACTATTGATATAAAATTGTAATTATGTATTTTAGCTACATTGTTATAGTGCTTGTCTTTATTTATCCAATGAGACCATAGCTCCTGACTTCGTTACCTGACCTCAAAAATGAAAAATCTGTTTACGTTATATATATATTTTTTTGTATGTTTTACATTATGTGTTTAGGTAATAAATCAACACCTCGCGGTGAAGAGGAATCTATTACATTTAGACCGTCACCAAATTTTAAACACATGAAGAAATACTTGAAGTCCAAATTTGAGGAGATGAATGCTGGTGGAGCAGCTGAAACACAAAATGAACAAGTAAAACTCCAAACTAACATACAGAATGAAATTGTTAAAACAAGTCCTAATAAACAACAAATGGCTGGGCAAAGTGTTGCTAAACAGCAACCTGTTGTACAAACAAGTCCTGCAAAACAACAAACACCTATACAGTCGAGTCCTCCCAAACAAAAGACTCTGGTGCAAGCAAGTCCAGTTAAACAACAAACTGTAACCACAGCAGCTCAGCAGGCACAAATTCAACCACCTTTGCCTCCAAATCCACCTCCAGAATGCCCTATTGATATCAAACAAGAAATAATGGATGAAGAATATGAATATGTGGAAACAAAGAACTCTACAGGCTTGGAACAAATCATTACCGAATACAAAACTGATCCACATGAACAGACTCCTGAACAAGAACAACCTCCAGATATAGACGGGCAGAAACTATCAAAGCCTGAACCGAAAATGTGTCGGGATTTCGTACGTGGTACTTGTAATAAAGGAGCATTTTGTATTTTTAAACACGAGATAATTTTGTCTCAGTTGCCTGGAGTTTATACTTTCTGCAAGAATTTTCAGAACCGACCATGTCCTTATGCAAGATGCAAGTTTGTTCATGCAACTGTATTTGAGAAGGAACATTTCTTCAGAACTGGATATTTACCTCCACACACTACTGCACATTTGAAGCAGCAGGCAGCACCACCACCGCCGCCACCTCCTCCGCCTCCTCCGCCACCACCAGAAGGTATAATATAATACATTCATGTGATGATTTAAAACTACCGTATTTTATTTTGAGTGTGCTCTAAGATATAACATTTTCAACAAATGAAATTTTTGAGATCAGCATGGAATAATTGATTATAGTTTTAAATGTATATTTTAAATTCGATTTGGCTGAAATAAACAATAACAATTTGTAGGGGCATTGTTTTTGTTAAATTATTATGTATACTTCATGTTAAGGCTCTTTGTGACTGTCATACAAATGATTATAAAATATTTTCAGAACCACCTGTACAGGAAATACCTGCATATTACACCACAATGGATATGAATACTGGGTAAGTTTCTTTTTTTTTTGGGTCTCCATGTCATCCTTATAACCTTAGTCAGTCTCAAGTATGAGTTATCATAAAATATCATGTTTATTACTTAAAAGGCACTACAAACGAAATATTACGAAATTTTAATATAGCAAGAAAGAGACTAAATGTATGTATCTAGAAAATATGTGTATAGAAAAAAGATGAGGTGTAAAAGAGACATATTAACTAGCTGACCCGGCAAACGTAGTTTTGCCATACAAATGTCAGGAGTGGACCACCCTTAACATTTAGGGGGATGAAAAATAGATGTCCCATTCTCAGACCTAACGGATATGTACACAAAATTTCACGAAAATCGGTCGAGCCATTTCGGAGGAGTATAATTATATTAACGGACATTTCACACAACGTCCTCTGGTCCCAAGCTAAGCTTATATGCTTGTGTTATGGGTACCAGAATACGGATAGAATACATATACTACTTATTTTTTTGTAAATACATACTTATAATATATAGAAACACCCAGACGCAGTACAAACATTTGTATGACAATTAGAAAAATCACACAAATGATTGTCCCGAGCGGGAATCGAACCCGCGACCTCTTGATCGGCAGTCCGATACCAGAACCACTACACCACGAGGCCCGTCGAAATTACAAACACCGTGACAGGAGAACTTTATATATTAGATTAGCTGACCTGGCAAACATTGTTTTGCCATACAAATGTCAGGGTGGGGTGGGATTTTGAAAAATAGATAGTAGCCGATTCTCAGATCTACTGAATACGAATATAAAATTTGGTAAAAATCGGTGAAGCCGTTTCGGAGGAGTACGGTAACTAACATTGTGGCATGGAAATGTTATATATTAGAAGATATACCAAGACGCGTCTATACTTTTGACATCACCGACAGATATATCTGTCTCTTCATCACCTCGTCTTTTTTCTATATCCTCTCAACTGGCATGCCTCCAAAATATGGACACGTCAAGTACGCGAACATCTGGTATGCAACCAAAATATGGACGATCCTACCGTCGCCGACCGTCAATTGTTACATATCGAATAAGTACTACGATATTATACTTTTCTTACTCGCATCTATTGCAATGTGTACGGGAAAGAAGAGGCCAGCAGGCAAGCCGATAATGGGTCTAACATTAATAAAAATATTTTAAACTATGGTCAGTGTCAGTTTACCTGCGCGGCGCGACAGTTCGTGTGTAGTAGTGCTACATATTTATATTGTTTTTAAAGGTTTTAATGTGAAATCGTCGTGATTCTTTATATATATTCTGTGCCTGTGTTAATAGTGTACCAAAAAATACCTTTTGTTTGTGTTTCTGTGTGTGTTACAATTCCGAAAACCAGAAGTGCGAACATTGGCAAGCGTCCCAATCGTGGTCGATTGCCATTGTTCGTTGCGCCATGTAAATACGGGTCATTTTTGCATGGCATTCAGATTTGTTTGACAAATTCTAGAATTCTAGAATTCTAGATGCTATTTTCTAATTATTCTTATATGGTAAGTACATAAAAGCTTTTTTAATTGTGTAGAAAATATTATATACTATTTATATAAAAAAATTCTAATAAGAATTACGGCATACATTTCTCATTAAAAATTATCGTAGCAAAGTCGGTGATTCGAGTCCCAAACTTACAATGGGTCGCTTTATTTGAATCGTATTTGAAAATAAACAAAGATAAACATCTGTTGTTTATAATATAAACAGTAGATAAACTAAACTGTGGCTCAACACATGTTAGGTACTCGAAACCCTAGCCGTACGATAACAAAGCCACTTGAAACTACCGTGTTTTTTTTTTTAAGTGCCCGCCATTGTGAGAGATTGTACCGTTAGTTTTTATAGCCGTGGTGTAAAAAAAATGTTTGTGAACGTGTTAAGTGGTTATTACATTTCGTAATTATAACATTTAGCTATAAGAAAAAATAAGCACTGTAATATGAAACTATTTCAATTTCAAAATATACCATAATTTATACAAGTTATCGCAATTTTTTATTACCCTACTAATTACCGGAAGTTTTAAAAACATTTATGTATTAAGCTTTAGAATTGTTAAATACTAATTCGTAAAGAATTTTATACTCAAGCCAAATATATATACATCTTAATAGGTGTTTATACAAAATCATTGTGAAATCTTCGAAACAATGCATCTATTGTTATTTAGCGGGGGGCCGGGCGGGGGGTGCGCCAGATGTTCCGTTATAGATCAAATGTCAAGTGCCAGTTGAGAGGATATACATGTGTCTCTTTCTCGCTATATTAATATGCCGTTTGTGACGCCCTTTAAAGGAGACTTAATTATTTTCTGTCATACTGGAAATTAATAATACATCCTTAATCCAAAATACATAATATTATTTTATAGTACCAAAAGGTAGAACGGGACCCCATTACTAAGATATTGCTGTCCAGCTGTCACCAGGCTGTATACCATAACAAAAACGGTATTTTTGTGTATCTTGATAATGTGCATATCATTATTAGGGCATTGTATGATGTGATAGACTACTTCATGCGTTAGTCCAGTGCATACTTGGCCAGTTTTTCATATTATTCACTTACAGAAACTAAATTATTTTCTCTCTCTCTCCAGCCCATTAAGGTCCCACTGTTGGGCACGGGCCTCAACTTCAGGAGGATTTGTGGTCTATCAAACCGCGCTGACCATGCATGTTGTTGGCATAGGGTTTAATTTAGATTTTCCGTCTCTCACAGTAGATGTTAACTGCTTTTGCTCAGCAGGCTCCTACAACTAGGGGAATAAATGCGGTGATATTTGTGTCCTTGATCCGTCACCAGTGTCCAGACCAAGTTATTAAATGTAATTTATTGTTTCCAGTGTAAACATGACAGATTTGTCGGCAATGAGTGGAATGACAGCTATGGCTAATCAGCCATATAATCACATGACTGATCAGTCACAAATGCAGAACATAACCGATATCTATGCGGCTGGTCCTTCCACATCATCTGGCATGTCCACTGTAACGTCACCATTAAAAAGAAACTGGAATGAAATGATTACTTCAGATTTGTGTAAGTAGTTTTTGCCCTTATTCTTCGCAAATTATATGTAAGAGAAAAACTCATGCGATTTTTAATTATTATTAAATAGGTATATTTCTCTTCGTTTTTTATTTTGCATTTGATTTGCTATGCTTATTTTTAAAACTTATTGTAGGTAAGAGTGCAGAACACACTTTGACAGACACTTTTTCTGTTAAGACTATATTAGTTGTACTGAACAATATGTAGGGATTTCATCTTTTATTTTGTCATTAACTTGTTATGCTGTATTTTTTTTTTATTTACACTTGTTAGCTTCAAACTTCTTCAAAGAATATCTGCATTTCTCTTGTAGTTAAACCTATTCTAAGAGGTACTTGTACTTTTGGTAATATGTTTTATCCACTATAGTAGTAATAGTTGTTTATTTAAATATACGATTATGAATTCCTTCACTTGCCAATAATTTTTGTTAAAAATTTTACTGTTTCTTATCTCATACGACGCGTGAAAGACGCATTAATGCACTTTAGTTGGTCCTTCGAGCCGGATTTTGTAAGTCCCGCCATCTGTGTTTCAAATAATAATGTGCATGATCTCGTGTCATATTAGTTAACAAAAAAAATTTTATAGTACATATTTTTCTTTTTCGAAATTTCGCATTAGAGAATTTCACTTTAATTATAGCTTTAACAGAGAGCAGTTATTATAAAAGTGACTTTTATAATATGACTTTTATCATGGAGAAAAAATGCATTATAAATATTTTTATTTGATCTCCTTAACTTTCTATTGAACTTTGACAAATTCAGGTTATTGCCATGCACATTCTCGTCTGAAACGCATTGTTATTGTAATTATCATTAGAGTTAGCTCATGTCCGCGGTTTCAAGCGCGTTCGTAGTTACTGCCCCTCTGCTTTTAGCGTGATTATATATTATAGCCTATGTGTTATTCTGATCTATAAGCTATATATCCGCAAAGTTTCATTAAAATCTTTTCAGTAGTTTTTTCGTGAAAAAGCAACAAACTTTTACATAATGTTATACTACTACCATTACTTTATTTTCTCTAATGACAGATCGATTTTATTTGTTTTTTTATTATTTGACCTATCCCTATCGGTTTCTTCGATTTTGGTATGACCTTGTACGTTTGTAAGCGTCATATTTTAATAATATGATGCATACATATTGCAAATAATTTCCTTACTTTAAAAACTAAAAAACACGCTTGAAAATCCTAAATATATTTTTAAATAATTGCATGGTCATCGGTCCTTGATATGTGTGCAAAATTTGAGATCAATCAGACTACTGCAGTTGGTGAAAATCGCGTTCAAAGATTTCGTTACATAGATTAATACATACCGAACATATAAAAGCGTGTTAAGAAGACGCTCATTCAATGAAAACAGGAGCTGTCATCGAGAATATAAAGAAATGGTAATAGTATAGTCACAGATGTACCAGATGTCGCGTCTATGGCTACATCACTCAATCGGCTCGTAGTCACATATCTATGTGTGGCTATGATACAGGCTATACGTCATATGAAACGTCATTATTCTATGAAGTACGATTTAGCCAGGCTAAAGTCACTTGTCCTCAATTTTAAACGTCAACCCACCATCTGGTATATTTGTGAGTATAGTGGTATTTATGTTGCTAGCGAGAAGAAAACACCGGAGGTATAAATGAACAATGAGCTTATTGTTGTTTTGCAAGCTGCCGCGGGCCACATCGACCTAAGGATATGCTATTAAGCCTGCTTGCCCAGATAATGAAGTAAACAATATATTTATGTCTACTGTGTAATACTGGTGCTAATAATGATGACAGAAAACTATTATGTTGTATTTCTTAAAGTGTAAAATAAAATGAGTTCTCGTCTCGGCTGTGAAAAATGTTTATTCTATTATTTAATTTACTTTATAGGAAGAGATTTACCAGGTATTGCTTATGGCGGTATGGAAGCGAATGTTGGGTGTGGCAGAAGAAGCACAAAAGTAGAATAAATGCTGTAGAGATGCGCTCTTTGAGAAGTATGTGTGGTGTGACTTTGAAAGATAGATTAAGAAATGTATATAGTGATAGTATGGATGTAGTGACTAAGGTGGAGAAAAGTATGCTTAGGTGGTTTGGTCATGTGGAAAGGATGGATGAGAGACGCTTAACGAAAGGCATATACACGGCGGAGGTAAGTGAAAATGCTGGGAGAGGACGCCCGAGAAAAATATACTCCGATGTCATCGCCGGCATACTCCAAAAGGGGCAAGTGCGTAGCACTTACAACCGTCGGGCATGTATGACCAGATGTATGAGTGTCGATGAAGCCAAGGAAGTATGTTTGGATCGTAGCAGATGGCGCTCTATAGTCTCTGCTTACCCCCATGGGAAAAAGGCGTGATGTTATGATGATGATGATGATGATGTTTATGGCTACTTCAGTCGCTCGGTTTGAAATCGGTAAATGTCTGTGTGAAATACGTTCTATGTGTCTATGATACACGCCATAGTTTATTTTGAACCATAGACTAATGAAACAGGTCTCCCCTTCCCAATGAAATACCTACTTGTTTTTTTGTTTGTATAAGATATGTTTGTAGTTTGCGAAAACTAGTTACTATAGAATAACTATATTTTATTAGACCACTAGCTGTTGCCCGCGACTTCGTACGCGTGAAATTAAGAAATCAAACCTGAACAAACAGAAGTTAACTACTCCGCTCGATAGATGGCGTTCTACAGTTTTTAAATTGCGCTATGGTTTTGTTCCACATATTAACACTTAAACTCGTCAATATTTTTACAGTGTCATCAACTCGTTTTCACATTTATAAATTAGTAGGGATGAAGTACTATTTCGCCGGGCTTAAGTTACCTGTCTACAAGATTGATCGCGAATCTACTGTCTGGTAAATCTGTATTTACAGAATATCTCTATACCATAGTACATTTTTTTTATTCTTTTTTAAATTGTTTGTGATTTTTTGAAATTAAATATTTTGATTTACGACATAATAGCTTTTTGCCGTCGCTGCGTCGAGTTCACTTACAAAATATACCGACTTCAAATAAAGAAATTCTCAACTGCGTGGTTAGTACCCTCTTAATTGACTATTAAACAAATAATTCGCTTAGTTTAACTTATAAACTAGCTTCAGAATCCTTGAAATTATCGCATTGCCCTCAGTCCTTAATATGTGAGCATTTCAGATCAATCCGACTATTATAAATGGGTGAAAATCATTTTTAAAGGTTTCGTTGCATAAATATAATTGATAGATATATAGTTAGATACGAACCTAATATGCGTGTTAAAATCCCATCTCTGATGTAGACTAACTTATAGGATTAATTTTTTTTTTGTAATAAAGTAGTGAATTGATTTCTTATCTACATATATATTTTTCCGTGAAATTTGATTTGAAGTCGGTATTTCTTGTGAAACTGTTGTGTATTTTTATATATGTATTTTTATGTATGTTAAGTATACAGGGTGTCCCAGAACGTAACGTAGCTGGGAAGGGGGGTGATAGGGGGGGTCACAAGGGTCACCAGAAAAATAAAATAAAAATTCCCCTCTGGCTATTTAAAAAATAAATGGCATTTTTTTTAAAACTAAAAATTTTACACCTTGTGGGGCTATTTTGCTAACTGTACCTACAAATATAGCTGTTTAAAAAAAAAAAAGATGTTATGTAATCCTCAATAACCCTTCATCAAATTGAATTAAAATAATTGGTCAAGTGCGAGTCGGACTCGCGCACGAAGGGTTCCGTACCATTATCTATGCAACATAAGGCAACGTTATTATATAGTATCGAGCAAGAAACGGTAAAAAAATCATGTTTGTTGTATGGGAGCCCCCCTTAAATATTTATTTTATTTTATTTTTAGTATTTGTTGTTATAGCAGCAATAGAAATACATCATCTGTGAAAATTTCAACTGTCTAGCTATCACCGTTCTTGAGATACTGAGTACGGAACCCTAAAAATCATGTTTGTTGTATGGGAGCCCCCCTTAAATATTTATTTTATTTTATTTTTAGTATTTGTTGTTATAGCGGCAATAGAAATACATCATCTGTGAAAATTTCAACTGTCTAGCTATCACCGTTCTTGAGATACTGGGTACGGAACCCTAAAAATCATGTTTGTTGTATGGGAGCCCCCCTTAAATATTTATTTTATTTTATTTTTAGTATTTGTTGTTATAGCGGCAATAGAAATACATCATCTGTGAAAATTTCAACTCTCTAGCTATCACCGTTCTTGAGATACAGCCTGGTGACAGACGGACGGACGGACGGACGGACGGACGGACGGACGGACGGACGGACGGACGGACGGACGGACGGACGGACGGACGGACGGACGGACAGCGAAGTCTCAGTAATAGGGTCCCGTTTTTACCCTTTGGGTACGGAACCCTAAAAATAATACATATCCAACCAAGATTTTAAAGAAAATTAAGTTCTTTTCCAGTCAAGGACTTAGTAATTACAATTTCACTCAACTTTCTCCAAGTGTACTGAAAATAAAATGTACTATGCAGCTCCGGCGTGTAACTTAAAAAGATAGGTAATTTTATTGCAATTCCAAAATGGTATAACACTTATTTGAAAAAATCATACTTAGACATTTAAAAATAATTTTCGGGAGCAATACCCCTGCAAAACAAAACATATCAATAAAACAATAGTCTCAAATTCCTAAGAAAATACATTTTTAAATGTCTCTTCTGTTCCTCTAATGTTACTGCCCGTTAATACTCAAGATTGGAGTACTGTACATACCTCAAACACTCAAGTACAGTCTAGGCCAGATAAAGCTTTACCATATTTTATGACAAGGAATTTAAATGAAACTCGGAAATAAAACATAATTCTAATTATTTATTCAAATAAAGTGCTCCAAATGTGCACCACCAACATAAATAGTCTCAAATTCCTAAGCAAATATTCCTGTTCCTTGTACAGGCAGGTAGGCAGGTACCCCTCTCGTACCGTTAGCCATGCGCGAGAACAATGAAACAAAACAAGTTCAGGGAGTGAAAGAGACAGGTAGATACGTTAAAGGAAGAGAAAAAGTAGGGGTGCTGTCTCTGGTTAGCCAAATAGTCGGGCAGTACATTAAGCTCTCTCGTTTACTGCACATCTTTGTATTCGTTTGTGTTCATTTAGTACTAACAACTTTGCTTCGCTTTCTGGACTTGATTATTTCTTTGTGATTTTGGACATTGTTTGTGATTTCTTCCAACGACTTGGCTTTCTCAAGGACTAAAGTGTGTGATACAGTGCCACCATGCCACCCACGTACACTCCACATGAATATGCGAACATGCATCTCATTTACGGCGAATGTAGATGTAATGCCGGTGCTGCAGCAAGACTGTACCGAGAAAGATATCCGAACGCCCCACGTCACCCGGATAGCCGTGTTTTTGTCAATGTCCACCGACTATTGTCTGAGGGTCGACTTCCACATCAAATGGTTAATGAACGCAGATCTCGGTTCGATGTCCAAGATGTAGTGCTTCAAACCGTCGCAGACAACCCGAGTACTTCAGTTCGGACAATTGAAGCAAATACAGGTGTATCAAAAAGTACTGCTCATCGCATATTACAATCAGAAAAGTTCCACCCGTACCACGTGCAACGCGTACAGAGTCTGATACCACGCGATTTTCCTGCGAGACTTGCATTTTGTAGTAGGATGCTGCGCATGCATAGGGAGGACCCTCAATTTTTTAATAAAATATTGTGGTCCGACGAGTCTACTTTTAAAAAGGACGGCTACATGAACCTACACAATTTACACGAGTGGCACGTAGAAAATCCCCACCTTATTAGAGAAGATCGATCCCAATATCGTTTTAAAGTGAACATGTGGACCGGAATACTGAACGGTAAAATAATCGGACCCTTTGAGTTACCTGAGGCACTGACTGGCGAGGCGTACTTGCACTTTTTACAAAACGAATTACCCAATTTATTGGAAGATGTGCCGCTGGAAACATTAAGGAATATGTGGTTCCAGCATGATGGGTGCCCAGCACATTATGCACGCCCAGTAAGAGATTTCCTAAATAACGAATATCCTGGTAGGTGGATGGGAAGGGCCGGTGTTATAGCGTGGCCAGCTCGTTCACCGGATTTAAACCCGTTGGACTTCTTTTACTGGGGTGCTATAAAAGAAAAAGTTTATGGGAAACCCATCAGGGACTTGGGTGACTTGAAGGCGAGGATCACAGAGGCCGCGGAATCAATCAATAATAGAAGATTTGCTCGGCACATTTCCCGCTCATTTTTAAAACGATGAAGGGCGTGCATTTATGTTGGTGGTGCACATTTCGAGCACTTAATTTGAATAAATAATTACAATTTTGTTTTATTTTCGAGTTTCATTTAAATTCCCTGTCATAAAATATGGTAAAGCTTTATCTGGCCTAGACTGTACTTGAGTGTTTGAGGTATGTACAGTACTCCAATCTTGAGAATTAACGGGCAGTAACATTAGAGGAACAGAAGAGACATTTAAAAATGTATTTTCTTAGGAATTTGAGACTATTGTTTTATTGATATGTTTTGTTTTGCAGGGGTATTGTTCCCGAAAATTATTTTTAAATGTGTAAGTATGATTTTTTCAAATAAGTGTTATACCATTTTGGAATTGCAATAAAATTACCTATCTTTTTAAGTTACACGCCGGAGCTGCATAGTACATTTTTTTTTCAGTACACTTGGAGAAAGTTGAGTGAAATTGTAATTACTAAGTCCTTGACTGGAAAAGAACTTAATTTTCTTTAAAATCTTGGTTGGATATGTATTATTTTTTTAATTCAATTTGATGAAGGGTTATTGAGGATTACATAACATCTTTTTTTTTTTTTAAACAGCTATATTTGTAGGTACAGTTAGCAAAATAGCCCCACAAGGTGTAAAATTTTTAGTTTTTAAAAAAATGCCATTTATTTTTTAAATAGCCAGAGGGGAATTTTTATTTTATTTTTCTGGTGACCCTTGTGACCCCCCCTATCACCCCCCTTCCCAGCTACGTTACGTTCTGGGACACCCTGTATAGTAGTGTGTTGTCATACACAGGGTTTAGTTGAGAGTTACCATCTCTCACAAAAGGAAATAATTATCTCCTCTCTCCAGCCATTGACGTCCGACTGCCGGGCACAAGCCTCCTCCACTTTGCGAGGGACTATGGTCTACTGTGCCGCGATGACCAGGCGTGTTGGCCCAGGGTTTAGTTTCGAGGATTAGGAAGGAAATAATATTAAATCAAAAATCATAAGTTCTTGTACTAAAGTTGAAGCATGTGTTGGATTCACGGAATAGAAATCAAGAATCAATTGATTTCTTTTCCGTGGTTGGATTCATTTAGGGCTGCCATTACCTAAATTGCTGATGCCGGGTAAACACGGTAAAAATAAATAAATAAATATAAAATAAATATTCATGGACATTTCACACAACGTCCTCTGGTCCCAAGCTAAGCTTATATGCTTGTGTTATGGGTACCAGAATACGGATAGAATACATATACTGCTTTTTTTTTTGTAAATACATACATATAATACATAGGAACACCCAGACGCAGTACAAAGATTTGTATGACAATTAGAAAAATCACACAAATGATTGTCCCGAGCGGGAATCGAACCCGCGACCTCTTGATCGGCAGTCCGTTACCAGAACCACTACACCACGAGGCCCGTCAAATCCCAGTCATTTAGGCGTCATTTTCCAGGACATCTTAGAAATCCATCCATTGCTGGACATAGGCTTCCCCCATAGAACGCCACAACGCGCCGTCCTGCGCTAACTGCATCCAGTGGTCCCCGGCGCATTTGATGATATCGTCAGTCGACCTTGTTGGAGGCTGCCCCATGCTGCGTCGTCCGACGTCGCCACTCGAGGACATTCAATCTCAGAAAGATGTCTCCTAAATACAAAATTGTCTGGGAGGCAATTAAAAGCAAAAGTCCTCTAAGCTAGGACAAATCCGATTAAACCCGGATGAATGGCAGCCCTAACCGCAGACGGAAAAATAGCTTGCGATATTTGTTTATTAATATAAATGAACGCTTTATATTCTTGCTTGCCTTGCGAACTTTGTATAAATTTGAAAGCTTAGTAACAAAACAAAAATCTATTCTATGCATATAATAAATCTGTAGAAAATTTTTTTTTGTACATTCAATATATTTAAAAAAAATGTCAGGTGGTTAAAGGACAACCAACAGAAACCATTTCCAGCATTTTTGTCAGTTTGTCTGATTGTCTGTTCACGCATCACGTAAAATGTACAACATTTATAAGTATAAATATTATACGTAAAAATTGTACACAACTCAAGGTATTACTTAGTCTTTTTTTCATCGCATTTGGTCCACTCAATCAAGAGATATTTACATAATATGAAATTTCTCAATTTGGTGACTTTGGCAACGCCATCTACCAGCTAGAAAAATAAACACAAAATTGATTGGGTCGATCGAAAGAAAATCGATCTACGCGGACGGAGTCGTGGGCACAGCTAGTTAAATAATAAAAATGTAATTACCTTAAACTATTGAACTTAGCGAAGTTTTTTTTTTCCGGAATTGTGATCACTCTCCTCTCCACCCTAGTAACGTCCCACCGCTGGGCATGGGCCGCCTTCACTTTAGAGGACTATGGTCTCCTGTGCCACGCTGACCAGCGGTGTTGGCTCTGGGTTTTGTTTCGAGTCTTCACTCAGTCTCTCACAGTAGACGATAACTGCTTATATTGTTCCTTAGCTGGATTTTACAGCACCCTGAGAAAGAAATTGTGATCACTGTTCTGTAAATATTGTATGCTATTTTATAACCCAACTGAATGAGGTACAAGAGCAATGCTCTTACTCATTGTGTATGGACACGCGTCCATGCACAGTAAATTAGGGTATAGTGTTAGTGTGTGTTACCTCGGCACTCCACCTACTTGGCAATTTAGAAAATCTTCCCCGTTTTTGCATGATTTTCACTAATGCTTCGCTCCTATTGGTCGCATCTTTTGTTTGTCGCAGTGTTATATCGTCATCCTCGATAAATGGACTATCCGAAACACAAAGTTTTCCAAACAAACAAACAAATTCTTCAGCCTTTTAATATTAGTATAGTATATATCGGAGAAACAACACTAGACATTACCTGTAATTACAGCTAGAGCAGTCACCTATCTAAAGACCTTGTAATACTGGACAAACTAACTACGTTAACTACAACATTCTATTAACTACGATGAGATTGATCCGTGGCTTACGACACGTGTAACTGGTTTGGAAGGATCCTTTTATGAATATTACGGGTCACCATTCAAACTCATTAGATAAAGGAATTACTCACCATTGACACCATTTGAGGACGCACTTCACAATCTTGGAACCTAAGTTAAAACTAAAAATCCTTAAGTAAACTATTTTAATCAAGTCTCCTACGACATGTATCTACAAGTTTAATAATCAGACAACAAATATTTTGTTAACGACAGTTTTTAAATACGATAATTGTTTTGTTATAAGCATTCAAGTTATTAAGAAATGTTTAAAGTTATAAGATCACAGTTCATAGATTAATAATTATAATTTGTTTTGTAATGAATAATGTTAATATTTCAGGTGCCTTTAGTCAGCTAGCCGCTGAACTACCAATATTCAAGAAGTGCAAAGATTGTGATACTAATGAATTCAGGTAAATATTACATTACTAAGGTAATTTATAAATTTTGCAATTGACTTGCTTTGGTTTTAATTCATAAATTAATTTATAGGGGAAAAAGTGCTCACCGCAAGCGGAACTTAAACCTACTAAAACCCTTATATGACCTCGGAATACCGTTCTGTCGCTCTGTTATCTGAGCTATTGCAGCCGTGCTAACAGTAACCAATCTATAATTTAATTGATTAAATATCACATTTTTAGGGTTCCCTACCAAAAGGTAAAATGGGACCCTTCTACTGAAACTTCGCTGTTCGTCTGTCCATTTGTCACCAGGCTATGTCACTGAAACAGTGAAAGTGAAAATTTCAGTTTATGTTTATCAGTTGATGGTATAACAACAAATGTTTACTGATCATTTCTCCTACCATTATTGGGGGCGATATGAGAAATTTATTTGTTCGTTCCCGTACTCTTCCGAAACGGCTTGACCGATTCTTATAAATTTTGTTATGCATATTCAGTAAGTCAGAGAATCGGCTACTATCTATTTTTCTAACCCCTAAGTGATAATGGTTGTCCACCTTAAGATTCTTATGGCAAAACAACGTTTGCCGGGTCAGTATTTATATAAAATTACTAGCTGACCCGGCAAACGTTGTTTTGCCATACTAAAAAAAAAAAGTTTTGAAAAATAGATGTTGTCCTATTCTCAGACCTACTGAATATGCATGTAAAATTTCATAAAAATCGGTCAAGCCGTTTCGGAGGAGTACGGTAACTAACACTGTGACACGTGAATTTTATATATTAGATTACATTCTATTGTTGCGCGCGTTGCATTTGTGGTTTATATGTATTCTTTTGGTTCCTTAAATTCCACGCGTACGAAATCGCGGGCAACAGCTAGTGCAACATATGCAGAGGCGGGCTTAATGTCTAAGGCATTTTCTGCCAGTCAACCCTTGACTATGACATCCGAACTAAAAGAGGCATGTTTATTGACGAGCCTCGTGGTTGAGTGGTTTATGTAACGGACTGCCGAACAAGAGGTCGCGGGTTCGATTCCCGCTCGGGACAATGTGTGATTTTTCTAATTGTTATACAAATGTTTGTACTGCGTCTGGGTGTTTCTATGTATTATAAGTATGTAATTACAAAAGAAAATTAGTTTATGTATTATATCCGTATTCTGGTACCCATAACACAAGCATATAAGCTTAGCTTGGGACCAGAGGACGTTGTGTGTCCATGAATATTTATTTATTTATTAATAGTATTGATAATTTTTTTTTTCAGATATCAATATCACAGAAATAAGGTAGAGAATATGTTAACAGCTGCTGAAGAAATGAACACAAAAATGGCCATACTGAAAGCTAAAACGGAACGTCTATGGACTGTGCTTATGACTTTGTTTAAACCGGTAAGTACTATCCCACTCCAGCTCGTTAACGTCCCACTGTTGGGCACAGGCCTCCTCCACGTCGGCAGGGTATTTGGTCAACTATGCCATGCTGACTAGGCGTGAGGGTTAATTTCAAGATTTCTCTCTAAAAAGGATGGTATCTGCTTTTATTATCCCTCAGCTGGCTCTTAAAGCCCCTTGGGGAGGAAAGGGGTGGTAAGACTTGTATTTTCAATATTTTTGTCCATCCTTGATTCTTGCTATCAATGTCAGACTAAACTCAACTTTTGTCTTTACCTGCATATCAAAAAGCTACTGATAACAGTATCAATACTATAATATTATAAAGCTGAAGAGTTTGTTTGTTTGTTTGAACGCGCTAATCTCAGGAACCACTGGGCCTATTTCAAAAATTCTTTCAGTGTTGGATAGGGCATTTATCGAGGAAGGCTTTAGGCTATATAACATCACGCTACGACCAGTAGAAGCGAAGCAGTAGTGAAAAATGTTGCAAAAACGGGGAAAATTTTCTAATTTCCACGCGGACGGAGTCGCGGGCAACAGCTAGTTCTCTATAAAACATTATACAGGAGATAATTTTATTCACAAACGAGGATAACAATCTATCCGTAATCTTAGATTGGTTATTAAACACGTCACAAAGCGTTTACGTGTTGTCGCGTCAGGGAAGTTTTTGCACTTTTATCACTCGAGGATCACTCATGGACATTTTACACAAAGTCTCTGGTCCCAAGTTAAGCTTATACGCTTGTGTTGTGATAGAACTAATAATAGATAGAATACATAAACTACTTTTCTTTTGTAAATACATACTTATAATACATAGAAACACCCACACGCAGTACAAATATTTGTATGACAATAATTATAAATATTACACAAATGATTGTCCCGAGCGGGAATCGAACCCGAGACCTCGTGAACGGCGGTCCATTATATGGACCACGAGGCCCCTCAAATAAGTGGTATAGTACGCGTCACGTAAAAAGAACGCTGGAAGAAAGTGGTGAGGGCGTGTTTGCGCATGGGTACACTCTCGCACGATAGTTATGTGCCTATTATTTTATTTTTGAACTAGGCTTTCGCTGGCGAGTCGTGGCTTGGTACCTACATATTTGTTATTCTTAATAGGTATTACATAGAAAACCGATAAATCGCCCGTGCGCAGCTTGACCGCCAGCGTTCTTTTTACATGACGCGACCTGTATCAATTCTAGATATATACATATTACTAAAATACTTTAAATTTCAGCAGTCTAATGCTGGTATATTTGGTGGGATGGCCAATACGTTTAATGACAACGAAAGGGTAAGCTAGTAAATTCTTTCTTTCATTCTTTATTTTTGCTCAATGTTTAATAATATAAATTTCTCCTGTCACCGTGTTTGTAATTATACTTCTCCGAAATGGCTCGACCGATTTTCGTGAAATTCTGTGTACATATCCGTTAGGTCTGAGAATCGGACAACATCTATTTTTCATCCCCCTAAATGTTAAGGGTGGTCCACCCCTAACAATTATATGGCAAAACAACGTTTGCCGGGTCAGCTATTGTATTTATATAACCTACTAGCTGAAGCCCGCGACTTAGTACGCGTGAAATTTAGAAATCGAACCTTAACAAACAGAAGTTCACTATACCACTCGATAGATGGCGATGCAAGTACGTTTTTAAATCGCACTATGGTTTGGTTACACACATTAACACTTGTCCGTATTTATGCAAAATGGAACCAGACGACTATTAGTCATTTTTGATTTTTTTGTCGAATTCGTATTAAAATGTCATTAAATTTCTTATGAAAAAAAGAACCACATGATTTTCCCCATACAAACTAGGATTACAAGAGGCAGAAAGGAACCAAGAGCAATAATGGATACTACATATAAAGCAAAAGCGAACCACAACTCTCTGGATCTTGATTGTTCAAACAAATAAACGATATTACTCCCAGGTCATTTTATACAAAAAAGAATCACATTTACTTGATTGATACCATTTAAACATTCAACATTTTTAATGTCTACAATTATTTCTGATACGTAAAACGGAACCAAAGTATTTGGTATCTTTATGTGTGACATAAATTTACCATTTCATAGTGAATATTTTTTTTTGCAACATAGAACCACATGCATTAGGTTCTTTCATGTGTAAAAAATATTGTAAAATGGTGATAATATTTAACATGGCAATTATTAATTAATTCAATATAACTCAATATACAACCATTCCGTTTTTAACCGACTTCAAAAAAGGAGGAAGTTCGTCTGTATATTTTTTTATGTTTGTTACCTTATAACTTTTAACAGGGTGAAGCGATTTTAATGATTCTTTTTTTATTTGAAAGCTAGTGGTTCCCATTTGGTCCCATTGGCACCAAGTCAGGATCTCATAGTATCCTGAGAAATCGGGGATAACCCTCAAATTTCAAAGGCACATGAAGTCGGTTAAAGTTATGTTAAAAAATACTTATCTATTAGACAAAATGAACACCTGACATATTGGGCGACACTTATTAAAGTAATTTGCATGAGTGACAGTACGGTCAGTTTTTAGGGTATCGTACAAAAAAGAAGCCCTTATAGTCTCACTACAGTGTCCGTCTTTCTGTCCACCCGTAAATTTTTTTTACTCGGCAACTTGAAACTCTTATCAAATGTAGATCTATGTACATTTACGCATTTAGAAGGTATAACCGACTTAGGACTATTTTAAGAATTTTTGACTCACGCTTGGGAATCAAAACTAGAGAGTCTGTGAAGAAGTTTTTACAATAGTCTTATTAATGATGATGCTATTGAAGACGACATGACGTCGGACTAGACACGGAGGATTTTGATATTCACTTTGATAATAATGTTAAATGAACACTTTTTTATCCCATTTTATATTTTTAACGGATTTTTCAAAAGAGGAGGTACTTCTGTTTTTTTTTATGTTTGCTACACATAACTTTTAATTAGGCGAAGAAATTTTAATGATTCTTTTTCTTTCCGTGTGGTCCTCAAAATCAAGGAAAACCCTCAAATTTCAAAGGCACACAGTGGCACACATATTGTTATTACATATTATGTATCTAAATAATCAAACAGTTATAATATTAAAGCTTTCTTACAATACTCTAAACAGTTAGTTTTATATTTAGCAATAAGTATTCGAGTTGTGGTTCTCTTTTGTTTAATGTGAAATCACATAATTAGTAAACGTCAAAAGGAACCACATGCACGTTTTGTTACATATCTATATAAATATTATTTTAATCAAATTGTTATTCACATACTTAAATAAGAAATTTATCCATAAATTAAAATAAAAACTAAGTGTAAATTATTTACTTCATTTAACAGAGCTTTTGCAATTTTTGCAAAAGCTTTGATTTCTCAGAAAAGAGTTTTTGCGGGTGGTTCCATTTTGCATAAATACGGACACTTAAGCTCGTCAAAATTATTATTGTGTCATCATCCGGATTTCGCATTTATAAAATTAGTAAGGATAAGGATGTGAAAACGCGAATACCGTGCACGTGTACGTACTGAGGTAGTGTAAAAGTTATACTTTGTGCCTTTGTGGCACAAGGTATAACTTTTAATTATACAACTCTATACTAATAATATAAAGCTGAAAAGATAGTTTGTTTGAGTCTCTCTCTCCAGCCCATTTACGTCCCACTGTTGCGCACAGGCCTCCTCCACATTGGGAAGCATTATGGTATTTATTTATTTATTTATACTTTATATGTCATCATAACATCACGCCTTTTTCCCATGGGGGTAGACAGAGACTATAGAGCGCCATCTGCTATGATCCAAACATACTACTAAACTACAAAAAAAAATTTTTATTTTTTTTAAATTAAATTTTTACAATATTTTAATTATTCATAATAACTTATCGGAGGTTTAAAAGTTCGCTAAAATCGGTTCGCGAAAATTGTCAAAACTTGTTATTCATAATAGTCTTTTTACCCTAAAACGTTTATTATCTCACCGATAAAATCTCCGTTTAAACCTCCGATAAGTCATTATGAATAAGGCGTAAATGTATTATACATACTTATAAAATATATTTTCAGGCTTTAATGGAACAGATGTGTTTATTATCATCCGCCACAAATAGGATGTCAATGATGAGTGAAGAGAATAACAGGAAGGTAATATTTAGTTGAGATAATCATTTATTTATAATACTTTAAATAATTGAGTGAGAGAGTCTCCGTGTGGTGACGGATTAAGAATACAAGTGTCACCACCCCATCTCCTCCCAAGGGTGCTGTAAAAGTCAGCTAAGGGATATTGCACTCAGTTAACATCCTCTGTGAGAGACGGAAATCTCGAAAATAAACCCTGTGCCAACACGCCTGGTCAGCGCAGCACAGTAGACCATAATTCCCAAAGTGGAGAAGGCCAGCAGTGGGACATTAATGGGCTGGAGAGAGAGATATAATTGAGTATTTCAAAAAGAAAAGTTCAACCCACTACATGTGCCTTGGAAATATGAGGGTTTTCCTCTATTTCTCAGGGGACATCGGATCCTGATCTGGTCTCAATGGGACCACACGGGAACCACCAGCTTTCGAAAAAAAAAGAATAATTAAAATCACTTCCCCCAGTTGAAAGTTATGGTAACAAACATAAAAAAACATAGAGGCGAATTGAGAACCTCCTCTTTTTTTTGAAGTCGGTTAAAAGCTCCTGGTTCGACATCTGACGTTTGACAGATTCGAGGTCAGCGCAAGATTATTGTACCGTCACGCCTTTTTTCCACAGAGATAGGCAGATATGACCAAATGCATGAGTGTGGATGAACCCAAGGATACTTCCTTTGGTTCATCCACACTCATACATCGATTGGATCGTAGCAGATGGCGCTCTATAATCTCTGCCTACCCATGGGAAAAAGGCGTGATGTTATGATGATGATGAAGATAGGCAGATACTATAGATATAGCGTCGTCTACTGAGAGCAGTGCAACCGCCACAAATATTGTCTTCTTCTGACAACACGAAAGTTAACTTGAACTAGTCGCTCGTCGCTTTAAACCAATAGCTACCATCTTTACTTATTATGAAACAAAGTTGTTATTTTTGTATGTATGTCCATATGTGAGCTTATATCTTAAGAAGTACGCAAGGGATTTGATGCGGTTTTTTTTTTAATAAATAGACTGGTTCAAGAGGATGGTTTCTTTTTGGATAATTTGTTTAGGTTTGATAAGTATATCTAAACTTCACGCCTACGAAGTTGCGGGCAACAGCTAGTTATATTAATATAGCCGACGAATGGTCTTATTCATAATGACTTATCGGAGGTTTAAACGGAGATTTTATATTTTATCGGAGAGATAATAAACGTTTTAGCGTGAAAAGACTATTAGGAATAACAAGTTTTAACAATTTTCGCGAACCGATTTTAGCGAACTTTGAAACCTCCGATAAGTCATTATGAATAAGACCATATATCTTTACTTATTATAGAACAAAGTCGTTATTTTTGTATGTATGTCTCTATGTGAGCTTATGGTCTTATTCACAATGACTTATCGGAGGTTTAAACGGAGATTTTATCGGAGAAATAATAAACGTTTTAGCGTAAAAAGACTATTATGAATAACAAGTTTTAACAATTTTCGCGAACCGATTTTAGCGAACTTTTAAACCTCCGATAAGTCATTATGAATAAGACCATATATTTTCAAAAATACGCAACGGATTTATAAAGTGAGAGACAGAGAGAGTATTACAAAGTTTTGTTTTCTTTTTCAGAATATGCTGAGCAGTAATTTGAACTTTCAAAATATTATAACCAAAATGTTTATGAACTCTGCGGATCACGTCACTTCCCATGATATATGTAGTAGGCCTTTTTAGACCCTATTTAGGCCAATTTCAAAGCAGCGTAATTTTGACAGCGAAGTTACGTTAGTAGGGTCTCTTTTCACCTTTTTGTAAGGTACACTAATAAATACTAATAATATTAGTAGTAGGGCAGGTACCCTCATAATCTAATATATAAAATTTACGTGTCACAGTGTTAGTTACCGTACTCCTCCGAAACGGCTTGACCTATTTTTATGAAATTTTACATGCATATTCAGTAGGTCTGAGAATCAGCCAACATCTATTTTTCAATTTTTTTTTTTAGTATGGCAAAACAACGTTTGCCGGGTCAGCTGGTAATTTTATATAAATATAATTTCCTTAGTTCAAAAACTAAAAAACACACTTGAAAATCCTTAATATATTTTTAAATAATTGCATTGTCATCGGTCCTTTATATGTGTGTAAAATTTTCAGATCAATCCGATTACTGCAAGTTGGTGAAAATCACTTTCAAAGATTCCGTTACATAGATTAATACATTGATAGATACATACCGAACTTATAAAAGCGTGTTAAAAATAGAAACGAAAGTGAAAGTGGCGTATATTAAAAATAAATTAAAAAAATAATTACTTGAATATTAAATGATTACTTTTGAGTAGTAGTTAGTTCTAAGTACCTTAGTAGTCTTAGTTTATACTAAAACTAACTGTTATCAGTAAATTCCCACGCATGGTATTTAAAAAAAAATTTGCCGTTTTTACAACTTCAATGTTGATAGCTCTCGTCCTATTAGTCGCAGCGTGATGTTATATAGCCTATAGCATTCCTCGATAAATGTACTATTCAACTGTAAAATATTTTTTTTTAATCGAACCAAACAAACAATCGCTTGAGCTATATATTAGTATAGATAAAGCTAAAGAGTTTGTTTGTTTGTTCTGTGGCCAATAGGAGCGAAGTATCGGTGACAAATATGTAAAAAATAAGGCACATTTTCTAAATTCCACGCGTAAGAAGTCGCGGGCAACTGCTAGTTTGGTTATATAGGTAAAGAGCCGGGCTAACATCGATCATCATTTAGTGATAATTATACAGGGTTGATATGACACATAGGCATTAAATCAAACTACTTATGCTATAGGTGTATGGTATTAATTCGATACAGTTTAAAAATATATAGCACCAAAAAAGAGATTTTTTTTTCAAACAAACTGTAAGCTTTTAACTCCAACCAGCCTGTGTAAATAATCTAAGGTACAATAGCAACTTTCTATCTCCTTCAAGCGCATCTTTTTTAAATAAACTAAATTATAATGGAAAACATCAAAAAATGATAACCATAAGCGGGACTTGAACCCGCGACCTCGGAATGCCGTTCCGTCGCTCTCCCATCTGAGCTATTATGGTCCACGCAAATGTTTACCAAATTTTCCACTACAATCATCTCAATGCGAGTTTTAACATCGTGCGATGCTTTTTCGTACAACGCCATCTATTGAGCGGCTTGCACCAACTCCATCAATCGATCAGTTAGCGTTCTTTACAGAACACAATTGGACCGAAGTAATGGCTGTACATGTATTTCTACATTAATATATTAATATTTCAATAATTATAAAAGCATAGCGAGTCAATCGCAAAATATTAATATATTAACGCATCTTTTTTGTTATTTTGGTCACTTTCGTAATAAAAGTACAAGTGATTTGAATAGTGAAGAATGGCAGCTTGCATCTTAAAATGTACCGTAATTTATCGTTATAAGAATGTAAGGTAGATGACCTTTGCCTATAAACTTATCAGCTGTAACGAAAGATACATCGTGTTCTTATAGTACTAAAACTTTTAACCTAACTTGCGTCCAAAATAATGCTTGTATTTATTTGATTTTTGGTACAGAGCTTAAAAATGTTACCTAGTATATCCAGTTTAAAAAAAGCCCGTATGTCGTATCCACCTTGTATAAGCAATCAATATTTATAAACTCGCTAACTGAACGAACTGGTCTATAGAAATAAGTACCTATTTAATTTAACAGCCTGGTATCATGTAGTATACACATAGAATTCGATAAGATTTCATGACTAAATTATAGTGGAAGAAACTGCACGGTATTCCGAAGTCGTGGGTTCAAGTTCTTCTCATGGTGATCATTTTTTTCACTATAATTTAATTAAGTAAAAGAATAGCAAGTAAACTACAGAAAAAAAAAAATTATGCCGATAATGTTTCGTAAATTATACTGGCTAATGCCCGCGGTTTCATTATTCACATTCTTCTTCACTTTTCGTTGGCGTATAAGCCTATGTGGTACTTTAATCTATGAGCTTAACAACTGTAAAGTTTCATAATACGTTCAGTCTTGCTAACGCCTATGCGCGTTTATTTGATCTTCACCAAATGCGGCCCGACGCGTATATGCGTCCATACAAAAAAAATCTTTAGACGAGTGCGGTGCGCCGCACGTGCACGTTTATAGCCTGTATTTTGGGTGTCTATCGTTTCGAAGACGTAAAATATGGAATTGTAAAGGAGACTACACACTAGTCAGGATTCTGCTACGAATCTTACAGGAGGGGGGGCCGGCGGCAGCGGCGAAAACAATTACAAAAACACAAAAGTACATTGAGTTTCACTAAAGAAATTCCAATGTTGAGTCTAAACAATCAGCGTTATAAAGATTAATGTTAACCCGGCTCTTAAACATAATTTAATATAAGATCATTATATTTTTATGGTCTTATTCATAATGACTTATCGGAGGTTTAAAAGTTCGCTATAATCGGTTCGCGTAAATTGTCAAAACTTGTTATTCATAATAGTCTTTTTACGCTAAAACGTTTATTATCTCTCCTATAAAATCTCCGTTTAAACCTCTGATAAGTCATTATGAATAAGACCGATAATTCTTACTCATTTTTAAAATATTCCTAAATGTGTAGTGACTTAAATTATAGTGAATTTCATTAAAATAAAATTATTATTAAATAAATAAACTTTTTTTTTTTAGTATTAGTATCTGCCTGCCCCCATGGGAAAAAGGCGTGATGTTATGATGATGATGATGATGATAAATAAACTTCTTGTATTATTTTCTCCTTTGTTTGCTTATGTTTACATATATAAGAGAAAAAATATGGTCGGTCTATCTATAGGTACCTACTTCTATACTTATTACTTATATAAACTAACTAGCTGTCCCGCCAAACGTTGTTTTGCAATACTAAAAAAAAAAGTTTGAAAAATGGATGTTGGCTGATTCTCAGACCTACTGAATACGTATGCAAAATTTGAGAAGAATCGGTCAAGCCGTTTCGGAGGAGTACGGTAACTAACACTGTGACACGTGAATTTTATTTAAACTAATATTATAAAGCTGAAGAGTGTGTTTGTTTGTTTGAACGCGCTAATCTCAGGAACCACTGGCCCGATTTGAAAAAAATCTTTCAGCGTTGGATAGGGCATTTATCGAGGAAGGCTTTAGGCTATATAACATCACGCTACGAGCAGTAGAAGTGAAGCAGTAGTGAAAAATGTTGCAAAAACAACTGTTCTGTTGCGGAAAAAAACTTAACCTAACTAAAATGAAAACAAGGTGTATTTTGATTCTCTATTTCGTTGTACACATTTATATTAATTAAATTAGTTTATAATCTAGTTTGTATTTCGAATTGCGTTATGATTACTACCACTTGGTATCAATTTTCATTTTCGGTCAAGTTTATTTGTGTAAGTAGAATTGATATAATTTTAATTAGGGTTCCGTACCCAAAGGGTAAAAACGGGACCCTATTACTGAGACTTCGCTGTCCGTCCGTCCGTCCGTCCGTCCGTCTGTCACCAGGCTGTATCTCAAGAACGGTGATAGCTAGAGAGTTGAAATTTTCACAGATGATGTATTTCTATTGCCGCTATAACAACAAATACTAAAAATAAAATAAAATAAATATTTAAGGGGGGCTCCCATACAACAAACATGATTTTTTTACCGTTTCTTGCTCGATACTAATAACGTTGCCTTATGTTGCATAGATAATGGTACGGAACCCTTCGTGCGTGAGTCCGACTCGCACTTGACCAATTTTTTTTATATATGTTGGAGGTTACTCCAACATATATAAAAAAAATTGGTCAATAGATGAAAATGGAATTGCCATGTTTTAAAATCAGTCTACAAATTGTAGACACTGTCTTTAAGATGTTCATACATCAATCTGACATTCTCTTTCACACATAAAAGGTTCCACAGCAGGTCTCCAACCAAATCCCCTATAACCTGCGCCTCTACCACCAAGATAATGATGTTCACACAAAACGTCACCTCTCAATCATCACTTTACACTTTCTCACAAATACACACTTTATAATTATACACTCGCGATTATGACCGGAATAAACTCTTTCATCACTAACTATAAATAGATAAATAGTAACGAGCAGCGTAACGATTCCCAAGAAAGGTCCGTACTGTACGGCGGCTCGAGTGTAACTGCTTCGATTGCCCACCATGCGGCGGTATTTATAGTGCCGGCGCACGTGCATGTCATTCGGTCGTACCTGCACGTGTTCGTAAGTTTTTAGGTTAAGTATTGAATTTACAATGATGTTATTTTTACATCGTAATAAACCCTAAAGTAATCAACTTGGTGGTTTATAAATTAATATTGGAACAATGAAATGGTTTAACTTAATTATTCTAGGTTCTCTAGACTAATTGTTGTGGTTGCGCCGATATAATTATACCTATCTACTAGTTTTGCCCCGCGGTAAAAAGGATACAAAATCGGTTCGTTTTTAGGGTTCAAACGATTTACCCAAAGGGTAAAAACGGGACCCTATTACTGAGACTTCGCTGTCCGTCCGTCCGTCCGTCCGTCTGTCACCAGGCTGTATCTCAAGAACGGTGATAGCTAGACAGTTGAAATTTTCACAGATGATGTATTTCTATTGCCGCTATAACAACAAATACTAAAAATAAAATAAAATAAATATTTAAGGGGGGCTCCCATACAACAAACATGATTTTTTTACCGTTTCTTGCTTGATACTAATAACGTTGCCTTATGTTGCATAGATAATGGTACGGAACCCTTCGTGCGCGAGTCCGACTCGCACTTGACCAATTTTTATTATTATTATTATTATTATTAGTGATCGGAATAGGTATACACTTACTTTATGATGGATAATTATAAAGATGGGTTTAAAGATAGTATAAGTTGAGTCAATAAACCATGTATATTTTTTATGTAACAGTTTTTATAATTATACAATACTCAACAATCATTTACATTTTTCTTTATTTTGCAGTTGTACAAGAATATAATATTAACATACAAACTAATTCAAACATGTTCATCAAAAAATCAAAGTATTATCTTCTGTTTCATCATAATTATTTTCATGTCTTCATTCTTTGAACTATTTTTATTTACAAGATATTTATTTGTTTGACAACGTGTAAAATTTACAACGTCTCTCGTGCGCTCATTGGCTTATTTGGCGTACATAAACCATTTTTTAAGTAAATAATACCAAATAAACCGCGATAAAATCCGTTAAAAGTAGTTTTATCCCATGGAATGTCCATATTAACATCAATGTTTGTGGTCAATGAACCTAAATAGCTCTACCTACTCCGATCATTGATTATTACATTCTTTCGGGACAAAAAGTAGCCTATATGTTATTCTGATGTTGCCTATAATACATAATATATATCGGAGAAAAGGTATCGTAGACATCACCTGTAATTATTGCCAGGGTAGTCTCCAATCCAAACACCCTGTAATACTGAATAAGCTAACTACGTTAACTACAACATTCTATTAACTACGATGAGATTGATCCGTGGCTTACGACACGTGTAGCTGGTTTGGAAGGATCCTTTTATGAAATTTCAACGGGTCACCATTCAGTCTCACCAACTACAGTAAATAAACGAATTACTCACCATTTACACCATTTAAGGACCCACATCACAATCTTGGAACCTAAGTTAAAACTAAAAATCCTTAAGTAAACTATTTTAATCAAGTCTCCTACGACACGGCCATTCTGCGAATACACACGTCCCCGTGTGTAAATCTGCAGTAGGACTAAGTTTTTTCGCTCGGCTAATTCTGACCCAATATAAAGTCGCAAAATAAAGAAATCCACAACTAAGATTTTTCCATACACTCGGTCAGTTACAACAATTTCCACAATAATTCAACATTCACGCGGTCAGTTACATTAATTCCGCATTATCGTTACGTTGCACTTTCTCACAAATACACACTCAGCAATTACACTTTGGAGGATATTCTAATTGTTTAAGTTATAGAACTGGGCAGCGTAACGACCCGTATAATACTGACTGCTCTAGTTGTCAGGTTTTTCGTATTTAAGCTAACGAACAATGAGTTGTGTGGGCTTAGTATCGACTTATCGAGTCAATACAATCGCATTCAAATCGATGAGTTCAAATGATCAACACATTAAAATTGTATTTCGATAAAGATAACCACTCGGCCGTAATTTGATAACTAATTATTTAGGGTTTAGCTAATAATTCGCAAATTACCCAGAAAATGATTTTTAGCTACGTTAGTAAACGCATTAGAAAAAAAATGTTTTTTTCTTTTTTTTTTCTTTTCTTTTTGTTTTCTTTTTCTTTCTTTTCTTTGTTTCTCTTTGACTTTATTGTCACACGGCCATTCTGCAAAGGCACGCGTCCTCGTGTGTTCCCTATCTACTTGAAACTAATAGAAGGCTTTCCGTTTGGCCTATCCTGCTGATCTAGACGGATTCAACAGTAAAGGAATGATTTTTTTATTTAGTTTAAAAACTAATGATTAAACTATCAGTAAATAAAAAATTGAATTTTGAATTTTCGTACTGGCATACGAATAAACACTGTTACTCTGCCTTCTACTTGTAGCCCAATTAGAAGTTAAGCCTACATAAATATTTTAGCCGTTGCTACCAAACACCTACATCGTGAATAGTAACCGTTGGTTGGTGTACAGTATCGTGGTATATTTCACAACAACGTATAAACTTACGGTGCCATGACAAATTATTGTTAATTTTATTAAGAGAGAACGACTATTCACACACGTAATAGTAAATACTTTGACTAATAAGATTCGGTGGTGGTACACTCGTCACCGTAGCCGAAATTAAATTCGCTCGTAACGTCACGGCGCATTCCACATGAGCATGACAATATCATCTTATCTAGGGAGGATAGGTACCTAAATGAAAGGTCGATGTTGCAGTAAGCAAGGGCCCTAAAGGATACTGGTATAGGTCGATGCTGTGCCATGGGCGGTCCTGTTCGCCGTCGTACACAGGGGATAATTATAGGTTATAAGTGGCTTATAGATAAAGCATCTTATCTTTATTATTTTTACTATCATAATTTTTTTTTTTATGCTAATAGCATCTTAATTAGGAAGGATAGGTAAATGAATGGTCGATGTTGCCGTAGGCAAGGGCTCTAAGGGATACTGGTATAGGTTGATGCTGTGCCATAGGCGGTCCTGTTCGCCGTTGTACACAGAGGACTATTATTCTTTCGGGATAGGTTATAAGTGGCTTATTGGACGGCTCCACACGCCAATAGCATCTTTTATTGTTTTAATTTGGCTTATTGGAAGGCTCCACGCCCCAACAGCATATTTTATTGTTTTAATTTGGCTTATTGGAAGGCTCCACGCCCCAACAGCATCTTTTATTGTTTTAATTTGGCTTATTGGAAGGCTCCACGCCCCAAAAGCATTTGCTATTTGTTGGATGGATAGGATTTTGTCTGGCTAACAACGCTCCACGCGCAACTAGCAATTTTTTTTTTTTTTTTTTAATAATTGCTTAACTGGTAGCTACACCACGAAAACCGTTAATGTTATTAATAGTTTATTGAACGTCTCTATACGCCAAGAACGCTCGCAATTATGCATTGGAATAAAAAGAAAAGTAGATAAATGGAATGTAGATCTGTTATAATCTCGCTACAACAACAGATTCTTGTTTAAATAATTAAGTCCAACGATGAAGGCTCGAAGATGATCCTCGGTTACCCGAATAATTTGTTAATTATTGTGTGTGCGCGAGAACAATACTTAAATTATTTTATTTAGAATTCTCTCCAAAATTATGACAGGTACAAAAATTAGCAAAGTTAAAATGAACATGTAATTAACAGAAAAAGCAGTAAACTTTATCAACAATTATTATTGCATAGGCATTAAAGGCATTTTTAAATTAAATATTGAAATTTGGTTAATCTTAAACCTATCATACTGGACATCTCTATGAAGATTTCAGAAACGTGTTATAGGTAAGCCACAATGAAGCATGTGGTTAATGTTATTAATAATTTACAATACGTCTGTGCATTATCAAGAACATATTTGTAAGTACATAGATGTTTTAAAAAGATTTCAAGAACTGATTGTAAGTAAGCCACAATAAAGTGTGTCGTTAATGTTATTAATGGCTCATTAGACGTCTCACACGTCAGTGAACTAAAGATTTCAGAAACGTATTGTACATCACAGAGAGTGATGTTCATATTATTAATGGTTACTAGACGTCTTCATACGTCAGTAAGTTAAAGATTTCAAAAACTTATTATACACCACAAAAAGTGATGTTAATAATTATTAATGGTTGCTAGACGTCTCCATACGTCAATGGCACCGTCAGGTTCGTATTTGTAGCTAGATATTTCAGAAAGGATTTTAACCGCATATTATAGGTACACTACAATAAGTTGCGTTGGCAATATTATTAACGACTTACAGGACGTCTGCATACGTCAATAGCACAGTCGAGATCATAATGGTAAATAGATTTTTCGAAACAGTATTTCTGAAACGACTGGCACGTATATAGATTTCCTAAACTTTCTTTCGCTGTCTAAGGATTTAAAATTTTAAACGAATATTTCGTCAAACTCTTTTTATCACAACTCTATCTTCTACATGTAACTACATGTTGGTCTAATCTTGAGTATTTAGTTAACCATGATTTAGATTTTCTCACTACCTCTCATCTAGGTGAAAGTTTCTTGCGATATTATTTGCCAGTCACAAATAACAAAGTTTAATAACGCGTTAGAATATGTAATAACACATTATTACACGGCGGAGATTAAATCTTTATTTTTCTTTATAACTTTTTTTCACGAACACTTTGAAACGAAGTGTTGAATGTTGATAAGCCACACTATATTTCTGTTTGCAATCAAGTAAAACAATTTCAAATTATTTATTGATTGATACACGAGATAAATTAAGCAAATGAACACTGTAGATTTATAAAATTACTAATAAATCATTGTCATTTAATTTTTGTTACGTAGTTACAGTGTAATTAACTAATTACCTGTGACTTGTTATTATCAGTCTTTGCTTGTTAATATAATCAAAGTAATTTTTATCCAAAAAGAAACTTTGCGAAAACTTTAAATTTTTACTAGAACGCTGGTTACGGTTAATTTTACTGTTCTAGTTTTTTTTTTCAAAACAAAATCGAATAACGACTATTCGATCCCACTTCTGATATCGGAGAAAAGGTATCGTAGACATCACCTGTAATTATTGCCAGGGTAGTCTCCAATCCAAACACCCTGTAATACTGAATAAGCTAACTACGTTAACTACAACATTCTATTAACTACGATGAGATTGATCCGTGGCTTACGACACGTGTAGCTGGTTTGGAAGGATCCTTTTATGAAATTTCAACGGGTCACCATTCAGTCTCACCAACTACAGTAAATAAACGAATTACTCACCATTTACACCATTTAAGGACCCACATCACAATCTTGGAACCTAAGTTAAAACTAAAAATCCTTAAGTAAACTATTTTAATCAAGTCTCCTACGACATATATGTTATTGTATTTTATCTGTGATTATTGTAAAGTTTCATTAAAATTAATTCAGTAGCTTAGCACGCTGAAGTGGCAACTGGCAATGTGCAGGCCACGTCGCTCCTAGGACTGATGATCGTTGGGAAGAAAAGTCCTAGAGTGGGGACCACGTACTGGACGACGCAACGTTGGGCGGCCCCCGACAAAAGTGGAGCGACGACATTAGACCTGCGGGGAGACATTAGATGCAAGCGGCACAAGACCGCGCGTTGTGGCGATCTATGGGGGAGGCCTATGTCCAACAGTGGACGGAGAGCGGCTGATGGATGGATGGAGGGATATTAAACAACATATTTTGATATAGTGATTAGAAAGAAAACGAATGGCGAAATCTGATTGAAAGGGACTAAGGATGTGATTGAGGATGATATAATATACATCGATAATCGATATTTATGAAATTCATCTTTTTACCTGATTCGATGGTTTGACTTCAATAACATCGATATAACGATGTAAAATGAATTTCTACTAACGCCATTTAGCGTGCATTGGATAAGTCAACTTAATCATTTACTGATATCCAATATCTAATCTTCTTATATATAAAATTCACGTGTCACAGTGTTAGTTACCGTACTCCTCCGAAACGGCTTGACCGATTTTTATGAAATTTTACATGCATATTTAGTAGGTCTGAGAATCGGACATCTATTTTTCAAACCCCTCCCCCCACTGACATTTGTATGGCAAAACAACGTTTGCTCCCATACTCTTTCGAAACGGCTGGACCGTTTCTTATATAATTTTTTTATGCATAGGTACTCAGTAGATCCGAGAATCGGCTACTATCTATTTTTCATACCCCTAACTGATAAGGGTTGTCTACCCCTGACATTTGTATGGCAAAGCAATGTTTGCCGGGTCAGCTAGTATAATCACTTTCAAAGAGTTTAAAAGTTTAAAATAAAGACACAAACCAAAAGTAGATCATGCGAAAAATAAAGTACAAAAATAAGTAATGGGTATATTATCGATATCGGTAATGCAATTCGTGTTACTACCTTGTAGTACCTCGAGTAGCAATAGATTCCGATCGTTTATATAAATCAATTACAAAATGATCTAATTGGTACCCCATGATAATACGAAATTTCTCAATTTGGTTACTTTCAACGCCATATAGCGACTAAAAAAAGAATCCAAAAATTTATTGGGTCGATAGAAAAAAAATCGATCCACGCTGACGGAGTCGTGGGCACAGCTAGTTAGAACTAATTCTACGCGCACAACTAAACTAAAAATGAATTTTAATAGTATCGATAACACAATTCGGCAATGTTAACTATACTTTCTTGTTATAAAAACTGTTTATTATAGACTAAAGATTAACATAAATGTGCACAATAAGATAGCCAAATAATCAAAATACAGCAATAGTTATTTTCATTTTTTGTTAAGTTTTGTTACAGTAGTATGATCATTGCTCTGGTAACTTACCTGTCACAATATCTTTTATCTAGGATGTTCGTGAATTACAGCTTCTAAGTTTGCAGGTATAACCTGTACTAAATATCGGAAATCTTATTTAACAAGCCTTTATTAGCTTGGTATATATCGATCTATGTATTTATTTATGTAACGGAATCTTTGAGAGTAATTTTCACCCACTACCAGTTTGATTAGATATTTTGAACACATTGGAGCGATGACAAAGCAATGATTTAAAAAAATATTCAGGAATTCAAGCAATTACTTTTTAAGTTGGCTTATTTGTAGGAAAATGTTTAAAACCGATAGTTTATGCAAAATCGGGTAATATTAAATTATAACAGGTAGTAGTATAAAAATATTATTTAATTTTTATTGTAATTTGTAAGCTTACATGATTATTCCGACACTGTCCGCCTTTGCATAGTTTAAGCATAAAGTGTAAATAAATAAATCTATGCTTTTATCACTTTTTTTTCTGGGAGAAACCTAACCAAATTTGTGTAGTAGACGCTGCGAATTTATCTAATGACAATGGACATAATATATTCCTTTTAATACTTAAATCAAGTAAAAAAAAAAAGTAAGTAAGCAAGGGCAGCATACTTAAACATATATATCTGACCTAGATACTGTAAGAAGCTTAAATCCACGAAGATATTAGAGTATTTAAAGAAGAACTAAACCGACTTTATGTTGTTTTGAAATTTGAAGGCTTTCCTCGATTTCGAATAAAATAGAATCATTAAAATCGCTTCGCCCAGTTAAAAATTATGAGGTAACAAACATAAAAAACAAGGTGGTCAAGTACGTGTTGGACTCGCACACTGAGGGTTTCGTATCTACTATTGGTCTTATTCATATTTGTACGAAACCCTAAAAACATACAGCCAAATTGAGAACCTCCCCCTTTTTTTGAAGTCGGTTAAAAATAGTGGAGTGCCTACTATGAACATATTTCCAGTACATAAATTTAGTTAATTCACTGATTTCCCATTAAATACACGTTATAAATACTCCGAAAGATAATAAGTACGTAAGTAAGAGGGTTTTTAATATGGGAATTATGGCCCAATAGCCGATAATATGACAACCACACAGATAACGTACTCATTCATACAACTGGTTGCTTCATTGTGTGCTGTTTATTGATATTGTTTCGAAATTGATTAAGCAATTTAATGATATTCCACATACTTATATACTTTAATTATAGGATAGTTACAGACGCAGTAGTTACGAGTATCTATACTAATCTATTAAAAAGCTTACGAGTTTGTTTGTTTGTTTGTTTGAACGCACTAATCTCAGGAACCACGGC
Organism: Orgyia antiqua; assembly: GCA_916999025.1. Taxonomy (NCBI): domain Eukaryota; kingdom Metazoa; phylum Arthropoda; class Insecta; order Lepidoptera; family Erebidae; genus Orgyia; species Orgyia antiqua. The sequence continues at coordinate 22,073,599 of OU779869.1, forward strand.
ACTGGTCCGATTTGAAAAATTCTTTCGCTATAGGATAGTACATTTATCGAGGAAGGCTGTAAGTTATACAAAATTACGCTGCGACTTATAGGAGCGAAGCTTCATTGAAAAATTTTGCAAAAAAAAAAAGGGGAGAATTTACTAAATTCCACGTGTACGAAGTCGCGGGGAACTGCAAGTATTAAAATAATTAGTTGAGTCAGTTTAGTTTCAAAACTAAAAAAACACGCTTGAAAATCGTTTTTCATTGGTCCTTTCGTAGGTTCCAATTGTAGGTACAAAATTTCAGATGAAGCTGGTTTCGTTACTTAGGTTAATATACTGATAGATTACGAATAATTAGATTAAATATTAGATGCATACGAACTGTTATAACCCTGTAATGTACCGTATTAGTAATCACGTAAGCTCTCTTCCTTTCCACCGCGTCAGCACTTTTTACTTTATATAAACTACATCCAACTTCGAGTAGTCAGTCTATTTGTCATAATCCGCGAGATAGGTTGCCTAAGGGTTCCCTTCCTTAATTCAATAAATCTTCTAATTAAATAAAAGTCTTTTTTTAAAATAAGATTTAGAAGGGACCCTATAACATTCTGGTGGCAGCGGTGGGATACGGAATTCCCCAGTGCCGATTCGCGAAAAAAAAACCAATTTTAATACTAAAATAGACTCTCCGTATCCCGCAAAACCAATTAATACCGTGAGTGATCTCCGGCATAAAATAAAATAAAATAAATAAAATTTTTTAAAAATAAAAAGTGATACTAAGTGTGTGTATCTGTGTTCGGTGAAAACCCAATTTAGTGTCAGGAAAAGACACAAATTTATTTTGTCCTGCGATCAACGAGCATATTCTCCGAGTGACCAGTGGGCAGCCCTAGCGCATTTTGCGTGACCTTCGAGTATCGACGAGCTTACGTTTAAGTTTAGTAAACGACCTACGTGCATCAATTTCAGCGAGTGTTTTAAATAAATTAAGTGTTTCATCCTAAAATAATCCAAGTGCTTCGCGTACCGCGAGTGTCTGTGTTAATTATCGAGTGTTCTGTGAAAACAAGGTGTGGTCCGTGCATACGTGACGCTATGCAGCTTACGAAAGCTCTAGCTCTTATCGCCGCCTACGTGTTCCAGTAAGTCTACGAACAATATTCCAAGTAACACTAATTATAATCGTTCATTCTGTTTCCGATATCTTTGTCAATTTTATTGTGTCAATTTATATTGTGTACTGTGTTTTTCCTATAGATGAATTATGCCTAAAGTGTCCAAAACTGAAGATAGTAAAATACAATTAGAAATAATTGAATATCCTGAAGATAAATCCCCCATTCCATCACCGTCAGTTAGAGTAACGCGTCAATCTCCACCAGAGATGGACCTAAATATATTATTAAAATTCGTAAAGCCTTTCGACGGCAATCGAGACAAACTAAATTCATTCATAACCAATTGTAATAACGCCTACGAATTAGCTTCAGAATACCAAAGGCCTATCCTTTTTAAATACATTTTGTGTCAATTAACCGGTAAGGCGGAAACCGCGTGTTCAATAAAAGAATTTACGTCCTGGGAGCAACTAAAGGAGTTCCTAAAGACACAATTTTCCGAAAGAAAACACTTTACACATTTACTTACCGACCTCCAGGAAGGTAAACAAGGTCAGACAGAAAGTGCCAACGAATTTGCCCTTAGGATGGAAACCTACCTCTCACAACTTCTCACCGAAATCTCGCTCTCTAACCATAAGGCTAAGGAACTACCTGGCCGCACGGCAGCTATGGAAGACTTAACCCTCCATCATTTCCTCATGGGTTTAAATCCTCGCCTATCGACTGTTGTTAGGTGTAGGGCCCCGAAAACGTTCAATGAAGCGGTAAATCTAGCTGTCTCTGAAGAAAGAATTCAAGAAACAATGTACAAACGTAGTAATAGCTCGCCCCTGGAAAAATCGTTCCTATTGGTCACAACGTGTTGTTATATAGGTTTCTCGATAAATGTACTATCCAATCCAATACTGAAATAATTTTTGAAATTGGTCCAGCAATTCCTGAGATTAGCGCGTTCAAACAAACAAACTCTTCAGCTTTATAATATTGCCCCTTTAATGTGTAAATAATTATTTTTCACAGATCGACAGAGGATTAGTTCCAATACCAAAATCAACCAATAAAAGACGTATCGCCGAAAACATAGATCTGTTTGATTTCGAGTTAACAGACGAAGAAGTATGGACTATTAGTAAATTTAATGTTAATGAAAGAGTTATTGATATATCAGACTGGAAAGATTATCCTAATTATCCCAACTAATTGTATTTTACCGTAAATATTGATAGTTTAAGAAATAAATGTAATAAAAATGTATTTACGTAATTGAGTTTCATTTATTTTGACAAATAAGTTAAGTATTTTGTCCGTGTGGTGACGAATTAAGAAAACAAGTGTTACCACCTATTTTCTTTTCCAGCTGTAATAGCTGGTTGAGGAATATTGTACACAGATAACATCTGTAAGAGACGGAAAAAACGAAAATAAAGGCGAATTATGATCAAATTATGATCTGAGCCTGAGTATGACTTTCAGAGATTTCCTTAAAAAAGAATTTACGCTAATAAAGTTGCGGGCAAAGGGCTCTCTCTCTCTCTCCCTTTCTTTCCAGCCCATTATCATCCCAATATTGGGCACGAGCCTCCTCCAGTTTAGGAGGGATTGTGCTCTACTGTGCCGCGCTGACCAAACGTGTTAGCACGGGGTTTATTTTCGAGGTTTCCATCTGTTATAGATTCTATCTCTGTACAATATCCCTTAGCAGGTTTTTACACCACACTGGGGAGGATTCCTCGCCGCCTCGTGGTGCAGTGGTTCATGTAACGGACTGCCGTTCACGAGGTCGCGGATTCGATTCCCGCTCGGGACAATAATTTGTGTGATATTTATGATTGTTATATAAATGTTTGTACTGCGTCTGGGTGTTTACTCTGCCTGCGTATTTACAAAAGAAAAGTAGTATAATAATATGTAGTCTATCCGTATTCTGGTACTTACCCATAACACAAGCATAAAAATAAAGCTTACTTTGGGACCAGAGGACGTTGTGTGAAATGTCCATGAATATTTTTTTTTATATATATATATGTATATATATATTTTTTTTATATACATAACGTAAAAATTTAATGGTAGGTAGGTACTTCTACTATTTGAGTTACATTCTTCCATTATGACATTAGTTGGGTATTTTGTTTTGATAAAACAATTGAGAACAGATAAACTATTAAGCATGTAGTAACACGGTAAGTTCACTCATCTTTGCATTTTTGTTCCTCGCATTTCGGCGGCAACGAAATCTCTATTTTTGTTGATAAATAATGCGCAACTATTAATCCATCTATTTTATGTAGATTATTAGATTGCCCTTTTTCGAATCCTTCATTCATTTTATTAATCGAATAAAATAAAATATAATATAATAATAAATAATAAATAAATATTCATGGACATTTCACACAACGTCCTCTGGTCCCAAGCTAAGCTTTATATGCTTGTGTTATGGGTACCAGAATACGGATATAATACATATACTACTTTTCTTTTGTAAATACATACTTATAATACATACTACTATTATTAGACTATTAACTTAGTACGCGGACAAAAACACAACAAAATACTGCGCAATTTATACTAAGCGCGCCCCGACCCGCGAGGCGCGTTGTTGTGTGACGTCACAAGCAGTCACGTGACTGTCAGCGGGACTCGATATTTTTCGAAACTTTGAATGCCTATTATAATCAAAACTACTGGATATATTTGAGTTCAACAAAAACTAGTGTATTTGTATACATACAGGCTTTACTATTTTTTTATTATGCTATCATGCATGTCAATGACATCGATTTATACATGGTATCACCATACACACAAGTGTTTGATAAATGTATGAGAACCCAATATTTATTTGTTTTATTCTGTATTTTAGTAGATATACCTATTTTGTGTTGTACCTAATAGTCACAACAAAATATATGCATACATCCGTGAATTTTTTTCTTTAGCTATCACTATTCGTGTGATGTCCGTGTGGTGACGGACTAAGAATTTAAGTGTCACCACCCCATCTCCTCCCCAGGGTGCTGTAAAAGCCAGCTAAGGGATATCCCTTAGCTGACCAGGCTTGTTGACACAGGGTTTACTTTCGAGTTTTCCATCTCTCACAGAGGATGTCATCTGTGTAAAATATTTTACACAGATGACATCCTCTGTGAGAGATGGAAAACTCGAAAGTAAACCCTGTGTCAACAAGCCTGGTCAGCAATACCGTCTTTACCATAAGGGCACACGGGGCCAGTGCCCAGGGCCCCATTCTTAGGGGGCCCCGAATGTCCCAAATTTTTTTCTCACACATCCAAATTATATTTGTTTTCACAAATCAGTGATCTTATCAGAAGGTATTAGAAAGGTGAAGAGAAAAAAGTATGTATTCTTTTAATGGGACAGCAAGTTTTGAAAACCATTGTCAAAGAAATCAGAAAAGTACTATTCTATTAACGCTTCTATGCCAAATCTGTCCCACGTTTTTTACTTTTTATAAGGGCCTCAAACTCTTGTGTGCCCAAGGGCCCCAGCTTAGTTTAAGACGGCCCTGCTGGTCAGCGCGGCACAGTAGACCATAATCTCTCTGAAAATGGAGGAGTCTCCTGCCCAACAGTGGGACGTTAATGTGCTGGAGAGAGGGAGAGAGAGATTCGTGAGATACAGCCTGTGACAAACGGAAAGTCGAGCAACAGAGCATTAATAGTAAGACTTTTTGGCTACTGAATCCTAAAAATTCTGGATCAGTAAAATATTTCCAGTAGGTCTTAATAGAATATTGATACTTACATACCTATATGTTGTAAGTATTTTTGCGAAATGTTTTCATTATATCCTCCTAGGTTTTCATCTAGGCGCTCTTTTAATAACTACAGCCCTAAGGCTATCCAGGTTGCTATAGTCATAGTGAATTGCAACATGACTAGTTTCGCGGATATGTCTCAAGCGTATGTTAGATAAATATTGACATTTTTAGAATTGGCCATTAATTGGGTTGATTGCCACATTATAATTTATGTAGCTCATAGTATAATATACCATCATATTTAACGATTTATTCTATAGCTACATATCTATACTTATAATAAATCTGTAGAGAGGTCAATTCTGTACATGAAATATATTTTCAAAATAACTATCAGGGGGTGATTAGTGATCGATACTGATGCCAAAAATGCAATCAGTAAAATTTTTGTCTGTCTGTCTGTCTGTCTGTCCGTCTGTATGTTCCTTATAGAAACAAAAACTACTCGACAGATTTTAACGAAACTTGGTACAATTATTCTTCATACTCCTGGGCAGGTTATAGTATACTTTTCATCACGCTACATCAATAGGAGCAGAGTAGTGAAGGGAAATGTTGGGAAAACGGGAAAATGGTGCACCATTTTTTAAGCTTCCATCGCGTGTGCAGCCTTAATGGTTAAAGTTACATAGAAATCATGTATGACGAAAATATTCTACATAAAATTGTCTAAAAAATATCCCGAAACAGCACATATCTATATTTTATGGTTGACTCACAATAACACGTGTAACTCCTAATAGCTTAGCAGTTCGTTCATTCTGATTATATTTGTTTACTCTTACGTTTATAATACTCTCACTCCAGCAGTAGTTAAAAATGTTGCAAAAACGGGGAAAATTTCCTAAATTCTACGCGGACGGAGTCGAGGGCAACAGCTAGTATTATAATAAAACAAACTGGCCAACGTTTGATCTCGCCAACCTTGGGATAGAAAAAAAAAATCTATGTATAACAAGGAAGAATATAGATTACTACGCGACGACTATACTCGTGAAATTTAGATTCGGAGTAGTTGTTCCTGAGATTAGCGCGTCCAAACAAACAAACTCTTCAGCTTCATAATATTAGTATACATTTACACTCACGCTACGATTAATAGGAGCTGAGCACGAATGAAAATACTCTAAAACTTTAATTCCATACGGCTGATGTCGCGGGCACCGCATATTAGAGAAAAACTTCATATTCACTAAAAGTATATACCTATATAGATATATTATATAGAACAATTTCTTGGCTATGAATAAAACAAGCATATAACAGGTTCAAATTTTAAATAAATAGTCACATATTTACATTGTAGAAAAACCTACATAGATATAAAACAGATTTAAAATTAAATAAACCTAGGTTAACAGGTCAGCTCAGGTAACAAAAAATCTGAACTAAAAATAAATTACGCTAATTGCTATACAACGCAAAATAGTTATAAATAAAACATGTTATGTTGTTAGGCATCTATGTATTTTACTGTCTAAGACAAAATAAATAGTAAATTCAGTCTGATTTATAAAAGTCTTATGTAACGCCCTCTAGCCATAAAGTAAGTGTATGTATGCTGTGGGTGCTACGTTATAAATCAATAATACTTTTTGTTAATAAATAAACATACTTGGACTTTGACACTGGCAAATCCAAAGGGAAGCCATCCCTCTTAAATGGACGGAGGGAAAGAAATAAAAAATAAACATACATAGAAGACAGTCGGACAATAAAAATGTCTATGTAATTGACACAGATAATGTTGTCTTGCGTGGTAATTGAATCCCTCATGCACAGCAGACTGCAAAAGGTCGCGTCCCATCCAAGTTACTACCGAATTAACTTAAAAAAAAATACAGCTATCTTAACCAAATTTCTTATAGGGTTAACAGAAAGCATTTAAAAATAGAAAATAAAATATTACACAGTAACTTAGTTTAAAGTAAAGTAAATGCAATTTATTTGGTATCGAAACATCCACGTTAAGTTATACTAATAATCATCATCAAAGAAATCATCACCATCATCAAAGTCATCGTCTTCAGCTCCGGGCGGCACTAACGCACCGTTTAACACTTCACCCACTTGCTCTTCAAAACCCATAACTCTTGCAAGTCCATACACTAATCTCATCACCACAAGTCTTGTAAAGTCTACAGGAGTCGTTTCTTTTCTTTGCAAAACCATCTGCTTATCAGTAGGATAATCTTTACTAATCTTTCTTCTTCGCATTTCACATGGAGATAATAATAAAAATACTGCGAAAACTATGAAACAAATGCGAGCCATTTTCACAAGATTCCCGCCAAAATTTACGTCAAGTTTGAATGTTTTCCAATAATTTCTTATGTTTTTTTTTTAAACGTTATTGCATACTGTCTTGTCAGCCAACTTGCGTGTAGAAAAGTGAAGAGGCGACTAACGGAATGTAGGCGCACTGGCGAATGAAGTCAACAGCGTGCTGCCAATAGCATTGTGTGTCACGCCAAAGAGTATATGGATAATAACTGTCTAAAAACTGTCTGCAACCGATCGCAAAGAAGCGTTTACAGTTAGTTAAGCATATTGGGCTGGCAAGTGAAAAGGAATCTGATTTCGTGTTTATTTTCCTGCATTTACGCATAATAATGTTAACGTTAAACACATGTTTTTTACTTGTAATTTATGAAAGTTAACTATGTTTGTAGACTAGTTGACATTATTGTAACATTTTCTATTTGTGGCTGGTTTAAACTATTCAATTATCCAACTACATTGAAGAAAAACGACAAAGGTACCACTATCTCTTATCTAAACAAAAATATTAACAGTAGTGCCATTGTAATTGAAAATTAAAAGTGTTAATAACACGATTCGGCAACGCTATCCTGAACTTTCATAATATAAAAACCGTACCTAAGTCTCATGATTCTAACTATTGTAAATATATTATGTACAACGAAATCGCCAATTAATCAAAATACACTTTAATTGTTTTTTTTAGTTGTTACGTAAAATTTTTGATACATTAGAATTGGCCTCAGTGTCTACTTGATTACTATTGTTACAATATTGCTTTATTTTTGCATACCCCTCCGAGACGAAACAAAGAAAGAAAACCACTCACCACAAGACACCTAGCTTCTATCGTTTTGAAAACGAGCTTGTAAAACATGCCCATTAAAAATAAAAATTTTGACTTTGTCTTTTGACCTTCCGGAATGAAATCCTGTCTCCACCCATGACGTCAAAAATCTGTAGCCTGTAGATATTCGTGAGCATTCCTTGATATCTTTACTTATTACAAAACAAAATCGTTATTCTTGTATGTATGTCGTTATGTGAGCTTATATCTTCCAAAATAGCAACGGAGTTCAAGAGGATGGAGGAGATTCGGTTACCCAATTCCACGCGAGCAATGTTGCAGGCAACAACTAGTTATTATTTAAAGAGAATGTAACGATAAAGTTCAAATACAATGCAAACAAAATGAGCGCTTCATGTATATTACAATGTGATACACAGTTAGTTTTGTGGCTTTTTTGTACTGTTTGTAAGCGGTCATGGTCGTTATTCCTTCATTCAGTTACATGCCATTTGGGTCAAGGTGATTTTAAACCGCTTTTATAATATAATCATGGACTGTTTGTTCTTGATTCTTCGTGCCTCGCTTGTGAAGTGACTTTAACTCCATCGAAATCTTAATCCGTGTGTAGCATAATCCATACGTAAATAAACATCTCTAGCGAAAGGCGTTGGTCACCGCTGAATACCTTGTTCCAAAGGGGGCTTTGCAACTTTATGTGATTGGTGAAAAATCCCTACAATAGTACCAATTTTACGTGCACAACTAAACTTAACTAATAAATGAAAATAACTATTGGTATATACAATGATTCTTTTGATTAACTGGCTATTTTGTTGTGCATTTGTTATTTAAAATCTTTAGTCTATAATAAACAGTTTTAATAGCAAGAAAGTTCAGTTAAAATTGCCGAAGTGTTATCGACACTATGAAAATTAATTTTTTAGTTAAATTTATTAATTTTTGCATTTGACATGCTATGCCTTTTACTTAATAAATCAAATTATGGTGGAAATAGTGAAAAATCTTGCGGCATTTTTCACTTGTTCCACCATAATTTGATTTATTAAGTTTTTAGTTTAATTTAGTTTTTGTGCGCGTAGAATTGATACCAATGTCTTATTAATTTCTAATTGTTCATTACAGCGGTTTTTACATATAATTTTTATAAATTTCTTTTAATGGAAATAAAAATCACGTATAGTTTATTCTTATTTTTTACCTAAATCTCTGAAAGCCCTTGTGCTCCTTAAATTTAACATGGGCCTCTCAAAACTAATTTTGCCAACGTCCAAATTTAAGCTGACGTCTTGCTTCAATACAAACAACGAATAAACATTTATTAATTGTTCATAAACAATGCAGAGTTCATTCCTACTTTCTGCGTCAGCAATTTGGGTTTGTATGTGACAAGGTCATGACGTGACTTAGATTAGAACTATACACCTAGATTTCTGTAAATAAACGTATTCTAATCACGGTGGTACTGTTACTACTTGAACTTATCTAGTATTTTCAATTGCAATACTTGTATCTAAATCACTTAAATAAAATACCTAAGAAAGCTGTATTAGCTAGCTGTATGTAACGTAAATAGCCTGAGTATTGATAATTAGCTGTTGCCCGCGAATTCGTACTTTTTTTTCACGAATTCGCGCCTGTTTGTCGTAGCGTGATGTTATATAGCTTATAGTCTGATAAATGTGCTATCCAACACTGGAAGAATTTTTTAAATTGGATCAGTGTTTCCTGAGATTAGTTCGTTCAAACAAACAAAAAAAATCTTCAGCTTTATAATCTTATCTTATATATAAAATCTTATATATAAAATTCACGTGTCACAGTGTTAGTTACCGTACTCCTCCGAAACGGCTTGACCGATTTTTATGAAATTTTACATGCATATTCAGTAGGTCTGAGAATCGGCCAACATCTATTTTTCAAACCTTTGTTTTTAGTATTGCAAAACAACGTTTGCCGGGTCAGCTAGTATTAGTATAGATTGCAAATATTTTTTGTATCTTCTAAAAAAAACTCTTTTATAATATTTTTTTTTCTATAATTTAAATAGTAAACATTCTCTTTCAGAAGCAGAGACTTTATTGCCATTTATTGTATTAGATTAACCAGCAGTCCTTGGTAAGCAGACTAAATTTTATGTAAACTGACAATTTTATTTAGAAATGGCGTTCAACGATAGATTACGAGGGAACGAGGTTGTGAAAGCGTGGAAAATAGTTTTTCATTTTATTAAACAAACCACAAATTTCCTCATTAAGTTAACGGATATGATACTAACTTTAAACGTATAAAATATCTTGGTAATGTTTATTTCCTAATAACACATAAATGGGTGGTCAGCCATCCATGAATATGTGCCGTTTAATACATCGGAAGAGGAAAAATAATTACAGACTTTTGAATATTTATAACGATTTTTTGTACCAATTGTAGGTAGTAAATACAAATAGACACATAAAAAGCTTAACTTGCGATCTGAGGACGAAATTGAAATTGTAAATTGAATGTGAAATTGACGCATTAGTCTTAAGTCTTCCCGTTTTTCACAGAACATGCTTATATTGTCCAAAGCTGATGCTCGCGTAGGCATTTCGTACGGATGGAATTTAGAAAAAAAAAAATGCTTGAACTAATTAAAATTATACAAAAAAGCTATCCTCTTGAACCACTCTATCTATAAAAGAAAACCGCATCAAAATCCGTTGCGTAGTTTTGAAGATATAAGCTCACATAGAGACATACAAAAATAGCGACTTTGTTTTATAATAAGTAAGGAATCTGTGCCGACGGGCCTCGTGGTTGTATAGTTCATGTACAAAAGAAAAGTAGTAGGTAAAGTAAAGAGGACGTTGTGTGAAATATCCATGATTTTATAATTGGTTCATAAAGCACTCTTGAGATAGAATAGGGTAGGTAAAACTTCTTAGTCTGTCGCTAAGTCATGGCAGTATTTTAACCATAACCCAAAACTGCCGAATTTATTTAGGTACGCTTTAAAAATACCAAAACTATTAGAACGAAACGAAGCAAATGTTGTGGTCAAGATATTTATTTCGATCAGACATTGGAATAGACGCAGCAATATTTTACGTGTGCAATCACATAATCTGGTACGTTAAAATTAACCTTGATATTTTGAATTCACTAAACGAAAAGTTCATGATGATAATTTAAACATAAATAATAGGTTATTAGCATAATGTTTTTTATTGTTTAACTCTATCCCCCAAGCGATAATAGTAAATCTTGCCTAATTTTATTTTTGAAAACTACCTGTTGCCCGCGAGTTCGTACGCGTGAAATTTAGAAATCAATCCTTACCAAACAGAAGTTTACTCTTCTGCTCAATAGATGGCGTTGTACGTTTTTTAAATCTCGCTATCGTTTCGTTCCACACATTAACACATAAGCTCGTCAAAATTATTATTGTCGCACTTATAAATTAGTAAGAATTATGCAAAATTCACGGTTTTCGCTTGAGGCATAGAGTTTGGCTTTTTAAAATAATTATCTACAATTTGAATGCGATAGGTATCTTTCTTTTTAGTTATCAACTACATATTTCCAAAAAAAAAATCTGGGATTTCAGAAACTCAGAAAACAATTAGAGAAGTCGTTAAATGGGAAGTTAAATACATTGTTTTTAGGAAAGTTTATAAACAAATCTTTGGAAGCAAAATTCAATTAGCGTAACAACTAATTAGCAGTCATACTATCATCAATCATTTCAATTAATAGAATCTAAATCACACTGAACGTAAAGTACGGAAGTACCTTATTGTTTAATAGTAATGACTACTTTTACTTTCTAAGCTCTTAGTTCACTATTTATTTACGATTCTTACTAATGATTTAGTGAGCTTTTCTTTGACTAATGTTTTCTTCAAAAGTGAATTTCTTTTACTTAAGCTTCCATAGAAATTAAAAACATCATTTATGCAAGGACTTTTATTTACATCTTTTTAGTAAAATTCAGTTCTTAAAACTGTAGTCACTGATGTAAGCTACTGTTGTAAGCGGATACATTAGCGAATGAGTGTAAAATGGAATTCATTGTAAACACTTTCCATAATCACGCAATTGCGCGCAGTTCATTGTATATCAATCAACTTTGATTGAGTATATTTTATGATCAGGCATCCGGACCATATTAGCTATATAAATATAGCTCTTCTCCGCAACTTCGTATGACTGGATTTTAGAAAACAATACTAGGCAAATTATATAAAGGAGCGACCCTCTTAAAGACTCTTAAAAGACCCTTGGTAGCGTTGCACGTCGGGTCGCACGGTTCCCTACAAAATGGTCGAGCTGTGCGGGGCTGATGTGCGCGTTACACTCGTGAACGGATGCCTTCTGCTGGGACTGGTCGACTTGCTCTAACAAGGCAATCTTGTCTCTAAATTAGTTATTATTTGTAGTCTAGATAGCATTAATCGGATCATCCTCACACCTAACGGTCACCTAGTTTTTGACGTTTCAAAAGAGCTTGTAAACATGTCAACTTGAAATAAAAAAATTTGACTGACTTTGACTTTGAAAGCACTCTATCATAAAAATATACCGCATTAAAATCCGTTGCGTAGTTTTGAAGATAATAGCTCACATAAGAACATACATACAAAATAGCAACCTTGTTTTGTAATAATTAAAAGATAAAAATTGGTCAAGTGCGAGTCGGACTCGCGCACGAAGGGTTCCGTACCATTATTTATGCAACATAAGGCAACGTTATTAGTATCGAGCAAGAAACGGTAAAAAAATCATGTTTGTTGTATGGGAGCCCCCCTTAAATATTTATTTTATTTTATTTTTAGTATTTGTTGTTATAGCGGCAATAGAAATACATCATCTGTGAAAATTTCAACTGTCTAGCTATCACCGTTCTTGAGATACAGCCTGGTGACAGACGGACGGACGGACGGACGGACGGACGGACGGACGGACGGACGGACAGCGAAGTCTCAGTAATAGGGTCCCGTTTTTACCCTTTGGGTACGGAACCCTAATAAAGATAAAAATTAATAGTGATAGTTATATTGAAGAGAGTATGAGTAGTATGAGTGTGGATGAAGCCAAGGAAATATGTTTGGATTGTGGCAGATGGCGCTCTGTGGTCTCTGCCTACCCCCATGGGAAAAAGGCGTGATGTTATGATGATGATGATATTGAAGAAAATAAACACCGTGGTATGTTAACGACCATGCCTGCTTCTTCACTGGCTACATGCCCATTTCCCAGCATTCCTAGCTTTTCATCTTCTATTATTTTTCGATGCTGACACTATTTTATTCTCAAGGAAATTGTCTAATATATCAAATTCTCGTGTCACTGTACTAGTTACCATACTCCTCTGAAACGGCTTGACTGATTTTTATGAAATTTTACATGCATATTCAGTAGGTCTGAGAATCGGCCAACATCTATTTTTCAACTGACAAGTTTACTTTCTTTGACACCAACACTTTTGTTGGTCCTATAAAAATGACAAGGGATACTGTGTACCTGCCTAATAAGTTTAAGGTAAACATTGCTACATTGTTAGCTTATAATATTAAGTTAGATGTTAAAAGTTTGACAAGATCCTTCTGCACTAACATTGCAGTTAGTGACGGGAGTGTTACGAGGGCTATTCCTGATTTAAACTAGTTATTAAGACAACAGAGAAGCTAAGTCACTCTCTAACACTTTCACACCAAAATGTAAATCGCTTCTCTGGCAAACTATTAGATGTTGAATTGTTAATTGATAAACACAATATTGATGTTTTATGTTTTACTGAAACATGGCTAAAGTCAGAGGAAATGCCGTTTAATATAGATAATTTTACTATTGCTAGTTCATTCCAGAGAGTCGCCGCCGCCGGGGGAGGGTCTCTAATTATTGTTAAAAATAACTTGAAATACAAAGAAAGATTAGATATTAAAACACTTTCTGTGGAACGTATTTGCGAAATCGCGTGTGCTGAAATTGAAAATTACATAATTTTATGCGTGTATAGGCCACCATCTTCTAGTATATCAGATTTTTTTGAAATTATGGAAGAGGCACTTATTAAGTTAAAAGTAAATAAAAACATATTGGTTTGTGGAGACTTCAACATTGACATTTTGAAAGATACCACAGACAAACAAAATTTTTTAACCTTATTCAAATCTTATAGCTTGGTAAACCAGTACTTTGAGCCAACCAGAGTAACACCTACCTCGGCCACTTGCATCGATAATATTATGACTAACTTTGAATTATTGGAAAAACAATTAATAAGTGGTATTAGGTCAGATCACACTTGTCAAATAGTAAAATTAAATTTTAATCGAAAGAATACATCCGTTATTATTCGGTGTAGGAATTTAACAAAAAAGTGTCTTGAAAATTTCAATAAAAATTTAGAGCCGCGCTTATCCTCATTAAAAGCAACAAATGGCGACCCAAATGATATGTATTGTACACTCCACAACGCTATAAAATTAGAATTTGAGAAGGCATGTAAAATAAAAAAGGTCACTATAAATAGTAAATTTAAGTTTAGCGCTTGGGCTACGGACGGTATTAGACGCAGTAGGGATATTTTGTATGAATTATATGAGAAAAAGTCTTATACACCTAACCCACTATTTTTAAATTATGTCAGAAACTACTCAAAAATATTTAAAAAAGTTTGCATTCAGGCAAAAGCGGCATATATTAGTGAACAAATAAAAAAAGCCGACAATAAAGTTAAAATGACCTGGAAAATGATAAATAAAGAAACTCGTAATAAGAGACCTAAAAGTTGTGATATTCGTCTTAATATAAGTAACAAAATAGTATCTGACAAGGCAGAAGTCGCTAATTACTTTGAAAATTTTTTTACGAATATTCCGATTGAAACAACTAAATATCTCTCATCGTCTCCAGCAGCGGCTGAGAAACTCTTTAAAGAAAATGTAAAAATCTCTGTCTCTGAACCTGTGTTATTTGAATTTGACTTTATAGGGGCCAATGACATAATTAATGCATTTCGGTCCCTATCAATAAAAAAGACAGAGGATATGTGGGGGCTGTCGGTAAAAGCCATTCAAGCCGTTATTGTAAATATTGCACCGATGCTGGCAGATATATTTAATACGTGTGTCAATAATGGGGATTTTCCTGACCTAATGAAGTGCAGTAAAATTGTTCCAATTTTTAAAGCAGGTTGTACCACTGATGCTACTAATTACAGGCCTATATCCGTACTACCAAGCCTAAGTAAAATTTTTGAACGGATAATTTTAAACCAAATGTTAGCATATTTTGATGTCATGGGACTACTTCACAAAAATCAATTTGGGTTTACTAAAGGGCGATCTACTGTAGATGCTGGATCTAACTTAACCAAAACTATATTAGGAGCGTGGGAAGAATGCTGTGATGCTATTGGAGTATTTTGTGACCTTTCTAAGGCATTTGACTGTGTGGACCACGAAACTCTTATCCTAAAGTTAAAATTATACGGTATCCAAGGTAAATCTCTTCAACTCCTGCAGTCATATTTATCCGACCGAAATCTAAAAGTGGCCATTGAAAATGCCGTTTCCTCTGGCTCTAAAGTCAAGATGGGGGTGCCACAGGGATCAATCCTAGGTCCATTGCTATTTCTAGTGTACATAAATGATCTCCCATATGTAGTGAAGGAATCCATGTCAAATATAGTCCTATTTGCAGATGATACATCACTTATATTTAAAGTAAATAGGAATGATAGGGATCTAATTGAACCAAACTCAACTTTAAATGCTATAGCCAACTGGTTTTCTGCTAATAACCTTCTTTTAAATGCAGGTAAAACTAAATGTATAAAATTTACAACACCTAACGTTAATTTCACTGACGTAAATCTTAAATTAGATGGCAAACTGTTAGATCTCGTCCCATCAGCTGTCTTCCTAGGAATAACAGTAGACTCTAAATTGCAATGGGGGCCCCATATACAGGCTCTCGCAAGTAAACTGAGTTCTGCTGCGTTTGCCGTTAGACGTATAAGACAGCTGACAGACGTTCCTACAGCTAGGTTAGTGTATTTTGCTTACTTTCATAGTATTATGTCTTATGGCATCTTACTGTGGGGGTCTGCAGCAGACGTCCAAACTATTTTTATCTTGCAAAAAAGAGCAGTTCGTGCTATTTACAAATTAGGCAGTCGTGAGTCGCTTCGGGATTTGTTTAAGGAGATAAATATACTTACACTGCCATCTCTGTATATTCTCTCAAACATCATGTACGTTCGTAAAAACATCTCGCTCTTCATTAAGAATAGTGACGTCCACAGCCTTAATACTCGCAATAAAGAAAAGCTTATGGTTCCTAGATTTAGGCTTAGCAAAACTAGCAAAAGTTTTATGATTAACAGTATTAGGTTCTATAACAAAATTCCACCCAATGTCACTGAATTACCAGACAATAAATTCAAACAGGTTGTTAAGAACACACTGATTTCTAAAGCATACTATAGTACCAAACATTATATGGAAGATATACACGCTTGGTCTTCACTTCGTAGCGGCCCTCTGGCAATGAAATAAGTAGGTAATATTCTTATTAATACGAAAAATACTGTCTGCTTAATTGTAGGTATTAGTATTTTCTCGCTTTGTTGACGTCAGATATGATAACTTCTGTTAATTATCTATTATCGTATTGATTTATGATTTCAAATTAAATGATTGTGTATGTTGTCAGAAACTGTATGTTTATATATATCTACATTGTAATTACTTATTCATGAGACTGTAAAGGTGTGAGCATTATGCCGAACCTAGTATATTTCCTTTGTATATTTCTAATTGCTTTTTATTTGCTTTGTGTACTGTCCAACGGAGCGACTTCGTCATGCTCACTCAAATGTCTCGAAGTTGGTAGCGTTGCACGTCGGGTCGCACGGTTCCCTACAAAATGGTCGAGCTGTGCGGGGCTGATGTGTGCGTTATACTCGTGAACGGGTGCCTTCTGCTGGGACTGGTCGATTTGCTCCAACAAGGCTATTTTATTATTAAGTTAGTTTTAGTTTTAAAAAAAGTTAGTTTTAGTTAGTCGTGATAGTACTGATCGGCATCATTCTCACACCCCTGATACAATTATGTATAATATTGTTGAAAAAAAAAAATGAAAGGAAATGGAAAAAAAAAATCCATGGAGTTTCTTGTCTGTTCTTCTCCATAGGATCCGCGTTTGGAACAGACACCTAGTTTCTGACGTTTCAAAAGAGCTTGTAAAACATGCCAACTTGAAATAAAATATTTTGACTTTGACTTTGACTTTGACTTCAAACCTTTTTTTTTACTATGGCAAAACAACGTTGGCCGGGTCAGCTAGTAATACTATAACTTTCTTTCAAACCTACGTGGTTTTGTAACGATAATAAAAAATTTGTGCTATAAATTTTGCCAAAAAAGAATTCCAAGTTTAAAACGGAAGTTGAAACTATCAGTAAATTACAGTAGTCGATTAATATGGAGTAAAAACGATTTCTAATCGATACATTACTCGATAAGGAAGTGCACTTGTCACATTTGGTGAAAGTCTATTTATTGTATGTAGACCACACCTTAACCTGGTTTCGATTGCCTTTTTGTGTAACTACTTATGCGAAAAAGCCGATAGTATGTTTTTTGTTTTTATAGATTAGACACCGTCCGTGTGGTGACAGATTAAGAATAAAAGCACCACCCATTTTCCTTCCCAAGGTGTTGTAAAAACCAGCTAAGGGATATTGTACACAGACATTTTCTGTGCGAGACGGAAAACTCGAATATAAACATTATGCCAATGCGCCTTGTTGGACGAAAACGAAACGAAAATGAAAATTTTTGGTCTTCGATGAGAATTTCTTGGGCCTCGTTCGGCATTCATAAATAATTTATGTCATACCTATAATTTTAGCGGCACAGTTTAGCAAAATATACGCCTTAATATCGGGGCTATTGAACTTTACACATGCTTTGGTAACTATATTTACAGTGGTACCAATATACCATTACAAGTTTAAAAAGCAGTAAATTACGAGTTGGATTCGTACTCGTAGGGTTCCGTGCCACTAACATTATAGTATAAGTCATTACATCATCCCGTAATACAATTAACTTACACGTAATAATTAACTTACAATCTCGTGAACCTAGGTCGGGTAGACTATCGAAGCCAGTCTAATAACACTCATACGCACAAGCCTAATGCTTAATTTGGGACTAGGTAATGTTGTATGTTTTGTCGGTAATATAAATAAGGATAAAAGCAATAAGGAAGAACAGATAATTGTTACCAAAACAAATAAAATCTTTGAAGCATGGAGTTAATTTTTTGTTTGTTTTTAATAATGGATTATAATGTAGCTGTTTATACTTTTTATACTAAATATAGATGGAAGCTTTAGACAACGTCCTCTGGTCCCAAGCTAAGCTTATAATTATGCTTATGCTATGTTAATTCGGAGGATGCCGGCGGCCGTGTCACAGTATAAACTAGTACAGCCGTCGCCGTATTTTCCTATGTAATCTATGTAAGTTGTAAAATAAACTATTTGATTTGATTTTGATTTGTTAATCCAACAGGAGTTGAAAATGGTACCAATTCTACGTGCGATACTAAACTTAACTAAAAAATGAAAACAACTATGGTGTATAAAACCACTTTTTACGGATTTAGACGCGTATATTTGTTTTAAATTTTGGCCCGACGTTTCGGAGACTTTGCAGTCACCATGGTCACGGGTTATGGTTAAAACAAATATACGCGTCTAATCCGTAAAAAGTGGTTTTATTTAAAGAGATGAGTCGCGCAAGTGTTAGAAAAAAAAAACTATGGTGTATTTTCATTAATTGGTTATATCGTGATGTTCATTTTTAGGGTTCCGTACCCAAAGGGTAAAAACGGGACCCTATTACTGAGACTTCGCTGTCCGTCCGTCCGTCTGTCCGTCCGTCCGTCCATCCGTCCGTCTGTCACCAGGCTGTATCTCAAGAACGGTGATAGCTAGACAGTTGAAATTTTCACAGATGATGTATTTCTATTGCCGCTATAACAACAAATACTAAAAATAAAATAAAATAAATATTTAAGGGGGGCTCCCATACAACAAACATGATTTTTTTTACCGTTTCTTGCTCGATACTAATAACGTTGTCTTATGTTGCATAGATAATGGTACGGAACCCTTCGTGCGCGAGTCCGACTCGCACTTGACCAATTTTTAGTAATTAAAATCGTTAGTCTATAATACCTATACTGATTATCTAATTAAAAAATTCTGTTAACATTGCCTAATTATGTTATTAACACCATTGTGTTAGTACAATTGGTAACCAATTGGTACCATTGTGTATTTAAAAACATTTCTTTTGAAGCATCAAAAAACCATCTAAATCAGAAGAAAAAAATAATTACAAGTTCCTATGTGAGCCTAGCCTTAGTACTTAAAGTAAAAATATTTGACTTTGAAAAAAGGAATGATTTAGCTATCAAGGAGTGTTATAATTTTGAAGTCAAAAAAGTTAGCAATTTATTTAAATTAATATTTTGATTGCCTATTAATGTTGCATTGACAACATTTGTATTTATTTAGTATGTTTAAATAAATAAATTTAATCATTGATGCGGTGAATATCTCACGAATCCTTCATCTATCCCTAACTTTTAATTAACAAAAATTTGCACAACGAAATAGCTAATTTAATCAAAAATACGCCATAGTTGTTTTCATTTTTTAGTTAAGTTTAGATGTGTACGTAGAATCGGTACCAATATGATAGAGTTCCTAAATTCCACGCGTATGGATTCCCGGGCAACAGTTAGTCAATAATTAGAGCTTATTTATTATGTCAATTAAGAAATTAAACGTTATTCTGACGACTTAATAACGTAAATACATTTTTTATTAGATTCAAGTACCCTTGACTTTATTGACGTTCAGACTGTATTATGAATTTATTATTCCTTGACATTATTTTATCTATATACATACATATGTAACATTTCAATAGTTTATATATTAATACTGTGACATTATTTTAATGTTTATATACTTTATAAATTAAAATTTCATTCATCTAAATCGTTTTCAAAAGTCGTAAAACATAAATATCTGACGGGCCTCGTGGTGTAGTGGTTCTGGTAACGGACTGCCGATCAAGAGGTCGCGGGTTCGATTCCCGCTCGGGACAATCATTTGTGTGATTTTTCTAATTATCATACAAATGTTTGTACTGCGTCTGGGTGTTCCTATGTATTATAAGTATGTATTTACAAAAAAAAAGTAGTATATGTATTCTATCCGTATTCTGGTACCCATAATAATAAATAAATAATAAATAAATATTGATGGACATTTCACACAACGTCCTCTGGTCCCAAGCTAAGCTTATATGCTTGTGTTAGGTAACACAAGCATATAAGCTTAGCTTGGGACCAGAGGACGTTGTGTGAAATGTCCATGAATATTTATTATTATTATTATTATAAACGTGTAGAACGTTAAACCTTTATTATATTATCTGTGGTTAAACCAACGCATCCGCATGTCCGTGTGATAACTTTTCTTTTATAGGGTGCTAGAAAAGCCAGCTAAGGGATATTGTACACAGATCACATCCTCTGTGAGAGATGGAAATCTCGAATATATACCCTGTGCTAACATTAAGGTTAGCGCAACACAGTAAAACCTAAAGTGGAGGAGATCCATGCCCAACAATGGTATGTTAATAGGTTAGAAAGCGAAGAGAAACCAAGAAAGTTCTTTAAGTTAAAGAGAGGTTGGATATCTTAGAACCGATACCATCGCACAGTGTAATACATAGCAATAATCAGGTTGTGTGTTTTCCCCCAGAACTACAGCCTGGCTAACCTTCCTTGAAAATAGACTATACAACACAAAAAGAATTTTTAATTCGAACCAGTAGTTCCTGAGATTAGCGCGTTCAAACAAACAAACTCTCCAGCTTATAATATAAGTAAGTGAAAGTATAGCATAGATAAATGCTTTTTTTGTAGCAGAAACAGAAGAGAACAAAGAAATATGGATAGATTTTGCGAAAGAGAATATGTAAGAGAGAGTGAAATTATGTAAAGCCATGAAGTGCTGGGATACCGGATCATACTTAGAACTTTTCTTATAATATAATAGTAACAATATCAGTGTCCTCATTTCATGGAACGGCCATGCATCAAAAATCCATGGTCACACATGTCGGATGTTGTCTACACATACAATCAAAATGGTTATTACAGCAATCATACAAACTTATAATTATTATTGCGTTGTTTAATAAAATAAAACTGGAAAATTATGCTTACAGGCATATTAAGTAACTAACTGTTTCCCGCCACTTCGTACGTGTCGAATATAGAAATTTTTCACTTGTTTTGCATCATTTTTGAATTGATTGAACATTTTTCATTGATGCTTTGCTCCTACTGGTCTCAGCCAGAGGCGTATTTTGAAAATTAGCGCCCCGGGCCATTTGATTTGACGCCCCGGGCTAATTTAATTAGCCGCCCTATAAATTAATAGAGATAGAGAAACATTTTAAACTTGAAGGCTTTCTCCACCCTTCTCAGGCTAGCCGCCCCGGGCCATGCCCCCTATGGCTCTAGGCTATATGCCATATGCCTCTTTGCCGCCCCGGGCCATGGCTCCTATGGCCCTAAGGTACGCCTCTGGTCTCAGTTTGATGTTTTATAGCCTAAAGCCTTTCTTGATAAATTTACTATACAAAACTGAAAGAAATTTTTAAGCATTACGAGGGCACGACACCAGTCTATGCTCCATACAAAAATATGACCATCGCAGTCAGTTTTCGTCTATAATGTGGCGTGAAAAATTAAAGCCTGTTCAATTTTCGCGAAGAAAAAATGGGACTGCGTAACGTTTTTTTTTTCAAAGAATTTGTTGGTAAAATCTGTCTCAACTATATTTGTCCCTGTAAGCGTGGCGGCGTTCAGGAATAGGGATATCAATGCCTAAGGCAAATACCTAAATTAGGATTGTAGTCCCCTCTTAACTATTCGTATTATTCGAAATACATATTATCCTTTTTTTCTCCTCCGAAGCGGCCAAGCCGATTCTTATATTTTGTGCGTATGTGCATCAGAGGCGTATTTACCCTAGGGCCATAGGGGCCATGGCCCGGGGCGGCCAGCCTGAGAAGGCCGGCGAAATACTTCAAGTTTAAAATTTTGCTTTATTTCTATTAATTTATAGGGCCGCTAATAAATTTTCAAAATACGCCTGTGATCTCAACGTCACAAAATTGACACAGTGAAGTTAGTTACATACCTAAGATAAAGCGAAAAAATATAATGAGTGCCTTTTCCAAACTAGTAATATGATAGTAATATTAACAATTATATAACTTAACAAATCAAATAGGCCGTGAAATGTACTTTCATTATTGTATCACATGTCAGTTCGCTCTACTTTCTCATAACAACCAGATTTTCATGTATTTTGATAATGTACCAATTCTACATGCACAACTATACTTAATTAAAAAGTTAAAATTAATGGTATTAATAACGCAATTCGGTAATGTTAACTAAACTTATTATAAAAACTGTGTATAATAGACTAAAGTTTTTAATGAATACCTACTAGCTGGCCCGGCAAACATTGTTTTGCCATACCAAAAAAATTGGTCATGTGCGAGTCGGACTCGCGCACGAAGGGTTCCGTACCATTATCTATGCAACATAAGGCAACGTTATTAGTATCGAGCAAGAAACGGTAAAAAAATCATGTTTGTTGTATGGGAGCCCCCCTTAAATATTTATTTTATTTTATTTTTAGTATTTGTTGTTATAGCGGCAATAGAAATACACCATCTGTGAAAATTTCAACTCTCTAGCTATCACCGTTCTTGAGATACAGCCTGTTGACAGACGGACGGACGGACAGCGAAGTCTCAGTAATAGGGTCCCGTTTTTACCCTTTGGGTACGGAATCCTAAAAAAGTTCAATAAAAAAAAAATGAACTATAAACCTCACGGAGCCCGAGACCTTTCCAACGAATGCAAAGCCGTGGAAATCGGTTCGTGCGTTCTGGAATTATAGCGTCAGGAAGGAAAACCCGACTTATTTTTATATAGTAGACTAGCTGGCCCGGCAAACGTTGTTTTGGCATACCAAAAAAAAAAAAATGGGTCAAGTGCGAGTCGGACTCGCGTACGAAGGGTTCCGTACCATTATCTATGCAACATAAGGCAACATTATTAGTATCAAGCAAGAAACGGTAAAAAATTCATGTTTGTTGTATGGGAGCCCCCCTTAAATATTTATTTTATTTTTAGTATTTGTTGTTATTGCGGCAATAGAAATACATCATCTGTGAAAATTTCAACTGTCTAGCTATCACCGTTCTTGAGATACAGCCTGGTGACAGACGGACGGACGGACGGACGGACGGACGGACCGACGGACGGACAGCGAAGTCACAGTAATAGGGTCCCGTTTTTACCCTTTGGGTAAGGAACCCTAAAAAAGTTCAATAAAAAAAAAATGAACTATAAACCTCACGGAGCCCGAGACCTTTCCAACGAATGCAAAGCCGTGGAAATCGGTTCGTGCGTTCTGGAATTATAGCGTCAGGAAGGAAAACCCGACTTATTTTTATATAGTAGATAAATGCATAACTATAACGAAATAGTAGAAATGCGGAGGTAAGTGGAAATGCTGGGAGAGGACGCCCGAGAAAAATATACTCCGATGTCATCGCCGGTATACTCCAAAAGGGACAAGTGCGTAGCACTTACAATCGTCGGGCATGTATGACCTGATGTATGAGTGTGGATGAAGCCAAGGAAGTATGTTTGGATCGTAGCAGATGGCGCTCTATAGTCTCTGCCTACCCCCATGGGAAAAAGGCGTGATGTTATGATGATGATTTTGACAAAGAAATAGACAATTAAATACAAATACACCATAGTTGTTTTCATTTTTAGTTAAGTTTAGTTATGTTAATGTAAAGTAATGTTAAGAACATTCCCAGAGAACATCCTTACATTGTAAGAGTATTAGTGAGATTGTTTGTTTGTGACGTTTTTACGCAAAATCTACCGAATGGAATTCCACCAAAATTAGCATATATATAAATAATTTATAGTCCTGGAAATAATAGTGTTCAACAAATAAACTATTAATCTCATTACAATTCTATACCTTTCTGTATAAAGCACCGTGAGAATAAATTGCCTTTTCACATTTAAGTTCGCTAAAGGCTCTATTCGAAGTGTTCGTGTGTTATGTAAGGTATATGAACTTCAACATATACGCGGATAGGTCAGTGTGCTCGCGACTTTATTGAGAGAAACATGATCGTGCTTTTATTACTTTATTTTGGATTTAGTGTGAGTTTAACTTTATTTATTTTTGCTACTGGCCATGAAGCCTAAACTTTTTATGAAAGACTTTTTATAATAAAAAAAAACAGTGCGATTTATTTTTAATTACTAAACATTCTTTAAAAAAATTAAGAAAAAAGATCAATTCTTTTTTTTAAATTAATAAAAATAAATCCACTATTTCTGTGTTTGGGTGGTATTTGTCATTTGATTAATTAAATAAAATAATAATTTTATTTTGCTAGATTCTGTTTTGTTTTTGTAGTTAGGAAATTGTAGTTAATGTTAAAATTTTACAAATTATTTGTAACTAGCTGTGCCCCGCGGTGTTACCCGCGGTATAAAGGATATAAAATAAGTTCATTTTCTATTCCATTTTTCATTGGAAAGTTTCATGAAAATCCATCTAGTAGTCTTTACGTGAAAGCACAATAAACATCCTTACATATCCAAACATTGGAGTATGGATAGAAGACCGAGGAAACGTCCGCGTTGCTCGCAGCCAACAGTTTAAGTATTTTATTTTATAGCGCGTAACTCTTTTTTCGTCATATCTCCTAAGATATTCATTTAAATTGCATGCTGTAAAGAGCAGTTATAATCTATATTAATTACGTAAGCTAACTAAGCTATTTAATTTGATAAAAAATATTACTATATACACATAAATAGCTTTTGAAAACACCCTATTGAATTTGATTTTTTTGACATTATTATGGGTACAGCGGGTTTCCCTTAAAAGATAGACATATGCTCTCGCGGACTTTTTTGAAGAACTATAGGTAACAAACAATTCCTCCATACATTAGTTTGGTGTACCTCTCATAGATAAGGCAGCGTTTTCATTTATAGCTCGCGCTCGTCCGAAGTTTTCGGCAACTTTAACCATATCTCATCCAATATACAGCAAACCTATAAATTATGCAAAAAAGCCATTCTCTTGAACCATTCTATCTATTAAAAAAAACACATCAAGATCCGTTGCGTATTTTTGAAGATATAAGCTCACATAGGGACATACATACAAAAATTACGACTTTGTTTTATAAGAAGTAAAGATAAAAATAAAGATAAAGAAGATGCGCTAATGTAAAGAAAATATATTTTAGAAATGTAATATGGTGATATAGAAGGCAGATAAAATAACTTAGTAAGTTAAAATAAATAGGTATATGACTAGAGATGTTACATTTTATTGTGGTTTTCACAATATAAAATAATCTTAATGTCGTAAGTCTGCCAATACATTAGTATTTGCATTCTTTTAACGTTGAAATGTATTATGTAATGCAGTTGGTACAATCGTAGAGATGTAATTATATGGATGTATTGAATCGTGTATGGGTATATTATGCTTGTAGAGTCAGAAACAGGTTTTCAAAGTAGCCTAGCGAACTGTCATTCTGAGTTGACTGTTTGCTTATTTGAAGTGATAATACTGTGGTTTGATTCCCGCATAGCGTAATTATTTGTGTGTTTACATTTGTCACTCAAATTATGAAATGTCTATGAATATTAATAAATTGTGTATGTATGTCACCATCCCATATCTTTCTTATGTTACAGGTAGCTTCAGCAGTATTAGCACCCTGTGTGGAGCTCAATGATGGTAATAAAATGCCAATTCTTGCCCTCGGCACTGGCCGAAGTACTGCGAAAGAGGTAAGTTAATAAATAGTAAAGAAAAAGTCTATCTTTTATTATATCGTTTGACGAGCCATTTCTTATCCCATGACGTTATTTGGTTCCCATGACGGGGCTCGTGATCTAGTAGTTCACATAACGGACTACTGTTCATGAGGTCTCGGGTTCGATTCCCGCTCAGGATCATAATTTTTGCGATGTTTATAATTGTCATACAAATGTTTGTGCTGCGTGCGGGTGTTTAATATGTATTATAAGTACCTATGTATTTACAAAACAAAAGTAGTTTATGTGTTAGGTATATCCGTATTCTGGTACCCATATCATAAGCATTTAAGCTTAGCTTGGGACCAGAGGACGTTGTGTGTAATGTCCATTATAAAATAAAGAGGAAACTCAAAACTACTGTACAGTTTGCGATAATTCTTCCTAACACAGGTGGCCCTGGGTCGGTATGTCGCAGGCTGTATAGCGGGATTGTAAGGTCAATGGCACTATACGGTGCTCCAATCTGGGTGGATACCCTCACTACACACAACATATCCCTCCTAAGGAGATCGCAAAGGATCTTAGCATTGAGGGCTATAAGGGGTTATAGGACGGTGTCATGGACGGCAGCTACAGTCCTGGCGGCTGACCCACCTTGGGAACTGCAGGCAAAAGAGCTAGCCGAATCATATCGGAAACGGGAGACCGCTCGAACCGAGAGCACTACAGCCGGGAGAAATGGCACACAAGCCCAGGGAGGAGAAGCTTTGACTCGCAGTTGGGAGACCAATCTACGGTCACCTACTGCAGGCAAAGTGACTATAGAAGCAGTAAGACCATGGTTAACCAACTGGCTGAAGCGTCGTCATGGCGAAATGACCTACCGACTGACACAGGTGCTTAACGGGCACGGCTGCTTTGGTAAGTATCTGTACCATGTCGCTAAGAAGCGACCAACCCCTGCCTGCCTGTCATGCGGAGCTTCTGAAGATACCGCGCGCCATACACTGGAACTATGCCCAGCCTTTCAGTCACAGCGCTGCGAACTGGCCGCTGTAATTGGCCAGGACCTGTCACTGACTACAGTCGTCAAAGCGATGGTAGACAGTGACAGGGGCTGGCAAGCAGTAGCTGACTACAGCGAAGCTGTTATGCTATTGAAGGAGGCCGCGGAAAGGCATTGATCATCTTCACCTATGGTCAAAGGGATGCGTAAAAAGCATTTTCCGACTGCGTCAAATAAAAAAAAAAAAATGTAATCTTTTTATTAAATATATTATTTTTATCTATTACAGAATGAGTCACTAGATGTAGTGCGGGATGCAGTATTTTGGGCTATAGAAGCAGGGTACAGACACATCGATACAGCAGCTATCTATGGAGATGAAGAACAAGTAGGTCAAGGCATAAAGAAAGCTATAGCTACAGGAATTGTTACCAGAGAACAGCTCTTTGTTACTACTAAGGTAAAGAAAAAAAAAATATAACGAATCGCAATCTTTTTTGTCAAGCCAATATAAAAACCCTAAAAAAAGTGCGATTAAATAAAAAAAAGATTCTATTTTCAAATTCAAATTCTGCAAGAATTATTAAGCAAAACATGCACTCAATTGGTTTCGGTTTCGCGGAAGAAAAATTGCGAATTTGAAGTTTGAAAATTGAACTTTTTATATTTACTGATAGTTTTTTTAAATAGGTACTTTTTTAGTTTCTTTTTTTTCCTTATTTGTATTTGTTTGTGTTATTTAAACAGTATTAATCTCTTTCTTAGAATAAAAATAATTTAGCTTAAAGTTTGTATTGCTTGTTCCTCGCCTTTTATGAACTAACACTACAAAGGCTAATGGATGAAAACAGGCGTAGTTATGAAAGAAAGTATATAAACACTAAAATATTTTGCTAAACCAAATAATTTCGTAACCACAATATATACACGCTTACGCAATGGGGGGCTAATGTGGGGGACATTAGCCACCAAGTCGGTCTCGAGTAATACCCCTCGCCGGTTCATAAAAATATACATATAAATACAAATATAAATATATTTTATTATATGACATCTTTTTAATATATTTCAGCTCTGGAATGACAAACACGCAAGGGATCAAGTAGTGCCAGCATTGAAAAAATCTCTATACCGTCTTGGACTCGACTATGTTGACTTGTATTTGATTCATTACCCTATATCTATGAAGGTAAAGATATATGGTCTTATTCATAATGAATTATCGGAGGTTTAAAAGTTCGCTAAAATCGGTTCGCGAAAATTGTCAAAACTTGTTATTCATAATAGTCTTTTTACGCTAAAACGTTTATTATCCCTCCCATAAAATCAACGTTTAAACCTCCGATAAGTCGTTATGAATAAGACCAATATATAACATATTTTAATATCTATACCAATAATAAAAAGCTGAAGAGTTTGTTTATTTGAACGCGCTGATCTCAGGAACCACTGCAGCACTAGGCCGATTTGAAAAATTCTTCCAGTGTGGGATAGTACATTTATCGAGGAAGGCTATAGGCTATATTACATTTCGCTGCGTCCTATAGGAGCGAAGCCTTACTGAAAAGTGTAGCAAAATCAGGAAATATTTTCGAAATTCCACGCGTATGGGGTCGCGGGCAACAGCTAGTCTTTTAATAATTTTACTAATTCTAAGTGCACAACTAAACTTAACTAAACTAAAAATACATTTGCAAATCGTATAGACACTATCAATTTTATTGTTTTAGTTAAGTTAAGTTTAATTGTGTACGTAGAATTGGCACCAATGTCAACGGGTTAAGAAAGCAAGTGTCACTTCCCTATTTAATATTAGTATTCTTTATTCGTCACCACACTCAAAAAATCTAATTTCGCTTTAGTTTGAATTTTTTTTATCGTAATACTTATGAACAAACTTAAAAAAATATATTTACAATTTAAGCATAAAATATAGTTTTTATGAAAAAAGAAACTAAATATATTGCACGTTATAAACAAAATTTGAATATTTAATATTATAATATGTTTATTATTGAAATATTGTTATATTTACTTAATATAAAACAAACTCGTTATTTTTGTATATCCCTATATGAGCTTGTATCTTCAAAACTACTCCACTTATTTTGATACATACCTAGAGTAGGTTAAAAGAAAGGCTTATATTTATTTATAACTAGCTATGCCCCGCGGTGTTACCCGCGGTAAAAAGGATAAAAATGAGACAGTATAGTGAGCTTTCAGGATGCGAACGCCAGAATAGCTGGTAGAATAGGTGGTAGATTTTTTCCTACTTATCGTCACATTTTAGACAATTCACACAATATCTTTGTAAATTGTAGCCTATGTGTTATTCTGATGTATAAGCTACATTATTGTAAAGTTTCGTTAAAATCTATTCAGTAGTTTTTGCGTGAAAGAGTAGCAAACATCCAAACATTTTTTGCCTCTATGTCCTACTAGAAATAATGCATCCATGAGTTTTTCTTCATCTGAACATAGGCCTGCCTCATTGCCGTATTAGCAAATCACCAAGTGATGTGGCCTGTTGATTGCCACTTCATCCAATGTCTTCAACCTTATGAATCAATTACAACAACCAAGTAACCTTGGGCTTGGCTTACGAGGCTAATATTTAAAACGTGGTCTTTGCAATGATGACCTCGTAACTCGTATATACCTACGTGGCTGTAATTATAATATGCTTGTGCCTTACAAATTCGAATAATTTAATAAGAAAAAATAATGGTATCGATTTTAGGTGCATAACTAAAATTAACTAAAAAATGAAAATTGATAGTGTTTAAAAACACAATTCCACGCGATTGACCACGCGTGTAAGCATAGCGTTTGGTTTTAAAACTTTAATTACAATAATAATGTTGGTTATAGAGTGACGGTTCTCCAGACAACATAGACTACTTGGAGACCTGGCAAGGTATGGAAGACGCCAGGGATTTAGGTCTTACATTGTCTATTGGAGTATCCAACTTCAATCTTACACAAACGGAGAGATTGATCGCAAACAGCAGAGTGAGACCTGTCGTCAATGAAATAGAGGTAAGTAGAAATTGAATCTTTACTTATTACACAGCATTAAATTGAATGATATAAATCGTTTGTTACACAGGCGTTAATTTGTATGTAAGCTTAAATCTTTAAAACTACTCAACGGATTTATTGCATAGCTTCTATCGCGGGCCTTGAGCGTGGAGACTAAATCCACAAAATTCGAAATTTAAATTCCGGTAACGGAAATAGCGTAAAAATCCTTACACATCGGCGCTACTAGTAGCCGTTTCGCTGTTCGCGCTGGTGACTCATGTCAGTTTTGGCCTTAGTTTTTATTTTATTGACATTTAATTGACAATCGCTATTTTATCATAATTACCATAAACAATGGACAGATGTAATAATCAGTTATTAATCTTATTTTAGTTTATGGTATTTAGATTCTTGTATAAATAAAATAAATAAATAAATAAAATTGCATAAGTTGATAAAAAATACTATGTAATAGCTTTACCGTGGCAGTCCCCGAGTGAAACACGTCTTTTTTTTTTATAGATACATTGCGGCTGTCCAAAACCAAAACCTAGCAAGAGACATTTTTTTCTTAAACCAATATTCGTTTTCTTAAACCAACATTTCCCATTTTTTTTCTGTGTCTTATGCACAAAAAAAAAACTGTATCTCTATCTTTAAAAAGTTTCAGAGATATGCACATGTATAAACCTAGTAAGTGCACTTCGTACTTGTTGATTACAAAATGAAAAAGCTGTACTTGCTAGGTTTTGGTTGTGGACAGCCGATTAGTTCTATGGTGTTTTTAGGGTTCCTTTCCCAAAGGGTAAAAACGGGACCCTATTACTGAGACTTCGCTGTCCGTCCGTCCGTCCGTCCGTCTGTCACCAGGCTGTATCTCAAGAACGGTGATAGCTAGAGAGTTGAAATTTTCACAGATGATGTATTTCTATTACCGCTATAACAACAAATACTAAAAATAAAATAAAATAAATATTTAAGGGGGGCTCCCATACAACAAACATGATTTTTTTACCGTTTCTTGCTCGATACTAATAACGTTGCCTTATGTTGCATAGATAATGGTACGGAACCCTTCGTGCGCGAGTCCGACTCGCACTTGACCAATTTTTTTTTGTATATTTTGTTAAGATTTTGGGGATTTAGAAAAAGCAAGGGTGGGGGGTTTCTCAATAACTACTAAAGTAGGTAAAATCGCGGACATAAGCTAGTATTTATGTATGTACATAAAAACCGAGGTAAGTGAATTTTTTGAGACTCTCATTAAAGTTTATTAAGCTCGATGCCGAGCTCGTTTTGTCGTATCAATCGATCCGACCTCGATTGATCAAATCGATCGATCTGATCGATTACACTAATGGTTTAATTTGATTGGTGATTTGTTGTTGGTGTTTTACGAGTAAATCTGAGTTTCATTTTATTGAGCTAAAAATAACACAACATTTCGGAAATATTGTAAAATTTAGATTTTTGGAAGAAACTCAGGTTATTCCTATGAATATACTCATATACCAAACCACCAAATCCACTGAAGACAAGCAGCAAGTATTAAAAGAACTTTATGGTGAGAAGTGGCAAAAAATTGCTGCACTAGAAACATCATTACAGTCTCAGTTTATAAACTTTTGTGATCGTGAGAAACCAGAGCTATGGCCTTTAAATTTTAATTTTAAGTAATTTCCAAAGATGTCTATTTTTATATGTTTTATAAACTTTTTTGTGAAATGTTAAGCTAGGTTTTAAGTACCTATGATAAGCTAATATAGAATAGTATATTCAGTCTCTAGGTCAAAGAATAGATAATCGTCTATATTAAGGTCCCGTACTAAAGAGTAAAAACGGGTAATAGAGTCAGTCAATAATAGGATCCCAACTTTATGACTGTGACTTTGCTGTCCGTCCGTCAATCGGCCACCAGGCTGTATCTCTGGAATGGTAATAGCGGGAAATTCAATGTTTATGTATATCAGGGGCCCAAGTCTGCTATTACAATGTTGTCATAATGATCAGTCACTGACGCCATAATGGCGTCATTTATGACAAAAAATTAATAGTAGACTACCAAAATTGATAAAATTCGTCACTATGCAATCAGTGACTGATAACAACAAATACTCATCATCATCATTCTTTTGCCTTTATCTCTTCATTTGGGAGTTATTTGGGGTTTTTGGGGGACTGTCGCGGTTGGCATGGCGAGACAAATTTGTTATGATAATAAAGGCACAGAACGCTTCGTGTGCGACTTCAACTCGTATTTAATCGGGTTTTTTGTACACCGAAGTTCTTCTTCTTTTTAGCCATTTTCTACCAATTTGGTGTAGGCTTCCTTTAGTTTCCGCCATTCCTCTCAACTTTGTGCCACTTGCATCCAATGCGCCCTTGTGGTCTTCCTCTAGGCCTTTTCCCCCCCAAGACCTCCACTCTGAGACCGCTCTAACCCACGAGCCTTGTTATCATGCTATCTGTCCAACCCATTGCCACTTGAGAGAAGCCACTTGTTTAGCAGCATCTGTGACTTTACTCTGTTCTTTCAGCCAGGTATTCGTTTTACGGTCTCTCAGAGTTACTCCCACGAGCTTTCGCTCTACTTTTCTCTGGGCGACACCGAAGTTAATAGATACTAAATACCATAATGTAAAATTATGTATTTTACAGGTAAATCCAACCAACACTTTAGAAGAACTAGTATACTATTGCCAACAAAATGGAGTAGCAGTGATGGCGTATTCACCGTTTGGATTCTTAGTATCCAGACAAAGACCTAACGCTCCACCTCCACGATATGACGATCCTGTTCTTGTAGCTATGGCTCAGAAGTATGGCAAGAGTACGGGACAAATTGTACTCAGATATTTGGTAAGTTTTGATTTCAGTATTCGGATAGAACGAACCTCGCCTCGAAAGAAGGCAGGACGGACTTCGATGAAATTGGCAATAGTCGGCCGGAGTGGTGGAGCTCAATGGGAGAGAAATCAACGGGCATTGTCTAGCAAGGCCGCTTTCTGCATCTAGGCCATCACCGACTTGCTATTGTCACCGAACCTCTCGAGATGTTGTGAGAGACTCTTTGGGACCAAAACATTCACCGAAACAACTATCGGGATCATTTCTGTTGTTACAGTGTTTATTATTATCGATAACTAAAACTAACGATATAATTCCCAGGTTCGATTCCCGCTTGGGACAATCTTTGGTGTGTATAATATTATAAAATGTCAATATCCATAAATGTCATACAAATGTTTGTACTGCGTCTGGGTGTTTTCTATGTATTATAAGTATGTATTTACAAAAGAAAAGTAGTATATGTATTCTATCCGTATTCTGGTACCCATAACATAAGCATATAAGGTTAGCTTAGGACCAGAGGACGTTGTGTGAGGTGTCCATGAATATTTATTTATTTATAATTTTACCCGTTTTTACAACATTTTTCATTAACACTTCGTTCCTATTGGTCACAACGTGTTGTTATATAGGTTTCTCGATAAATGTACTATCCAATCCAATACTGAAATAATTTTTGAAATTGGTCCAGCAATTCCTGAGATTAGCGCGTTCAAACAAACAAACTCTTCAGCTTTATAATATTGCCCCTTTAATGTGTAAATAATTATTTTTCACAGATCGACAGAGGATTAGTTCCAATACCAAAATCAACCAATAAAAGACGTATCGCCGAAAACATAGATCTGTTTGATTTCGAGTTAACAGACGAAGAAGTATGGACTATTAGTAAATTTAATGTTAATGAAAGAGTTATTGATATATCAGACTGGAAAGATTATCCTAATTATCCCAACTAATTGTATTTTACCGTAAATATTGATAGTTTAAGAAATAAATGTAATAAAAATGTATTTACGTAATTGAGTTTCATTTATTTTGACAAATAAGTTAAGTATTTTGTCCGTGTGGTGACGAATTAAGAAAACAAGTGTTACCACCTATTTTCTTTTCCAGCTGTAATAGCTGGTTGAGGAATATTGTACACAGATAACATCTGTAAGAGACGGAAAAAACGAAAATAAAGGCGAATTATGATCAAATTATGATCTGAGCCTGAGTATGACTTTCAGAGATTTCCTTAAAAAAGAATTTACGCTAATAAAGTTGCGGGCAAAGGGCTCTCTCTCTCTCTCCCTTTCTTTCCAGCCCATTATCATCCCAATATTGGGCACGAGCCTCCTCCAGTTTAGGAGGGATTGTGCTCTACTGTGCCGCGCTGACCAAACGTGTTAGCACGGGGTTTATTTTCGAGGTTTCCATCTGTTATAGATTCTATCTCTGTACAATATCCCTTAGCAGGTTTTTACACCACACTGGGGAGGATTCCTCCCCGCCGTGTCACATCCACAGAATACGAGTGTCACCGCCCCATTTGAAATGGGCGGTGACACTTGTATTCTTAATCCGTCACCACCCTGACAAATAGTAGGATATATAGAAGGAAATTAAATATGTGTCGTTTCAGTTCGTCGCCACATCCTATACATATGACCGTCCTTCATTCAAAATTATGCATGAATACAAACATGCATTTAAAATATTTTAATTGCTAACTATACCACCATCCGTACATATTTTGATGTGTTTGTCGTTGTTTTTTATCGGAAACAAAGTAGAAACATCAATTGAACAATAGCTTAAAGATATTTTAATTAGTCTTAGAGTTTTATTTAAAGGTAGCATTGTATAGTTTAAATTATTTAACCGAATCTTGCAAAATACGGTATGAAAACTATTGTTATTTATTAGGGTTCCGTCCAAAAGGGTAAAACAGTAGATACTGTATAACTGAGACATCACTATCCATTCTTTCTTCCGCCCGACCATCCATTTGTTACCACGCTGTATCTCAAGAACGGTGATAGCAATAGAATTGAGATTTTCAGAGATTGTTTTTTTATTAAATTTTATGAACATTTCACACCACGTCCTCTGGTCCCAAGCCCTATGCTGGTGTTATGGGTACCAGAATACGGATAGAATACATATACTGCTTTTCTTTTGTAAATTCATACTTATAATACATAGAAACACCCAGACGCAGTACAAACATTTGTATGACAATTATAAATATCACACAAATGACTGTCCCGAGCAGGAATCAAACCCGCGACCTCATGATCGGCAGTACGTTACATGAACCACGAAGCTCGTCTCGTTGAGATGACTAATACCTATTTGTTGTTGCTATAACAACAAATAGTAACCAAGTCCCCTCTTACAACAAATATATTTGACACTATCAAAATTCATTTGTTAGTTATGTTTATTTTGGAAAAATAGCATAGAAAAATATTTAGCATAGCATAGAAAAATTAAGATTTAAAAAAAAAAGGATTTTTTATAAATTATTTTTTATACTTGTTTTAGTTCATTTAAGTATATTTTTATGACCTAACTCTTTATGAAGAATGGAGTGGTAAGGGCGGCACCCACAGAGGCAACGGTATTTTAACAGTTACGGTTCATTAAACTATTGTGTTTTGTTGACTCTATACCGGTATTACAAGAAAATCGTGAAGTTTAAATGGCCTCCTGCTGTCAACGAAGTTTAGAAAGGCCTATACAGCAGGCTTAATTTATGAGCCGATTTGAGAAGGACTAAGGATTTTATAGATAGATAGATTACTCTTTATTGTACGCCATTTTACATTACAGTAGCTTATTCTATGTTAACAATAATATAGTACAGTAGGTGGTCTTATCACATGCTGCGATCTCTTCCAGACAACCTTTGGATGGACTACGTTTGGTCAAAAAGAGGGCTTTATGTGGTGTACTCTAACCTACAAAGATTAGCTTTACATACTTACATCAACTTAATACATTTATAAATACATATACATAAAAACATACCTATACACACACATACTTACACAAATACATAAACAAATATGCCTACACTCAGGACATATAAGAGTATAAAATAATATTTTTTAAATTTAATCACGTTATTTATACTAGGTCAGTGATAGATATGTTCTCTCTTTTACTCTTTTGACGGGCTTCGTGGTGGAGTGGTTTATGTAATGGACTGCCGATCACGAGGTCGCGGGTTCGATTCCCGCTTGGGACAGTCATTTGTGTGATATCCATAAATGTCATACAAATGTTTGTACAGCGTCTGGGTGCTTTCTATGTATTATAAGTATGTATTTACAAAAGAAAAGTAGTATATGTAGTCTATCCGTAGCATAGAAATATAGCTTACTTTGGGACCAGAGGATGTTGTGTGAAATGTCCTGAATATTTATTTATTTATTTATTTTTATTTTTCTTGAAAGTAGCTACTGATTGAGCACTTCTTATATTTTTAGGTATATTTTTATATTTTATATTTGTTTTAAAATTATACTTTTTTGGTGCGTATGGGAAATAAAATGAAAGTCATTTAATTACAAACACACAATTTTAACGAAAACTATGAACTTATGACAAGTCCAATTTTTTTCCCTACTACGAATTTAGAGAGTAAATTATTAAGATGTATATTATCATAATACATCGACAGAAAAGATCGAAAGAAAATCGACGAATGAAAAGTTAAGAAGCATGCGTCAGTCTTGGTATGGATATGTGATGAGTGGAATTGCCATGAAAGTTTTAAATATGACAGTAGATGGATGTAAGGCCAAAGACAGACCAAAGAAAAGATAGATGGACTGTGTGAAAGAGGAAATGAAGAAGATGGATGTAAATTCACAGATGACGTGTGACAGGGGAGTATGGAGGAAAAGAACATGCTGCGCCGACCCCAAATGATTGGGAAAAGGGCAGGGAATGATGATCACAATACATCGACAGCAGTAAGTTACTAGTTATATAGCATAACGCGTAAGATAAATAAATCGAAATCGGTTGGCGTGATAATGTGCTAATTTTAGACTTATATGGTTTTCTCATGGGTGCTATTGTCAGAACTGGACGAAATTGAAATGGGACCACACGGGAAGCACCAGCTTTCAAATAAAAAAAGAATCATTAAAATCGCTTCGCCCAGTCAAAAGTTATGAGGTAACAAACATAAAAAAGAAAAAAAAAAAAAAAAATACACGACGAATTGAGAACCTCCTCCTTTTTTGAAGTCGGTTAACAAAGAAGAGTAACTTCTTAGGAACGGAAGTACTAAGGACACAGCAAAAGAAAAATAACTCATTTTAAATTTTTAGGTTTTCTGGGTATTAGCTTATAATAACCGAAACGTACCCATGTGGTGACGGATTAGAATACAAGTGTCACCACCTCATTTCTTCCCGAGGGTGCTATAAAAGCCAGTTAAGGGATATTTTGAGCAGTTAACATAAACTGTGAGAGACGGAAAACTCGAAGGTAAACCCTGTACCAACACACCTAGTCAGCGCGGTATAGTAGACCAAAAGCCCTCCCAAAGTGAAGGAGTTCGGTGCCCAACAGTGGGACGTTAATGGGCTGGGAAACAGGGAAAACTTAGAATACATAGTATGAGCTTAGAATTCCTAAAAATTTAAAAAACAATTTGAAAAATTAAAAATTTTTAAAACAATGTACAATACATTGTTTTAAAAATTTTCTAAATTTCTTAAAATTCTGGTACTTATTTGAATTAGTCAGCCCTACTTCTATTAGAGCAGCCTTTTCCATAGTGGTTGATAACGGCCCCTAGTGGTCCCTTGTGCTGCTGTGTGCTATAAGTTAGTGAATAAATAGAAGCGCTAAAAATAATTAATATTTTCTAATAATTGCGCGACTGATTCGTTCAAATAAAACCACTTTTTTACGGATTTAGACGCGTGTATTTGTTTTAAATTTCAGCCCGACGTTTCACTTTTTCACAATTTATTCTGGGTAATCTGTACAGTTAGCAGTAGTAAGTTTGGAAACTTAGTTAGAGTATCAGTGAGATGGAAGTCGTTGGAGGTTCGAGACAAAAATGAGGGGTATATCTTTGAAAAAGAATGTCCAAGAGTAGAAGGAGAACTACTAATGGCAGATAAATGATAGTATTACATCGTTAAATGTAAATTAATATATTGTTGGAATCTAGAAGACTTATCATGTGTGCGCATCTTAGCTATTGTGCTTATAAATATATTGCAAACCGGTTTGTCGTATGCGTGTTATGATTTAACTTTGTTTTACACGACACGATATTTTAACAAATAATATCGGAATTTAGAAAACAAAACTTTAGCAAATTTTTTAAAATGCCCTCTTCTTGAACTTATCTATTTGTCTAAAAAACAAATACATCAAAATCCCTTGCGTATTTATGAAGATACTAGCTGTGCCCACGGCTTCGTTCGTGTGGATCAATTTTTATTTCAATTAACCAAATCCACTTATTGATTATTTTTTTAGCCGCTAGAAGGCGATGCAAGTAACCAAATTGAGTAATTGCGTATTATGTAAATATCTCTTGCTTGAGTGGACCGATTGCTATGAAACAAAGAGTAATGGTCTTATTCATAATGACATATTGGAGGTTTAAAAGTTCGCTGAAATAGGTTCGCGAAAATTGTCAAAACTTTTTTTTCATAATAGTCTTTTTACGCTAAAACGTTTATTACCTCTCCGATAAAATCTCCGTTTAAACCGCCGATAAGTCATTATGAATAAGACCGTAAGTAATAGCTCATGTTACGTAGCAGCAACATTTATCCCTATAAGGTTTGTACATTTTGCGTGATGCGTGCACAGACAAACATCTAAACAGACAAACAGACAAAAATTTCAAAAATTCTGGAAAGGTGTTCTGTTGGTTATCCTTTATACCATCGGACTATTTTTTTAAATATGTATATGCAATGTACAAAAATTTCTTTTCTGCATATTTATTATATGTATAGGTAAGCTCATATAGGGACATACATACAAAAATATCGACTTTGTTTTATAATAAGCAAAAATAAAGATAATGACGAACTCTATTATGAAGACTATATTATTATAAACTCAATCACAAAGTAGGTAGTAAAATAAACGCACCCGTGGTGCGATACTCACGCGACAACGCTATGGGTGCGCAAAGCTTGACTTGCGATAGCGTATTGTTATCGTGTCGTAGGTTGTAAAAGTTCACATATCTTATAATAACGTACAAAACACAAGTTCAAAGCTTGGAGCTGAGTTTATTTCCATCAGTCTAGTGTTGTCATCTCAACTGTCAACATGAGAATATTGCTAGCGTTAGTTGCGGCGTTTACCGTTGTTGCCGTAAGTTTAAATCTACATTTATTATAATATAATTAACTAAATAATATGATGATACATATATTTATTCTGTATAATAAACTAGCTATACCCTGCGACTTTGTAGCTACGCGAGAAATTTAAAATCACTACATCTTTTTTATATAAAATTCACGTGTCACAGTGCTAGTTATCGTACTCCTCCGAAACGGCTTGACCGACTTTTATGAAATTTTACATGCGTGTTCAGTAGGTCCGAGAATCGGCCAACATCTATTTTTCAAACCTTTTTTTTATTTTAGTATGGCAAAACAACGTTTGCCGGGTCAGATAGTATTATTATAAAGACACACCGCCACGAATTTTTTTTTTTGCCATTTTTATTTATATCTTATTAAAACACAAAATAAAATTTCAGCCTTTGGTGCAAAGAGTTTCCATTCAAAATTTCATTCCGCTTTCCACTTTTTTATAGTGTTTCGAAATGCCCGCGGGCAAAATGCTAGAATGAAATATATCAAGGGATTTACAAGGCAGTTGACAGAGTCATTATAAATATCTCCTCTTCAGCCCATTAACGTCCCACAGCTGGGCACGAGCCTCCTCCACAATATGAGGAATTATGGTCTACAGTACCGCGCTGACCGGGCGTTTTGGCAGTCACAGTAGACGTTAACTGCTTATATTGCCCTTAGCTGGCTCTTACAGCACCCTGGAAAGAAATAGGGTGGTGACACTTGTATTCTTAATCCGTCACTACACGGACCTGATTATAAATATAGGTATTATTACATTTACATTAAATCTTACTTAAAATAGAATTAATGAATCTAGGTTATCTAAATTAACATTAATTTTAAATTAATGTTCTACCCGATTAATGTTCTGCCCGACGTTTCGGAGATTTTGCAGTCACCATGGTGACTGCAAAGTCTCCGAAACGTCGGGCCAAAATTTAAAACAAATATACGCGTCTAAATCCGTAAAACGTAGTTTTATTTAAACAGATGAGTCGCGCAAGTGTTAGAAAATATAATGTTCTACTGTATAAGCTTTGGTTCTAGCTTTATTAATAAAATGGCTTCCTTATTTTTTTTGTTAGGCTTCTACAAATATTATATTTTGATTATCTTAAATAATTATATTTGCTTTTAATTATATGATTGGAATTATTCGTGTTACTCGTACACAATCGTTATTTATAGCAGGTACTGATAGATAGGCAACTATGATGGAATGGATATTCATTCATTCATGGACATTTCACACAACGTCCTCTGGTCCCAAGCTAAGCTTTATATGCTTGTGTTATGGGTACCAGAATACGGATAGAATACATATACTACTTTTCTTTTGTAAATACATACTTATAATACATATTAAACACCCAGACGCAGTACAAACATTTGTATGACAATTAAAAACATCACACACATCGTCCTGACCGGGAATCGAACCCGAGACCTCGTGAACGGCAGTCCGTTATATGAACCACTAGACCACGAGGCTGAATGTAATGTGCAACATTCTGTCACAGAAAAAAATTTTTTGCAGCAAATCTTTTATTTTAAACTGCTATAGGTGAAATCCCCATTCCCTCTAAGGAGCAGATAGCCCCTTGAGATCTCATGTGCCTAAACAAGGTCTTGGGTTGGATTCCCACACGGTACAATTATTTATCGGATATTTCTGTCTGGGTGGTTTCTATGTATTATAAGTAAGTATTAACAAAAAAATACTTACTTTGGGACCAGAGGACGTTGTGTGAAATGTCCACAAAATTATTTATATTTGCTACTTTTATTTAATATTTATTTATTGCAGACAACAAAGGCACTTCGCGGCAAAGCTCCAACAAAACAGCTCAACGATGGCAATCACATCCCAGCTTTGGGATTGGGCACATTTGGCTTTGTAAGTAACTATTATTTAACTATATTAAATATTGAAAGGGGTTTTGAATTCCAAAAATCCTATCCTTATGCCTATGATATTATTATCTTTGGTTTTAAACTTGATTTAATTTTTAACGTCCGTGAACGGATGTTGTAAGAGTCGCCAGAGAGATCCACGTTGCATGACACCTTTGCACTTGCCCGAGGTGGGTGAACGTCAGGCAGGTCGTAAAAATCATCCAAAACCCGCTGCGACATGAGGAAGTAGTCATGTTGCGCCAACCTGGAGTAACGGAATATGGACAGGAGAAGATTTAACTGGTACAAGATTTAAGCATAGATTTATCGGTGCGCAAGCGCAAGCTGTAATCATGGAGCCGTGCGTGATACTGTTAACTAGCATCTTCACTATAATTATAGAGAGACAATTATGTTTTCAACATAAATAGTCTTGGTTCTTGTAGATAATTATAATTATTCGATCGTGATATCGGAACATAGTGATGTGAAATTGCGTAGGTACACTTACGTCGGGAAAATAATAAAATAATGTACCTACCTAATGTTTATGCCGGAGAACACGTTATTCATTATTATTTTTGTTAAACTAGTTGATGCCCGCTACTCCGTACGCGTGCAATTTTAGATTTTCATATATTTTTTCACCGCTTCTCCGCAAGGAAGGTTTACTTCCTTGGACTTTCACGAATATTTCAAGATGAAAATCAGAAAAATCGGCACAGCCGTTCTCTAGTTTTGCGAGATTAACGAACAGTAATACTCGTAAGAGAAGATAAATTGAACATATAATTATTATTATAGTACCACAAATCTACACTAATTATGACATAGAGAAAAGATTTGGTTGTTTGTATGTTTATAAGGTTACCCGTGCGAAGCTAGCGGCGGTCTGCTAGTAATTTTACATAGGAACAATTCGCTGTTGCTCCCAACTTCGTACGCGTGGAATTTAGTACCCAAACCCTAACAAATTTTATTAAACAGCCATCTTCTTGAACCACTCTATCTACTATAATAAACCGCATCAAAATTCGTTCTCCAAAACTACAGTTTGGAGATATAAACTCACACAAGGACATACATATAAATATGACTTTGTTTTATAATAAGTAAAGATTATTAAAAAAATATTTTTAATACATTTTGTTAAATATCCATCTAGTTGTTAACTCGGAAAATGAAAGTAAATGAAACTAAAGCAACAAGATATAAGTCCTTTTTATGCCTAGCTCTTACGAAAAACAAGAGAAAATAATATTTTAGTGGTATATCCCAAACTCCTTGCGTCTAATCAACGAAAAAACCCACAAAAACAAGCGCGACCACAAATCAATTGTATTCTGAGTATTTTTTTTAATGTTATATCACTTATATCGTAACATGGCACCTTTAATTTGAACTTGATTTTTATCTAAACTACTAACTATTGCCCGCGACTTCGTACGCGTAGAATTTAGAAAAATTCTTTCAGTGTTGGATAGTATATTATTTATAGAGGAAGGTTATATAACATCACGCTGCAACTAATAGGAGTGAAGCATCTGTGAAAAATGTTGCAAAAACGCGGAACATTTTCTAAATTCCATACAAAGGAAGTGACGGGCAACAGTTGGGAGATAATAATTATGAATTGTTTTTTCAGGGCGATATCCCAAAAATGCGTTCAGTAGTTTGGGATTCAGTAAAAGCAGGTTACAGACACATAGACACAGCAGCTCTCTACAACAATGAACAAGAGATTGGTCTCGGTATAGCCGATGTGATTAAACAGGGACTGGTTACCAGAGACGAACTGTTTATCACTACAAAGGTAAGAAAATTATTAAAGATTCGACTTGTAGACTACCTTAAAAATTTCAAAACTATCCAGTGTCATTGGTTCTAGATATGTGTGAAAATAATAATTTGCTTCGTTTAAAAACTAAAAAAAAAACACACTTTAAAATCCTAAATACTTTTTAGGGTTCCGTACCCAAAGGGTAAAAACGGGACCCTATTACTGAGACTTCGCTGTCCGTCCGTCCGTCCGTCCGTCCGTCCGTCCGTCCGTCCGTCCGTCCGTCCGTCCGTCTGTCACCAGGCTGTATCTCAAGAACAGTGATAGCTAGAGAGTTGAAATTTTCACAGATGATGTATTTCTATTGCCGCTATAACAACAAATACTAAAAATAAAATAAAATAAATATTTAAGGGGGGCTCCCATACAACAAACATGATTTTTAGGGTTCCGTACCCAGTATCTCAAGAACGGTGATAGCTAGACAGTTGAAATTTTCACAGATGATGTATTTCTATTGCCGCTATAACAACAAATACTAAAAATAAAATAAAATAAATATTTAAGGGGGGCTCCCATACAACAAACATGATTTTTAGGGTTCCGTACCCAGTATCTCAAGAACGGTGATAGCTAGACAGTTGAAATTTTCACAGATGATGTATTTCTATTGCCGCTATAACAACAAATACTAAAAATAAAATAAAATAAATATTTAAGGGGGGCTCCCATACAACAAACATGATTTTTTTACCGTTTCTTGCTCGATACTAATAACGTTGCCTTATGTTGCATAGATAATGGTACGGAACCCTTCGTGCGCGAGTCCGACTCGCACTTGACCAATTATTATTTTTTATGATATTGCATTGTTCTCATTCACCTCCATAATAAAGTGCTGCAAGTGTGTGAAAATCACTTCTAAAGATTCCATTACATAGAATAATACGTTGACAGATATGTGCTACTGTTCTCCGTGTACTAATGGATTCTTGCGTCTTATAAAACAACAAAAGTGTCAACACCCCAATTGTGCTGTAAAAGTCAGCTAAGGGATATTAGACACAGATAACATCCTTTGTAAGAGACAGAAAACTCGATAATAAAACCTGTGCCAACACACCTGGTCAGCGCGGCACAGTAGAAGGTAAACCCTCCCAAAGTAGAGGAGGCTCATGCCCAACAGTGGGAGGTAAATGGGCTGGAGGGAGAGAGAGAGAGAAAGAGAGATACGTGCTGTACTAATAA
Source organism: Orgyia antiqua (assembly GCA_916999025.1). Taxonomy (NCBI): domain Eukaryota; kingdom Metazoa; phylum Arthropoda; class Insecta; order Lepidoptera; family Erebidae; genus Orgyia; species Orgyia antiqua. The sequence goes on from OU779869.1 coordinate 22,117,704, forward strand.
AAGGGTGTTAAACAAGGTTATATAACTATTCCAATGTTTTGAAGGAGTTGAATTGAAATTCACATGTTAACATATTATTATTTCAGCTGAAGGATGACAGGCATGCTCGAGATCAAGTGGTACCAGCGCTAAGAGAATCCCTACAAAAACTGGGATTGGAATATGTTGACTTGTTCCTTATTCATTCACCAACAGCTACTGATGTAAGTAATCATGGTATAATAAAATACTGGCAAGGACTAAGCATACGTAGCGCTGATATAGGGAAAAATTTAGAAAGTTGTAATTTGTTATCACATTACACGAAAAAATTGTTTATACTAATACCAACTTAGGAAGTAGCTGAAATGTAGGCGATTCTCTATGTATCAACTACAAAATTAAGTTTGTGAAAGGATTTATGTTTAATTAACGGCTTTTTCGATGCATTTTGTAAATTTTTTCGGACCGGTGGGCAAGTCCAGTAAATGAATGGTGTCACAATGGCACCAAAATGACACATTATAACCTCAACAAAATTACAATTGACTACCAAACTTGATAAAATTCGCCACTAAGCAATCAGTTATTGCATTTGTTTGCAATAACACTAAGTAACTAATTGTTTAGCGGCGAATTTTATCAAGTTGGTAGTCTATTGTTAATTTTTTGAGGTTGTAATGTGTCATTGTGGTGCCATTGTGACACCATTCATTTACCGGACTTGCCTACCTGTTAGGTACAGAATCTTAAGTGAGCAGGTTTATCTTGCTCTTGACAGGTTTTTGAACTATATCTTAATCAGTCATTTCTGTGACAGGGACCGTAACTTGGTAGAGCCAGGTGGCTTTGCCGATATTCATGTGCCATTTTTTCTGAAACGACATTGTGATTCAGTCTTGATGTTACGGTTTCATAAAATTAAAAGACACTAATCCTTATTTACCAACTAGATTATCTGTCGCTAAACATCAAAATATATATTTTTTTTACCATTTAGAAAATAAGACAAAAGCATTGTGAAAGTATATCTATAGAACACTAGGTGTTGTTCGCGTCTTCGTACCTGTGGAATTCCTGCTTACTTTTTGTCACATTTTGGACAATTCACACAATATCTTTATAAATTGTAGCCTATATGTTATTCTCATGTCTGATTTTGCCTACATTATTGTAAGGTTTCCTTAAAATCCAATCATTAGTTTTTGCGTGAAAGAGTAACAATCATCCAAACATCCGTACTCACAAACTTTAATAACAATAATATTAAAGTAATTTATTAATTTTGCATTTGACATGCTATACTTTTACTTAATAAATCAAATTATCGAGTGACAAGTATGGTGGTTAATTTGAGATGTTGCAAGTAGACCGCAATAAGCTCAGTTGGAAGAGCTTCGGAACGGTATTCCGAGGTCGTGGGATCAAGTCCCGCTTGCGGCATTTCACTTTTTCCACCATAATTTGATTTATTAAACAATAATATTATTGCGATGTTTTATGAGGCGTTTATATTTTTTTTATACACATATATCTAAATTGAGGATATCACGAAAATGATATTAAAATTATAACCGGTTAATCAATTATAGCAATGTGATGCACAGAATTTTTAATAATCTTTTTGTACATCTTGGTAGATAAACCACACTGGGGATTTACGTTTTTTTTTGTAGTAATAATAAAACTACAAAGTCAAGGTCAAGGTTTTCTGAAGTTCTTGGAAAAAATCTATTATTGACTTGATTTTAACAAATACATAACTGTCCAGTACAACTTTATTTCTTTTGTTAATCTCATCTTTGGAAAAGTCGTCTTTTAGATGGCAAAAAATAGTTGCTCTAACTCAGTGGCGGATTTGCAGTCTCGGCCGCCCTAGGCCCCAAGCCATTAGCGGCTCTAGGCTCCAGGCCATTAGCCGCCCCTTTCTCAGCATCCACCATATAAATCACCGCCCCTAAATCTGGCCGCCCTAGGCCCGGGCCTACCGGGCCTACCGGGCCTTAGGATAAATCCGCCACCTAACTGTGTAAATAAATGGAAATCGACGGAAAGGCTTCCTTAAGCCATGATGAATTTCTTCTTTAGTATCGTGTTATTTGACTTTATTTGAAACGTTTATGGATCGATCAGATCAGAGACTTACCTAAGAACTACTTAGCTTATGTAATTCCCTTGGGAAAACGATAGGAAGCCATTATGAAGCTCTGAGGGATTCGTTCACTAGCATTGTGTTTAACAACTAACGTTTGAACATTTATTTACTTATTTCAGAGCCGTGGTAATGCATTGAAAATAGATGTAACAGAGACATGGAAAGGCATGGAGGAATGTAAGAGATTGGGACTAGCCAGGTCCATCGGAGTATCTAACTTTAACGTCGAGCAAGTCGACAAGATTATTAAAAATAGTAACATAGTACCTGCTGTGAATCAGATTGAGGTAAGACAAAAAAATGTCTGAAGGACTTTGTTGAATATTTACTACAAACCTAATGTTCGCGATTTCGTACGCATGGAGTTAGCCCCGGGCGGGGGTCGTCGACGGGCAAGAGCCGGCGGGCCCTCTCGGTATTCAGAGACCCGCCGCGGCAAATGTGGCACTCGGCCACGCCACGGGGGGACCTATTGTTCCCCCCGCTGAGTAAGGCCGGTTAGTGGGCCTCCCCTCGCTGGTACATGGTAAAGCTCAAAGCACCACCATGGCCCGGCAGGGCAGAGAGGAGAAAAAAAAACGCATGGAGTTAAAAAAATCAAACCTTAACAAATTACACACATATATATCTTCTTGAAGTACTCCATCTATCGAAAAAAACTGCATCAAAATCCGTAGCGGAATTTTAAAGATTTAAGCTCACATAGGGATATACAAAAATAACAAATCTGTTTTAATAATTTATACCGTATAATAGATTAATTAACGTAAATTATAAACGGAGGTTTTTAAATTGGTATAAAGATGAGCATCCATTTACATAAACGAATACAAAGTTGATTCCATGTGAAGCCAATATTTGTAATTCTTCTTGCAGACTAGAGTTGAAGGTTTTTCTTAGTATTTATAATTTTTATTAAATATAATTCCGTCAAGGATAAGTAACGTTTAACTAATAGATAAAATAAAGCTGTGAACGACAATATTAATTATTGAATCAAAAGAATTTTAGATAATTAAATATTAATAGATTACAATACCATAATTTTAAACTCATTTTATCAGTATGGTGACGAAGTAAGATTACTAGTGTCACTCACATCCCTATTTCTACGCCAGGATGCTGTAAGGGATAATAACATAAACAGCTAACATAATTTCATTGAGAGACGAAAATCTCGAAACTAAACCCTACGCGAACATGCTTGGCGACCCTGGCAGTCCTGTGTGCAATAATAGAATGGACCGAGAAGAAATTCCTCCCACCTAGTAGGAGTAATTAACATGCTTTGTTTATTTCTAGACTAGCCATCGCTGTATCTAATATCCCCTCAATATTTCTTTATAGATTCACCCTTCATTCACGAAAGAGCAAGAAGTAGCAGATTTCTTCGAGCGTGGTATTGTAGTTGTTGCATACAGTCCTTTCGGTTTCTTTGTGAGCAGAAGTGGAGGCAGTGTTGTCAATCAAAATGATCCAAAGATAGCTCAAATCGCTAACAAATACAGGAAAACTATCACACAAGTTATTCTACGATATGAGGTATGTTGATAAACAATTACGTATAAAGTTTTAATCTAATATTAGGTGCAATTGATTCAAAAGTAAGAAATTTTGGAGGCGATCGTACAAAATTTAAAACTCAAATTTATGTAGACGCCCCAAACTTGATTCAGATAGAGAAACATTCTAAGGCGATTGAAAATGAGTGATATTACAAATAAAATTAAATATATTTTTGACATTGCAGCTCGACCGTGACCTGATCCCGATTCCAAAGTCAACGAATCCACAACGTATTCAGCAGAACATCGACGTGTTCGACTTCCAGCTGACACCTGAAGAGTTGGAGACAATTGGGAGCTTCAACCAAAACAGAAGTATTTTCGATTGATTTACAAAATAGCCGGCACAAATATAACTTCATTAATTGCAAATTCACATTTAGTCTTAACTTATTAAAACAATGAGCAATAGTCCTATCCATCTTCATAGGTATTTGCTTACCCTAGACAAAATAATAATTACTTGTTTGTTCAAAAACTAAAGAACACGGAAATCATGAATATTTTTTTAATTATGGCATTGTCATCTGTCTTTAATATGCGTGCAAAATTTTGGATCAATCCGACTACTGCAAGTGGGTAAAAAACACTTTCAGGGATTCCGTTACCTAGATTAATACGCGCGTGATTCAGCAATTTTCTTAACATTGGCCCTTTTATAGGCACTGATGGTTATTTTCTAGGAATCTTATACTAACAACATTTTAGTCAATAACTAAGCAACCTTTTTCTATAACTGGTAGTTAATTTGCATACAAAATGAGCTCATTGGCAGGTAGCAGCTCTAGGTAGTATATTTTTAAAGACGGAGTTGTTAAAGAAGTGTCAGCACAAATTATATTTTATTGTCTAAATATCTTGTGTTTTATTTAATACTAGCTGTTGCCCGCGACTACGTACCTGTGGAATTTAGAAAATTTTCCCCGTTCTTGTAACATTTTTCATGGAAACTTCTCTATTATTGGTCGCAGCGTGGTGTTATATAGACTATAGCCTTCCTCGATAAATGTACTATCCAACACAGAGAGTTTATCAAATCCGACCAGTGGTTCCTGAGATTAGCGCGTTCAAAAACGAACAAACTCTTCAGCTTTATGATATTCTTATAGATGTCCTATAGTATCCATAATAAAAACTGTCTCTGATAGGAATACCAGTTACAGAATTTCGATACACAAAAATGACACGTACAACCACTTGCGGTATAATACCATAAGGTATTCTTAATTCGAGTGACATAGTAGTTTTACGTATACTACAACCGTCACTGCTACAAGTTATAAAACAAGTGTGTTACTAGGAAAAGAAGACCTCTTTTATTAGACTATGTATTTACTTGCTTGAGACTTTCTTATCTAAAATCATGAATGACGGCTTTCTTTCCTTACTATGCCTTTGTTTTCCTGCTTTGTTGGTCTTTAGGAGCTGGTTTCTACAGCACCCCGGGACAGGAAAGGGGTTTTTTTTCCCACCGCCTTACCCTGCCGGGCGATGATGGTGTCTTGAACTTTACCATGACCCGGCGAGGGGTGGCCCCGCTAATCAGCGACAAATCCTCGCCCAGCAGACCGACGAGTTCGGCGCGCTGGGCGTCCCAGGCTGTGCACATGGCGAGGGTGTGTTCCGCCGTGTCCATGGCCCCACTTCCACAATTACTCTCGGGATCCGACTCGATACCAACCACCTCCCACATTGTACTTGGCGAAACAGCATTGACCCGTGAGGAGCTGGGCGAGATGATACGTCGAATCCCGGTGCCCGGTCCCTCGACCACGGAAAAGGGGCTGATGATACTTGTTTTTTAATCCGTCTCCACACATCCGTCATACACTAACATTATACAGCTACCACTATCATTCAGACCTTTTATTTTTATATCATTCCTCACACAGCCATTAATATTTTCTTTGATCTGTCTCTCATTTTTAAAACCTTTTTGACATTTCTATAAAAAATACACATGAAAGATCTATATTATTTATTTATAAAAGATCTATATTTTATTTAAAGATTTATTTTGATTACAAATCATTAATACAATATATTTACAATTTAATCTAGTTAACATAGTTTTTTTTTCAAGTTGTATCACACAGTTGTAGTAGTTATAAAAAGGGTAAAGTATATGTTTTTTCAATATATGATCTAGGATCGCATAAACTCAGAAACGCGATTGAAAAAAGTTTTCTCGATAGAAAATCTTAGCGAAACAACCTCTCTAATTTTTTATTTTTTTCATTTGTCGGTCTATTATCGCGTATTAACTAATGAAATAACTTTAAAAACATAAGTAACTATTATATATAGAAACACGTAAATCAGAATTAAAATATATTTAGTAGATTTTGAGTAAACAAAAAAAATATCCCTAATTCTTCATTTTCTATACCTACTAGCTGTGTTGATATGTACATGTCGACGATAATTTTGATGTAGGCCCTAAATATTTACGAGATATTGTATGGATCTCCATACAATATCTCGTAAATATTAAGGGCCAGCAATGTATGTACGATACTATTCTATCTAGGATAGTATCGTACATACATTGCTGTTGAACTAAAAACGTAAGCCTAGCCATTTTAATGGCATTTCTACTTGGAGAAAAGTGGCTTCTACTGCGCTAAATACTTAGTAGAATTTGATTTGAAATATTATTATTTGTAAATAGAAATTTAGTTATATTTTATTCCATGTACGTAATTCGAGCTGCAAATGTATTTACTCCGCGCTGTACATTGTCAGCAAACAATTTTCTCAGACTTTTGAGACGTTTTATTTCTCTAAAATCCAATTTAATTACTAGATCTCATATTTTCAAATAACGTTAGCTTGAATCAAAAAGTTGAAGTTCAAACTACAGTCTTGTGATATTAAATTGATTGCTTTGTATTTCTACAATACTTTACTGATTTCATTCTTAACCTATTAACCAATTGCCCCGCTTAGTCTAACTTGAACCAAAAATATTTGTGATAGCAAGAGTGTATATAAATATATATACTCGTAGATAAATGGCTAAAGAGAGTCAAAATATAACAAAATAAATAAATAAATGTATACGTTAAATGATTAGGAACAAAATAAACTTCGAATTAAGAAGACGTCTATTAGGCTTAGTCTATTAGTTATAAAAAATATTGAATACATGTCCTAAAATGTGAAAAACGAACCAAAATAAAAACCAATAATTGTAGAATTTCTTAAGTTATTCATTATTTTAATCAATACAATTTTATTGTCAATAAAATATGATTAAAAACTATAAAAATATCGAATCTGTACAATTGGGTTCGTAATTAAAAAACCCTTAGTAAAAATACAGATAAACCTAATAACAACAACCTATGCCGATTATATCTCCATTAGAATCAAAAGCTTTACAATTATCTATTCGATTATTTATATCAATCGATTGAAAGTTGCCTAAACGAACCATCGATACCGAATAATTCGTCATAGTTGGTAGGTTTCCCTGGTCTTAGAGATTCGTTGGCCATGATGGTGTCTTGCTGCTTGAACCATTCTCTGTACTCAACCAGCTTTGCTTTCCAGTCGTCTGTGAAATAAATATCAAGGAAAATAATGCTAATCTATGCGAAAATATATATTAATGCAACTACTACACAATGTCGGTATTGAAAATCAGCATTGCGTTGTCAGATCCGGAATATACATTCAGTTTTTTTTTTTGCAAATGGCACACATCTCTGAAATAATTTTTTGCTCATGTACAGGGCAAAAAGAACAAAACCGTTCGAACTAGTTCTTTAATAGTGATAGTGTTAATTAGTGCAGTGAGTGCTAACTTTTAGGAACACAAAAACAAAGTGCCTTCGCCTTAAATAGAGACAATAAGAAAAGTGTTGATGGACACATTCTTAGATATTATTCTATTTAGTAATTTAAGTTAGACTAAAATTACCTATTAGCCTTGGTTGGCTAGATTGTAATAGTTTGATGAATGTGGTCTCCAAAGACCGGAGTCATCAAAAAGAAAAAAAGAAATAAATGTACAGGGCTACCAATGGGTTCAAGTTATCCCATATTTGTCATAGTTTGTAGAGCGACCAAGGGACTCCCAGTCGGGGTTCGTAAAGAGTTTAAAGGAAACCCGAACTATTTTTTTTGTTCGGAGAGACAAAAGACCAAGAAGGTTATAAATAGGGAGTAACAACTTGGGAACATAGATTTGTTCCAAGACAGGGCCGCCCCGTTTATGGTTTAAAAGTAAAATAGTAAATAGTAGCCTTGCTTTCTCTTTTACTCCAGCTCAAAAAGAAAGAGAAAGGCTACTAAATAGCCTCTTTGTCATTTATTTTTCTTAATGTGTTCAACTAAAAAAAGCAGCAGGCCGGATTCGTTGTACCGAGTGTTACGTCTAGATCTATATCCTAAGTCTATGCAAAAGCCAAAAACATTAGGTAAATTGTGGGAAGTCATTTGTTTCATAGATGTCCGAATAGGTAATATGTTTTTTCCACAAATATTTGTAACATTTTCCGTGTTGAGCCCATGTCCCATGTCCATTATCCACCTTCGGCTACTTGGGCGATGGCAGCCTACTCGTGGGTAATTTTTCTGTTTTAAAATATGTCTTAGTTCATAAAATATGTTTTTAATGTATCCTTATCCTATCGGGGATTTAATATCTTGACGTACAGGTAAAAGTTACTTCTACATGGGATGATACCGAGTACCTATTAAATATGTCAAAAAGTCTGTACCTTGTAATTGAGCCATTGTACTACATTGTCCGCCATATTCTGCTGGTAACATCTCTTGCGGGATGTATTTGTATAGGTCTTTGAGCTCTCTGTGGATGTAGATCTGAAAAAAAGCAACATATTCTATAAACAGCAATAAATAATTGGATTACACACTGCCTTGCCTCGAAAGGCGGCAGGACGCACTCCAACGTTGGCAACAGTCGCGTCGGTCGGAGTGGTGGAATCGAAGAAACCAAAGAACTATACCTACGGGCATTGTCTAGCAAGACCGCTTTTTGCATCTGAGCTGTCATTGACTTGCTCAGTAAATAATTTATTGTTGTAAAATTAATTAGTGGTAATTCTATGTTTTATTATGTCTACGAGTATGTGTGACCATTCTTCGTGGGATACCGGATTAAGAATACAAGTGCGACCACCTCTTTTCTTTCCCAGGGTGCTGTAAAAACCAGCTAAGGGATAATGTTCACAAATAATATCCTCTATAAAAGACGGAAAATTCGAAAATAAACCTTCAGTTAACACGGTTGGTCACCGTGGCACAGTAGACCACAGATCCTCCTTGGTAGAAGCGGCCCGTGCCTAACAGTTGAACGTTAATGGGCTTGGCTTGAATATTAACTGTTAAATAAAATTCTATTCCAAAACGCCTAGCTAACGGCATAACTAGACCAAATACCCTCCCAAAGTGGAGGAAACCCGTGGGACATTAATAGTATGAATACAAACTTACCCGTTTCCTAATTTTATCTTTGAGGAAAGGTTTCACAAAGTTGACGAATCGTTCTACGAGCGGTGATGTGTTTATAATATGCACCTCCTTTAACTTTATGGGATACGCCTCCTGAAATTAAAACATTAATTGACAGTTAATTTACAATTTGAGTAACAACGTAATATATTGGCAAGATTTAAGGGCCTACATCAATATTATCGTATATCATCGCCGACACGTACATATTAACACAGCCAGTAGGCACAGAAAATGAAGAATTAGGGGTACTTTTCCTATTTACTCAAAATCTACTAAATATATTTTAATTCTGATTTACGTGTTTCTATACATAATAGTTACCTATGTTTTTAAAGTTATTTCATTAGTTAATACGCGATAATACACCGACAAATGAAAAAAATAAAAAATTAGAGAGGTTGTTTCGCCTAGATTTTCTATCGAGAAAACTTTTTTCAATCGCGTTTCTGAGTTTATGCGATCCTAGATCATATATTGAAAAAACATATACTTAAAAATTAGAGCTCTAGCCATTCAATCTAAAGAAACAATGAAAACTTCGTACATTGAAAAATGCACGAAGCTATTCTGGTATCCTCTTAACTTTAACTAGCTGACGTCCGCTCGGAGTAGCGGACGTCAACTAGTTTTGACGCGTGGAATTTTAGGTGTTCATATATTTTGTTACCGTTTAAACCTTCCCTGGACTTTCACGAATATTTCAAGACCAAAATCACAAAAATCGGCCCAGCCGTTCTCGAGTTTTAGCGAGACTAACGGACAGCAATTGATTTTTATATATAAGAAGAAAGAAGATAAATATCAATATAAATTATAGAAAACAGCAGTCGTAAGGTTTCAATCAAATCATACCGTAACAATCCACTGCAAGTAATAGGCCTCTTTACTTGGTCTTACATTCCAACCCTGCAACCTTCAGTCCACCTAGCATTTGGATGTGAAGACCGTAACTTGACACGCCTAATTAGGTACCAAATCGCAGTCTTCACTCTAGAGCCCGTCTTTTCATTGGCCGTTAGTTTTTTGACAGTCTTGGCAAATCTTGTCTTATGGTTATGTGAACTGGTTATATCTTTTGACGAATAACCTTATTGCGTGGCCTTGTGGCTTTTTTGTTTTCAGGGTCCGTACCAAAAGGTAAAATGGGATCCTATTACTGAGACTTCCATAATACTGAATAATTTCCCAAAAGTCCATCCCGAGCTATGCTCGGTCAACCAAATTATTTGTATATTATTGTAATATTTTATTGTTGTAAGTCTTTATGATACTCCTATTTATAATAATACTAGCTGACCCGGCAAACGTTGTTTTGCTATACAATACAAACAAATAATTTGCAATAAAATAATATTGCGACCATAAATTGAAATGTAAGCTATCCTATCTCTCAATTTGGACCAGACTGCTCACGGTGTGCCAATTTAATTTAAAATCAGTTAAGTAGTTTAGGAATCCATCGCGGACAAACATCGTGACAGGAGATTTATATATATAAAGCAGATATAGACCGAATATAACCATGAATTTTGTAGACCTCCTATATCTCCTGTTAGCAAAAGATAAGATTTATCTGATATAAAAAAATGTCCAGGTTATCAAAAATGTAATCTTATCTAAAAGCCGATTTTATAATTTTGTATCTTCGCGATGTTTGTTTTATCTCGTCTGTCTAGATAAAATCCTAACAAAAATAATAAATTCGACCATGAGATGAGATGTGACTCTGAACTTTAACAATACAGTAATGTTCCTAAATCGATATAGTCTAATTAGTTCAAAAACTGAAAAACACGCTTGAAAATCCTGAATATTTTTTTTAATTATTGCATTGTCATCGGTCCTTGATATATGTGCAAAATTTGAGTTTAATCTGACTACTGCAAGTTGGTGAAAATCACTTTCAAAGATTCCGTTGCATAGATTAATGCATTGATATGATATTGAATTGACATGCCGAATTTATATAAGCGTGTTAAAAAGCCGGCTGATTATTACCATTCCTAGATATAACCTGGGGACAGATGGACGGAGGGATAACGAGGTGTCAGTCAGTAATAGAGTCCTATTTCACCTTTTGGAAGCTTATCAACGGTTTTTACCTGAACACAGATCATAAACTTCTTGACCGTCGTAGGAGACAGTTTGGTCAGCATACTGGCTGCTAGGATAGCTGCATCTAGTACATAAATATCACCAGCAACTCCTTCTTTTTCTTCTGTCAGTCGGACATCACCGACCATGAGAGCGAGTTTCAGTACATCTGTGATCTGTTGGCCTGTCATATCTTGGTGGATACCTGAGACAATGTGGTTATTTAGCATTTCTATTAGTATTTTATATATGTGTAGTGACGGATTAAGAATACAAGTGTTACCAACCCTTTCTTTCTCAGGGTGAAATGTGAATCATGACTTTGTTTTATAATAAGTAAAGATTATTTACTCACCTCTGCATATTGTGACTCTCCTACCGTTGGGTGTGATTCCTGGTAATGGAGGACCTTGCCTGAAAGTATAATAACCTATATCAATAAAAATCAAATGTCACCTAATGTATGTATGTGTAGTTATAACTTTCGATCAATTGCATCAAATTAGATAATTCGTTTTTTGTGTTTGTTATTGGTAGGTTCCAATTCTACATGCACAATCAAAAACTAAAAAAACAAAAACAGCGAAGGTGTATTTTGATTAATTTGCTATTTCTCACAATTATCATGTACATCGAATCAATTTCAAAAGTAAGGTTCTACTTTTTCATTCAGACGGAAACGACCTAGTTTTACTCATTTTTTACGATAAAGGTTGATATTTATTGCCACACTCTTCTTTTTAGGTTGTCTGTCATGAAGATTTGTAATATTTTTTACAACCGAAGACTTGAATTGAGTCACACCCAGGCCGCAAGTTGGCCTTGGTTGCGTAAAATAGTCTGGTATAATTTGCAGCCGGTTAGACGCTTCAACGAATACAACGGTATTTATTCAACTAAAAGAAAATCTAGCAAATCAAACACTAATATAACCCATTTAGACAAAATGTGAAGAATATCAAACTGGGTGGTGACATTTCTATTCTGATATCGTTACTATACGTACACGTAGCAATTTATTGCTTAAAAATACGCTTGACAGCTGCTTCTGGTGACGGATTAAGAATACAAGGGTCAGCTGACCCATTTTTCCCCCAGTGAGCTGTAAGCCAGCTAACGGATATTATAATAAGCAGTTAACATTTACTGTGAGACATCAAACGCTCGAAACTAAACCCTATGCCAAAACGCTTGGTCAGCGCGGCTTAGTAGACCACAAACCCTTCCAAAGTGGAGGAGGCCCGTGCCCAAAAGAACGTTAAGGGGCTGCAGAGAGAGATAGAGTGACATCATTAATTACTTACACTTTATGTGTCATAATTTCATCTAACTCCGGCCTGGTGATATCACGCTTCGAGAAGAATTCAGGACAAGCAGCTCTCATAGTGAAATACATATCTAATTTTCTTTTACATTTTTCTAAAGAAAAACTACTACCACGGAGGAAAGTCATCATTGGCCCGATTTCTGAAACATTACAATTGTTTATGATTAAAATCTGTGAATAATCCTCGAACCTTCAGCATGTTAAGTTGATAAAGTAATAAGTGTTGCTCCGATATACCATTAGTTTATGTCACGGCTTTACTTCCATCAACAATTACCACGTCTTTTGTATTTATATTAAAATGTTATAAAATTTTGATGCGTAAGTATTTATTCCTCTGTGGACTCTGTCCATCTGGTGACGGATTAAGAATACAAGTGTCTTCGGATTGTGAAAACAAGTGATTTGGATTAACAATACAAGTGTGAGAGAAAAAAATCCTAATATAAGCCTTGTGTCAACACGCCCGGTCAGTGCGGTACAGTACACCATAATCCCTCTAAAAGTGGGGCAGTCCAGTGCTTAATAGTCGGACCTTAATAGGCTGGAGATAGAAAGACAAAAAACTCAAAGCTAAACCCTATGCTAAGACGCCTGGTTGGCACGGCATAAACTCCCGAGGTGGAGGACGCTGGCGCCCAACAGTGGGTTCTTAATGGGCTGTGAAGAAGAAGAATTCTTGTTTCTCAGCGGAATAAATATCTGAATACGAAGAATATTTTTATTAATTGATAACTTACCCCATTCATCAGGCAAATGTGGTTGTTTCTTCAGCCATTCTTTGATAGCCGCTAGATCTCTGTCACGCGTATTTACATCTTCTTTAAGTTCCACGCGGATACTCTTCCACATCTCTCCTGTTGGCTGCTCCAGGATATCTTGTTTTAACTTCATTTTGTTCTGAAAAAAATAAAAATTAATATTTACGTTTTGTTATTTGAGGCCAATCATAAATTTAACCAAACTTAACTAAAATGAAAACAACTTTGGTGTATTTGGTAATTTGACTATTTCATTATACACAATACATTTATAATAATAAAAATATTTAGTCTATAATACACAGTTTTTATATAGTTTACTTCAGTTAACATTGCACACACTAATTAAATATATAGTCATCTTTTTGTTAGATAAATACAATTTTATTCCCGCGTTTAAATTTTGAAAATCGAATGTTCCAGTGTTCGGTTTCAAAATATTAGGGCTGCGTAATTACGAGAAATTTGCAAGAATAAAAATAAAACTACGTCATTATAATACGGCGAAATACAAAATAGACACGATAGAACCGCATCCGCTAGTTTTACAACATTTCCCAACATATCTGTGTTTTTGAAAGGTGCTAAGGTCATATTGAGCCTCATGGCGTAATATTGTAACGTTATATTGCCATTTTGATGATTCCGAATGTAGCTGTTCATTTTTACTATTAATAAAGAGGTGAAGTTGTAATAGGTCTGTATCTCTCTTTCTCCAGCCCACTAACGTCCCACTGCTGGTCACAGGCCGCCTCCACTTTGGGAGGGCTTTGCCGCGCTGACTAGGCGACCGTGTGGAAGAATATAAGTGTCCCCACCCCATTTCTTTCCCAGGGTGCTAAGAGATATTTTAAGTAGTTAACATTACCAATGAGAGACGGAAAACTCGAAATAACCATTACGGTATAGGATTTAGTTTAGTTTTCAATCAACATACATATTACATGTAGAGTAATGATCCGATTCAAAAAATAATTCACTAATGGAAAGCTATAGATATCGAGAATGCTAAAAGTTATTCGAAGATTAAAGAAAGAAGGAAAGAAAATGCGTTTATTTTGATTAATTCTACAACATTGTATACAGATAAATAAAAAAATGTATAACATATACTTTTTTTTTCTCTGTGGAATCTGCAATCAGTCCACTTAAGACTATAAGCAGGTTGGTCGAGTGAATATGAAGTTCAGGAGGATGGAGCCATATAACATATGGTGACAGAATAAGGATGCAGAGGGCCAAAACTAGGTCCACTCTCAGCATAAGATGCACACACTTTAAATAAATAAATATTCACGGACATTTCAGACTACATCCTCTGGTCCCAAGCTAAGCTTATATGCTTGTGTTTAGTCGAGGATGTTGCAGCGCTGATTTTCAGAATGGGCCTATAAATGATTAGAGATTAGGCGAACGAAATCGCGAGAACATCTAGTCTATATGATAATAATCTTTAATGAACTATTCATTTGAATTAAACGACTTACATATAAGTTTAATGGTAGAGGCACATTAAATAATTAAATTTAATATGCTCGTAGGTACCGAGGTATGTTGTCCAATGTAATTCAAATTGATTTCTGTTAAACAAGTATATGCCCGCGACTTTGTCCAATTATTTGTCATTCATTCGTTACATTCATTCGTCTCTTTAAAAGTAGAGTTTTCAAAAATCCTCTTTTACACAATCCGTTCACCTTTTCTTAGGTCTTCCTCTACCCTTGATTTCTTTCAACGTGGAAGCTGACATGTGTGTTAAAATCTGTTTATCAGCCCATTAACGGGCTTCGCGGTCTAGTGGTTCATTTAACAGACTGTCGTTCACGAGGTCGCGGGTTCAATTCCCGCACGGTACAATTATTTGTGTGATGTTATTAATTGTTAAACAAATGATTGTACTGCGTCTGGGTGTTTACTATTTATTATAAGTATGGACCCATAATACTAGCATATAAGCGTAGCTTGGAACCAGAGGTCGTTGTTTGAAATGTTCATGAATATTTATTTATAATCTACTGGCAGTTGCATCTTCGTACGCGTGGAATGGAAAGCACAGCCTAACTTTTGTCAAAATCAGTTGCGTAGTTTCTAAGATAAAAACTCACATAGGGACATACACACAAAATAACGATTTTGTTTTACAATAAGTAAAGATTAACGTTACAAAATTGGGCGCAAGCCTGCCACGATGACCCTTTACGAACTTTTTAACACGCTTATAATATAATATTCGGTATGTATCTATCAATGTATTAATCTATGTAACGGAATCTTTGAAAGTGATTTTCACCCACTTACAGTAGTCGGATTGATCTGAAACTTTGCACACCTAACAGGGACCGATGACAATGCAATAATTAAAAAAAAATATTCGGAATTTCCAACTGTGTGTTTTAGTAATTTTTGAACTGTGTAGATTTTTTTTCTTATATCTGTTTTCTGATTCCAAAATCCTATAGCTATTTATGTTGTATTCTTAATCCGTCACCACGTGGACGTAACATTAAAACAATGCTCATATTGCGTTCCTCTACATACAACATAAGTCTATGTATGTTATCTAGTCACGTACGCGGCGTACACCGTTGTCTACGCAAAATACTGCTGTCATATCATTATCCGAAGCCATTTATTATCCGACGTACGTTTACTGCTTGTTTTGTTATTTATAAGTCAAAGTCATAGATTTTTTATTTCAAAATAGCCCATCTCCACGGTTTCACTTGCTTACTATTAATTTTCAATCAATTTTTTAAAATTTTTCTCTGCGCATAAACCATCTTCGTTCATAAAGGAATTAAATATTAGTTCTATAAATAAATAAAATTTCTTTAATTTTCAACAAGCAAGTTAATAAATTAAATATACGGCATTGGGGTTAGCACGTTGAAGTGGCAATGGGCAGGCCACGTCGCTGATCGTTAGGGAAGGAAGATTTTATCCGTCTATGTAAAATTTAGCCAGGACTTTTTTAGTTATAAAACTTACGAGTAGCAGGTTCTTAATAATTTTAAATAATATTCAGACGTAATAAATCAAATTATGGTGGAAAAGTGAATGTGCCGCAAGTGGGATTTCACTTTTCCACCATAATTTGATTTATTAAGTAAAAGGCATAGCATGTCAAATGCAAAAATCAATAAATTAATAATATTCAGACGATTATAATTATCTTAATAAATATTGGAAAATTATATAAAATGGCTGAACGGTGCTCGCTGTTGCGAGAACTTGAAAATGCAGTTAGGCGCATTTACCTCGATGCACTAACTGTCTAGGCCAAGTTCGTTCACGCTCATTTCTTCATTTTTTGCAATAAGCAGTTCAACTATATCCGCGTGGTGTCGGAGTAAGATTGAATACAGGCGTCTCTCACTCATTTGCTTTTCAGGGTAAAAGCCTGCTAAGGTAATATTAGCAGAGAACATCTATAAAGAGAATTAACACGCGATGTCGGCGTGGCAGGTATCCTTCCGAGGTGAAAGAGGCCCATGCCTATAGTAGCAAGTAACATCTAACAAATCAACTTCCCAGTGTTGGGCATGGGTCTTCTCCATTTTGGGAGAGTATTTGGTCTCATTATCCCGCGTTGATAAGGTGTGTTGGTAAAAGGTTTGGTTTTGAGTTTTTCGTCTCTCACAGAATATGTTTATTTATTTGGCTTTACAGCACCCTGGGGAAGAAATGAGGTGGTGACATTTGTATTCCTAATCCGCCACCACACGGATAGTACAGTAGTTATATAAAAATACATTAAAATGTGATTTTAAAAAACAAACAAAGTTGTTTTTTTTATTATATAATTAATTATGCGAAACGCTCAAACCATATCAACGTTTAAAAAACTTGTTAAGGACTACTACTTATCACTACCGATTAACTGATCTACTTTAATATGAATCTTACTAAGTATTAGTATTTATGTATTTGCTATAAATATGTATGTATTGTATATGTATGTATATATATGTAGTTATATGTATGTATATGTTTATATATGTATAAAAGTAGAATTGTGTTTGTACTGTATGTATTTATATTGTATTAGCTATTAGTACTTTCGCTTATTTTTGGCATATAATTACCATAATATTAGTACACCACAAGTTACCTATTCAGTCTCGGTCAAGTCCATTCTAAGGTTGTCTGGAAGAGATCGCAGCTCGCGATAAGACCGCCCTTTGTACCTATTATTAAGTCTAGTAAGTAAGTTCTGTAAATTAATATGGTGTGCAATAAAGAGTATTTTATTTATTTATTTAATCATGTATGGAATCGTTAAGAAAATATGACGTTTTTATACCATAATGATAATTAGAATTAACATGTTAATTAGTCATTAAAATACACAGTAATGATAAGCTATCTATTATAATGATATGTAAAACTCATTGAGGATTTTACACATCGTTAAGAAAAAATACGATATTTGAGATTATGGCTTGATTATCATAAACTTCGTCGTTTATAATCTCAGTCCATAAAAGGTATGATATTGTCTCGTTCGTGAGCAGTTTTCCAGTGGGAAACGGTTAAATATCAAATTTATTTTGAATTCGATTGAGAAATTCAAAGCTCTTTAAGCCCCCTACACACCTTTCGATAAACCCTAAGGAAAAAGCTGTGCAGTTTTGTCGATTGACTTTTCAATCGATAAATCGTAAGGTGTGTAGGGGGCATTAGTGGGCCGGATGGAGTTTTCGGAATTAGGCAAATTTCCACCACGCCGTACCGAGAAGAGTCGGTTGTCGGTCCTTTTTGTTATGACGAGCCTCGTGGTTGAGTGGTTTATGTAACGGACTACCAATCAAGAGGTCGCGGGTTCGATTCCCGCTCGGGACAATCATTTGTGTGCTTTTTCTAATTCTCATACAAATGTTTGTACTGCGTCTGGGTGTTTCTATGTATTATAAGTATGTATTTACAAAAGAAAAGTAATATATGTATTCTATCCGTATTCTGGTACCCATAACACAAGCATGATAAGCTTAGCTGGGACCAGAGGACGTTGTGTGAAATGACCATGAATATTTATTTATTTATTTTACTTTCGAAGTAATTCATTGTCCTATTAGATTTGATTTTAGTTTTAAAACGATTGTTACTTATAAAATTGCGAATTATTGCGACTTGCATTATTAATATCATTATGATAATGTACTTTTTTGCACTGTACCTCGAGCAATAAAGAATCATTTTTCGAAACATTTCATAATTCGTGTTAGGCCACCGGTCCACATTAGCCAAGAATATATCGTCTATTCTAATGTTGAGTAACATAATCTTAACCTTGGACAGTAGAGTGGGTATCGTAAGTACAATATTGACATTGGAATATGCCCTTGGGATCTAAGAGGGGGTATTATGGCGAAAAAAATATGATTGTATACCTTGCTCACATTTATAATATTCAAATAAATTAATAGCGAAATTGTTATAACTTGACATCATGATGATGATGCGATTTAACTATTAGCTAAATCATTATGATTATTGTTTAATTCAACGAAAAATGTTTACGGAAATAAACCTATGGATATACATTAGTATCAATTCCACGTGCACAACTTAAGTTTAACTAAATACTGTGAATAGCTATTATGGTGTATATTGATTAATTCGCTATTCTGTTGTGCACATTTTTATTAATTTAAATCGTTAGTATATAAAATACATATCTATACTAATATTAAAAAGCTGAAGAGTTTGTTTGTTTGTTTGAACGCGCTAATCTCAGGAACCACTGGGCCGATTTGAAAAATTCTTTCAGTGTTAGATAGGTCATTAATCGAGGAAGGCTTTAGGCTATATAACATCACGCTACGATCAGTAGAATCGAAGCAGTAGTGACAAATGTTGCGAAAACGAGGAACATTTTCTGAATTCAACGCGAACGGAGTCGCGGGCAACAGCTATTTTTTAATAAAAAAGTTCAGCTATCATTGCCGAATTGTGTAATTAACACTATCAATTTTCATTTTTTAGTTATATTTAGTTGTGCACAATCGGTACCATTGTAAGGGCTCTATATGAAGAGGTAAAATGGGACGCTATAACTGCGACTTTATTAGCCATCCGTCTATCACCAGGCTGAACCTTCCGGTTCAAATCTCCGCGACTAAATGATACAAACGACTAGTTCAATTGTTGAGTTATGTACTTGTGATTAAATCATTTTAATTTTTTCTTTCGAGTGATTCTAAAGATGACTACAAACAGGTAAAACTGTATGATTACAAATGATAGAGAGTCCGCTGATACATCTGTCTGTCTGTTCGGGAATATGTCTGAATATGGATCGTTTTGCAATTTTCTTCAATAAATAGAAGGGTTAATGAGAAAGGTTTACTTGTTTTGATTCATTAAAGTTTTGACTACTTTTTCTACTAAACCGATTTAAATGAAGTTTGGTACATATGTGTACCAAATTTCACTTATATCGGTTTAGTAGAAAATATTCTTTTAGAATCCGGAAAAGCACATCGGCTATTTTTGAAGTGAAAAGAGTTGATTTCAAATTCCATCCACATGTAAATATTAGGGCATCAATCAGCTGGTAATCATATTAACGACATGCCTCGTAGCGTATTCGATAGTAATGGTATTTATTTGGTAACATTGCCTTGTTTGTAAGATTGCAAGAATGTTGCCTTGCGTACTTACAGGATATATATATATTTGCATATTGAATATTCAAATATACACAGTTGAAACGTGTTCCATTTTCTGTGAATGATGACTGGCAGTCCGCGTGGTGACGGATTAAGAATACAAGTGTCACCATCCATTTCCTTCCCAGGGAGTTGGAAAAGGCAGCTAAGGTACACAGATTCTTTGTAAGGGATGGAAAATTCGAACATAAACCCTATGCCAATACGCCTGATCAGCGCAACGCACTAGACCATACTCCCTCCCAAAGGAGAAGGCTTGTGCCCTACATTACGACATTAATGGGCTGTAGAGAGAGAGAGAGAGAGAGAGAGAGAGAGAGAGAGAGAGAGGGAGAATTGTAACAGCTAATAAACTAAGAATCAAAATCGGTTTTCTTTTTCTTCTTTCTTCCCTGACGCTCCCAGTCCCACTGTTGAGCACGGACTTTCTCCACCTTAGGAGAATATTTGGTCTACTTTGCAGCGCTTTTTTTTCTCATAAGAATGTTACACTTATGATATCCCTTAGCTAGTTTTTACAGCTTAAGAGATAATAGGGTGGTGAAACTTGTATTCATAATCCGTCACCACACGGATATAAAATCCTTTCAATACCTAGTCCAAAATATACGGATCTGAATCCATTAAAATTGTTTATATTAGCGCTTCTATTTTCTAATAAAGTGCTTTATTTAAAAAAGGACCTTTCTTATTACTGGTCTATGACGTAGAATAAACCAGCCTGCATACTTTTTGGTACGTTGGATGAGCGTTGATACGAGTACGTCAATAAATGAGTAAACATAATTATATTGTTTATTTTTCATTAGTTTTTATGGTTCTGTACCAAAAGGACCCAATTACTGAGAATTCGCTATCTCAGTCAGTCTATCCGTATTTTCGTCCGTATTTTCGTCTGACACCAGGCTATGCAACGGTGATAGATAGAGAGCTAAAAATTTCAGTTTGTGTAAATTAGTTGTTTTTGCTATAACAACAAATACACATCATCATCGTTCTCCTTTCCTTATCTCACTGTTTCAGGGTCCCATTATTTGATGTTATTTAAGAGAAAATAACGAAACCCTTTGTGCATAAAACCAACTCGTTCTTGACCGGTTTTTTATTTCTACTTCAATACTTTACTACAACGTCATGTTATAACAAAAGATAGTTTTTCAAATAAAATAACTTTTTATTGATCAGGGGATTTACACGTCCGTTAAAGTAAATAAAATTGGTCAAGTGCGAGTCGGACTCGCGCACGAAGGGTTCCGTACCATTATCTATGCAACATAAGGCAACGTTATTAGTATCGAGCAAGAAACGGTAAAAAAATCATGTTTGTTGTATGGGAGCCCCCCTTAAATATTTATTTTATTTTATTTTTAGTATTTGTTGTTATAGCGGCAATAGAAATACATCATCTGTGGAAATTTCAACTCTCTAGCTATCACCGTTCTTGAGATACAGCCTGGTGACAGACGGACGGACGGACGGACGGACGGACAGCGAAGTCTCAGTAATAGGGTCCCGTTTTTACCCTTTGGGTACGGAACCCTAAAAATGAATGTTCTAAGTCATAATAATATAATGAATAATTGTTAGCGAAAAAAACATACAATAAAATATTAATAAAAACTCACAATGTTATTTTTGTCATAGAAAATAATGTTAAATGATGGTAAAATAATGTTTTAAGTAATAAAGAATACAAAAGAATATATTACCGAGATAAAAAAAAAATTGCAGTAAAATGACGCATGTGAAAATTGTTATTTTGTATCTAATCTTTTAATATGCTTTAGGTACTGTACAAAGTAGTTCTTTTAGAATTTTGTGGTTTTGTATCGCAAAAAAGCAATTCAATCTATTCTTTTCAATTTTTTACGTATTTTTTGTGTAATACTATGAGTATTGTTATTAATAGAAAAAGATTATTATACAAAATTAATGATTTACTAATTATACTTAAAAGCTATAGTTTCTTTTGAATTTTATGACTTAGCAACGCAAACAAATACTCGGAGTTTTTATTAAATTACTTTTCATGTAGTTGAAGAACTTATCCCACTATTTGGGGTCGGCGCAACATAATATCTTTCTTCCATAGTTTTCTGTCAGTCAGTCAGGCATATCTGTGTTAACTCTTCCTTCTCTTAAGAGGGTACTGTACTCCTAATTTAGGTATTTGCCTTAGGTATTGTTATCCCTGCTAAAAGGGACAAATATAGCTGAAGCAGATTTTACTTACAAATTCTTTGAAAAAATAGACGTTTTGCAGTCTCCTTTTTTCTTCGCGAAAGTTAAACCAAGTTTTACTGTTTTTACGCTATATTATAGATGAAGCATATATATATGCTTCTATCAATTAATTTTTTGGTAAATCCTTACTAATTTGTGTGATAGACGCTGCAACTTTATCTAAAGAAAATCGAAAAAAGAAACAGGAATTTTGAAAAAAAAAGAAAAGTGATAGAAGCATAGATACCTATACTCTTCATCTATAATATAGCGTAAAAACAGTCAAACTCTGTTTAAATTTCGCGAAGAAAAAAGGTGACTACGATACCCATATTTTTGTATGGAGCATAATTTGGTATCGTGCCCTCTTAAGTCCTAATTCACACAGTTCATCTATCTTTTCTTAGACTTTCCTCTTTCTAGACTTTTTTACTTTCACATTTATTCGCAGAACTCTTCTAATGATATTACTTTCCTCATCATCATCATCATAACATCACGCCTTCTTCCCATGGGGGTAGGCAGAGACTATAGAGCGCCATCTGCTACGATCAAAGCATACTTCCTTGGCTTCATCAACACTCATACATCTGGTCATACATGCCCGACGGTTGTAAGTGCTACGCACTTGCCCCTTTTGGAGTATCCCGGCGATGACATCGGAGTATATTTTTCTCGGGCATCCTCTCCCAGCATTTCCACTTACTTTCGCCGTGGATATGCCTTTCGTTAAGCGTCTCTCATCCATCCTCTCCACATGACCAAACCACCTAAGCATACTTTTCTCCACCTCTCGTCTCATTACATGCCCATACTAGAACAGAAGTTGAAGAAGAAGCAGGCAGCAGTGGAAGAGTTTTAGCGATAATAGAAAACGGTTTTTGAACAAAATTTACCATGCTTAAAACATTATGTTGATTTTGTAATTTCAATAACTATGAATTTTCTTTGGCATAGTAAATTATTATCTCTTCTAGTGACGTACTTTAATATAAACCTATAAAAAAATTTTATTTTGTTATTATGCTTAGATATTTTAATACTTTGCTATTACAATATTGTGCCTACCTACTTAAAACCTACAGAATTTTGAGGTTTCGCAAATAGCAAGGAGGTTTTTAATTCATATTCTTTTACTTATTATTTATGGTTTTTTAAATCTATTTTAAGTCTTGTAATGACCAGAAAACGGTTTTTACTTATTTCCTTTGTCTTTTTACTATAATATTTTTTGTTGAATTGAATTTGCTTTGATAGCAATCATGAATGTGGTTAATGCTTAGTAAGCATTTTCCTTTATTGAAACCTTGTTTCTGGTTCGATTCCTGGTCGTATTGTTTATATATTTGTTTGACATACAATATATTGCAAGTAACAAGTACAAGGCAGTGCCCCACAGACTCGCTAAATCTGATAAGCTCACGCATACACTAGGTCCCAACCTGTATAATCATCTACCAGAACATATCAGGGTCACGCCTAGTCTAACCTCTTTTAAGGCTAAACTAAAGTCCTGGCTCGTTGGGAAGGCATTTTACAATACTCAAGAATTTGTACCCAAAATTCAATAAAGAGCATTCTGCTTTATCTATATCTAATAAATTTATTTTCTATGAGTCAAATATAATTAATCATTATTGTCAGGAAACTTAAGTATTGTATTGTATTTAAAAGCACCAATTTCGTCGTCTTGAAGTTTAATTTATTTTTATGGTTTTAACTATGGATTTTATAATGATTATCTAATATATAAAATTCACGTGTCACAGTGTTAGTTACCGTACTCCTCCGAAACGGCTAGACCGATTCTTATGAAATGTATGCACATTCAGTAGGTCTGAGAATCGGCTAACATCTATTTTTCAAACTTTTTTTTTAGTATTGCAAAACAACGTTTGCCGGGACAGCTAGTAATATATGTATAATAATTCATAATATTATTTGTAATGACCTGTGAATTTATACATTTACCAATAAAATGATTATTCTGATTATTATTCAATATCAAATTTAGACTAGATAATAGTTGATTACGAGTTAGTGCGTTATAAAATTCAAAATTAAATAGCCGTTTACAGCTACAGTGATTTATTCATTTTTGCAGTTGACTTGCTATGCTTTAAATCAAATTAAACTGGAAAAAATGATCAATATGAGTTAATATGTCCGTGGTGGTTAAAGTTTGGCTTCTAAATTACACATGCAAGAATAGCTAGTATACTTTTTATACTACTACTTTTTATTGTTAGCTATACTTTAATATTATAAATCTGAAGCGTTTGTTTGTTTGAACGCGCTAATCTCAGGAACCACTAGGCCGATTTGAAAAATTCTTTCAGCTTTAGACAGGGCATTTATCGAGGAAGGCTTTAGGCTATATATCATCACGCTACGACCAGTAGAAGCGAAGCAGTAGTGAAAAATGTTGCAAAAACGGGGAAAATTCTCTAAATTCCACGCGGACGGAGTCGCGGGCAACAGCTAGTCCCATTAATATTATAAATGAGAAAGTTTGTGAGTATGGATGTTTGGATGTTTGTTACTCTTTCACGCAAAAACTACTGAATGGATTTTAATGAAACTTTACAAAAATGTAGCTTATGTACCAGATTCACATAAAGACTACTTTTTATCCCAAAAGAATGCAAAGTTACCGTGGTATACTAGATTGAGAGAAAGTTATCTAAATTCCACGCGTACTAAGTCACAGGCAACTGCTAGTATGAAATAATTTTAGATTGTTACGAGGCTTTCAAAAATGTATATCTGCGTTTACTACCTATATCGTATGACGAGCCTCATGGTTGAGTGGTTCATGTAACGGACTGCCGATCAAGAGGTTGCGGGTTCGATTCCCACTCGGAACAATCATTTGTGTGATTTTTCTAATTGTCATACAAATATTTGTACTGCGTCTGGGTGTTCCTATGTATTATAAGTTTGTATTTACAAAAAGTAGTATATTCTATCCGTATTCTGGTACCCTTAAAACAAGCATATAAGCTTAGCTTGGGACCAGAGGACGTTGTGTGAAATGTCCAAGAATATAAAAAAAAAATTGCTCGCGTAGGCTTATTCCTTTAATAAATTGAATGCGAATCACGTATAAATTTTAAGCCACGCTTGCCTTTTTAGATATAAACTGCGTCATATACACAATGAACGCTATATACAAGATTCCATTAGCGTAGTAGTGATACTATAATTATATGTACTATGTTATAAAGTTGTATGTATATGTGTGTGTGTGCGCATTTGTTACTCCTTCATGTTCAAATTGGCTCAACGGATGATAAATTTAATGTAAGATAGAGATATTCTAGATTTCTATTTTGATTTTTTTCTCTGTAATTAAAAGAAAGACAACTTTCAATCCCAGATAAATGTACTGAGGCATTAGAATAGTCAAATAGCTCTAATGTGTTTTTGAAGTTCAGCTAGATGGCGTGGGCGTGGAGTTAGATGTCGCTAGGTATGTCTTTGTTAACGATATTTATCGATATATTTTTTAATTTCATTGTTCTTTTTACTGGTAACGTTATGCAACGAAGTTAGTTCAATATGAAATATACAAGAGGCACTGGCGCTGTGCCACCCCACCCCGTCCACACTATTGCCGTTCGTTTACGCTGTGGAAGACGGGGTGTGGACTAACGGGAATGACCCGTTATAATGGAATCAATAGATAAACAAATAGTAGTACCGATTCTATGAGCACAACTTAACTTAACTGAGAAATGAAAATTGATAGACATTGATGACACAATTCGGAAATGTTAACAGAATTTTCTTTAGTATTGACATTTTCGTGAGTTTGAGTCATCTTAAAAATATATATATTATGTTACCGGCTAACACTCACTTTTATAGGATCGATGATGTCGACCTAGGTTTCGAGCATATCAGATGCTCAACATCAGGACGAGCGCGCAGCGGTGTACGCGACCTTCCGACGCGCACGAAAGGAAGGACACGGACACCGCTGACAAGAAAACAGCGGAGTACGATGTCCCTATTTTTTATATGGAGCATATCTTGCTGCCATACCGTCTTAATGTATGCGTATAGTAACTGCGTAGGTACTTATTAACATTCAGAATTCGTGCGTGGCGACAAAGATTCTTTTAACAAACTAGCTAGAAATGAAAACAAAACGTGATTATTATATGATTTTAAGATATTTTATTAATCACGACCGATAATAAACGACGAATTATTAATTTTCAAATTCTCTTTAATGTGCTAAGAGCTAGTTTAACGTTAAACTTCACCGGTCTGATAACAAGATAAGGATTTATTGTCGGATTCCAAACTTGTGAAGATAAATACAGATATATCACAAATTATTTTACTGTGCCGAAATTGAACCTGTGATCTTATGAACAACAGTCCGTTGTATAAACTGCTGTACCACGAAGCCGAAAATGATGACGATGTGTTCTAGTAGGACTCTTCTCCTTCTCTTTTTCTCCAGCCTATTAACGTCCCACTGTTGGGCACAGGCCTCCTCCACCTTGGGAGGGATTATAGTCTACTATGGCGCGCTGACCAGCTGTGTTGGCACATGCAAGATTTATGAGTTTTCCATCTTGAGAGATGGAAAACTCATAAATCTTTCATAAACAACTTATAAACATTTCAGGAAATGAGGTGGCGACACTTGTATTCTTAATCCGTCACCACCCGATCAGGACACTTCTATCATCTTATAATCTTAGACAGTTATATGTTATTCATTATGGTACGAAAGAAGTTTCTTTCTTGTAAATATCACTAAGTTCACATTGTTTTCCAAGAGATATTTATGCAAAAAGTGATTTACTTGTCTTTAGAAATTTATTACAGGTTCCACGGTACAAGCATTGTTATTGTTTTGCTAATAAAGTTAGAAAAATCACAATTTCTGTTAAGATTCTGCATATAATTGCTTGAGAATTCATTTCTATTTAGCTTTGTAGCATCGTCAGAAACAATGCGATTGTTTTATGTCCTAACTGGTAACTAACAAGGTTTATAAAATTATTAAAATTGAGGACAATAAAAAATTAGTAGGTTCGGTTATGATGGGAGATAAGATATCGAAAAAAAAGAAAAAATTTAAAGGCTATAAACATTCAAACTAGAAGCCTTAAAATTGATCGTAAATCTAAACTAATATTATTAAGTTATCGAGTTTGTATGTTTGACCGCGCTAATCTCAGGAACTAATGGGTCGAAGTGGAAAATTCTTTTAGTGTTGGATAGTCCTTTTATCGAGGAAGGCTATAGGCTATATAACATCACGCTGCGACTATTTTATTAGCAGCAGTTTATTATATTAGCAATTTATTAGCGCAGTATTAGTGAAAAAATTTGTAAAAAAACAGAGAAAATTATCTAAATTCCACGCGTACCTACAAAGTCAACGGGAAACAGTATTTAGGCCTCGGTTATCGGCACTATGAAGGTCAATGTTAGCCGTACTCTTTAAGTTACTGACTTTTAAATAAATGAAATTGTCAAGTCACTAACATTTGCAATGAAGACAGACAAACAAAAGCATAGTAACTTGAGATATACTAATTATCTTTCCTTATTTAGTCTTGGGCCATATAATTATGGTCTGTGAATAAATTTCGCAACTTTGGCATTGAACCCATAACTATTCATGTTAAGTTACCCAACTCATGTCTTGTTTTGCAATAAATGTTTATGAATTAAAGTGGTGTAAGTTGAAATGTTTGTTTACGTATGTAAGTAGGCATAATATTAAATGAATATTATTATATTAGCTGTTGCCCGCGACTTCGTACGCGTGGAATTTAGAAAAATTTCACCGTTTTTGCATCATTTTTAACGCGCTTTTATAAGTTTGGTATGTAACTATCAATGTATTAATCTGTGTAACGGAATCTTTGAAAGCGATTTTCACCCACTTGCAGTAGACGGATTGATCTGAAATTTTGCACACCTAACAAGAACCGATGACAATGCAATAATTTAAAAGAATAATCCCAATTCCTTGATCAGAATTACTAGAATAGCATGTTGAAGTATCACTATGACCACACTTGTATTTTTAATTATAGACGTAATAGTTTAATTGTATATGAGTAGACTCACCAAGATTATTGTGTTTCTACGTATGCCTTTCATATACAATCAGATAATTTCACATAAAAACGCTTTGTTTATAGAATCAGGTAAAATTATAATAAATATAATAATTGTTTACTTGTGTTTACTACGATTTTGACAACATGTGACAACAGAAACTTATGTCTCTGACAATATAAACTGTCAACGTTTTGTAAGTAGGTAGCATAGAATTGAGTATTGATGACAATGCAATCATTTAAAGAATATTCAGGATATTTAAGCGTGTTTTTTAGTTTTTAAACTAAGTAGATTATAATCTACTTAGTTTAAAAACTAACATTAACATTATGCTGTCACCAATAGAAGCGAAGTATCAATAATAATTATTATTGATACTTCGCTTCTATTGGTGACAGCATAATGTTAAAGTCTTTCTCGACAATCGTACTATCCAACACTGAAAGAATTTTTCAAATCGGATTTTTTTGTAAGTTATTTTTTTTTAAACAAACAAACTCTTCAACTTTGTTATATTATTATAAAACTAGCTGTTGCCCTCGACTCCGTCCGCGTAGAATTTATGAAATTTTCCCCGTTTTTGCAACATTTTTAACTACTGCTTGAGTGAGAGTATTATAAACGTAAGAGTAAACAAATATAATCAGAATGAACGAACTGCTAAGCTATCAGGAGTTACACGTGTTATTGTGAGTCAACCATAAAATATAGATATGTGCTGTTCCGGGATATTTTTTAGACAATTTTATGAAGAATATTTCCGTCATACATGATTTCTATGTAACTTTAACCATTAAGGCTGCACACGCGACGGAAGCTTAAAAAATGGAGCACCTTTTCCCGTTTTCCCAACATTTCCCTTCACTACTCTGCTCTTATTGATTGTAGCGTGATGAAAAGTATACTATAACATGCCCAGGAGTATGAAGAATAATTGTACCAAGTTTCGTTAAAATCCGTCGAGTAGTTTTTGTTTCTATAAGGAACGTACAGACGGACAGACAGACAAAAATTTTACTGATTGCATTTTTGGCATCAGTATCGATCACTAATCACCCCCTGATAGTTATTTTGAAAATATATTTCATGTACAGAATTGACCTCTCTACAGATTTATTATATCTATAGATTACTAGCTGACCCGGCAAACGTTGTTTTGCCATACAAAAAAAAAAGTTTGAAAAATAGATGTTGGCCGATTCTCAGACCTACTGAATATGTATGTAAAATTTGAGAAGAATCGGTCAAGCCGTTTCGGAGGAGTACGGTAACTAACACTGTGACACGTGAATTTTATATATTAGATTAATGTAATAGAATCTCCGAGCTTATATTTAACGCTATTACAAACGTCGGATTAATTTGGTAATTTTGTTCACATATCGAGGACCATTCATCATGAGGTCATCATTCGTGAGGTCATTCATTTCAGTCATGAGGTCGCGGGTTCGATTCCCGCTCGGGACAATCATATTTTGTGTGATAGGTATTTATAATTGTCATACAAATGTTTGTACTGCGTCTGAGTGTTTCTATGTATTATAAGTATGTATTTACAAAAGAAAAGTAGTTAAGGTATTATATTCGTATTCTGGTACCCATAACACAAGCATATAAGCTTAGCTTGGGACCAGAGGACGTTGTGACGATGTTGTGTTATATTTATATATTTTTATTTATTTAAGGATTTTTTGTCGATGCATATTTATTTTATATTTATTTATTTTTATTTATTAATTTAAAAAAGGATTTTTTTTTCTAGCCGTCATCCACAGCTACATACAAAAGCTGCTTAAAAACTTTACCATTTATAACATTAGTAGTTTACAATATTTATTGATATAAATCAAAGTTAGTAGGATAACTAAAACTAGTTAATGACACGCGTCTTAGTGCGTGCGTGCCTATACTGGGTAATCTGTTTGACTTTAGTATAATTTTCATTATTATTCAACGCAACTAACTCAAGGTCACTAACAACCAAATCATATTTCACATGCCTATTTTTATCAGATTCATAGCTAATTTTCATAAGAATTAAACATGATTTTACTTAATTTTTATTATAGGTATTTATTGTGGTTATGGAAAAATGGTATTAATTTATTTTTTACAATGCGCACGCACATCACGTAGAACATATTTATTATTACAATATTTACGTACTCTTTGCGTACACCATCACAAAGAATTGACACCCATGAAGATAGCTACTCAGATTGTTTTTATTAGGGTTCCGTACCCAAAGGGTAAAAACGGGACCCTATTACTGAGACTTCGCTGTCCGTCCGTCCGTCCGTCCGTCCGTCTGTCACCAGGCTGTATCTCAAGAACGGTGATAGCTAGAGAGTTGAAATTTTCACAGATGATGTATTTCTATTGCCGCTATAACAACAAATACTAAAAATAAAATAAAATAAATATTTAATAACGTTGCCTTATGTTGCATAGATAATGGTACGGAACCCTTCGTGCGCGAGTCCGACTCGCACTTGACCAATTTTTATTTAAATTTGAAATAAGAATTTGCAACTGGATGGATAATTTTTTTATTCAATTAATAGAAAAAAATGCTACTTTTATTTATATATTTTATTACGTCTGTGAGCGCGTACCTAATAAGTTTACTTCTGGGTCTATCCTTCCCGCTATCCCATGTTGGAAACTAACTTCCGCAAACTAAAAATTTACTCTTATGATTTGTCCTTATCGCGTCAAAAGAAGTATAGGTAACTTGCAAATGTATTTGTACTAAATAATAAACTTTTGATTATGTGGGTAGATTATCATTAAATTCTTTCAAAAATCTGTTAAAGTATTTAGCGAAAATAGCCAATTACAAAAAATAAACAATTTGTTAGACTAACCTAAGAATAAGAATCGGGACCTAGAGGTTTCTAGAGGTAGTCATTTAGTAATTTTAAATAACCAAACATTTAAATGCAATCGATTAAATCTCAATCCAATACAGTTTACAATGAATAAATTAATCATTGCTTAAAACAACTTAAGTTACAAAATAACCAGTATTGTTTTATCAACCTTAAAACTTTCACATTTTATTTTATTTAAAAATAACGCAATATTTTTTTAATTATTGAAAAATGTGTACAAATATTTAAAAAAAGAATACAAAACTCACATTTTGTAATAGCACACTGGCACAAAAGAATCACAGTTTTTTTTTTTGTATTTCGTAATTATTGTTAGGCAAAGGCGTTGTCGCGTCAGCCGAGTTACTAGACTCGGCGAGCACTGAGACGATCACACCTCTTTCTGCAATCATATTGAGAAATGCACTCAAAAGAAAAAAAATACACGGATCAACAGTTGAGCTAACTGAGTATGTATGTAAACAATATTAACAATATTTTTAATTTAATGTTTTTTACTCAACATCATTGTATGGAAACATCCACTAACTTTTTAGACAATATAATTATTATTCGTAAACTTTTTAGATATTATTACTCAAATACCTACTGATTACGATAGACAAATAAGTACTAAAGCTGTAAAAATATCTGCCTTAGTATAAAATTCTTATCATAATAGAAAACAAAATGAGAATATTATCTAAGCAGAACTCATTATCTTCTACATCATGAGAACGTAATACAATCAACTTTATAAAAATAAAATACCGAGTCAGTCCGGTTTTTAAGTCTATTAATATTAAAATATTCACAATATAAGACTTTTCGTGTATAGTGATTCTTCTAAAATATAGGCAAACTCGCACCCTTAGGGTTTCGTACCTACTAGACATATAAACATAAGTTTTTCAAATAATTCAAATAATCAGTTAATTAAACTCAAAACAACTCGCCAACTTAATTTTGTAGTTGAAATATAGGGAATCGTCTACATTTCAGCTACTTCATAAGTTGGTCACTTTTTTCTTGTGATGTGATGAAAAATTATAAGTTTTTGGATTTTTCCCTATATTAGCACCATATAGACTTAATCTATACCAAATTTAAAGGCTCGACGGGCTCGAAGGGCGACGGGAAGTAACCTGTGAATTTTGATTCTCTAGCACAAGTCGAAAATTCTTAATAATGGTCGTAATTCGGTTATATCTTTTACTACATTTGGTATGAGTTTCAAGTTGATACCTTCAGCCGTTGCTGAGTAAAAAAAGTTTTACAGACGGACAGACACACAGACAGACACCGCAGTGATCCTATAAGGGTTTGTACGAAACCCTGAAAATAAATGGTTGTGTGTTTTTTTTAAAGCGCAAATTTTGATAATACATTTATGAATATTCCTTAAAGTATGAGGATGGTTTATACGCCGAGTAAAATGCAAAAATATCGCTGCAAAATATATGCAAGTAGAACTGCAAGGCATAGCAGCTAGTGATGTATAAATGCCTGACATTTATTTTCTTTTTGCAGTATTTTGTTACAATTCAACATTATATTCACGTTCGTTGTTTTCCTGGAGCAACAGAAGTTCCCTGTTCTGGACTCTCTATGACACGCCCCGATGCGATGTTGGCCTGGCAAAATGTGAATACTATTGATTGTAATATTCTCTAACACTTGCACGACTCATTTGTCTAACTACTTTTTACAAAAATCGACGCGTGCATTTGTTTTAAATTTTGGCCCCATGTTTTGGTGATTTTGCAGTTAACCTGGTCACGGGTTAACCTCACCCGTGGCCATAGTGACTGTAAAGTTCTGACTGGTAAAAGTAGTTATATTATTGATTGCTTTGTTTGTGTTACTATTAAGTCGTATGTTTTCAAATCGAGTCCTCCAGAATCGAAAGTTAAAATAAGGTACACTATCTGGACCTACTTACACTGCAACAAAGAACTATATAAATAAAATACCTAAATATTTACGAACACTTCACACTACGTCTTCTGGTCCCAAACTAAGCTTATTTGTTAAGCTCATTTTTATATACCGTGTTATAGGCAGAATGCGTACATACTACATACATACATTTTTTATTGTAAATACATAGTTATAATACCTAGCAAACTCTGGGAGTTTGCTAACACAGTAGCAATATTTGTGCGACAGATCTAAATATCACACAAATGAATGTCCTGAGCGAGAATCAATACGTGAACCACTAGACAAGGCCAGACGGGCCTTGTCTAGTGGTTCACGTATATGGAATCCTCCTTTATAAATATTCTATCTTTCTTATAAATACCTACGTTTGTCGGATTCTTGTGACGAAGTGGTACCAACTCTACATGCACAACTAAAGTTAACTAAAAAATGAAAACAGGAATATCGTATTTTGATTAATTGGTTATTTCGTTGTGCACATTTTTATTAATTAAATTCGTTAGTCTATAATATACAGATTTTCTAATAAAAAAGTTCTGCTAAGATTAGTTGTGCACGTAGAATCGGTACCAGTGTTTGTCGCCATTCTACCTCCAAAACACCTAAACCTGTGTCTAAATTATTTGAATATGTTTTCCTTTAAAACTGTTGGTTTTATTTTTACCTATTATTATTTATAACGGCATATAATGAGTATCTTATAAATCTGGTTTATAACGGAATAAGTATTCATCTTAAAAATGATATATTATTGGTTAAACACCTGCGGAGGTACGTAATCGATGGAATATAAATGTTACCCTCAGAAATCTAAACTTTTTGCTAATAGTAGGAAAACTTTAGCAAAAATAATTTAGCAAAAACTTTAGATTTGTGAGAACAACATGTTTGAATTTAATCCATACTTGGTATGTATTTAATTTCTTGTTTTATAATATAACTAGCTGTTGCCCGCGACTTCGTACGCGTGAAATTTAGAAATTAAATCTTTACAAACAGAAGTTCACCATATCACTCGATAGATGGCGTTGTATAGTTCTTTTAAATCGCACTATGGTTTGGTTACACACATTAACACTTAAGCTCGTCAAGATTTTTTGTTTTTATAAATTAGTAAGGAAGTAAGGATTGCTAAGGATTAAAAAAAAAACACAAACTATTCAAACTAGCGATGGGTTATAACAGCAGTAATTCAAACTAAGCTAAACGTAGTAAACGTTACTAAACAACGAAAGTAAGTAAGAAGTACGCAATTAAGACTGCAAGCAAAATCTATACAATTATTTAATTATACAAAGATTAATACAAATACAAAGATTAATGATTATTTTTTATTTGAAAGCAGGTGACTCCCGTGTGGTCCCATTGGCACCAGGTCAGGATTTGATGGTTATCTCCTGAGAAAACAAGGAAAGCCCTCAAATTTAAAAGACACATGAAGTCGGTTGAACTCTTTTTAAAATACTTTATGAAAATAATACTTACAATGCTAATAAAAAGTTATAATATACTTACACAATATGTATTGCTCCAGAGCAACCTACTCCCAAGCTTTATTATCATTAACATTATGTAGTTTTGTAGTAGAACGCGATAATCTCAGGAAGGAACCACTGCAGCACTGGTCCGATTTGAAAAATTATTTCTGTGTTGAAATAGTACATTTATCGAGGAAGGCTAGAGGCTATATAACACCATGCTGCGACCAATAGGAGCGAAGCATCGGTGATAAATGTTGCAAAAACCAGGATTTTTTCTAAATTCCATGCGTACGACATCGTAGGCACATTTCAGTATGAACAACAAAGACTCGTTAAGAAAAAACTGGAAATAACTTAGATCCTTGTAAACGGCACAGTTTTAACCTTCAGACAGGTTTTAAGAACGCCTAGAAGTCATTGTACCAATATGATATTAAATACCGGCTAAGTTCGAGTTGGATTCACGCAGGATGGGGTTCTGTTCATGTAAGTATTAACTAAATATAAAAATTAACTAATCTTTTGGTTTTTTTTAAATTGAGTAATAAATAAATAGTTAAGCACAGAGTACTAACATAAACTAACATTGCTATACCTGTAAAAGGCCTAATTCAGAAGCACTTTTTAGGGTTCCGTACCCAAAGGGTAAAAACGGGACCCTATTACTGAGACTTCGCTGTCCGTCCGTCCGTCCGTCCGTCCGTCCGTCTGTCACCAGGCTGTATCTCAAAAACGGTGATAGCTAGACAGTTGAAATTTTCACAGATGATGTATTTCTATTGCCGCTATAACAACAAATACTAAAAATAAAATAAAAGAAATATTTAAGGGGGGCTCCCATACAACAAACATGATTTTTTTACCGTTTCTTGCTCGATACTAATAACGTTGCCTTATATTGCATAGATAATGGTACGGAACCCTTCGTGCGCGAGTCCGACTCGCACTTGACAAATTTTATTATGTATTTTACCATCTTGGAAGCATAGATAGATAGATAGATAGAAAATTCTTTATCTGTACACCACAATAATAAATTTTACTTACATAATAATTTCTTAAAGTAAGGTATTGTACAAAGGGCGGCCTTATCACTAGTGTGATTTCTCCCAAGCAACCTTAGGATGGATAAAAATATCTAGGATAGATAACGCGGTAGTTAAATTACCAAAATATGAAATACATAATATACTTAGATATCTAGAATACTATACATACAATACATAATAAATAAATACATACAATATATAAATAAATTTAAAAAACATACACATCAAGAATTCCTTACTGTAATGATAAATAATAATGTAATAGTTTAATATTTTAAAACTTGCAGGTGACTTGGCTTGTCTTATATGCACTGGTAGTTTATTCCATAGCAATATAGCTTGAACTGTGAAGGATTTGGTATAAAATATGGTCCCATGCTTCGGAACATTTATTCTCAAATTTTCATACTTAGTTTGCAATAAAATTTTGAGTTTGAGTTCTGTAGCAGTATCATCATAACAAATTCTTCATCATATATCTACCTATTAATCATCATATTAATAATACTAGCTGTTTTCTACCACTTCGTACACGTGGAACCTGGAAACTATTTCTAAAAAATTATACAAAAAGCCATCCTTTTCAACCATTATATCTATTGAAAAACCGCATCAAAATCCATTTTCTTTTATTCTTTGTGTCCTATGTCCGCCAGGTGCGGCAGAGGGCGTCCACAGTACTTCTCCATATCCGTCTATCTTGGGCCAAGCGTTTCGTTTCGGTCCGTGTTAATGCGATTGTCTTCAATTCCGCTGTCACGGAGCGCCTCCACGTGTGTTTAGGGCGGCCGTGTCTTCGCTCGCCTTGTAGGGACCATTCTAGCGCTTCTCTAGGGATGTGGTCCGGATCTCCTCTGAGAGTGTACTAGATGTCCAATCCACTTCCATTTTCGGCGCTTGATCTGATGGTCGATCGGTGTTTCGTGACAAAGTTCCCATAAGTTTTCATTAGAGATCTTATTAGGCCGGAAGATTCTGAGTCCATTGCGTAGTTTTAAAGATTTAGGCTCGCATAGGGACATACATACAAAAATAACGACTTTGTTTTATAATAAGTAAAGATAATATGTATTCTATCCGTATTCTGGTACCCGTAACACAAGCGTATAAGCTTAGCTTGGGACCAGAGGACGCTGTGTGAAATGTCCGTGTATATAAAAAAAAAAAAGTTCCCAGCAATTGTAAGTGCATTTACGTTTTACTGTAGGCTTGTTAGTCTATATAGTGCAAACATACAAAAGGCCAGTTGTTTGACAAGACTTACAAGTCTTAAATAAGTAACAAGGTTCCGCTTTACTTTTTGGTACTGATTCCTAAAGATGGTAAAAACATAAAGCGTTTATCGAATATTTACATATCTTATGTAACAAATAATGTTTAAGTTAAAGATGTTAATTATTTACTTTGGTATTAAAAATTAGTGATAGAAAATATTCTTTTCATCAGTGACGAACTAAAACCGGCTAAATGCCAGTTATAATCTTGTGAAGGGTTCCGTGCAATCATAATATTTAATCATCATCATAACATCACGGCTTTTTCCCATAGGGGTAGGCAGAGACTATAGAGCGCCATCTGCTACGATCCAAACATACTTCCTTGGCTTCATCCACACTCATACATCTCGTCATACATGCCCGACGGTTGCAAGTGCTACGCACTTGCCCCTTTTGGAGTATGCCGGCGATGACATCGGAGTATATTTTTCTCGGGCGTCCTCTCCCAGCATTTCCTCTTACCTCCGCCGTGTATATGCATTTCGTTAATCGTCTCTCATCCATCCTCTCCACATGACCAAACCACCTAAGCATACTTTTCTCCACTTTAGTCACTACACCCTCATTCAGACCGCAACGTTCTCTTATAACTTCATTTCTTAATCTATCTTTCAAAATCACACCACACACTTATTTAAATATCTTGTTAACCGAGCATAGCTCGGGATGGAACGCTAAAATAAATTTAGTTTCCCCCCTTTAAAAATGTAAGTACGCAAGTAAAACCTGCGTATCATAGTTAGCTATATAGGGTTGAACTGAGCCGAAAGGGGCTGGGTAACCAAATCTGGAGCTGGAGATCAAAATGATGGTGTATACCCTGCGGCAAAGGAAGAGCTCGCGCTCACCTGCTCCAGGGTGGTCCTGCTGCCAAATGCCATTTTGAATGTATTAGCAGTCCGACGCGCTGATATTTATTTATACCGAAGCTATCGAGTTGAAATTTTGTCAAATTAAGAAGTGTATTTTAAATAATTATATGCTTAAGTAACTTAATTATGTTAATAATAAAACTGAATTTTAATGAAAAGTTGCGAGAAATTCGCTCAAGGCTTTGAGTAAGGATATGGAATAAATACATATTGAGTTCCATTAATAGATATGATACAATTTTAATATAATAATGTATGTGGTTTTTTTTTCTTTTCACCTTCCCCTCCCGGGCCATGGCACGTGCCCTGAGCTGGACGATGACCCGACAAGGGGTGGCCCATTTGAATGAGGCTCAGCGAAGTGGGGAGAACATTAGGTCCACGGTCGCGTGTGCATGGCCTCTCCGCAGAACATTTGGGGAGAGGCCATCCGTCACATTCGGCGCGGCAACAGCAGCAACCCGCCGCGTTTGGCCCAAGGCTCCGAGCATTGTCTGTAGCACATTGGCGCTCCCGGAGGGCTTCTCTCTTAGCTGGCGGTTCATGAGATACGGACTGGTGACAGATAAGCAGATGGACGGACATTTTACGTTTAACTTATTGGTTCGGAATCCTAAAGAATATTTATTTAATTGTGGTTTTAGTTTTGAAACTAAGTAATAAAGATGTTAAACGTACTTAGTGATTCCCACAAAATTTTGTATCTGTGTAGCAATAGAGCAATTGTTCAAATCTCTATAATGATATATTCAAGAACAGAAAACTGCTAAGTACTATCTATATGCACCATTATTATTTAGCAACATAATAAACGCAGTATTTGCCTTTTATTATTTGTTTTTAATAATTATTATGTGAAAAATCACACAGTTATGATAACCTAGACTATAAATAAAGATTTGTAGAGAATAACCTTGATTATCAGGGTTCCATACCAGAAAGCAAAACGGTCTCAGTAATACTAATAAGTATTAGTATTACTGAGAAGTCAAATTATGCATTATGATCAGTATGAGCGAGATCGATAGAGTTGGTGCAAACCACTAGATAGATGGCGTTGTACAAAAACAAATAGCGATGTTTAACTCACATTGTGAAATATTGTAGTGGAAAGTTGGTTAACATGTGCTGGTCCCATGGCAGCTCAATTGGAAGAGCAACAGAAGGTATTCCGTGGTCGTCGGTTCAAGTCCCGCTCATGGTGATCATTATTTGCAATATATTTTGATTTATTAAGTAAAAGTATAGCAAGATTATTGCAAAAATTAATGTCTTATCATACTGAGATTTCACTGTTCTTCTGTGCATCGGTCACCACTAGTCACCAGGCTGTGTTCCAGAAGCGTTGATAGCATTTTGAATTTAACGGTGATAGCATTTAGAATTGTGGAATTTTCACACATGATGCCTGTTGCCATGTTGCCTATAGCAACAAATACTAAAACCAGAACACAATAATTATTTGAGGGGACTCTCATACAAAAAACGTTTGAAATAAAATTTCATTTAATCACGTAGATACAATTTTTACTGAAAATTATGTACTTAATAAAAGTCCAAATTTTTTCTCTACCACTAGTTCAGGACATGCAATCTGCTGACAAGAACCAGCGTAACAAACTCAGCAGAGCTTTTGAATAAGTCAATATTTTTAACCGACTTCAAAAAAG
This sequence comes from Orgyia antiqua, assembly GCA_916999025.1. Taxonomy (NCBI): domain Eukaryota; kingdom Metazoa; phylum Arthropoda; class Insecta; order Lepidoptera; family Erebidae; genus Orgyia; species Orgyia antiqua. Next base: position 22,157,225 of record OU779869.1, read on the forward strand.
GAAGAGGTTCTCAATTCGTCTGTATGTTTTTTTTATGTTACCTCATAAATTATAACTGGGCGAAGCGACTTTGAATGATTCTTTTTTTATTTGAAAGCTGGTGGTTCCCGTGTGGTCCCATTGGCACCGGGTCAGGATTTGATGGTTATCCTGAGAAAACAAGGAAAGCCCTCAAAAGACACAATACATGAAGTCTGTTGAACTTTTTTAAATACTTAATGAAAATAATACTTACAATGCTAATAAATCGTTACACTAAACAATAAATAGTACCAATTTTTATAGCAAATCCTTTACTGTGCAAGCTACGAGTATATTACTATGGAACAATCTACCTATACAAATTAGACAAGCACAGTCTCTTACTAATTTTAAGCTAAAACTATCGAATTATTATCTATCGTTATAATAGTGTTTATGTAATCTGTATCTTAGTATTTATAAAGAGTGTATGTCATTGTATATTATATAGTAGTTTTTACTTATTTACTAGCGTGCATATGTATATGTATGTTTATTTTTTTTTGTTTTATGCATTTGTTAATATTTTCAATATAATTTTTATATAACGTAGAATATACCAACAACCTCCGCAATGTCTATTGTAGATTCTATCCATTATACGGTTGCCTGGAAGAAATCACATTACTGATAAGGCCGCCCTTTGTACAATAGCTTTTAAGACTGTATTTTTAAAATTCTGTGTAAAATTGGTTTTTGTGCAAATAAAGAGTTATCTATCTATCTATCTATCTATCTATCTATCAATATACAATATGTATTGCTCCAGAGCAACCTACTCCCAAGCTTTATTATCAATAACATTAAGTAGTTTTCGATGTAACTTTGATGATACCATTAGCAGACATGATTAAGCCGATATGCAACTATATTAGAATAATATAGTATGAACCTTTCGTGTTGGAGTACCTACTTAGCCGTTTTTTATGAAAAGACAAAGATTGACAAAGATTGTTCACTCATCATTTTCTTGATCTCGTCAAATTATATAGGGGGTTGGTTGGTGCAACATGGAGCAACATTAAGTGGATTTAATAATAGGCATGGTTAACAAGCTCATCTATGAATTAAGAAAAATAAATATTTTTGAACCTTTCGGTCGTTCTTCTTGCCACTGCCGAAGACTGGAATAATAAATTTATCGATGTCTGTGTTCCCCGAGACTGGCAATATGGGTCTTTATAATATTATTATTCATACATACATACAAACAAACATATTGATATTAGCGTTTAACTAGCATTGAACATTGTTATAATTTTCCACAGAGTCATAATATTATATGAAAATTATTATCTTCTTTTTTTTTTTTTTCTTTCCCTCCGTCCATTTAAGAGGGATGGCTTCCCTTTGGATTTGCCAGTGTCAAAGTCCAAAATTATCTTCTTCTTCTTTTAGTTTATGGCTTTTGTATTATACAATTTCGCCAGCAACGTCGCGTAACAGGATAGGACACCAAATGAAGGAGATTAAAAAAAAAACTAATAACCGCAGGCCGGTAAAATCATAAAATAATTATAATTACATTCAATTGGAAAATTATTATAATAAAGTCAAGTTTCGCTGGTTAAACCTAAATGTCAAGTATAACAAAGCGTTGCTAAAGATGAGTCAAGGCTGCCCCGCCCTCAACATAAGGAAACGTATTCAAGTTAATGACAGTCACGTAACATCATAAACAATAAGTGTTATGTTCAATACTTAATCATTATGATCAATGGTTTATCATTTCAATGGGTTTTGTTGTCTATATACTTTGTACCTAATGTCAAGTCTGAACAGTAATATTTTATTCGTGTTTATTTAGCTCTCTCTCTCTCTCTCTCTCCAGCATTAATGCCCCACTGCTGGGCACGGCGTCTCCTCCACTGACGCTGACCAGGCGTGTTAGCACACGCTATAGTTTCCAGTTTTTCATCTCTCTCTGTAGACGTTACCTACTTATATTGTCCCTTAGGTGGCTCTTACAGCACCCTGGGAAAGAAATGGTATTATTCTAGGCAACGGAATCTTTGAAAGCTCTTTACACCCACTTGCAATAGAATTGGCTTATATAGGGTAGCCATATATTATGTATCATATATTTTTTAACATATTAATAACCGATTTAAATAACTTTTTTTACAGATTTAGACGCGTATATTTTATTAAAATAACAGCCGAACGTTTCGTAGACTTTGCAGTCGCCATGTGCATTGTGGGACTGAGCTGTGAAGAGTCCTCTACGATCAGTGGTTACAGGGTTAGGAATTATTCTGTTAACCTATTTAAAATAATTTTTTGTTGTACCACATAGATATTTAAAGCAATGAACTTTAAAATGACTTTTGCAACTGAAAATCAAATAGGCGTGTGGGGTACAAAGTGAAAATAAAATATGAGTAGGAAGTAGGTACATTATGGTTCTGTGAACTACTTATTTTAGATTTTATAACTCGGTTGCATAGAATTAGGATATGTATGTTTCTACTTATCCTTCTAGCTTAGTTGGGTAACGTTTTTACTGACAACAACTAATGTAATCATATTTCGAACTCCCCAAACTTTAAATTAAGAATAGCTTATGAGTAAACTGACAGTTATTGAAGTAACAAATTCTCTAGGCGCAATATGTAGGTAATAAATTTGGGTTGCCGCCATCTGGTAAATCTATCTACAACTAGTTTAAATTACAACACAATTATAAAAGTCTTATTTTTTGCCTAAATATGAGGTATTTGTGCTATCGTTGAAATTTAAAGAGGGCATTCCGAAGAGCTCTGAACTGGTGTCAAAATGTATTTAAATAAAAAATATAAGGTATAAAAGTAATAGTTTTTAAAAGGGGAACATATCACAGATATGTTGATGGTAGATGATGATAGATGGTGATGACATGGTAAGTTGACGTTAAAATTGAGGACAAGTAACTTTAGCCTGGCTAAATCCTAATTCATACAAAGATGATGTTTTATATTACGTATAGCCTGTATCATAGACACACATAGATACATTTTCACGAACCCATATAAAATCTAATTAGCATTAAGCCGACTGAGTGTTACTATCTGATAAATCTGTAATAAATATTGTTAAAATTACTTATTCAAATCCACTCATGTGATTCTAACTGCACATCAGTCTACTTTCTAGATTATTGTAAAATTCATAGGATGTTATCACATAGCTGTTTGCGTAACAACAATTATGTTGTGATGATCAGAAACTCAGAGCATTAATACGATTAGAGATGTACGAGAGAAATGAAAACAAATATACTTAAGTAGGTCATGTGGAGAGGATGGTTCATACAGTATTAACGAAAGACATAAACATGGCCGAGGTAAGCGGAAACACCGAGAGATGGCGCCCTCAATTACCTATGTTGGTGTCATCGGTGACGTCCTTGAAAAGGGTAAAGTACATAACACTTACAATAGACGTGCATGTATGACCAGATGTATAAGAGTAAATGAAGCCAAAGAAGTGTGTTTAGATCGTAGCAGAAGGTTCCTTGTAGTCACTGCCTACCTACGGAAAAAAGACTTGAAATCCAAAAAGAGCGTCGTGTGCACCGATTTTGTAAAGTGTGTGCGAAGCTACGATTGCATTAAAATGTTCGTGTGCGTTACCTCGATAGGTTGTATGTAACACCTCATGGTTGTGTCTAACACCTCCCGTTGATTTAATACTCTGCGCTCAGAAATATAAAGGTATATTTTACTGAAAACTTGAAATATCCGAACTTGTTGTTGATAAACTAATGATAACGATGTCTTCAGCAGTTGAAAATGGAAAAAAGTTATGACAAAATGTTTCGTGAGTGGTTTCATTCAATGTTAAAAGACTCTGAAAGCAAAATAGGTGTGGACTTTGTTAAAAAATTGAATTATCATAGGTACCTATATAATAATCATGGTACATTGGTAACTATGCCATTTTAATAACTACGTTTTTCTTTATTTATTTACATTATTATCTATTATATTCCTCTTCCTTCTATCTATTTTCAAAAGATTGCTAAAAAAATAATTTACCCATTGTCTACGCGCTGACCGGTCGACCAATCGCGCGATCAACCGTCAACACTGTCAATTGACCTACCGCTCACAAAAAAAAAATCGGAGAAAAAATTTATACGACACATCTTTAGCTCTGTACATTTTAATTATTTTAAACGAAATTAAACGTATTTTAAACGAAAAGGACTTTTACGAATGAATAGAACCCGGAAGCCCCCGCAAGTACTACACATTTTGGTCTACTTCGAGCGGATTTTGGCAACTTCCAGAGGATTTTGGTCTATCGTTGAAACGATTAAATTGAGCAGCGAGTTAAAAAACCGTTAGCCACGAAATACGAAGATCAGCAGTACAACGGTCAGGTCTTCCTTTTATCTATTCCCGTCCTATTAAACGAATTGTGTTAAAATCGTGTTCTTTATACTTTTCAGTGTTTGTGCATTTTACCGGACTTGTGACGCGACAAAACCGTAAGTACCTTTCTCATTCTTACACATAGATCTTCAAAATGGGTGGTGAAGATAAATTATCAATACCTTTGGCGGGTTCTTCTAGTTCTCCGAATAAATCAAATTTAACGGACCTCAAAAAACAAAGAGGTATTTTAAAGGGTAGACTAACGCAGTTTAAAAAATTCGTAGATTCTGTACAGGATGGTTCTCTTTCTACACTTCAAATAAAAGAAGTTAAATTTCGAATGCAAGCCGCCAAAGACCATTATCGTAATTTTAATAGTATTGAAAGTCAAATCGAATTAATTTCACCTGAACAGGACATTTATTCTAATCTTGAATATGTGGAAACGTTTGAATCGTTATACTTTACAACATTAGCAATTGCTGAAAGTATGGTCGAGTGTGAGGAGACCGGTGACAGTTCAAATAATTTAAAAAATAACGTTTTTTCATCCCGAGCAAACGCTAAGTTACCGGACATAAAATTACCTACCTTCGATGGAACGCCTGATCACTGGCTCGAGTATAAAAATTCGTATATCACAATGATACATCAACGTTCAGATCTAGACGCAATACAAAAATTTCATTATTTAAGATCTTCACTCAGTGGTAGTGCCTTACAAGTAATAAGTGCATTAGAATTTACAGCCGGTAATTACCTATATGCATGGGAGTTACTTGATAACCGTTTTCATAACACGCGATTACTTGTGAATAATCATTTAAAAGCGCTTTTTAACATTCCACCTTTAAAACAGGAATCTCATATGCAGATTAGGAAGGTAATAGATACCGTGTTACGAAACCTACGGGCTCTAAAATCGCTGGACGAACCGACAGACTCGTGGGATACGGTTATTATATATTTAATTGTCACCAAACTCGATACATCCACTGAACGCGACTGGGAGAATCATAAGGGTTCTCTTCTCAAAGACGATCGGTCTAGGAAGTTACAATTAGATGATCTACTTTCCTTTCTACGTAATAAAGCAGATATGTTGGATATGTTGGATGTGAGCCGTAACAAAACACAAAATAAGTCGGTAGTTAACGAAAGCGGTAATTTTTCGCGGCAAAAATCGAACGTCCACTCACATAGCTATATAACAACGCGTACAAATAGCATAAGCCCTAGAAGTAAGTTAACAAACAATAATAAACGTATAATTAACTGTCCCTCTTGTAACGGTAATCATGCGCTTTATACGTGTTATAATTTTTTAAATTTATCAGTTAGGGATAGGTTAAACTTTGTTGAAAATAAACAACTATGTCGTAATTGTTTACGAGCAGGACATAAGACTGCGGTATGTATATTCGGTCCGTGCAAGCAGTGCCAACGTAAACACAATACATTATTGCATCTAACAGATTATTATAAAACAGATATAGGTATGCATAGCGACCTCACAGCTGATCGCAGTGCGCCGCAGGTTGAGCCGGCCGTCGCCCGCGCGTCAACCTCTCTTCACACTCATTCCCTAGCTATAGATACTTGCCACACTATAGGTTGCAGTGACGATAACAAGTTAAATACGAGTATAAAACCGTTGCAGTCCGTAATATTATGCACAGCTTTAGTGGAGGTGGTAGATGTAGATAATCGTGTATATACTGTTCGTGCGTTGCTAGACAACGGCAGTCAACATTGTTTTATGTTGTCGAAATTAAGAAATCTTTTAAATGTGCCTTCTATACAGTCCACTATACGTATATCGGGCGTCGCACAAGCTGTGACGCAATCTAATGAGTCATGCGAAATTATTATACGTTCTAAGTTAAACGATTATAGTACTAAGGTTCAATGTTTTGTCCTGCAGCGCATAACGTCCAGTTTGCCCACGACAGACATTGATCCTGATTTTATACGTATTCCGAGTAATGTTTTACTTGCGGATCCCACCTTTAACACGTCTTCTGAAATCGACTTATTGATAGGTGCGAACCTTTTCTGGGAAATACTAGACGGAGAAAAAATTCGTTTAGCTAGTGGTCCATACCTCCAGAGCTCAAAGTTAGGCTGGTTGTTATCGGGTCCACTATATACGAAAGGCCTGAATTTAAATCAAATTCAGTGCAATTTAAATCAAACATTAGACGATCAACTTAAACGTTTCTGGGAGATAGAAAATGTAACACCATCACGCGATTTCCTCACAGCTGATGAACGAGTGTGTGAGGAAATATTTAATAATACGACTATACGTGAACCAAACGGTAGATTTTCTGTTCGTATTCCTTTAAAGGAATCACCTACTAAATTAGGTGATTCATATAATTTAGCGAGAAATAGATTTCTAGCGTTAGAACGAAAACTCGAACGTTCTACTGAGTATAAACGTATGTACCGCGAATTTATGAATGAATATGAGACGTTGGGACATATGAGTTCCATTCATAAAATTAAGGAACCTAATTATTTTCTTCCACACCACGGAGTGTTAAAGGAAGATAGTACAACTACAAAATTACGCGTGGTATTTAACGCAAGTGCTCCGACCTCTTCTCAAAAATCACTAAACGATATACAGTTGCCAGGTCCAGCGCTGCAAAATGATATTTTCTCTATTCTTTTACGTTTTCGGCAATACAAATACGTGGCATGTGCCGACATAGAGAAAATGTTTAGGCAAGTATTAATACAATCGGATCAAAGGTCATTACAGCTCATACTATGGCGTGACAAGCCGGTAGACCCTTTGCGAGTATACCAACTTAATACGGTTACATACGGAACCGCATCGGCACCGTATCTAAGCATGCGTTGTATACGACAACTCGCTAAGGAATGCAACGATGACGTCATAAGCCGCGTCATCAATGAAGACATTTTTGTCGACGATTTGATTACCGGATCGAATGACTATCAGCAACTATTGTCCCTATGCGAAGGAATATCGAAAGTTCTGCAATCGGGTTGTTTCACATTGCGTAAGTGGACGTTTAACTCTGACGTCACTAGTAATCCTTCCGCTTACATGTTCGTTGGTGAACATACACAGAATAAAACTCTCGGGATAGGTTGGCATAGTAATACCGACGAGTTATATTACGGTACAAAGGTCGATGAGTACAATAATGTCACTAATTTAACTAAACGAGTTATGCTATCTATTATATCACAGATATACGATCCATTGGGTTTACTTTCACCTTTAATCATTATTTCAAAAATATTATTACAACAGTTATGGTTAAGTAAGCTTGACTGGGACACGCCGGTGTCCGACGATGTTAGGGTAGCATGGTATAATTTTATAAAAACTTTAAGATATTTAAACGATTTAAAAATTCCTCGTCATGTTATGAGCGATTCTGTTCAATATTTAGAGCTTCATATATACACCGATGCTTCACAGCACGCATACGGAGCTTGTGCTTACATACGCACATACAGTGACGATTCCGAAGTAACGGTAAAATTACTGTGTGCAAAAAGTAAGGTTGCACCATTAAAATCGATTACAATTCCTAGATTAGAACTTTGCGGTGCACTTGTAGGCGCAAGACTTTACAATAAGATTATTAATTCATTGCGACTAACTTTTAGCGGGGTATATTTTTGGACAGATTCCACTATAGTCATGGGATGGTTGAATATGTCACCACACCTACTGAAAACGTTCGTACAAAATCGCGTTACGGAAATAAATGAGCTAACCGGGGATTCTAATTGGCGGCATGTCGCTAGTAAAGATAATCCTGCCGACTTGTTGTCTCGGGGACTAGTGGTAGATTCTCTGGTCGAGTGTAATTTGTGGTGGAACGGCCCATCCTATTTATATTCTAATAATTTTTCTAATGATACAAATAATAAAAATTTAATTAATTTAGACGATTTACCCGAATTAAAATCGCAAAATATACATAATTTCGTTTGTGTTAGTCCATTAGAATTTATTCAATTTAATAAATATTCCTCATTTAGTAAACTTATACGTATATTTGCCTATGTACATCGTTTTATAACGAATGTTCGTTGTAAGCTTGGCCAGTCAACACAACAAACCGGTTCGCTAACAGTGTGCGAATTAAAAGCATCGCAACAAACATTAGTTAGGTTCGCGCAGCGTCAATCCTTTCCGGATGTATACGAACTTTTAAGTAATAATTTACCTTTAAAAACGAATTCAAAGGGATTGAATGCTATTGCGGGTTTAAACGTATTTTTGGACGATAAAAAATTGATTCGAGTTGGTGGCAGACTTACTAACTCAACTAGCTTCGATTATAATAAGAAGCATCCGATTTTATTATGTAGTACACATTATTTATCGAGTTTGTTAGTTAGGCATGAACATAAGCGATTGTTACACGCAGGTCCACAACAACTGTTATCTAATATACGTGAAACCTGGTGGTTGTTGAGAGCTAGAAACTTAGTTAGAAAAATCGTTCGTGAATGTGTTATTTGTTCTCGAATAAGGGGCCAAACCTTAGCTCCCATCATGGGTAACTTACCAGCCGAACGTCTGGAACCTGGGTACCCATTCATACGTACTGGGGTAGATTATGCCGGGCCAGTGATGGTTCTTAATCGAAAGGGCAGAGGTGCTCGATTAATGAAGTCATACATTTGTCTTTTCGTTTGTTTTATTACTCGTGCCGTACATTTAGAGCTCGTCACCGGTCTTTCTACCGAAGATTATATTTTGGCACTTAAACGTTTTATTAGTAGACGCGGAAAACCTAATATTATCTATTCGGATAATGGTAAAAATTTTATTGGTGCGGAAAGAGAGTTATCTTCCGTACTTAAAAATAATTCGTTAGAAATAACTGAATTTGCGTCGGATAACGGTATTCAATTTCATTTCATACCACCGTATTCGCCCCATTTTGGTGGTCTGTGGGAGAGTGGGATAAGGTCTTGCAAACATCATCTTAAACGTATTGTTGGCAATGCCAATCTGACCTACGAGGAACTAAGCACGGTTTTAACACAAATCGAGGCCGTATTGAACTCCCGTCCGATGTCACCCTTATCCACTGATCCGTCTGACTACACTCCCCTTACTCCTGGTCACTTCCTTACAGGCCGACCGTTGACCTCACCACCAGGCGAGAACGTGGCTGACGCAAATACGTCACGACTAAGCCGATATAAACGTATCGAACAGATGAGACAGCAGTTCTGGAAGCGATGGTCTAAGGAGTACGTGTCTGAACTTCAACAGAGGACGAAATGGAAGTCCCATCAATCCGACGTCGCTCTGGACAGTCTAGTTTTGATTAAAGACGATAACCTTCCACCCCTGAAGTGGAAACTGGGACGCGTAATGAAGGTGTTCCCAGGAACCGACGGAGTGTCGCGTGTCGCTGACATCCGCACTACAGCAGGGATTATACGGAGGGCATTTACAAAGATATGTCCACTACCGATGCCACCAGATGACATCAAGGATAATTAAACGATTTAAACGTATCATGCATGTTGGAAGCTGGAGCTTTCAAGGCCGGGGGTATGTCTACGCGCTGACCGGTCGACCAATCGCGCGATCAACCGTCAACACTGTCAATTGACCTACCGCTCACAAAAAAAAAATCGGAGAAAAAATTTATACGACACATCTTTAGCTCTGTACATTTTAATTATTTTAAACGAAATTAAACGTATTTTAAACGAAAAGGACTTTTACGAATGAATAGAACCCGGAAGCCCCCGCAAGTACTACACACCCATAATAAAATTAACACTACACTAGGTTATGTAATGGTGTTTTGGCGTACAATAAAGAGAATTTAAAAACATTAGTGATATTCAGAATCAATTTATATTGAAGTGTGTTTTTTAGTTTTTAATTAATACTACCACATGTCAACTGCTTCACAATAGGTGATTCAACTGAAAAAATCATGCGTTGAAATCTATACTTTTTTTTACGACGTCCTCTGGTTCCAAGCTAAGCTTATATGCTTGTGTTATGGATACCAGAATACGGATAGAATACATATACTATTTTTCTTTTGTAAATACATACTTATAATACATAGAAACACCCAGACGTAGTACAAACATTTTGTATGGCAATTAGAAATATCACACAAACGATTGTCCCGAGCGGGAATCGAACCCGTGACCTCATGATCGGCAGTCTGTTACCTGAACCACTCAACCACGAGGCTCGTCACTTAATATTATAAAGATGAAGAGTTTGTTTGTTTGAATCCGCTAATCTGAGAAAGTACTGAAAAATTCTGTCAGTGTTAGATAGTACATCTATCAAGCAAGGCTATAGGATATATAACATACTGCGACTAATAGGAGCGAAGCATCAATCAAAAACGTTGCCAAATCGGGGAAAATTATCCATATTCTTCCACTGTGTGTACTGCGTTAGTGGTTTATAATTATGTTCTATTTGTTTTCTAAATTCCAAAACAGGTTTAAAGTTATTTTTTTTTTAATGTTTCAGGTCACGTCTGTGCTATGTACTTTTTGCAATAATAAAGCTATCCACACAAGGATCGTCAATATTCAATTTTGGTACAACCCCTATGAGATATGTAGATTTCAGGGATAAAGACTTGTTTTTTGACAGAGTTGTCGTTCTCATTTTGGTTAAAGCAAATTACTTAGGAAATGATAGACCGCATATTCTATATACTACAGGAGTTTTCATAACTGAAGACCGAGTTCTTACTTCGTACAATCCATTCAGAGAAACGGTTAAATCGAAAGATCTATTTTCAAAAACAGGCGTTTGTTACTTGGAAAGAAGAAAAGTAACTTTTCCTTTTGATACTTATTATGCGTATAAATGTGATCTGTGCGTATGTGGACGTCAAGTAATTCCAATGAAAGACAAGGAGTTAACAGCTGATCAATGGCACGGTCCTGATAAGAAACTTAGTCCCGTTCATGATTTGATGGTTGTAAAACTATCACAACCAATAACGCTTTGGGAGCGCGATGAATCAGTAAATTATACATATGAATTCCTCCACTCGGAAGAAATTCGGAGAAATGGAACTTTAGTACAGTCAGGTCCACTGCTAACAAAACTAGCAAATAAAGAAGATATTATTGATGGTCCTGTAAAGTTTGTTTCTTTAGGGTTAAAGAGTAAATCTTCAGCGTACTGGTTCTATTATTTGGAAGTAGCTAATTATGATAATTATAAAGATGTTACTGTAGATTGTAATGATTGGCTACCAAGGAATTGGGGGCATTTCAGGTGTATAAGAAATGATTTTCCACACGGCTTCAGTTCTGGAGCTTTACTTATATTTGAAGAAAAGCTCTTTGGTGTTGGCAGTTTTACGATGTTTCGTGAGAAAGAAAGCATATTGGTTTTTACAGATATTAGACTTTATCGAGATTTAATTGACAATACATGTACGGATTATGACCAGAGCGTAGATTAAAAATAATTGAGTATTTAATAAAAAAAGTTCAACTGAATTCATTTGCCTTTGAAATTTGAGGGCTTTTCTCGATTTCTCAGGAGATAACCAACAGATCCTGACCTGGTGCCAATGGGACCACACAGGAACCACCAGCTTTCAAATAAAAAAGAATCAATAAAATCGTTTTGCCCAGTTAAAAGTTATGAGGTAATAAACAGACATACAGACGAATTGAGAACCTTCTCCTTTTTTTGAAGTCGGTTAATAACTCAACAAAGAGTCAGCCAAAGATAATTTTTAACGAAGAATAGTCCTTTTTCTCTAAGAGCCTGTAAGTAATGTGCTTGACCGAATTATATTATTATGTTTATTTTATAGATTCTGGTCTGTCATGCTAGTAATGTATTTGAAGTTTAATCAATCGTAACTTCTTAAAAATATGATCCTTTAGTTCCACATAGCCCATCGTAGTTAACTTTTTTCTGATCTTATATCGGCTAACTGGAGTTTACAATGATAAAACACAATTTATCATATTATACTTAATTTTTAAAATAAAACATCACAATTTACTGGAGAAATCCAGATTTTCTTTTACTTCATTTTATTTATGACACCATTTGGATAAATAATTTTGTTGATGTTTCTGTTTTGTTGTTTTTCTTTCACATACTTAAGTCTAATCAATCGTTAGTTGTCGGAAGGATCCTTCCATACCAAAGAGTTCGTCAAAATTTATAGGTTTTCCTGGTCTTAATGCTTCGTTTGACTTTAACGTCTCTTGTTTTTTAAACCATGAACCAGTCATCGAAGTTTGGAACGTGAAAAATAGAAGGGAAGGCAAGAGGACGAGTCTTAGTCTTGATCAAGCCATGGAAGGAAAAACTAAATTCTGGGAAAGTCTTGGTCCAGGCATTAAGTGGTAGATGCTGGGCAAGATTATTTGGTCAGATGTTTTACGCCTAAGAGTGATCCAAGCTCTCAATCTATTAATTCGAGTCACTGACCCGGCCTAGGAATATTCTAATATCACGTGTATTCTGTTTAAACAGATTCTATCGCCTACCAGACTGGGAGGGACAGTCTTGTCCTACAGGCGTATTATGAGCTTTCAAAATATCATGCAAGTTCCAGGCGATTCTGTTGACGGCGGCAAACGGCCTGGGCCCTGAGTCGGGTATTTCAACGGTGTCACAACTGTACCATTATTGTACGATTATGGTGCAATAGTAAAGTTTTTGGTAGTCTACTATTAATGTGTCGTCATAACGACTTCATCATTGTCTTACAATTGTCAAAGTGACATAAATTGCTAGTCTCGTACACAACTGCTTCACAATTGCAATTCAATGACTGAAATGTTTCGGTAGTCTGCTATTTTGAATTTGACAGTAATATTTTTAAATTGTCCTGTGTCGACAGATTGCCATAAATAAAAAATAGATAGATAGAAATATTAGAAATTGTTCTTTGTAATTTATTGCAATTTACTAATCTCCTAAACTTCACATTGCTTTTTATACTAATAAATAGTATGTACAAATATATTTAAACGAAGTCTAGCATGATTAAATGTTTAAATTTATTAGTAGTTTTTCGAAAATCACTTCAACTAACGCATTTTTTAAAAACGGCAACACATACATACCATTCTAACCCAATCCATAGATAAAAGAGACCGAAAATTCAATGCATAGATAAAAGAGATCGACAATTCTATTACCATTGAAAGACCGTTATGACGGCATATAGCAGACTACGGATATTTGACTTCAATTGCAACGGTATCGTGCCGGTATTGTGCCGGTATGACAATTGTTCCAAAATAGTGGACTTGAGCACCAGACTTTTATTTCGTATTATGACATACATAAAACTAGCCGACTTTTGAATGGATTAAGTGTCTATGGCCGAGTAAAGCTTTTTGATAGAGTCGTTCGGAAACTTAATTATTATGTTTATCGGCTAGTTACGGTTATATTTTAATTTTTTTTTTGTATTCAATATAATAAAAAATATTAATAAATTAAATATTTAATATTTGCTAAACACAAGTTACTTATACCATTATATAAACGAAAAGAACGGTAATACTTATATTTTTACATTTAGATTTTAATATTTTATATAATTCATCTATGTTTTGGGATTTAGTTTTGGAACGACACCCGTCACTTGAACTGTCAGCTGGTGCTCAAGTCCACTATTTTGGAACAATTGTCATACCGGCACAATACCGGCACGATACCGTTGCAATTGAAGTCAAATATCCGTAGTCTGCTATATGCCGTCATAACGGTCTTTCAATGGTAATAGAATTGTCGATCTCTTTTATCTATGCATTGAATTTTCGGTCTCTTTTATCTATGGATTGTGTTAGAATGGTATGTATGTGTTGCCGTTTTTAAAAAATGCGTTAGTTGAAGTGATTTTCGAAAAACTACTAATAAATTTAAACATTTAATCATGCTAGACTTCGTTTAAATATATTTGTACATACTATTTATTAGTATAAAAAGCAATGTGAAGTTTAAGAGATTAGTAAATTGCAATAAATTACAAAGAACAATTTCTAATATTTCTATCTATCTATTTTTTATTTATGGCAATCTGTCGACACAGGACAATTTAAAAATATTACTGTCAAATTCAAAATAGCAGACTACCGAAACATTTCAGTCATTGAATTGCAATTGTGAAGCAATTGTGTACGAGACTAGCAATTTATGTCACTTTGACAATTGTAAGACAATGATGAAGTCGTTATGACGACACATTAATAGTAGACTACCAAAAACTTTACTATTGCACCATAATGGTACAATAATGGTACAGTTGTGACACCGTTGAAATACCCGACTCAGGGCCCTGATATAGCGGGAACATAGGCTTCACGGAATCTTAGAAGAAACCATAGACAACTATTTTGTGACAGCGGACGTCAGAGGAAATTTGAGGAAACTTAGGTTTTGAAAGGCGTCATGTCTGTCCATGACATTAATTTTAGTGTTGCCATTATTCAGCACAGACTAATATGTTCTAAACTTTCTGTGATAGGTTTTAAGAACACAGATTTGATCCATGATTCAAATTTGTAAGTACATATGCGGCAGCCACAAACCGGGCGACGAGGATTGATAGTAGCCTTGGAACCACCTCTGGTTCATAGGGCTCCTCCAAAGAACTAAACTCTCAAACTAAACTAAATTCATTCATCAAATTAAATTCTCCAAAAAATCTAATTATAAAAGGGATGACGATTTTTGTCTTTGTTTCATACATTGTGATGATTTATTTGGGGTCTCGGGATTGAAGGAGTGCAAACGGTGCAGGGTCACGAAGTTCGGCGTTTTTTTAAGGAGCCCTATGTGATGTAGTGGAAGAATAAGAGCTTTTTAGAGAACTTTTGTTTCTTTATTCTTTCTGTGACTGTCGCCGTTTGTCAACTTGTCACCTGTGTTGTCACATGGTTGTCACCATTGTATAATTTGCCCTCATTTTAATTTGCAATTTTTTACCTCTTATTTGTTTTAATTATAATTTTAGTTATAAGTTGAATGTATCAGGAGTATATTCTGCGAGCATATCTTCTCTCATCAAAACTGCAATATTCCGTATATGTTTTATCATGAAGACGACATGCTGTATTCCTAAATGCAAAAGCAAGCGAAAGAATGTTGCTCTGCACCAATTTCCGATTCGAGAAACAGTCACCAAGAAGTGTATTTAGAGTGTTGACTCTGCTCTTTTGAAGGGCCTTTCGGAAGATCAAGTAAGATCGTCATATGTGTGTAACAAACACTTTGAACTACGATTTGTTACGACGCTGGCAATTCTCATATTCTACTTTATTCTTAAAAGAGGAAATTGAGACCGACGCATTTGCTACTAGTTATGAATCTCAAGGCCCATCGGCTATTCAGGGTGTCAGTTAGTACCCGGGTTTTCTGCTTTAATTTAATTTATTAAGTCAGTTAGGTAATTTTAAATTTAACAATTTACTGTTGTAAATTCTGTTTCTGTTGTCCGTATAGTGAAGAATGCAAGTGTCTTTGTGCTTTTTGTTCCTAGGGTGCTGTAAAAGTTAGCTAAGGAATATTGTACACATATAACATCCTCTGTGAGAGACGAAAATTTATTGTACGTTATAAAAACTAAAATTGTTATTTTAAATAATCGTCCGCCATTTGTTAACACGAGGCATAAACACAATCTTGTAATGCATGTAACTCGACTATGATAATGATAGTAAAATAAATCTTTAGAGTAAGTAGTTCTGGGGCAATACATATTGTTTAGTTTTTAAAAGTATATTGGCTTGCTCTGACCTTGATAATAAGTGTACCTATCTAATATATATATTTATAAGTGTATTTTTGTAGATATGTTCATTCTGTTTTGTCATTTACAATAAATAATTCGGTAACCAGATAGTTGTAATTTTATTTTTGCATCTAAATAATTATCTATTGTGTAAAATATGTGGCTACATAGCTATAACATGTGGATAATATCAGCTAATGGCTTAATTATTACGGCTGTACCAAGACAGAAGGTTGACAGTTGAGCAGTCAAATGACAATCAAATGACAGTCAAATGACAGTTGTCAGAATGCAAATTACCCCTCCTCTATAATTTAGCCGTTCTTCTAAGTTTCCGTTCTGATACGTAGTATCTTCTATCTATTCTGTGATAGGCTTAGTTTTTCATTATCCTAGAACGGACATTTAAGTTTTATAATAAATATTTTTTGTTTGATGATTCGCATGAAAGTAACTCGGTGACGGCCCAGATGCAGGAAGCGGTCTTTCTGGACAATGCCCGTATAGTTCGTAGGTTTCTCTCCCATTAGGCTCCACCACTCCGACCGACTGTTGCCAACCTTGTCGGAGTGCGTCCTGCCGCCTTTCGAGGCGAGGCAGTGTTGTATCAATGAATAATAATATATTTATTGAGATCCAAATAAAATACAGTAGTTTTACAATAGCACTGAGACCCCACACTAGGATACCCTGTGTTGTGGGGCTCAGTCTCTTTCATTACAAGATTTCAATAATAAAAGTAAAGAAAGGGGATAAAAAAAAGAGAAGGAATAAATAGATCATTAAGTTCTATACATATATGAGTGAGTGATGTGTGTGTGTGTGTGTGTGTTTGAGTGAGTAAACTTACTTGAGCACAAACTATAATTCTCTTGTGATATTTTTCTGATGTGCCCAGTTGAGGCAACCGATGCTTCGATTATATAAATTTCGCCCGCAATCGGTTCTGTTTCTTCACGTAATCTTAAATCTCCTAACATTAGAGTTATCTTAAAGCCATTAATCCAATCGCTTAGTCCAGGATCCTTGGCAGCTGAAAAAGATATTTAGGATTTAAAAGTAAATTCTTCGTCCGATGGAACTATTAGAAACCTCACTCCCACTAGATTCCGCCCTCAAGGTGACTGACGCACACCGAACATTTGGGCTATTCTCCCATAGGTGTGGAATCTCAGCGTGTGATTTTGCTACGACCAATGAAAATGCACTATTTCGATGTCGTATCGCAACGTTAAAAGTTTAGTAGATTTGACGAGTCGCGCGTTTCTTACGTCGCGTCGGAAGGCCACCTTAACCATGGAGCTTTAACGGGTTAAGAAGAATATCTAAGTGACTTAATCTATTACGCTTTTTATTATTTATACAATCGTACCTCTACAAATTGAGACTCTTCTTCCATTGGTGGTCAAACAAGGCATGACGATGCCGATACTGCAAAAGAAACTTATCATAATTACAAAAGTTAACTTCATTTGTATTAAATCATATTATAGTATAACTAGCTGACCCGACAACGTTGTTTTGCTATATAAATGTTAGGGGTGGACAACTCTTATCACTTAGGGGTATGAAAAATAGATAGTAGCCTATTCTCAGACTTTAGTAGGTCTGAGAATCGGCCAACATCTATTTTTCAACCTTTTTTTTTTAGTATGGCAAAACAACGTTTGCCGGGTCAGCTAGTATGTATATAATTATGTAAAATGTCTAAATTACTTTAGCATTGCGAAAATTTTGTAAGATATTGTGGTGTAAAGTTCAAAGTCAAGTCAAAGTCAAAAGTAATTATTTCCCTATTATCTTTTTTTTTCTTAGTCCTGTATTTTTATAAATCTATGTATCTATAAATTTAGGTAACGTTCATTCTCGTTTAAATGCGGAGTTAATCCAAAATTTTGGACACATGATCAAGGACCGAAGACCATGTAACAATTTAAAAAAAATCTATATAACGAGAGATTTTAACGACGGGCGTCGTGGTCTAGTGGTTCATGTAACGGACTGTCGTTCACGAGATCGCGGGTTCGATTCCCACTCTGGATATTCATTTGTGTGATATGCATAAATGTCATACAAATGTTTGTACTACGTCTGGGTGTTTTCTATGTATTATAAGTATGTATTTACAAAAGAAAAGTAGTTTATGTATTATATCCGTATTCTGGTACCCATAACACAAGCATAATAAGCTTAGCTTGGTACCAGAGGACGTTGTGTGAAATGTCCATGAATATTTATTTTATTTTTTTATTTTTAATGTTTGGCAGAAGAGTATGAAGGGAGAAATCATGATTCGCTGACTCCAAGTAATTGGTGAAAAATATAAGGAATGTAAATGACCATCTCATATCATCAACTAGATAGCTGTAGTTGTCAGCAGTAAATATTATCTATTTAAGAGGATACCAAAATAGCTTCGTGCATTTTTCTACGTACGAAGTTTTCATTGTTTCTTTAGATTGAATGGCTAGAGCTCTAATTTTTAAGTATATGTTTTTTCAATATATGATCTAGGATCGCATAAACTCAGAAACGCGATTGAAAAAAGTTTTGTCGATAGAAAATCTTAGCGAAACAACCTCTCTAATTTTTTATTTTTTTCATTTGTCGGTCTATTATCGCGTATTAACTAATAAAATAACTTTAAAAACATAAGTAACTATTATATATAGAAACACGTAAATCAGAATTAAAATATATTTAGTAGATTTTGAGTAAATAGGAAAAGTATCCCTAATTCTTCATTTTCTGTGCCTACTGGCTGTGTTAATATGTACGTGTCGGCGATGATATACGATAATATTGATGTAGGCCCTTAACAATCGTTTTTATCAAAGAAATAAGCCACAATTGTCTGAAAAATAGCTGTTCATGGAACTACATGTTTGTATTGTAGATTCAAAATACACTAATAAGTTGGTAAAGTGTGTAAGTCATTTATTTATTCACCTACTAAAGTCATATACAATCTCCTTAGGCTCTCACCCAAAATCGGAATATTTTCTGTGCTACAAATAAGGAAAACGGAATCATTCTGTATAAAATGCTATTATGGGCCTACATCAATATTATTAAATATCATCGCCGACACGTACATATTAACACAGCCAGTAGGCACAGAAAATGAAGAATTAGGGATACTTTTCCTATTTACTCAAAATCTACTAAATATATTTTAATTCTGATTTACGTGTTTCTATATATAATAGTTACTTATGTTTTTAAAGTTATTTTATTAGTTAATACGCGATAATAGACCGATAAACCTCCTCGCCAAGGAAAATCGGTACCGACCCAGAATGATTCGCGAGGCTATTGAAATAAAGAAACATAAAAACTTTAATAGAGAAGACGGTTGGGATCTGGCACCTAGTTGGGATCCTGTAATCTATACTTATAATAAATCTGTAGAGAGGTCAATTCTGTACATGAAATATATTTTCAAAATAAGTATCAGGGGGTGATTAGTGATCGATACTGATGCCAAAAATGCAATCAGTAAAATTTTTGTCTGTCTGTCTGTCTGTCCGTCTGTATGTTCCTTATAGAAACAAAAACTACTCGACGGATTTTAACTAAACTTGGTACAATTATTCTTCATACTCCTGGGCAGGTTATAGTATACTTTTCATCACGCTACAATCAATATGAGCAGAGTAGTGAAGGGAAATGTTGGGAAAACGGGAAAAGGTGCTCCATTTTTTTAAGCTTCCGTCGCGTGTGCAGCCTTAATGGTTAAAGTTACATAGAAATCATGTATGATGGACATATTCTCCATAAAATTGTCTAAAAAATATCCCGAAACAGCACTTATCTATATTTTATGGTTGACTCACAATAACACGTGTAACTCCTGATAGCTTAGCGGTTCGTTCATTCTGATTATATTTGTTTACTCTTACGTTTACAATACTCTCACTCAAGCAGTAGTTAAAAATGTTGCAAAAACGGGGAAAATTTCCTAAATTCTACGCGGACGGAGTCGAGGGCAACAGCTAGTTAGTTTAATAAAATCCAAAACACACTCGGTTTCAAAACAGCAAGACACCGTTAGCACATTTTGCAGACAACAAGACTTAAAATCCCCTTAACTTCACTTTAGACCGACAACATAAAGTTAAGGGCCTACATCAATATTATCGTATATCATCGCCGACACGTACATATTAACACAGCCAGCAGGCACAGAAAATGAAGAATTAGGGATACTTTTCCTATTTACTCATAATCTACTAAATATATTTTAATTCTGATTTACGTGTTTCTATATATAATAGTTACTTATGTTTTTAAAGTTATTTCATTAGTTAATACGCGGTAATAGACCGACAAATGAAAAAAATAAGAAATGAGAGAGGTATTTTCGCTAAGATTTTCTATCGAGAAAACTTTTTTTAATCGCGTTTCTGAGTTTATGCGATCCTAGATTATATATTGAAAAAACATATACTTTAAAATTAGAGCTCTAGCCATTCAATCTAAAGAAACAATGAAAACTTCGTACCTAGAAAAATGCACGAAGCTATTTTGGTATCCTCTTAATAATAAATAATTTTCTTTGACTCCCCTTGAGTTTTCTTGCCAGATGTTTCTCAAGTGGGACGCGTTCCGATCTGGTGGTAGTATATTAGATAAAATAATAAAATAATAAAAACTAAATAATTAAAATAAATACTAATTTTCTATAAATTCAAATAAAATTT
Organism: Orgyia antiqua; assembly: GCA_916999025.1. Lineage (NCBI taxonomy): Eukaryota > Metazoa > Arthropoda > Insecta > Lepidoptera > Erebidae > Orgyia > Orgyia antiqua. The sequence goes on from OU779869.1 coordinate 22,178,084, forward strand.
AAATCTTAAACCAATAATTATTTTTTAAAATTTCTTGTTATTATGTAAATAATATTGTATTTAAGTATATAAACTTAGTTTTGCTTGCTATATTGTATACTACCTCTATAATTATTAAAACTTTAGTCTATGATAAAATTATGTATGTTTTACCTTAAATAATTTAAAATTTAAAAATTTTCTTTATATTGTTACAATTTGTTAATGTATTTTAGAAACTAAAATAATGTTATTGATTTTATGTAGTCTGAACACAATGTAATATGATATAGTTTATAGTAAAAGTCTATCTTTATGGTCAATGTAAAATTAAAATCGAATGTGGGTAAACCCTGTAATAACTGATCGTAGAAGACACATTACAGCTCAGTCTCACTCGTGACCATGGTGACTGCAAAGTCTCCGAAACGTCGGGCCAAAATTTAAAACAAATATACGCGTTTAAATCCGTAAAAAGTAGTTTTATTTAAATACATAGTTGCTCGCGCATTTTTTTTTTTATTTTTTTTATTTTTTTATTTTTATAAATATTCATGGACATTTCACACAACGTCCTCTGGTCCCAAGCTAAGCTTATATGCTTGTGTTATGGGTACCAGAATACGGATAGAATACATATACTACTTTTTTTTTTGTAAATACGTACTTATGATACATAGAAACACCCAGACGCAGAACAAACATTTGTATGACAGTTAGAAAAATCACACAAATGATTGTCCCGAGCGGGAATCGAACCCGCGACCTCTTGATCGGCAGTCCGTTACCAGAACCAATACACCACGAGGCCCGATTTGTAATATAAGTAAGAATTGTGCAATAAATATCAATATTACCAACAGTTACGCCACATATCCCGTCAAATAAACCAGTTTAACATATAAAGATATTATTGAAAACCGACATTGTTACGGTTAAGTAGTTTTATAGCGTATCCCATTGCGTACTCGTCGTGTTGCACATCAATTAACAGAACGGAACACGCAGTTCCATCAGCTGTTATAATCGAAATATCTAGTTGTGGTATTTCCTTAACTAGAGCTTGTTGGTGTTCTTTAAAAACTGCACTAAATGAAAACGATTGAATTAATATATAATGACCGGGTCTACTCCGCGGGAAATATAATTTATTTTAGGTACGATACCTGTTTTGTCCCGACGTTTCGGTCGACTTGTATCGACCGTGTTCACGGGTGAACTCACAAAACAGGTATCGTACCTAAAATAAATTATATTTCCCGCGGAGTAGACCCGGTCATTATATATTAATATGTGTGAAAGTTTAAAAACATTAACGATTGAATTGTTCAGTTTCAGATTCTAAATTAAAGACCATGGGATCTATTAGGAAGGACTTATATCTATATACCTTTAAACAAAAGTAATTGGCAAATAATAATAAATAATAAATAAAATAATAAATAAATATTCATGGACATTTCACACAACGTTCTCTGGTCCCAAGCTAAGCTTATATGCTTGTGTTATGGGTACCAGAAAACGGATATAATACATAAACTACTTTTCTTTTGTAAATACATACTTATAATACATAGTAAACACCCAGACGCAGTACAAACATTTGTATGACAATTAAAAACATCACACACATGATTGTCCTGACCGGGAATCGAACCAGAGACCCCATGATCGGCAGTCCGTTATATGAACCACTACACCACGAGGAATCTAAATAATGTATAGAACTTGTCCTTTTTTACGAGTCCATTTAAAATTAAACTGACAATAAAGCGCTAGTTAGTAAAGAAGGTATTTACTAACAACTCAGATACATTTTTGATCACACCGTCATCATCCCAAAAACCTTAGTTAAAAATATTTGGTTTCCGTTCGTTTGCATCTTATGTTCGAGTATTCGTATTGATATATCTTTCTAAACAAAATATAGTTCCATGTTATTTGGAATTAGCAGTGGAGGAGTCCCGCGCCCAATAATTAATTGACTAAGACGGAGAGTTTCTTTTTTCTAATCTCACAAACGTTCAACTGCACTGTTGGGAATGATCCTACACTTCTAAGGGTGTATATTTCGTCTACTATATCAATTACGATGCCCAAATATGTTCACGTATATACGTATAAGTTACGAGCCTTTCAGTTATCGCTGAGTCCATATTGAAATAACTATTATTTACTGAACCTGGACTGTAACCAAGACACTAATTCTTATTCGTCCATTTTACTGAGCAGAATTTGTTAAACTTAAACTTGTATCAAGCAAAATGTTTTAGGGGAGCAGGAAAGTTCAAATTTTTTATGTCATAAAATAAATTCAATAATATCTGTCCGTGTTGTGACGGATTATTGAAGAATTCAAGTGCCATTACTCCATCTCCTCCCTAGGGTGCTGTAAAGCCAGATAAGGGATATTTTACACAGATAACATCCTCTGTGAGATATGTATAACTCAATATTAAACCCTATGCCAACACTCCTGGTCAGCGTGCCATAGTAGACCATAATCCCTCCCAAAAAGAAGCAGGCCTGTGCCCAACAGTGGGACGCTAATGGGTTGAAGCAAACGAGCAAACATAAAAAAAACACAAAATAAATAGTACATTTTTATTAACTCAAATGTAAGACAACAACAGTGATTTACGTCACAACAAAGAACACAAAAAAATTGAGCAATACTTTGGTTTGTTCAATACAACTGTGTCAAATGGATACAATCTGAGCACGAATGTTTATAAAAATCAAATTTTTCTCATAGAAATTAACAATAAAACAAATAAACATCAAACATCAATGTATCCACTAGAAACAACAACATCATCAACATATACTTAACATGGTAACTGAAATAAGCGATAGTAATAAAAGCCGTAATACCCAATCAAATTGAAAAGGTTTTTAAAAACATTTGTTCAATCATTGAACATTTTTAACTCAGTAGAATAACATTTAGTATTAATAAAATTTTAATCTATTACTAGTTGACGGAAAGAGCCATCGATTCCGAACAGCTCATCATAGTTTGTAGGCTTTCCTGGTCTCAATGCCTCATTGGCTTTAAGGTTTTCTTGTTCTGCAAACCAATCTTTGTATTCTTCTAGTTTCTTAGTCCATGCATCTGAAATAATGAATAGAATATATATGAAGTTTAAATACGAGAAATATAAAAATTGCAGTTTACTAATAGGGCTTCTGAACTAAAAAACATTTCTCTTTCTATGTACATGGTATGTATGCTACAGTTATACATGGTTATCACTGATGTACTTGATTGGAATTTAATAATACTTACTGTGGAATTCATTGATGGAACCAGCGGAACCTCCATATTCCTCAGGTAGCACATCTTTGGGAACGTATTTGTAGAGATCATTTATGTCAGAGTGAAGGAAGATCTGAAAAGAATAGTATACAAGTTAATATTTTGATTCCGTTGCAAACGTTTCCGACGAGAAAAAATCTTGGAGTATTTAATAAATCAAATTATGGTGGAAAAGTGAATGTGCCATCATAATTTGATTTATTAAGTAAAAGGCATAGCATGTCAAATGCAAAAATCAATAAATTAATCTTGCAGTATTTTCATGTTCCATTGTTTTGAGGATTATAAAAGAAATCTGATGCCTTGACATATTGAAAATAGTAAAGGTCTATTGTAATTTTAATTATTACCCTTTCTTTGATCTTGTCCTTGATAAAAGGCTTGACGAAGTTGATAATCTTGTCAACGAGTGGTGATACGTTGATTACGTGTACTTCCTTTAGCTTAACAGGATATGCTTCCTGGATAAAAGAAGAAAGTATAAAATTAGCATGATTGTTACACTTTTTATACGTTTACTCATATAAATTACATCCTTTTCCTATGTGGCTACAGTGATATCGACCTTTTAATAAATTACTCTAAATAATAATCGTAATTTTTATATAAAATATTTTTTTTCGATATTAATTGGAGAATTTACGAATTGTATACATATTTACAACAGCTCTTAACTTACAACTAATAACTACGAATATTGTAACTAGCTTTCAGGTCATATTTTTTCTCCCTCTTTAATTTAACAGCTATTAGCATTTAGATGAGAGTTTAGCATAAATAATTTGCTGTCATTTATGTATCCATTTACATTATTTAGTTAGTGATCTTATTTCTTGCAAAATCCTTACTAACCTGTACACAGACTAAAAATTTCTTGACGATTGTTGGAGTGAACTTAGCGAAGTGTGTAGGAGTTGCTACAGAAGCATCCAGGATATACACATCTCCTGCTACTCCCTCCTTTTCTTCAGCTAGACGAACATCGCCGATCATGAGTGCCAGTTTGAAGGCATCTGCTACATTCGGTGTCTGAATATCCTTGTCAAGACCTGTGGGAACATTTTATTGTTATTCATAACGCTTGCAACGTTGAGTACGTAGTATTGTTTAATATTCGATGAAAAAGTTATTGGAAAGGTGATTATTTTTAGTTTGACTTTATTCATAAATAATTACCTCTCATAATAACGACACGCCTGCCCTCTGGTGTCAATCCTGGTAGTGGTGGCATTTGACTAAAAGAAAAAAACATAACTTAATTATTTTTTCATAATATATAACTAAGTCGTTATTTTTGTGTATATGTATGTATGTCGCTAGGTGAGCTTACATCTTCAAAACAACGCAATAGATTTTGATGAAATTTTTCCAATAGTTAGAGAGGTTCAAGAGAATGTTTTTTTTGGATAATTTGTTAAAGTTTTCTTATTTTCTGCATTCCACGCGTAGGAAGTGGCGAGCAACAGCTTGTTTTCTGTGCATTGAACACAAGTTACATCATTCGTAGGACCTTGATTGGCTCTTTTATACCTTCTGTATATTATTCGAGTTAAAATTCTTTTTAAGATTATACTTAATACTTACGCTATACTTAAAATTTCTTGTAGCTCTGGACGTGTCACGTCTCTGTCATTGAAAAACTCCGGAACTGCAGCGCGCATGGTGAAATACATGTCCAATTTACGCTTAGTCTTTTCCAAAGAGAATTTACAACCACGGAGGAAGGTCATGATACGTTGGTCATCTGTTAAGCAAAAAAAGAAACATTAACCCTGAGGTTTAATATACACAGCCTTCTATGACTCCATTTTGATTACATACTTGAACTTACTTGAGGATATTAGAAATATTATATTACCGGCTAACACTCACTGTTTTGGCATCGAAGATGTCGACCCAGGTTTGACAGTGAGTGTTAGCCGGTGATATAATATTTCTAATATGACTCAAACTCACGAAAATTTCAATACAAAAATACTTGAGAATATCTTCGCAATTCTTCAAAAGAATTTTGTGTTTTTATAGTTTGTTACTAATTGTGATTTTTTTGACTCTTTCAATGCATTCATTACGCAATGATAACATCGGCGTCGGAAGCATATTCCACTACAGTAGGTACCAATTTTTAATTACACAGTTAAATCCACAATATAGCAAAAAAAATATCATAAATGCATATTTAAATGCGGCAAATTTACCTAGATAATATTTACGAATACACAACAAGGATCATTAAATTTGTTAATCTTTAATAAGTCCATTTGAAATCACTTGTTTTGCTTAGTAAAGGAAAGTAAGAAACTGACCAAATTCATCAGGTAGATGAGGTTCCTTCTTCAGCCATTCCTTGATGTGCTCCAGATCCGCATCCTTAGTGTCTGGTTTCTCGTTCAGCTCCTCACGGATCTTCTGCCACATCTCACCGGCTGGTTGAACAAGTGTCATCTTGGCTGATTTGACTGGTCCTAAGTAAAATATATGATATTGAATCTGTTACAAAAATATTTTAATATTCTGTATATTATCATAGTTTTAAGTCCAGGTTTCACTTGCATTATCGCTAGTGATAATTGCATTTAAAGTTCAATATGGATTATTAACGACTTCGACTATGTAGTTGTTTTGTTCACATATGCGTTTAGTGTTTACAATCAATACTTCAATACTAATATTATAAAGCTGAAGAGTTTGGTTGTTTGTTTGTTTGTTTAAACGCGCTAATCTCAGGAGCTACTGGTCTGATTTGAAAAATTCTTTCAGTGTTGGATAGTACACTTATCGAGGAAGGTTATAGGCTATATAATCACGATGCAACCAATAGGAGCGAGGCAGCAATGAAAAATGATGACAAAACGAGACAATTTTTCTAAATTCCAATCGTATGAAGTCGCGGGCTTCAGCTAGTACTGATATATGCATATTCATCCGTTAATGTGGCCGAAGAATTTAGATAATAAAATAAAGTTAATTGTTAGAATATTCAGATATAAATTTCTAATACAACGATTACGTTATACAATAAATTCTTTATAATATTACTTTCAAGCAGGTAATTTGTTATAAAACTGCAGTCTGACAATTCAGTTTTATTATTATTTTATTGCTTATTTATACAGAGTCAATGCTTGGTGAAAATAAGAAAGCGAATAAGATAACAATCAAAATTTGCAATAACATTTTTAAATTAGTTATAAGATTGTAACTTTTACTTGAGCAAAAAATCACTCGGCAACTACCAACTGTAAACCGTGACGGTTTTCATGTAACGAAAAAAGTAATTTAATGAGGATTTTAACAACTTTCACTATTTGGATGTTTTGCAACGGTTTAACTCTCGTGCGGTCACGATGTAGTGGTCTGTTTCTTCTATATAATTACTGATTATCATGCATGCAACAACATGCAATTGGTTTAATTAAAGCTACTAAATATTTTGGCAGCATTCGTGGTCTAGTGGTGTAACGGACTGACGTTCACGAGGTCGCGGGTTCGATTCCCGCTTCATCATTCATTTGTGTGATGTTTATAAATGTCATACAAATGTTTGTACTGCGTCTGGGTGTTTCTATGTATTTTAAGTATGTATTTACAAAAGAAAAGTAGTATATGTATTCTATCCGTATTCTGGTACCCATAACACAAGCATATAAGCTTAGCTTGGGACCAGAGGACGTTGTGTGAAATGTCCATGAATATTATTTATTTATTTTATTTAAAACAATATTTGATTATAGTGCCATCTTTTAGATGAGATTGTTACTAAAATTATTTCTATGTTCTTTTCATACATCACCAGTGTCTATTCATTGTGCTAAACCTGAATGAAAAGACACTGGTGGTTAATGTCTATAAATATGTAAGAGCTTTTATAGCCTTTATATTATGTTTATTTTAGGTTTTACATTAAAATTTCTTGTAAAATAACTTTGTATGACAATAATTAATTATTGCATACAAGTTGAATTAATACAGATGTATTCTACATGTATTTTATCAATAGGCATAGATAAAGCATAGTACCAAAGGCATATTATGTGGTGGTTATTCCCATTACATTCCTCTTTTATTTTATTTTATAGTCTATGGTTACGATTTATTGTTTCTATATCTAAATATCTACGGACCTATTATCTGATTATAATTTTATTCAAAAGTTGTTATAGCAAAAAGGTATAAATATAATATAATGCACATGTAATTAAAATGATTCAATGTATTCGGTATTGCTACCTATCTTTTTTGCATTTTTAAATGAGTAAAGTCAACAGAATAAGAAACATGAATTAAAATTTAAATAATATACACAATTGCTCTTTTTACTTTGATTCTAATATGCTGCAAAAAACCTTTTTCAATGCGTCATTATCGTCAGAAAATTATAGAGAAACTTCAAATGTTAGGTAATTTTTAACTTGTGTCCAAACTTCTAAGGAAATTCCATTGACGTAATGATGTTAAATCTAAGAACGTGTTACTCGGTTTTGCAATTATTAATGTAGACCTTTTTTAAGCTTGCAATTAGATAGATAGAAGACGCTTAATCTGAAGTTTGTTTGTAATAAAATCTTTTAAGCTTTTATTGGACTTCCAGGTTTTCTATATAAATTTGCTTATCGCCTATGCTATCTCTCTCTAGCCCATTAGCGTTTTACTGTTGGGCACAGGCCTCCTCCACTTCAGGAAGGATTCATTAATGTCTGTGCCGCGCTGATCGGGCGTATTAGCACAGGGTTTATTATCAAGTTTTCTGTCTGTTATAGAGAGATTTTTTTTTCCCTTCTCCCCTCTACCCTGCCGGGCCATGATGGTGCCTTGAGTTTTACCATGACCCGGCGAGGGGTGGCCCCGCTAACCGGGGCCCGACTCGACGGGGGGACCTATTGTTCCCCCCGCCGCGTGGCCGAGTGCGACATTTGCCGCGGCGGGTCTCTGAATACCGACCCGCCGCGCACGACCACCTCTTCGAGAGGGGCCGCCGGCTCTTGCCCGTCGACGACCCCCGCCCGAGGCTGTTATAGAGGATGTTATCTGTGTACGTGTGAACAATATTCCTATTCTGGCTTTTACAGCACCTTGGGAATGAAAAGGCGTGGTGGCATTTGTATTCTTAATCCCATCGAAGAGACAGTATTTTTAGTATTTGATATTTTTGCATAGATTGAATAAAACAGTATCAAGACTTTGAACCTATAATAAAGTGCCATTTAAATAAATTTTATCAGCAAAAATTTTGTAAGTCAGAAATTTCCTTACATTAATGATATGTAAGGAAATTTCTGACTTACAAAATTTTAGCAATTGCCTGGCGTTGAAACCAAACTCTTGATTCGTACATAGAAGTCAATAACTATTAACAACTTCACCACAAGACCCCTAAAAACGATTAAGACGTAGTAATATAATTATTATAGACAGTGCAATTGAAACTACCTCAAAATCATTACACAGACACAACTATTGAAGCAAATCGAACGTGACTTCCGCGCATTTCGCCAAATTATGAGCGACTTTCTTATTGTCATCCATTAAATTGACATTGTGCTAAATAACTCGACACAGTTATTCGACGTTATCATATTATTATCACCGTTATTGAATACAATTATTTAGAAAGGAAACATTCTATTGCAGACGCTAAACCGATCTATAAATTGTAATCTTGTTATGATTTTTGATGGCCTGGCGGAAGAAAATGCAAATGTCATATCCTGCATTTTTGCTTAAATCACTACTAATATTAAGATAATACTTGTAAGGAACCTTTTATGCGCGAGTTCAACTCGTACTTGACCAGTTTTTACCTTATTCTTGTATGGTAACAAGTGATTAAGCCATACAGGTTATGACAATTGCGTTTTCTTTCCTCGAGTCTGCTACTCTTTTTAACAAAACAGGGGGAAAGCCAAAGAGAATAATACATAGACACATAGATTCGTTCGAAGCTAACAAGCTATCAATTTCTTAAAATAAAGTTACGAGCGTGATGTCAATTTGTAGTTAACAAAAACTTTAGACATTAAGAGGATACCAAAATAGCTTCGTGCATTTTTCTACGTACGAAATTTTCATTTTTTCTTTAGATTGAATGGCTAGAGCTCTAATTTTTAAGTATATGTTTTTTCAATATATAATCTAGGATCGCATAAACTCAGAAACGCGATTGAAAAAAGTTTTCTCGATAGAAAATCTTAGCGAAACAAGCTCTCTCATTTTTTATTTTTTTCATTTGTCGGTCTAATATCCTGTATCAACTAATGAAATAACTTTAAAAACAGAAGTAACTATTATATATAGGAACACGTAAACCGGAATTAAAATATATTTAGTAGATTTTGAGTAAACAAAAGAAATATCCCTAATTCTTCATTTTCTATACCTACTAGCTGTGTTAATAGGTACATGTCGACGATAATATTGATGTAGGCCCTTAAGATGTTGAATGGAGGTCGATGAAAGCAAAAAAACTTAAGCAAAGTGCATCGTGAATGTATTTCGAATTTATGCTTTCACCGAATTGATTCTTATAAATTGAACTTAATTTTAGTGTTGCCCGCAACTTCGTACGTGTAGTATTTAGAAAATTTTCCAGTTTATGCAACATTTTTCGATGTTATGTTTTTTGATGTTATTCAGCCTTCCTCGATAAATGTACTATCCAACACTGAAAGATCTTGTAAAATCCGATCCGTGATTCCTGAAATTAGTGGGTTCAAACAAACAAACAAACTCTTCAGCTTTATAATATTGTAGTATATAGTATAGTATGAATCTAGACTTTAGATGAACGAAATCTAGGATACCAAAACTATTTTTGATAAGTTAAAATGTTCTGGAAACTTCAAACATTATACAATTTACTTATCAATATACGTCAAAAATTTCGATATATAAAATGAAGCATCATCACATTCAACTGTTGCTATAGTAGATAATATAAATGAAACAACTTCTTCAATTCTTTTCGTTTTAAAGTTAATTGTTTTACGATAACCCATTTCAATAAAATTAAAAGATACCTATTCATGTCAGTGCTAATGTTTTTCTATTAGATAAGCTCGTTAGGTAAATTGAAAATGTTTAAAAATTTAATGTTTTGAAGCTATACTTATTTTGTCCATTTAACTGGTATAATATTTGAACGCAAGAAGCAAAAAGCAATCTACCTACTCCTAACACTGCTTATAACTAGGGACTGAATTATATAAATTTGCATATTTGCTGAAGAGGGCACGATACCAAACTATGCTCCCTACAATAATATGGGCATCGTAGTCTGCTTAATCGTCTCTTCGTGAAAATAAAATCATTTTTTTATTACGCTTTTTTTCATAGGATTTGTAGGTACAATTTGCCTCAACTATATTTGACCCTTTTGGCGGCGCTCGGGAATAGGGATAGCAACACCTAAAAGAAATTACTAAACTGGACCTGCAGTCCCACTTAAGCCTTCGCATAATCAAACTATCTTCAACAGTAATACCTTAATTTACTGAAGATACAGTTATGATACTTATGATTCAATATTTGTGTTTGTGATGCATAAATGCTAGCCGTTAGGTGACGGACTAAGAATAAATCTGTCACCTCCCCTTTTTTTCCCTGGGTGGTTGAATCACTCTATCTACTGAAAAAAACCGCATGAAAATCCGTTGCGTAATTTTGTTATGCTCACATAGAGACATGCATACAAAATAACGATGTTATTTTTTTATAAGTATATAAGATGAGGGCTCCGCTTAAGGTATCTATCTATTCATCTATCTATACTAATGTATTAAAGCCGAAAAGTTTGTTTGTTTGACCGCGTTAATCGCAGGAACTACTGATTTGATTTAAAAAAGAATTGTCTTGTTAGATAGTCCATCACGCTGCGACCAATAGGAGCGAAGCATTAGTGAAAAATGTTGCAAAAATGGGGAAAATGTTCTATACGTGTGGACGTATATAAAAATAAAAATAAATATTCATGGACATTTTACACAAAATCCTCTGGTCCCAAGCTAAGCTTATATGCTTGTGTTATGGGTACCAGAAAAAGGATAGACTACATATACTACTTTTCTTTTGTAAATACTTACTTATAATACATAGAACACACCCAGACGCAGTACAAACATATGTATGACAGTTAAAAAAATCACAGAAATGATTGTCCCTAACGGGAATCAAACCCGCGACCTCTTGTTCGGCAGTCCGCTACATGAACCACTCGACCACGAGGCTCGTCTATAGCGATATAGTCAGAATTATACTTATACCTACAGTAAATAATGCATGATGTGTTAAAATAACAAAGGTTTAGTTACTCCCTCCTTCCCACAACCTATTTTATTTATTTACCCCATAATTAAAATCTAATATATAAAATTCTCGTGTCACAATGTTTGTTCCCATACTCCTCCGAAACGGCTCGATCGATTTTCGTGAAATTTTGTATACATATATCCGTTTATCCGTTAGGTCTGAGAATCGGAAAACATCTATTTTTCATACCCCTAAATGATAAGGGTCCCCCCCCCCGACATTTGTACGGCAAAACAACGTTTGCCGGGTCAGCTAGTTTCATTATAATTTTTGTTCACGATGTACCTAAATATGCCTTTAGAAATTTCTCCACAAAGGCATTAACCGAGGAGAATGGCAATTTAAGTACCGTTGTTTATTTTCTTTGATTATTCTATTAAATTAAATATAATTGCAATAATTGTTATGCTATTTTATGCAATTATTTTTTATTATCTTTACTTATTGTAAAACAAAGTCGTTATTTTTGTATGCATATCTCTATGTGAGATTATATTTTCAAAACTACGTGTTTCAAGAGGATGATTTATTTTTGTTTAAATTGTTAGTTATGGCGAAGTTATATACGAAGTAGCGGGCAGTTCATAATAAATGGCTTCAATTACGATAGAGCTGATGGTTTTGATATGACGTCAAGTGTAAGCATTTTTGCTCAGAAGAAATTAAATATAGGAAAAAAAATTTTTTTTTACAATATTTTTTAGAAGATTTTAGAATTTTGTTAAGGTCGACGCAAATGAAAGGGTTTTTAACATGTTTCTTGATTTATATACGTCCTCGTCCTTAGGGTTTTTTGCGTCGACTTACTATTTTACACGACAAGAAGAAAAATCTACTTTTTAATTTTTTTTTATTTTTTTACAGTTTAAATGTGTTTATAATTATTTGAAAAAACATTTAAAGAATATCAATTGGTTAGTATTATTTCCTTTGCCTAAATTTTATCAATCTAGCCTTACCAAGTGACATCCAAACAAAATAATCGAACACTTCCAAAATTTAAAAAGAGAAACAAAATTAATAAAAAGAAAAATTCACCTTTAAATTGGAAAATTAAGTCACACGCCAAAGTCTCTACAATATAAACACTGGCACTTTTACGCAACGTGTTTGATGATTTTCTATCACTTTTTGGTACTTTCAACTTTATTTTATGTCACTACGCTGTACGCGCGTAGAAACGAATGCTTCAGGCACGGCGCGTGCGCAGTTTTTATAATTTCGTCACGCAGTTTTGCTCGCAAATGCAATTGCAAGGAGGGAGAGGCTGATTCTACAATTTGTATATAGGTCTAACTGTAAAAGCGATGAAAAATTATACAGTTTAGTTATAAATATATTGACTAAATGTTAATTAATAAGAACTTTAATTAATTTAAAGTAAATCAGAGAAATCTTTCATACGGTAGTGAAGTTGACTTTATTACTTTTTTTGACGCGTAATAATCTTAGTTATGTCATTCAGGTTTTATAAATAACTTTTATATACATAATAGTTACGTGCATAACTTATTTTAACAATATGTAAGTACATAATAATAAAAACGCTTAGTATTAAAACAAATAAATAAGCTCGAGAATCCTTGGATAACTTTTGATAACTAAATTGTGTTGTCATTTTCTTAAATAGGTGTGCGAAAGTTCAGATGCGATTATTGTTAGTAAGTGCAAATCACTTTTAAAGATTCCGTTACATAGATGAATAGATTAAAACGAAGCTAATTGAATAGTGTTAATGTGATAAAAACAGTTAGGTCTTGTACAAACATTTATTTACTCAAAAGTCGTGGGTTCAAGTCCCGCTCATGGTGATCGTTCTCGTTCGATTCGTTTCCACTATAATAATTTGATCTATTATGTAATATCAGGGTTATTTTTATTCCATAATATTCCTAATTTATATTATTATCTAAGAATGAATGGCTATGTTAGGATGATAGGTATTTATTTTTAATATTCATGGACATTTTTTATATAACGTCCTCGGGTCCCAAGTTAAACTGATATTCTTCTGTTTTACTTTTAGGTAGCCGAATACGGATAGAATACATACTGAAACACCCAGACGCTGTACACACATTTGTATGACAATTATACATATCAAACAAATGATTATCCCGAGCGGGAATCGAACCCGTGATCTCGTGAACGGCAGTCCGTTACATGAACCACTAGACCACGAGGCTCGTCTATTCTTCTTCTAACGTGGAGGTCGTGGGATTGAACTTTTGGGTAACAGAAATTATTGATACCAAGACCTTTGTTTGGAAATTTCGGATGTAGACGAAGAATCACATCATTGTTTTAGTAGGTATATGTTATTATTAAAGTCATAGATGGTGCGACTATATAAATAAAATCACAAGGAACAAGACGTGTTAATTTAACAAAAATTGCCTGAAGCAAGTAGTGGACCGAAAAAGGCTACCGGTACATTTGTTATAATTATAAATAAATATTATAAATATTCATGGACATTTCACACAACGTCCTCTGGTCCCAACCTAAGCTTATATGCTTGTGTTATGGGTACCAGAATACGGATTTCTATCCGTATTCTGGTACCCATAACACAAGCAACAACATATACTACTTTTTTTGTAAATACACACATAAAATACATAGGAACACCTAGACGCAGTACAAACATTTGTATGACAATTAGAAAAATCACACAAATAATTGTCCCGAGCGGGAATCGAACCCGCGACCTCTTGATCGGCAGTCCGTTACATAAACCACTCAACCACGAGGCTCGTCAATACACATCATCAATAGACAATTATAGTATGATAGCAGTTGTTGTTCGCAACTTGGAATTTAGAAAATTGTTCCCGTTTTTGCAATATTTTTCACTAATGCTTCACTCCTATTAGTCGCAGTGTGATGTTTAAGCCTTACATAAATCTTGCATAAATTGCAAACAAAAAAATACTGGATAAGAAATAGTAAACTTTGTAATATTTTGACAGTAATACTGACCGATAAACATCTTAATTCATATTTACACATAAAATTTGTTAATCTACTTTAATTAACACTAATCAGAAATGTTATCTAGATAGTTCTGAAAATAGTTAAGAAATAACTACAATCTTTATTTCATATGAAACTATTTTTAATTAGCTGCTAGTTTTATTAATTATCTCTCTATTTTTAGTTAGTTGGCTGTCATCTTGTTTTTCTTAATAATTTTAGGGTTTTGGTACAAAAAGTTAAACTTCGGTGTCCGTCCGTCCGTCTATTGGTCTGTCTGTCCGTACGTCATACATAAGTTTGTGAATTGGTGTAAGCATATTTAACCGTTTCTTTGACTGCAGGTAATTATGTTTTTAGGGTTCCGTACCCAAAGGGTAAAAACGGGACCCTATTACTGAGACTTCGCTGTCCATCCGTCCGTCTGTCCGTCTGTCACCAGGCTGTATCTCAAGAACGGTGATAGCTAGACAGTTGAAATTTTCACAGATGATGTATTTCTATTGCCGCTATAACAACAAATACTAAAAATAAAATAAAATAAATATTTAAGGGGGGCTCCCATACAACAAATATCATTTTTTTACCGTTTCTTGCTCGATACTAGTAACGTTGACAGGTAGACGCTTTAACTATGTGCCTTATGTTGCATAGATAATGGTACGGAACCCTTCGTGCGCGAGTCCGACTCGCACTTGACCATTTTTTTCGGTATTAATTGTAATAATTATATATTTTAAAAAAAATCAAAAAAATATTTTTAATTAAATTCAATTTGTTTAAATTAAATTTTAAACTGGTTATTTTTCTATGAAACCGTTCATAATTTTTTTTTATTTTGCTGGAACTATAGGATGTAACAAAACGAAAAATAATAATTGTTTGCATAAACTATTTATTACTTCAATGACTATCAATCTTTCCACAACGGCCATAAAGAGTCACATTTTTTTTCTTATAGGAAAACATACATTTTTTTTATTCTTAAAACAAACATAAAATGTCTTTTAATTCTTAAAAACTACATATCTTGATACCCTAAATTGAGACCATTGTAACATAATTTTAGTCACCCTTAGTATCTGCAAGTAACAATCATACTGCGATCGTATACCCGGTCTAATAGACCGATCAAGCCGTAGTAGGCCTACAGGTGCTGCTCGTACGACTGCATGCCATGTACCAACCTAAAGCGAACCCCAAATAATGCATCTACCAGAACGCATGATGTCTTAAAGTTCTTAGAAAAAATAATATTTACGAAAAACTGTTTCATCGGTCTCACAGACCAATACGCGGGTATAGGAAGGTTAACTGACTTTTACAGGACCCTGGGAAGGAAATGGGGTGGTGACTCTTGTATTCATAATACGACACCATACGGTCTTAAAAACGGATTTCAAATACCTATTGTGTAATCTGTAGTATTTTCTCCAAACAATTTTTTTAAACTTTATTATTTACTTGTAATTTTATAAACCATAAATGTGTTATTACATTTCGCCATGTTTACAATAATATAACCGCCAAGGTTTAACCGTAATGTTCAGAAAGTGTCTAATAACTGTGAGTCATTCGGCGCATTAATCCCACTTCGGTTAGAGGGGAGAGTTTGTTTCCATTAGTCTACGACATTGTTTAGATATTCTTCGTTATTCATAGATTTACTATGGCTACATCACTCAGTCGGCTTGAAGCGACTTACATATCTATGTATGCGTAAAATACGTTTTATGTGTGTCTAAATGTATATGATACACGCGACAGGTTCATCTAATGTTGTAATGTCTCTTCATAATAGATATTTGTTTTATTGCTTGTAAAAGTGACGTTGTAGTTTGCGAAAACTACACTTCATACGAGTGCCATATTTTATTAGACCCTGAAGTACGATTTAGCCAGGGTAAAGTTACGTATTTTTTAAGAACGTGTAAACACTATCTGGTATTAGTATGCTTATATTATTATCATAACTTTATTTATTACACCCTAAAAATTATCAAAAAATAACGCTGTTAAAAGAGTAATAAAACATGTAGATCTCTGGTGACCGTAATAACAGGTCTTGTCGTCTAGTGGTTTATAATAACGGACTGCCGTTAACGAGGTCTCGGGTTCGATTCCCAGACAGGACAATAGTTTGTGTGATATTTTTAATTGTCATACAAATGTTTGTACTGCGTCTGGGTGTTTACTATGTATTATAAGTATGTATTTACAAAAGAAAAGTAGTTTATCTATTATATCCGTATTCTGGTACCCATAACACAAGCATATAAGCTTAGCTTGGGACCAGAGGACGTTGTGTGAAATGTCCATGAATATTTTTTATTTTTTTATTTTTATAACAAGCAAAAAACACTGTTAATATAGTAATAAAACATGTAGATCTCTGGTGACCACGATAAGATTGAACTTGTGATACGGCCACCAGGAATCACTAACAATTTTATCACTTACAATTTATTATTTATGTTAGCAGATGCTAGTTAAAAACTAATTTAAAAAGAAGAAGTACAATTAGGTATAAGGGATTGTGTGTGTTAGTGTGTAATGTGTGTATTAGTGTGTTTTGGGTGTATGGATGTGTGAGAGTTATACAGCTTGATGGCATAGTGTATTGTGAACATACACATATATATATTAAGTATGTACTTATTTTTAATATGTTATATGTTTATAATAAAACTAGCTGCCCCGGCAAACGTTGTTTTGGCATACAATTCTGTGTAAAATAAAATTTCATCAAAATCGGTCCAGCCGTTTAGGAGGAGTTCAATTACAAACACACGTACAGAAGATTTATATATATAAAGATGTGAAGCGAAATTATTTGGTTCCTTTTTTAAACTATGCTTATTTATGGTTGAAATTTGACAATGACGTCTTGGCTGTCCCTAGCAAAATAGAGGTAAGAACTAAAAAAAGTTGGTTTGAGATGTTTTAGCGTGAATACTTCGACGCGTAGGCTCATGTTTTGTTTTCTTTTATTTGCACATAGATATATATTAAATATTAATTTTCGATAGAGAGTTAGTCAGTTATATATATTTATATATATTTTGTAAATGTTAAAAATTATTAGTACCAAAACCTTAATTGGAATACATAGGTATAGATCTATGGAAACGTTACTTAGAAGTGATTATATCATGGCGAAACCGACCGCTAATGTCAGATTTGCGTTGCGTAGATAGATGCATGGTCGCGCGCGAGCGCATTTACACGATTGCGAAGTCTGTGAGAAACATACAGGCTGGAAAAAAATATTTACGTTAGATTATACGGTCCAAGACTTATGTAATTATGTCATAGTATAATATGTTGTGTACCGTGATATAGATACAAACATTCTAGCTATAACAAAAATGTAACGTCTTAAGTATATTCTACAATTTCTTTGACTTTTTGTCATAATTATTTATTCCTTTCTCTTACACGACAGTATTTTATTTACACAGAAACATAGCTTTAATCCTTCAAAAATAACCGTCACGTCACTCGATCGATCGATGATAGTGACAACGAACGAGATGATGATAGATGATGATAGATGATGAGGAAGATTATTCAATCTGTCCTATTTAACTCTATCCAGGCAAAAGAATAAGATAGTAAAGATTCATATAGAAATTCTGTTTATTAAATAACATTAACTCTGGTACTTTGATTCAACTAAGCGACACACGCAAAAACTCAATCTAACTTAAATTTTTTGATTGTAATGTAGATCTCCGCGTGACTAAGAATACCAGTGTTACCATCACTTTTCTTTTTCAGAGAGCTGCGAAAGCCAGCGGAATTGGACTTGGCACCTTTGTGTTTTTGCCTCGTTTCATTGGAGAGATATTGCCATAATTGCCATAATTGATCGCAGTAGGTGTTATGTTACTCAGCTGAACGCACCAGGAGAACGGGCAGCCATTCTCCTGGTGCTCCCTTAGTCGTCTTTTACGACACCCACTGGAAGAGATGGGGAAGTGCAATATTAAAAATACCATGAAAAAGAAACACGAAACTATGGATATAAAATAATTGTTCTAAGGATGGAAGGAATTTGAAACATACTGTATATGATTCGTAATCACATATTTTATGTTAGGATCATAGTGTTAAGATGACATTAATGCCTAACTTTAAGCTTAAGTTGTGTCAACAAAAAATAGAAGAAACCATTTATTTTTTTCAATAGCTGACTCGGCGATTCAAAACTATATTTCTAAATATTTCTAAACTTTTATCGGCATTCTCAAAACTATATTTTGTATACAAACTTTGTCCTGGCAATGACGAACTCAACATCAAATAACTGCTAGACTGCAGCACCAAAGGACTGGTAGAAGTTGCTTTTAGCGATAACGCCGCACATTGTACTATATATATTATTAACATTTTTCTGTATTAATTCTGTCTTGATGTCCATAATTTTCTAAAATGATGCATTCAATCAAAATCTAGAATCACGCGCGTGGAACAGAGACTATGTATAAATTTTTTGCTGAACTTCGTTTCTATTGGTCGTAGAGTGTCACTCAGTAATCAGCAGTGATCACGTGACAGCGCTCCTCCAATAAAAATAGAGGAGCGCTGTCACGTGATCAAGATTCACCGAAAATTCACTTCACTTTTTCTTACTGAATACCACTGCAGTATTTTTTCTTAATAAAAGTTAAAAAATACAAAAATAATTTTTGAATTGAACCTAGTAGTTTCATAGATTAATGTGAACAATCATTTTGTCTGTTACAGTTTTATAAAATGTTGTTTTGACTAATTACAGGTAAAACAATTTGCCGAAATTTTGAAATTTTCTTAAGTAACACCGAAATCTTTAGGCTATTTCATAAGATGCATAATCCGAGCTAAAGATGTGTACAATATACGGAAGTCTAATTTATGAAATATAAATAGTTACGTATACCATAATAAGGCATAAAATGAGATACATGAGTTATGAAAAATTATTGTTACTCTATGAATATTACATTCTAAGAATAGTATACAGTCACCTGCGGACATGTTTTACAATTCTGCACAACATTAAAGGTAGCATTCGAAAGTCTGCGACCGCGAAGTGCGACTGCTACGCACGACCCATCTTAACAATGCCAATTTTCACGTTGCCAAAAGAAGACAAGAATACATCGAAATCTTCCAAAATTTGAACCGTACTACACGTTGGTACACAGACTCCCCAATCTTTGTGACACTATTCCTAAGGATAATTGCAGAGTCGCGATTTAACTTTACCAAAAGTCGCGTCTAGGGAAGCCATTAAAAAAGAACAAAACAAGAATACATTTATGTCGGTAACACCACTCTCACAATGCCAGATTTGGTACGCGCGACCCGACGCATCACTGTCGTGCCATAAGCAGTGCCAATTCTGTAGTCACTTTTGAGTTTATTCGCACCTACTTCTCATTCAAAGCAGTAACTT
Organism: Orgyia antiqua; assembly: GCA_916999025.1. Classification (NCBI taxonomy): domain Eukaryota; kingdom Metazoa; phylum Arthropoda; class Insecta; order Lepidoptera; family Erebidae; genus Orgyia; species Orgyia antiqua. Next base: position 22,198,102 of record OU779869.1, read on the forward strand.
CTTAAGTTGCACTGCGCGCGCATCTCGACCGAATATAAGGGTCAGACGGCATTTTCAATATAAAAATTAGTCGCGAAATCCGATTGCGGGACTTCCGAACAAACCTTTTGTAATTAAATTAAAGCTTTGATTTATTAAGAAAAGAACCGCATAATAACAAAATTTTAGTTAAAATTAATTACTTGAATATCATGAATGACGTCATGAATAAAATTATAACAATGTTATCAGCTACGTCGGTTTGTATTTATGTAATATTAAACGAACAATTTTAAAAAAGGAGGAGGTTCTCAATTCGTCTGTATGTTTTTTATGTTGTATATTTTTATTTTCTATTGTTGAACCTAAATCTTGGCCACAGTTTGCAGTAGATATTAAAAAATCAAACCATCTCCGGGATTAGCCCCTTTCGTAAATGTCATTTTATTTTCATATTATATACCTAATTAAAAGAAACAACATTAGTCCACTTTTCTAAGTGTTTATGTATAATTCGTAAACTAATAATATTATTTATAAAGTTGCATAACTCTTAATTTATTTAAATAAATATTTGATGAGGGCTATAATAATAAAAGTAAAATGTACTCGTATGTTGTGTAAAAGATTCATTTACACATTATATTTTTCATGGTTATGTAATTGTTTAATTAAACTTAAACTACAAATATTATTTCAGTTTCATTTGTCTACTTTTACATAAATTGTATTAACAATTCAATTTTATTACGTAACATATTTGTCTGAAGTTCAAACTCTGAACTTTTATTTTTACTTTTCTGTGGTGACACCGAAGTGTGGCTATATGGGTTTCTTTTTTGTACGGAACAAAATAAATCTAAACTAGGTTTTCACTCAATGGATAAATATCTATTTTTTATTTGTCAAAATTTTAGCACTATCGCAGAATAATTATTTGTTTTTAGGGTTCTGTACCTAAAGGACAAACCTTTCACGATCTACAAGTAAACTCTTTTATCTATAGTCTATAGACGAGACGGAAAACTCGAAATTAAATCCTGTGCCAACACGTCTGGTCATCGCGGCACAGTAGACCATAATCCCTCCCAAAGTAGAGGAGGCCCGTGCCCAACAGTGGGACGTAAATGGGCTGGAGAAGAAGAAGAATATCTGTCTATAATATCCCTTAGCTGGCTTTAAGGGTAGCCGAGACAAACTTGTTAAAGTTTTTATGGCTACCTGTTTATATAATAATGTGTTTGTGTTGTAATTGTAATTGCAAATAAAAAAAAAAAAAAAAACAACATCGTGTGGAGTAAATAGGGTGGTGACACTTGTATTCTTAATCCGTTACCACACAAAGAATTTTTTTATGGATCAGGCAGTAGGTACAAATATTTATTAATACTTGCATAATAATATTAGTTAAATATATCGCCGTATAAGCACGAAAATGTTGTAAATCGAATCAAATTTATTATTATTGTGTGTTAAGAGGATACCAAAATAGCTTCGTGTATTTTTCTATGTACGAAGTTTTCATTGTTTCTTTAGATTGAATGGCTAGAGCTCTAATTTTAAGTATATGTTTTTTCAATATATGATCTAGGATCGCATGAACTCAGAAACGCGATTGAAAAAAGTTTTCTCGATAGAAAATCTTAGCGAAACAACCTCTCTCATTTTTTATTTTTTTCATTTGTCGGTCTATTATCGCATATTAACTAATGAAATAACTTTAAAAACATAGGTAACTATTATGTATAGAAACACGTGGATCAGAATTAAAATATATTTAGTAGATTTTGAGTAAATAGGAAAAGTATCCCTAATTCTTCATTTTCTGTGCCTACTGGCTGTGTTAATATGTACGTGTCGGCGATGATATACGCTATTATTGATGTAGGCCCTTAAGGAAGTAAACAATAAAAATGCATTAAGATAAATGTTGTATGTCCGAAATCATGTAATTACAATAAAAATGTTAATTTATTAGTATAGAATTATATACATAAATAAATATTTATGGACAATTCACACAACGTCCTTCGGTCTCAAAGTAAGCTATATTTCTATGGTTGTGTTATGGGTATCAGAATACGGATAGAATACATATAGTACTTTTCTTTTGTAAATACATACTTATATAATACATGTAAACACCCAGACGCAGTACAAACATTTGTATGACATTTATTAAATATCGCACAAATAATAAAATTGTAACGTGCGGCAATCGAACCCCAGACCTCGTGAACGGCAGTCCGTTACATAAACCACAAAATCGCGAAGCCTGGAAAAAAAGGCCGTTAGTTCTCTTCGAAGACCAATAATGGACCGCTACTAGGCTAAGTTTGTTTGTTCGTTTGAGCGCGCTAACCTCAGGAACCGCCGAATCGTCTATATATCGAGAAAGGCTATATTATAAGGCCGCTATCTGTAACAACAAAACGTCGTCTTTTTCCAAGCTAAGCTATTTTTAACACGCATCTGTAACAACAAAACGTCGTGTTTTTCCAAGCTAAGCTATTTTTAACACGCTTATATAAGTTCGGTATGTAGGTATCTATCAATGTATTAATCTATGTACCGGAATCTTTGAACGCGATTTTCACCCACTTGCAATAGTCGGATTGATTTGAAATTTTGCACACATATTAAGGACCGATGACATTGCAATAATTAAAATATATTCCGGATTTTCAAGCCTGTTTTTTAGTTTTTGAACTAAGTAGATTATTTGTTTGATATGAATGAATGAAATGTCATAATTCTTAATTGTTGTTAAGGGTTAGTGAAACCACAAATCCCCACCTTCGACTAAGCCCGTGAATTTTATTATTTTCCGTCAAAACAACGTTAGTCAAGTCAGCTAGCAAACAAAGTCAGTAGATATATGAAAACTGACTAACCTACGATTTCTACTTGAGCTGCTCTGATACTCAAGGCGGATATGTGATGCAAATATTACAAAATTTGAAGGTTCACTGTATGGCAATAGACAACGAACTGTATTTTTTTTTACTCGTGTGTCCATACTTATCTTATATCTAGGACTTTCCTTTAAATTATACTGGGTGTTCTTGAGCTTGGTCGAAATATCTAGCACTAATGAGACCCATGTCACTAGATAGCTCACAAAGAAAAGGTTGTATTTTCTATGTGATTTAATTATATATACCTTTTGTTTTGTTAGGCTCATTTGTATTTATTTTTGTTTGACTTATCATAAAATCACGCCTTTTTTTAAATCACCCCTTTTTCCCATGGGGGTAGGTACAGACTATAGAGCGCCTTCTGCTACGATCCAAACATACTTCTTTGGCTTCATCCACACTCATACATCTGGTCATACATGCCTTTTTGGAGTATCCCGGCCATGACATCGGCGTATATTTTTCTCGGGCGTCCTCTCCCAGCTGTTTAACTTCACGCATATTTACGTACAATGGCGGATTTAATGCTTTGGGCATTCTCTAACAGTCGACCATGGGTAATGCAGAGATCATTTGAGGAGGCGCATTGAAATTGCGACACACAATTTAAAATAGCCTTGATTACATTTTATCTTTTCAAGGCAATCCTTGAAAAGATTTTTAGACCGCACGCCGCGCCTTAGTAATTTTGTAATATCTGTCATACGTGAATGGGTAGTGTGGTACAAAATTACGTGAAATCTCGAAAGAAAGAGATCGTTAAGATATTGTTTAATACCAGCTACTCCCCGGATAAACCGGATAAATTAGAGCGTCGCATTGGTACTACCTTCCAAAGTCCCACTCGTAGTATCTTCTATTTGATTTATTACCTAATTTAAATTTTTTTATGTTTTGAGTTGTTCTACGATTGGCTATTGGCACAATGAGTTTTATTTCTTCTCGTCTTAATCGGGCCGTGGTATGTAGCCTGAGCCTGACCATGCAAGGGGTGGTTCCCCGGTGGATGGCAGAATAAGTGCTGTTAATTTGTATTTTTAGTTTAGTTTCTGTAATTGTAGGCATACAAATATATAGATGTTTTACACAAGTTGTTTTTTATTGTGATGTGTGTACATTAGCTTTTAGTAAAGAAAATGGAGAGACAGGTATTGTCGTTAATCCTGATTACATAATGGTCACCCTACATATCTACTAGTGCGTAACGTATTGCGTGAGTCACGTTAAGTGATTGATACTACTACACATTTACTATTCCATAAATCTAGATGTTGCTTAAACGTAGTACCTTGCAAGATTTAAAATGAAAACGTTTTTAAGGTTTTTGCCCAAAGGTAAAGCGGGACCCTTTCACCTAGGTACTGACTCGTTATCCGTCCGTCCGTCTATTACAAGGCTGTATCTCTAGAACCTTGATAGCTAGGTGGGGAAATGTTACAGTTTGTGTATATTGGTTGGTAATAGAACAACTTATACTCATCATCATCATTCTCATGCCTTTATCCCGTTATTTAGAGTCATCTTTACTTATTATAAAACAAATCTGTTATTTTTGTATGTATGTCCTTATGTGAGCTTAGATAGATAGATAACACTTTATTTGCACATTAATAATTTACATATAAATTAATTGATTACAATGACAAATGGCCTTATCGCGTAATTCAATCTCTTAGGCTAAGCGTATGCTGAGACGCAGGCGACGCAGGTCCACGCAGGGCAGGGCAGCGCAGATTTTGTAATGCTTGAGCGTACCGTGTGCTACGTACGTTGCGACGCAGACATGTTGTGTCTGCTCTGCTCTGCGTCCCGTTGTAGTGCCGGCCCAGATTACTGCGCAGCGCGTGCAAGTTCAGATGTGTTTTTATATGTTTTATCCACTTTGTTGCAATAACGGAACTTCTAATTGGATTAGTTCGATGTGAACTATGTTTTTTCAGATAATCACTTTGCCAAATAGTTTTTATACGTTTTAACAAACTGTAAAGTAACAATCACTATAAATATACACTAATAATAATAACAATCACAAAGTAACAATTTCCTTATCGGAATCTGACTGTGAACTCATTTTCAAAAAGAACACGTCTATTCTTTGAGGCAGCTAGAACGCGAATGTGTATGTAACTACGTCTCAGTATACGCTCGAGGCCTATGTCTGTCTCGCCTGCCCTGCGCTGCTAAGGCTAGGTGTATGCTAGGACGCAGCGCAGCGCAGCACAGATTTAGCAACGCAGGGCAGGCGAGACAGACATAGGCCTCGAGCGTATACTGAGAGAGACAGAGCGGGGCGCAGAGCAGACACGTGCCTGCGTCGCCTGCGTCTCAGCATACGCTTAGCCTAAATCTGTGCTGTGCTGCGCTATATTGCCTGCGTCCCAGCATACGCCTAGCCTTACAGGCAACCTTAGGATGGTAAAGGCGGGATAGATGCCGCACTTTTTGAAGTATGCACATTAAGTCTATGAATTTAGGTAGTTTTATCCTTTATGTTTAGCTGTGATTTGTCTTTTTGGATATATACATTACAGATTTTGTAGATACTAACTTTTCGTGGAACTCCTTTTTTGAGGATAGATGCCTACCCGTATGGATAGTTGCCCCATCATGAAAATAGTGTGGAGGATAGATGCCTTCAACGCGGGATAAAAGCCCTCGATACTGTATGAATGTAAAACTCAACCAAACTTTTATGAGGTTTTGAGATCAATTGGTGTATTAGCAATAGAAGAAAGCTAGTCCTAAAACAGCAAGACTCTTGGAGTGGACACTTGGAGACTCCAAGAAACATGTCCCTAAGAATAAAAAGCATTTTGCAGTTTTAATCATTTATTTTTTATAACTAAAATATAATTCAAATGCGAGATCAAATTAAATCTTACCTACACATAATAAAATTCAAACAAAAAAATAACAATCATAAAAGATTCTTATTAAGTTTCAACATGCATAACTTATCTTAATCTCTCTTTTTAAATTAAAATAACTGAAGTACTCGTATATCAAACCCTACTAGTCCTACTGAAACTACATAATAATATGGTGTATATGGGGATAGACGCCCCTAGGGGGACCTATACCTCGAAAAATCAGGGCAACTATCCTTTTTGACAGGGATAGATGCCCAACACTTAAAAAAAATTATAATAAAGAAAATATCAACTGTGTGCATCTATATGCATACTTGATGAATCAGTGTATCTGAGTAAAATTAAATGTGGTGTCGTGGGACACCAGGTAGGAACGAAGTTCCTTCGGCTAATGTAGAATCGACACAATTTGCAAAAAAAGAAAGAAAGAGAAAGGTATTATACACTACTCTCTTGTGTATACGACTGTCGCGCCTGCGCACGTCTCATTTAACGGTTTTATTTCACGGACTTTTTTCCACGGCCTTTTTTCCACGGTATTTTTCTTACGGTTTTACTATCACATTTTTTTCAGTTCGGTCGCGCAGCTAAATCCCTATCTCCTCCAAGCCTGCCGTAAGGAACTTCGTTCCAATAAAAAATATAATGGAATTAATAACTACTTTTAAAGTTCTACAACAACAAATACAAACCTTAAAAAAATTATGTGTTTGTACTCGTAAGTTCACCGCGGAGTTAAATACACTAACAAGCGAAACACGCCCTCGACACACGACGACGGCCCGTGGCTGCCCGAGGTGAAGAGTGTTTGCCGCTCTTAGTTACTCTATTGTTTTTTGGTCATGAGTTCACTAAGTAAGGTTTTTTGAAATTGAGGCATCTATCCCACTAGGGCACCTATCCCGCCTTTATCCTAGTTGAGCGTGTTATATAATATGTTTACAAGTACATAAAATATAGAACGTACGAATATAAATGCACATAAGTATACGAATATAGATACTTATATCTTTAAAAGTAAGTTTTTTTTTTAATAGATAGCATGGTTCAAGAGGATGGCTTTTTTATTAAGGTCTTGTTTCTAAATTCTGCGCGTATCAAGTTGCAGGCGACAACTACATAGTTGAATATAAAACAGGCTGTATAACATAGGAAACATTATTGGTCTATGAAGAATGATTTAACCTAGATAGCATCACGTGTCTTTAAGATTGAACGCGTACCTACTATCTGGTGAATCTGTAAAGAAAATTAAGAAAGGAGATTAGGATAACAAACGATAAATTTCATGATACAATGCTGACGTTGATTTATGTCTCAACATTCATTCATTAAATCCTATATTTATTGCTTTAATCTAAGCGATATAGTCCCTGTTAATTAATTTGATTAAAGAGGCTATAATTTTACTTGTTTTATTAAGAGTAAGAAGAAGAATTTGTTTGTTTCTTTGTTTGAACGCGCTAATCTCAGGAACCACTGGGCCGATTTGAAAAGATCTTTCAGTGTTAGATAGGGCATTTATCGAGGAAGGCTTTAGGCTATATAACATTACGCTAAGACCAGTAGAAGCGTAGCAGTAGTGAAAAATGCTGCGAAAACGGGGAAAATTTTCTATACTCCACACGGACAGAGTCGCGGGCAACAGCTAGTAGAGTAATACGTTGATAGATATGTACCTAATTAATAAAAGCGTGTTAATAAAAAGACGTGGGTCACTCGAGGACTGCCGCGGTAAAGCTATTGCATAGCATTTTGTATCAACTTATGCAATTATAATTATTTATTTATTTTATTTATGCAAGAATCTAAATACCATAAACTAAAATAAGATTTATAATCCTTATTTACGGATGCTTACATTTGTCCATTGTTTATGGTAATTATGATAAAATAGCGATTGTCAATCAAAATGTCAATAAAATAATAATTGATCAAGTGAGAGTCGGACTCGCGCACGAAAGGTTCCGTACCATTATCTATGCAACATAAGGCAACGTTATTAGTATCGAGCAAGAAACGGTAAAAAGTCATGTTTGTTGCATGGGAGCCCCCCTTATATATTTATTTTATTTTATGTTTAGTATTTGTTGTTATAGCGGCAATAGAAATACATCATCTGTGAAAATTTCAACTGTCTAGCTATCACCGTTCTTGAGATACAGCCTGGTGACAGACGGACGGACGGACGGACGGACAGCGAATTCTCAGTAATAGGGTCCCGTTTTTACCCTTTGGGTACGGAACCCTAAAAACTAACGCCAAAACTGACATGCGCCGATGTGTAAGGTTTTTTACGCTATTTCCGTTACCTACGGAATTTAAATTACGAATTTTGTGGAATCAGTCTCCACGCTCAAGGCCCACGATAGAAGCTATGCAATAGCTTAAAATATAGGGTCATGTTTTACCCTTTAGTACGGGTAAATAGATATAGTAATAACATTTAATTGTAACATAAAAATATAATCAGTGTCTTCCCGGTCCTTCTTGAAACAAGGGCCAATCAAATAAAGTGAGGAGTAATAAATAAAATGATTAATTGAATAATAACAATTACTATAGCTTCCTTATAACGAGATTACTAGCACTTTACATAAATATTAGAGCTTATATATTGTTTTTAATTCTTGTTATGTTTTTCAATACTAATATTTCAAAGGTAAAGAGTTTGTTTGTTTAAACGCACTAATCTCAGGAACCACTGGGCCGATTTGAAAAATTCTTTCCGTGTTAGATAGGACATTTATTTAGGAAGGCTCTAGGCTATATAATATCACGCTGCGACCAAAAGGAGCGAGGTCGTAGTGAAAAATGTTGAAAAACCGGAATTTTTTTTTCTCAATTCCACGCATGCGACGCGTACGAAGTCGCGGGCAACAGCCTGTAAGGAATATTTGGTAAAGGAAATAAGACAACATTTGTAGAATCACTTGTAGCATCTTCCTATGATATTGGTACACATTCTACATGCACAACTAAACTTAACTAAAATTAACAGAAAAAATGATATGATCAATAAAAATTATGAATTATCCTCTACGGCAATCGAACCCGCGACCTCGTAAATGGTATTACGTTACATAAATCACTGCAGGCCCATCAAAATTTAAGCAGTCTTTAGTCAACATAAAAACAATATGCGTCTTTAGATTTACAATTGAACATTAAAAAAAGAAAGTGCTTTATTCATATTTACTGACTTATGCAAATAATACACTTTAAAATACCGGTCAAGTACGATTAGTACTCATGTACCAAGTGTTCCATACCATTTATTTTATTTATTTATTTATTATTCTCTTCCACAAAGTAACTTAGGTGCTAGATACATAGTTAAATTAATTATACTAATCTATAGTTATGATTCTAATTGTATATGTTACAGTACTCGTACAAATACAACAATGCCTTTGTATCTGCACTAGGTTACCCTGTCACGCAAATTACCAGGCCCCATTATTACGATATTAGGTATGTTTTATCGTCATTATATAATATAAGCCGTTATAAAAACCTACTATCATTTGTGTGATATTTAAAATTATCAAATTGTCATACATAATAGGCGTTTCTACTGCGTCTGGGTCTTTTCTATGTATCACAAAACGTATTTATTTACAAAAGAAAAGTAGTTTATGTAGTCTATCCGTATTCTGGTACCCATAACACAAGCATATAAGCTTAGCTTGGGATCAGAGGACGTTGTGTGAAATAGTCGTTGTAAAAAGATACATCGTCATTATCATGTCATCAAGATGCACAAAAAATGTTTGTTATATTATGTGATTTTTGGTCTACTATGCAGCGCTGACATACCGTATTGGCTTGGGCTTGGTTTAAAGTATTTTCATCTCTCACTGTAAATGCTGTCTGCGTATTTATGAGCTGTCTTTTATAGTATCCTCGGGAGCAGGGGCGTAGCTACCGCCGTATCAGCCGTATCAATTATACGGGGCCCCCGGGCGATGGGGGCCCCCGACGAGCGTAAACAAAAAAATAATAAATGTTTCTCAATTTTTTTATTATTTCAGAAATGACAAATGAGAAATTTATTTTTTGATGAATCAATATTTCTATCAATTTTATGCACACTTTTTTTTTCTTTTGTAAAAGTCTTTACCCCTCTTAAGGGCCCCCAAATATTTGTTATACGGGGCCCCACCAAGGCACGCTATGCCCCTGCTCGGGAGGAAATGGGGTTGTGATATTTGCATTCCTAATCCAACGCCACACTGAGAGGTCTCAGTAGTAGGGTTCTATTGTACCTTTTCACACGGAACTCTAAAAACAGTGGCTGTAAATAAATAATAATTTAGCCTCTCTGTCGATGTTTATAAAGCGGTGAGCAAACCTCCTTTCACCGAAAGTAATGAAGATGAATTTACAAATTTGCAACAACTTTTTGTGTTCTTTTCACTCATTTTTAGGCCAGTGTTATTTATTGTTTAACTTTTAGTTTTTATTTTGCTTAAAGTGTCATAAAAAGTTTATGTTACGTAATTTTAAAAAAATAATGAAATAGTTAAGTAAATTCACATATTGCAACACGCTTTTATTGGTTCGGTACGTATCTATCAATGTACTAATCTATAAAATGGACTTTTTGAAAGTGATTTTCATCCACTTGAAGTAGCCAGATTGATCTGAAATTTTGCACACTGTTTTTGAACTAACCAAATTATTGTTAGAAATAAATGAGTTTTAGAACATTGTTATGTGTATAAAAGAAATTATTTAGCCTAAAAAGTAATTTATTACAAATTTCATTTTAAATTTATTATAATTTTTATAACAAGTGAAAAAAGGTGGTACGATACTGTCACAACTTTTACTAATTTCAATTTCGTTTTTAGGGTTCCGTACCCAAAGGGTAAAAACAGGACCCTATTACTGAGACTTCGCTGTCCGTCCGTCCGTCCGTCCGTCCGTCTGTCACCAGGCTGTATCTCAAGAACGGTGATAGCTAGAGAGTTGAAATTTTCACAGATGATGTATTTCTATTGCCGCTATAACAACAAATACTAAAAATAAAATAAAATAAATATTTAAGGGGGGCTCCCATACAACAGACATGATTTTTTACCGTTTCTTGCTCTCATACAACAAACGTGATTAATTAAGTATTGTGTGTGTTGTTTGCTCATTTATTAATAACGTTGCCTTATGTTGCATAGATAATGGTACGGAACCCTTCGTGCGCGAGTCCGACTCGCACTTGACCAATTTTTATAAACTGGTCTAGTTATCAACATTAGTCGAATATTATTTCATGTTATTTTAAAGATAAACTTAAATAATTTGGTTAGTTCACAAACTAAAATAACACGCTTGAAAATCTTGAACATTATTTTACATTATTGCATTGTCATCGGTCCTTAACATGTGTGTAAATTTTCAGATCAATCCGACTATTTTAAAGGGGTGGAAAAGACTTTTGGAGATTCTTTTACATAGATATGCATTGATATATACGTTCCGAGCTAATATAAGCGTATTAAAAAGGTATTATTAGAAGACACTTTTCATTCTGGGCTTATCGTTGCAATAACTTAAAATCTTTTGCTATAAATGCGAAAGTAATTCTGCATGTCAGTCGCTTTTTTTACACTAAAACTACTGAATCGATTTAGGTATGATTGGGTAAACATATACGATCTTATTCATGATGACTTTTCGGAGGTTTAAAAGTTCGCTAAAATTGGTTCGCGAAAATTGTAAAAACTTGTTATTCATTTACGATATAACGTTTATTATCTCTCCGATAAAATCTCCGTTTAAACTTCCGATAAGTCACTATGAATAAGAACAATAGTTTATACCCTGAAGAATGAAATAGGCTACATTTTGACGGAAATAGGGGTAGTGTAGTGATTCAAGATTCGCATACGAAGTTACGGGCTACAACCAGAGTTATATAACTATTGTTTAAATAATAAAAATACTATTCACTGCAGCATATTCAATGCATTGAACTAAAATTATGATTATCTCTCCAGCCCATTATGGTCCGACTGTTGGGCACAGGCCTCTTCCGATTTGAGAGGAATTACGGTCTACTTTGGCGCTGACCAGACATTTTCGGGTTTAGTTTCGAGATTTTCGTCTCTCACGGATGATGTTACCTATGTATAATGTGACCATTTTTTCTTTGACTCAAACGGGACATCGGTTTATAGGTACTTAAATTAAAGTTAAATGAAAAAAATTACACTTTTTAAGTTATTTATTCACAAAAAGCTAGTAGTGTCATAAAATATTAGGTTTAAATATATATATATATATATATACTGGTGATCATTTCAAATAGAATGATACTCTGGGCATGTTTTTGTTAAGCTTACCTTCATTATCAACATCACCTTTAAAACTGATACCTGTAATTGAGTTCTCAGACGTCCACAATTTGTTCATTACGGAAAATACTCTTTCTACTGGAGTTCGATTTCTGAAAACGGCACAATTTTGCGTCCCAGAGGTAGTTTCGGGGACACCGGGACTCGTAGTTGTAAAAAAGGACAGTCCCGTTTAAAACGGGACGTCTGGTCATATTACCTATGTACAATATCCTTTAGATAGCTCTTACAGCACCCTGGAGACGAAAAAGAGGTTGATGCGTCGGCACACGAACAGTAGACACCACAAAATTATGATTAAATACCACAAAAATATTTTTATTGTCGAAAAAAGGATGTTCTAGTTCATAAAAGCAATACCTATTTATTTATCAGACGTTAGTTTCTTGGTACAAAATGGTTTGATGTTATTTCATACATGACTGGCTTTGCACAAAAGCCAATGAATTTGATAGAAAAAAAGTTATACAAAAACTAGAGAATGTTTGTTACTTTAAAATGGTTAACTGTATCTGTTTATATCGATGAGTCATTAGTAAAAAATCAAATATTTTAGAGGAATGGTGGTGATTAGTTTATATTCTTTCATTATATCAGCCCTTTGCAGTCCACTGTCTGTGTTCACTCTGTCCACTCTCAGAATTTGTGCCACAGTACATGATTTTCCACCTTCCGCGTCCAGTGCCATCCTGCTACCTTTTGTACCTATATCGTTTGTCCACCTAACAAGGAGGCGCCCTGACAAGTCCTGGTCTCCATTCCAGAACACGTCTGCTTCATTGTGCATTGATTCTTTGGCAGATATGGCCATCTCATTGCTACTTCAGCGAGTTTATATTGTAAATAGGGGTAATGATTTGGATTTCTATCACTTTTTATCTTTATAATATATGTTGTTAAACTTAACTAAAAATGAATAACGATACAAGACGATCCCGGAATTTTAAATGAACTTTTTTATTAAAACAACTGTGTGTATATAATATGTGAATAACATTTTTAACTAATATGAGTAAGTATAGCGAAGTAATAAGTTAACCGAAACTCGCCATAGTTGTTTCCATTTTAGTTAAGTTAGTTTGAGTTTTTAACGCATCAGAATAGGCATCATTGTCTCATAATCACATAAGCTCCAAGTATACAGAAATAAGGGTCAATTACAATATTTTGCTATGATGTCTATAACTTTTATTTAGGCGTTGTTAATGAATTAATGTCTTTAGGAAGATCTTTCATTTATAAGAGGCCATGGATACTAGGATAATATGGTTTATAGCAGACTATGAGTGATCATTTTATAATTCAGTACGGCCCGAGGGCCCTACTAATCGCGAGGGGTTGGGCATGTGCTCAGTGCTGAAGATGGGACTAAAAGATGGTTTAAAGTATTCAATTAAAAAGTAATAGCTATAATCCATAACACAACCGTTTCTTAGGAAAGGCACAACATGTTTTTTTAAAGGTCACATTTATTTTTCTATCAAACATCATAGCTAACACACTTCTTTTTATTTTGCACTCTTGACAAGACCCGATAAATAATGAACGACGATCAATAAACAACAAAAAATCCAGGATTTTCAAGCGTGGTTTTTAGTTTTTAAGTTAAACAAAATATATTCTTTCTTTGTTTCGAAACATAAACAGTGGTATTAATGATTGGATAAAATTAAACAAATAATTTATATAAAATTCTCTATATTATTGACTTATCTCTAGTATTGCCAGAACTCTGTTTAAATTTGATTCTGAAGAACATAATATCGAAAGACAAAAATAGATTTTAAGCTCTCCGAACTGAATTCCAAATAACATAATCTTCTCTCGTAAAAGATTTATAGCCGGTAATATTTATGGCCTTATAGATAAAAGCTTAAAATTAACATCTTCGTAGGTAGCTACGCAAGTTATAAAAATAACAGAGGCAATAGTCTTCGTTTAACATAAAATTGGCATTAAATTTAACTTATATTTAGGACCAATTTCTGAAAAGGTGATATTTTTGCAAAATTCATTGCGTCTATTTATTTGAAGGGTTACTGCCATAATGGCCATTTCTGGCAAGCGAATTGGCAATCGCTATATCGTAGTCTTAGTAGTGTTACTTAGGAGAACACCGCTGGTTGCAGATAGCGCAAGACCATGTAATATCGTATTCTATCTGGGATTCCTATGTCCAACAAAGACAAAGGCTAAAGTTTGGATAGATCATTCAATAAAAATTGTCGGTAAAACAAAAATAGCACCTTTTCAGAATTACAACAGACTCTCATCGTCTTGCAAATTAATAATATACAGTTTACAAAATATGACTTGCTGAATCACATATACAACTTATCACTGGTTGTTTTAAAAGTTCTATAAGCACCATAGAGTCCCTCATCGATATCATCTTGCCAGTGTAAAGATCTGCATGAATGTGTGCGTGTCACCATATCATATGAGGCTATGTTACCAAGCAATCCACGAACTGCACTACGATGACGCGTGCGAGCTTTAGTTTCTGGTTTCAGATCCGTGTCATAGAATTTTCTTTCTTCAGCTTGGAGCCATTTAGAATTTGATAGGAGTTTCTTTGTCCACTCATCTGCAAACAAGGAAGAAGTCAATTATTTCAATGTCATTTTTAATAAGCTAGGTTGCCCAGACTAAATTATGTCCAATAGAATTCAGTAACTATTAGTTGGTCTTGCATTGAAATAGTCATTCACAAATTCAAACATTGTTCTATTATTAAAAGCGAAGCAAGTACCTAGGAGTACAAAATAAAGTAGCTGGTAACTTATATAACTAATGTTGGAAAGAGTTTAATAACACAATGCTATGACAACCTTTCAAAATTGGATCAGTTTTTGGGAATCAATGCCAAAAACAAAATAAATGTAAGTATGATGTTTGCGTACCCCGAGACTTACAATGTAGACAGAGACACATTCAAAAATAGGGTAAATAGGCTTCTTACATTGTTGGTACGCTTTACTATTAAAGATTCTATTGTCGCTTACCATCAGGTGTCATGGGATCAAGTGCCAAATGGTTTTATTTAAAAACAAAAACTTTATTAACCCGTCTTTGTCAGATTTTCCAAATATATGCTAATATTATAGAGCTGAAGAGTTTGTTTATTTGTTTGATCTTGGTAATATCAGGAACTACCGATCCGATTTAAAAAACTATTCAGTGTTGGATGGTACATTTATCGAGGAAGGTTATAAGCTATATAACATCACGGCGCAACCAATAAGAGCGGATCATTAGTGAGAAATGTTGCAAAAACGGGAATTTTTTTCTAAACTCGGCGGCAACAGCAAGTAAATAAAAAGTTTCTAGAACTTACCATTGAGATCTTTCATTGCACCAGCTTTCCCACCATATTCGTACGGCAAACCTTCAATAGGATAAGGATCGGATCCCATTGCTTCTTCTATATTATCAGAGTTGCTGTGAAGCTGAACTACCTTACGTCTCCAAGGATACAGACTGATATGGAGTAGAAGAAGAGACATAGTTTTTAGGCGTTGTGTGTTGATTACATGAACCTCTGAGATTTGATGAGGATATGCATTCTGTGAATAAAAAAATCTCGGGTTATGTTATATTACTAGCTGTTGCCCGGGACCCCGATCAAAAATACGCAACGGATTTTGATGCGGTTTTTTTAAATACATAAAGTGGTTAAGGAGGATTGCTTTTTTGTATAATTTGCTAGAATTTGTTTTTTAAATTTCAGGTAACAGCAAGTTACATATAAGCTGTGATGTAACTTCTTATAACAAAACCTATTAGTAAAACATTATTCAAGAATTCCTTGCAAATTATCTTGGCATTTTTCTATAGTATCATAGTAGTCTAATTACTTGATAGATAGATTACTCTTTATTGTACACAATTTTACATTACAGTAGCTTAGTCTATGTTAACAATAATATAGTACAATAGGCGGTCTTATCACATGCTGCGATCTCTTCCAGACAACCTTTGGATGGACTACGTTTGGTCAAAGAGAGGGCTTTATGTGGTGTACTCTAACCTACAAAGATTAGCTTTACATACTAATACTTGAGCTAGTTATTAGTAGGTTATCCGTGTGGTGATGGATTAAGAATACAGGTGTCACCACCCCTTTTCCTTCCCATGTTGCTGTAAAAGTCAGTTAAGGAATATTGTACACAGATAACATCCTCTGTAAGAGATGGAAAACTTGAAATTAAACCCTATGCCAAATGCCGACACGCCTGCTCAGCGCAGCATAGTAGACTACAATCCTTCCCAAAGTTTAGCAGGCCCGTGCCCAACAGTGGGACGTTATTGGGCTAGACAGAGAATCCACTACCCTTCTAAATGGAATTATTTTTTTAACTAGCTGTTGCCCGCGACTTCGATCGCGTGGAATTTAGAAAATTATTCCCTGTTTTGCAAGATTTTTCACTCATGAGTCGCTCTTATTGGTCGCAGCGTGATGTCATATAGCCTATAGCCTTCCTCAATAAATGTACTATCTAACACTGAATGATTTTTTCAAATTGGACCAGAGGTTCTTGAGATTAGCGCGTTCAATCTAACAAACAAACTCTTGAGCTTTATAATGTTAAGTAAAAAATCATCAGAAGCCATTATTGTACCTTCATACACCAAACAAAGTCCTTCCAATAAGCTCCTCTAAAATGATGCTTAATGTGCGAAGGTTGGAGATCAGCTACATCTATAAATATTACTTCATCACCTGGAGTTGGATCTTCGCGAAGTCTGGGAAATAGTTAAACAAAATAAATAACTATAAAATTAAAAATATTTTTATTTAATTTATGGAAGATGCAATTTCTATGGAATGGGCAATTTTTTTTTATGATTGACAGAATTGGAACACCGCTCCAGCTAATTTTTGTGCCATCTTCTTCTGCAGCCCATTTACGTCCCACTGTTGGGCACGGGCCTCCTCCACTTTGGGAGGGAATATGGTCTACTGTGCCGCGCTGACTAGGCGTGTTGGCACAGGGTTGGGTTTTGTCCCATAAATTGTGAAAAATACAGGCTATATAATATTTTGGTTAATAGAATATTTCTTAGTCTTGGGAAAAAGCGTGATGTTATTGAAGAAGAATAATTTCTTAAAATATAATAAATATTATCTCAATTTGAATTCCCACAACTAAATTCTATTACAAAAGGAAAATAGCCATAACAGAATACATCCACATTGTTAAATAAGAAAATTTTAATACAAAATATAAAGCTTCACATTTGTTATTAAATTGGGTTCATTTTCTCCGTTAAAGATCCAAGCTATGCCCAAAAGGCCAAAATGAAAATACATTAAAAATTCACAGAGCGTACAAAAATGGCGGACAGATGCTATTTAATATTATTATGCCGAAATGCGGAGCTGAATTTTCCGCGTATTTTATTCCAAAAACAGACTATAGCTATAAAACGAAGCAATTGCAAACAATTTTATACAAAAAGCTATTTCCAGCGACTGCGTACGCTACGTAATTTAGAACATTTCCCCGTTTTTGCAACATTTTACACTTATGCTTCGCTCCTATCGGTCATAGCGTAATATAATGTAGCTTACAGCCTTCCTTAATAAATGTACTATCCAACACTGAGCGAATTTTTCAAATTGGACCAGTGGTTCCTGAGATTAGTGCGTCCAAACAAACAAACTTTCCAGCTTTATAATATTTGTTTAAATATTCTATTATCCTTTTCTTTCAAGTTGACATTGATGCTTTGTTTTGCAAATTTGAGTATCAACATCATTTTTAGGGTTCCGTACCCAAAGGGTAAAAACGGGACCCTATTACTGAGACTTCGCTGTCCGTCCGTCCGTCCGTCCGTCCGTCTGTCACCAGGCTGTATCTCAAGAACGGTGATAGCTAGAGAGTTGAAATTTTCACAGATGATGTATTTCTATTGCCGCTACGAGTATAACAACAAATACTAAAAATAAAATAAAATAAATATTTAAGGGGGGCTCCCATACAACAAACATGATTTTTTTACTGTTTCTTGCCCGATAGGTACTAATAACGTTGCCTTATGTTGCATAAATAATGGTACGAAACCATTCGTGCGCGAGTCCGACTCGCACTTGACCAATTTTTATTTACTTAGCTGGTAATGTTTTGAATACATTATTATGTTAATATTGTTTTCAATATAATATAATACCTACATAGCATATGGTACTTCTTTATTTGGCTGTTGCCATTCTAGGAGACATATTTTTGGAACGCGTCACCTTAACAAACTGTGTCAAATAAAGTATAGTAATTTGGATTCTCTCCAAATTGAACATGGCCAATATCCAATATCGGTTCTTACTTTGATAGGATCAGCCTACATCTAAGTTATTTAAGACATTCGACGATATCGTTAAGAGGTTACTGTACTCCTCATTTAGGTATTTGCCTTAGGTATTGCTATCCCTATTTCCGAGCGCCGCGCTGAAAGGGACAAATATAGATGAAGCGGATTTTACCTACAAATTCTTTGCAAAAAGACGTTTCGTACTTCCGTTTTCTTTTCGCGAAAGTTAAACCGATTTTAACGCAACTATATCTACGCTGCAACTTTATCTAAGGAAAACCGAAAAAAGTAGGTTTTTCGGATCGTCATATTTCTTTTAGTTATTATGTTTTGAAAAAAAGAAAGTGATAGAAGCATAGATATACTCTTTATCTATAATATAACGCAAAAACTATTCAAATCGGTTTAACTTTCGCGAAGAAAAAACGGAAGTACGATACCCATACTTTTGTATGGAGCATAATTTGGTATCGTACCGTCTTAAATTAGCGCAGATCCGCAAGTTGTGGGATGGGGTATGCCTATTTTCAGCAGTGGACGGAAAAAGGCTGATGAATGGATGGATCTATTTCTTAGGGAACTTCCATCCAAGTTACCTAAGAAATAGATCATTTTGGCGAGTATCTATAATAATCATAGTTAAGTAGGTAATCCAACGAAAAGCAACTGTAATGTTCATAATCTATACCATTATTATAAAGCAGAATTTAAATGAAGAGTTTGTTTGTTTGTGCGCGCTATTCTCAGAAGTTAGTGGTTTGAATTAAAGAATTATTTCAGTGTTGGATTACTGAAATAATTCTTTAATTCAAACCACTAACTTCTTCATTATCGAAAAAGATCAAATTTATCGAAAAAGGCTTTAGTTTAACATGCTGTGACCAATAGGAGCGAAACATCAGTAAAAAATGTTGCATAAACAGGGAAGTTATCTATTTTTGAGGGCTTATGTTGTGTGCTCTGCGTTAGTAATTGAAATGTATCATTTGCTTTCTAAATTCCACGCGTACGAAGTCGCAGATTAGTTTACGTTGAGAGTCGTTTACAGTCATATTTTTATTGCTAACACGTTTTTTTGGAGTAGTTAGATTAATTATAGGTTGGTAAGTTTAAATTTTACTCCAAGTACCTTATGTCCAATATCATAAGCCACCTTGCAAGCATAGCTTTAGCAGACAATGTTCTGTCCTGAGCAGTGGATGCAGGTAGACGCAATATTGTAACTCGTCTGCCACTTGCACTCCGACATTTTAGTGGTACTATGAATCTGGAAGACAAAATTAGTCCATCAATTTATAAAATATACCTTTCTAAAAACGGTTACTATTTAATAGTATTGAATTAAAACTAATGTATTATATTAAAAATATGTACTGTATAAAATAAATTATATGTAAAAACTAGGCATCAAAGTATTTCTCCCCATCGGTATCGACTGGAAGTGTACCCAGATGTCTGGCAGCATTACCACGCTAGATGGCAATGCTTGTTTTTTTAACAAATAAAGACCCGCCTTCTGAAAAAAAATATGGCAAATTGCATATGGCAAATCAAATAATTTTTACTTCTACTTAACTATATAGTTACCAAAGCAAATAGAACTTATTTTGACCACGAAATTAATATAGAACATGTAAGCAAGTAAGTACATAAGCTTTTAAGTCCTAGTCTTGAAATGCCAGATTTTTATAACTGGATAAATGAAGTGCTTAAAACAAATAGGAATTTAAACGACGCAGAAGCACTTAAGAGGATGCCAAAATAGCTTCGTGCATTTTTCTACGTACGAAGTTTTCATTGTTTCTTTAGATTGAATGGCTAGAGCTTTAATTTTTAAGTATATGTTTTTTCAATATATAATCTAGGATCGCATAAACTCAGAAACGCGATTGAAACGAGTTTTCTCGATAGAAAATTTTAGCGAAACAACCTCTCTCATTTTTTATTTTTTTCATTTGTCGCTCTTTTATCGCGTATTAACTAATGAAATAACTTTCAAAACATAAGTAACTATTATATATAGAAACACGTAAACCGGAATTAAAATATATTTAGTAGATTTTGAGTAAATAGGAAAAGTATCCCTAATTCTTCATTTTCTGTGACTACTGGCTGTGTTAATATGTACGTGTCGGCGATGATATTGAATAATATTGATGTAGGCCCTTAATAGCCGTTTGATAATCAGATCAGCCTCTGCCTATCCATATATTACAAATACTAGAAAATTCCTAGTGTAATTTATAAATTGCAGCTTTTTGCTATTACCAGTATTATCAATATTAAACTGTGAAAATTCCATGTTTATGATACTTACACATCTTGACAACTGGACAATATATCTTCATCATCTGGGTGTCTCTTGTGCCACAGTTCCGTCAAACCTCCAGGTCCTCTAGCTGTATAATATCTTCTAGCTCTCTTACTTGCCTCAGACTCGTTCCCTTCGCAAGTGATAGGAAAAAGATTGAGCACTAGTAGTTCCTCTGAAGTGGCATCACGTGTCAGGTTATCACGGGCCCATCGTTCCGCAAACGACGCTGCAAGTGACATCCTGGAGCTGTAATCAACTACTGATGTTAACTATGAGGTTTGATCGACAGTCGTTAAAAATGTCATCGATACGCTGCTTGATCAGAGATAATGATTTTTAACGAATTTAATGCATGGTGGCTGTCATAAATTTAGACATTCCCTACATCACACTTAAGTAGACATTTTAGTCGCTTATTTAAACTCAAAGCAAACTACTAAAATGACGATTGAAATGTGTTTCAATTTTTAACTATCACAAAAATATAGCGTTATTAATAAAACCAACAAATAAGTTATCCTATAAGGTTTTATTTTATGTGCGAAACCCTAAAACAAGTCACGTAAACATCATAAGCCCTATTTGAGCAACTAACCATTACACTGTCCTTGCTATGTCTAAAAACACCCAATGTTAGACGGTCATGTTCTTTGACTCACAAAATTATAGCAAAAAAACACAACAATGCAGTCTGAGTTCAAGAACAAAACGATTGAATTTGGCTTCAATTACAATACCTACTTATCAATTGTATAGTAGTAGGTTTATGAACTTCTCATGTTTATATTGTTCATATTTTTTTACATCGGATATGAGAATCTACGAGCATTTGGTCTAGCGCCGGATCTAGAAAATCAGTCAAATACCTAGGACAACTTGCTTGGTAAATTATTTATATTTTCGCTTAGAGCGTTTCTTTTTCGAAGTTATAATCTGGCACCACAGGAACCGCTGTAAATCTCTATAAGGAAGCTGGCTATAAAGTTTGTGGATGTGTTAATTATTCGAAAAATGTCTTATAACAGCTATATTATGATCCGCCAGAAAATAATGTTTAGAAGATATGTTACTGTCTAAAATCACGCTTATACTAAATATCACCACAGACACTGATTCAAACGGTATTTTCAAATCTCTTTTCTTCCGTTTCAAGTTATTAGGTACATTCAAAAATCGTAATTTTATTAAAATACTAGAAATAAATATTAAGAAATATTATTATTTACTAAAATACTGTTGCCCTCGACTCCGTCCGCGTAGAATTTAGGAAATGTTCCCCGTTTTTGCAACATTTTTAACTACTGCTTGAGTGAGAGTATTATAAACGTAAGAGTAAACAAATATTATAATCAGAATGAACGAACTGCTAAGCTATCAGGAGTTACACGTGTTATTGTGAGTCAACCATAAAATATAGATATGTGCTGTTGCGGGATATTTTTTAGACAATTTTATGTAGAATATTTCCGTCATACATGATTTCTATGTAACTTTAACCATTAAGGCTGCACACGCGACGGAAGCTTAAAAAATGGAGCACCTTTTCCCGTTTTCCAAACATTTCCCTTCACTACTCTGCTCCTATTGATTGTAGCGTGATGAAAAGTATACTATAACCTGCCCAGGAGTATGAAGAATAATTGTACCAAGTTTCGTTAAAATCCGTCGAGTAGTTTTTGTTTCTATAAGGAACATACAGACGGACAGACAGACAGACAAAAATTTTACTGATTGCATTTTTGGCATCAGTATCGATCACTAATCACCCCCTGATAGTTATTTTGAAAATATATTTCATGTACAGAATTGACCTCTCTACAGATTTATTATAAGTACGAGTAAGTATAGTTAAACACAAGGCAACTAAAATTATTTATAGCACAGTATTTTTTTTTATAATATATTTTCACAGCTATCTACCTAAATTTTATTGCCACAAATGAAAGTTGTCGGTAACGAGTGTCGTAAAATATAATGGCTATTAATTGAAAAGTAAAGCAATGCAATAACCTGCAAAATATTTGAGGTTATCTTAAACTTCAACATTAGTCTAAAATATTCATGATGTTTTACGAGGTACACCATTTTACTCGTAAATATAAGAAATATTTTTCAAAAACAATATGGAAGTGGTTAAAGAAATAACCAAAGTAACACTATTTTACTTTTTCTTTCTTCCAATCCCTTTAAAATCCCACTGAACAACCCATTCGAAGTGGAGGAACATGGGCCTCGTCCACTTCGGATGTGTTTTTGGTTTGATGACGGTTTCTACCTAAATTTTCTTTACTTGCTTTTATAGTACCCTATGGCGGAAATATGGTTGTGACACTTGTATTTTTAATCTGTCACCACATGGATATCTGCTCTCAATGAATAATAACTCAAAAAATTAATTTCAAAATAATAGAACATTCACGAACAATGAACTGAAATACCGCCATATCCTATCACGGAATTCCCTTGACATTACACGATACAATACCACTTATTTGGCAATAGGTTACATTTGTGTATATCGATGACATTTTTATATTTAATATTTAACAATTAATGTTTGGGATAATTTTAATTGAGATGTTTTATTTAATTATAATGACCACTGATTTGTCTGACAAACGTGTTACGTGCTAACTACTCGTATCTTTTTTTCTCATGTCAGTTCATTAACTTCTCACTTTTAGGCACGAGTTTCTTCTACTTCGGATCCACTTTATGTTCTACTGACCAGGCATGTGTGCAATGTGTAACATGGGGTTTAGATCTGAATTTTCTGTCTCTTAGCCTTGGAGTTATCAGCTTATAATTATCATTAGATAGACTTAGCTAGGGTCCCGGTTGTATATCTCCGTGTGGTGACGGATTAAGAATACAAGTGTCACCACCCCATCTCCTCCCAAGGGTGCTGTAAAAGTCAGCTAAGGGATATTGTACACAGATAACATCCTCTGTGAGAGACGGAAAGCTCGAAAATAAACCCTGTGCCAACACGCGTGGTCAGCGTGGCACAGTAGACCATAATCCCTCCCAAAGTGGAGGAAGCCGTGCCCAAAAGTGGGACGTAAATGGGCTGGAGCCAGGGTCCCGTTTTACCTACTTTGTGGTACAGAACCCTAAAAACAAGCGAATTATCGCAAATATGTAGCAACCATTGTTAAATAATCCACTTACTTTAGTGTAGAACATAATCTAATACAACTTCACAATACATAAATCAGTTTACATAATATGCTGCTATTTGGTAAAGCAAATCATTTCACTTTTTCTAATGAACTGCTTATCTTTATAGTATAAAATGAATTCACTAGCGCTGTACGCCTAGCTGTAACTACGCAACAAATTGGTATGTATTTTTTAGCATCAGATAGAGTGATTTATGAAGAAAAGTTAGAGTTATGTATTCTCACACTCTCCAGCCTATTAACTTTCAACTATTAGGCACGGATCTTTTCTACTTTGGAAGGGATTATGTTCTCCTATGTCGCGCTGATCAGGTGTGATGACATAGGGTTTGTTTTCAAGTTTTTTGTCTCTCACAGAGGATGTTATCTGTGTACAATATTCCTTATCTGACTTTTACAGCGTCCCGGAGAGAACATACAGTGGTGCCACTTGTATTATTGATCAGTCACCACAGGCCCCACGTGGATAAATGTCTTTGTCCTACAACAACTTACATATAACTATTAGTCAAATACAACTTTATCACTATTTTTTTAAAACAAAACGATCGACTTAATATGTGGCAACGTTGAAATGAAATGTAGAGACCAAGTAGAGACGCTCAAGACGGTAAGTCGACACTAAACATTGGTTTTCAGATTGTTTCAAAAATATCTGTACAAAACCAAGGCAAGTAGTTAGTATGAAGATAAAAAATGTTACTTAAGATTTCTAGAACTCATTAACATTGTTCATAAGCGTGACCATTAAAAATAAGGCTATACATTCAGGAGGAAATTTCCAACGGTATTCGTTGTTAACAAATAATACCTTTATTAAGGCAATGTGTAATACAATGATTACATAACATCGTGGTATTTAGTTTCACTTTTTCTAATTTTGTATTAATTTATACAAAATTAAAAAAAAAACTATACGATACTACAACTATTTGTTTACTGTCGTGAGTCTAGAATTATGTCATGCATAATTTTACAATTTAAGAAATTTATGTAAGCAGTTCTATGTATCAATCAACCAAAATAATATAATTATTATTGTGGTTTTTAAGCATATCCATTAGAAACAATAAGTAATTCTTCAATCTATACTAATAATAAAAAGCTGATAATGAGTTTGTTTGAACGCGCTACTCATAGGAACCACCCGTCCGATATGAAAAATTCTTTCAGTGTTGGGATGTAAAATTATCGGGGAAGGCTATATGCCATATAAGAACACGCTGTGGTCAATAGGAGGAAAGCATCAACGAAAAAAGGTGCAAAAGAAAACGCGGGCTATTTATTAAGATCTCAAAAAAGGAAAATAAATTGTGCCCTGCCATCCTTTTTACTAATACCGTAAATACTAGCATACAGCTCGCCTGATGATTAGTGATTGCGATCATCACCATCATCAGTGATTAAGGTAGCCTATAGACGTTTATAACACTAAAGGTATCATTATTCGCGTGTTGCTGACCCTATGAGACCTTCAACTTACTTTTTGAAGAACCCTAGTCCTTTGGGATACCTTATGAAAATTTACGTTCATAAACTTGAATGAGGTCTGGGAAATGGTAGTGATATTTTAATTAAGATCGCCATAGGTTTGTTCTGCATTGTTTAAATGTTAACAACAGCTTCATTGTGAACGTTTCTCACGCCAACGCCCTCTAGTATCTAGCCTACACGCCCTCAGTCTGGGCCATAATTAAAAGAGCATTGGGTATGGACACATTAGAGCATAAATAGCGATTTTACTAATTTATTAACACGCTTATATCAGCTTTGTTTTATCTAGTAACAGCCTTCAATCTATATACCTATGTATGTATAAATCTATGTAATGGAATCTTTGAAAGCGATTTTTACATGTAATAGCAGGATTGATTTGAAATGATGATTTTCATGCGTGTTTATGGCTGCGACAATTATTGTGCATTCCGTAATCTTGTTTGCTTACGCATTTAAAAAAAAAAATTACATAGTTGATTAATTTAAAGAAAAAACTAAAAATATAATAAATTTTATGGGTGCCAGGGTGCTGTATGAGCCGGCTAAGGGATATTATATGCAGTCAATATAGCTATGAGACACAGAAAATAAACCCAACACGCCCGGTCAGCGTGGCATAATAGACCACAAACTCTCTCGAGGTGAAGGAGGCTCGTGCCCAACAGCGAGACGTTAAAAGGCGGGAGAAAAAGAAAGAAAGACTGCATTTATTCTAAAACCCGCTATATCTTATACAATGTAAGCGCTCCCTTAACGGAAATCAAGGCACTTCACACAGCGAATTAATAAAGGTCGAACTCAAACGATGCGAAACTTCTTACAATACCTATGCCTTATGATTATTATGTGCTCTTATTTGATTGTTCTTTTTGAGTTGAATGAATGTAATTAATTATGCGATATATATAATAGTGTTATGTAGTTATGTAGTTACGCGGTACCATTTAACTAAATTTTGTTTTGGTAAGATTAGTTAGTTTCTTAAAAATGAATAAAAGTTATATCACTTGAAGAAGAAAATGAAAGAAATTGTTTTGAAAGAAGAAATATTAAAAACTGGTGATGCTGTGGTGAAAATGGACTTATGATAGTAAATATACATTTTAGTATTAAGCTATTATTATAAAGTAAAGATTGCGGACGAATTTTTTTATACTTAATTTTAAGTCCCTCCCCTTTTTTTTTTGTTTTATATTAACTATATTAAGTATGTAATTATGTATTATTAAAATATAATTATTAAATAAAAAAAAATGAAAAAAATAAAATAAAATTTCAATAAAGTATAAGTATTATGTAAGTTAAGGTCAAAGATACTAGAGAATTAGTGTATATAAACATAAATACTAATATTATAAAGCTAAAGAGTTTGTTTATTTGGACGCGCTAATCTCAGGAACTACTGCTTCGAATTGAAAAATACTTTTTGTGTTTGATAGTCCATTTATTAAGGAAGGCTATAGGCTAATTTCACGCATAGGTACGCAGTCGTGGAACACAGCGAGTTTAGCTGATAAAATTACAACTTGATATAAAACACAACCCTTCATTAGCTGTCGACACATGAATGTATGGGACACAATGTCGGGGTCTAAATATATAAAAAAAAACTAGCTGTTGCCCGCGACATCGTACGCGTGATATCTAGAAATATTTTCCCGTTTTTGCAACATTTTTCACTGATGCTTCGCTCCTATTGGTCGCAACATGCTGTATACATATATTATTGAAATACTATCCAACACCGAGAGCATTTTTAAAATCGGACCAGCGGTTTCTGAGTTTAGCGCGTTCAAACAAACAAACTCTTCAGCTTTATTATATTAGTCATCATCATCATAAAACCACGCCTTTATCCCATGGGGGTAGGCAGAGACTATAGAGCGCCATCTGCTACGATCAGCATACTTATTATATTAGGATATAAATGTAATACGCATATAGACGCAATACAAACATCTGCCTAATAAAATCATCACACAAATTATTGTCCTGTTTGGAAATCGGTAATTGGGTATTTGAAAAAAAACATTCAACCAAATTCACGTGCTTTTGAAATTTTAGGGTTTTCCTCGATTTCTCAGGAGATAACCGTCAGATCCTGACCTGGTGTCAAGGGACCCGCGGGAACCACCAGATTTAAAATAAAAAAAAATCATTAAAATCGCTTCGCCCCGTTAAAAGAAGAGAGAGAGAGATGAGTTAATAAACATAAAAAAAGTTAAAAAAAACAGAGACGAATTAAGAACTTCCTCCTTTTTTAAAGTCGGTTAAAAATGCGACCTCGTCTATAGCAACCTATTAAAATAACCATGCACCACGAAGAATAATAAAATTTTGTTGTATCTTGTTTTTTATTAGGTCATTTGGTGACGTCATAGAATACTGATACAATATGCGTTTGTACTACATGTCGTAACTGAGAGCTTATCTTTGACTAAGATAAGTCTTTAAGCTGATAATTACCTCATTGACAAGGCAACACTATACTTTAATGACCATCCAATTTATTACTAATTAAAGGCTTAAAGAATTCCTTGAGAGTTTCTTAAAAGAAATCTCTTTAAAATGTAATTATCGATTAATAATTCCTTTGTTTTCAAAGGTTACGTTCTTAGTTTGCAATTTCGCATACCTAAATGTCTTAATTTGACACGAATTTCATTCAGTGTGGAGGAGAAAATAGTCAACTGCTTTAAAGGTGGCCATTAGTTTTCGGTATTATCATATTATTAGAACTACTTTTTGCTAGTGTCCGACCGAAACTGGTTTTCCGGCCGAAACCGAAACCGAATGTTCGGCAGTGACTTCAGTTTCGGCCAAAATCGAAACCGAAACTCACGTGGTTAAGTATAAAATTTCTTAAAATACTGAAATTTGGTGCATTTTACCTATTATTTTGCATTAATTAGGGCATGAAATGGAGACACAGTATATTAAGTTCGTTGGA
Source organism: Orgyia antiqua (assembly GCA_916999025.1). NCBI lineage: Eukaryota > Metazoa > Arthropoda > Insecta > Lepidoptera > Erebidae > Orgyia > Orgyia antiqua. The sequence goes on from OU779869.1 coordinate 22,226,480, forward strand.
ATCATTTATTTAATATAATTAAAAAAAAAATATATATTTTTTATAATTTTTTTAAATTATGTGCTCATAATTCCTGGACCGGGCCGTCAAAGCGTTGCCGCAGGAAACGAAGGTAGGCGAGCATGGGTGTGCGTGAACTGCGACACAAGTTTTGGTTTCGGCAAAAGTTTCGAACCGAAAAGAAACCGAACCTGCCGCCGAAACTTTCGGCCAACCGAAACCGAAACCGAATTTTCGGTCGGACACTACTTTTTGCCCGCGACTTTGAATGCCTGGAATATAAAATCGCTACATAATTATATACCTAAACATAATTAGGTATAGCTAATAGCACCTCCTACTCCCGAGCGCTGGTATGAAAGGAACAACTATATTAAATTTATTAACTACTATTACCAACTACTATTATGTACTGTGACTATATATGACTATATTATTATTATGACAAATTTATAAGTATGTAATTTGGGACAAGAGGACGTTGTGTCAATGTCCATAAATATTTATTTATTTATCATTCGTAAAAACAATCAAAATCGGTTTAACTTTCGCAAAGAAAAATGGACTCCCCATTTATAAAAGAAAAATGGGGAGTACGAAAGGTCTTTTTTCAAACAATTTGTAGGTAAAATCTGCTTCAGTTATATTTGTCCCTTTCAGCGCGGCGCTCGAGAATAGGGACAGCAATACCTAAGGCAAATACCTAAATTAGGAGTACAGTACCCTCTTAATGAATTGAAGAACACAGGAATATTAATTATTTATTAAATATAGCTGAAAAACGTTTAAGCAATTAATGTATCAATCATATAAATATTGAATAATATTTTATTGTATTAATATTTTGTTTAATTCAAAGTCGTGATTCAACGCGGAGATAATTTCAATCTCAAGTATGTATCAAGCAAATGTCATGAACGTACTTTGTTCACGCATTTTGAAGCCAAGGTCATAATTCAATCTGCCAAGCTTTTAAGTTTTGATATCCAAAAATGGGTCTCGAATATTTTATATGAAGGATAAGAATTTCACCCTTAATTTGGTTTTAATAAAATAGTGGGTGTACGTTCAATCTTGAAAACATGTACACACGGTCTAAAAGACAATGTGCCAATTCTACGTTCACAACTAAACTTAACTAAAAATTAAAACAACTTAGGCGTATTTCGATATGGCTATTTTGTTGTGCACATTTTTATTAATTAAAATCTTTAGTCTATAATAAACAAAAAGTAATTTATTAATTTTACAATTGACATGCTATGCTTTTTACTTTATAAATCAAATTATGGTAGAAAAAGTGAAATTGCCGCAATTTATTATGTAAAAAGCATAGCATGTCAATTGCAAAATTAATAAATTACTTTAGTAATGAACGTCGCGTCATTATTTCAACCCAAACGTATTCTGTAAGTGTTGGTCGAGATGTTGTAAAGCAATCTTGATAGATGGCGTTGTACGTAAAATATATAAACTCAATCGAGTGACAAATATGGTGGTTAATTTGAATGTTGCAAGCACGACCGCAATAAGCTCAGTTGGAAGGCTACGGAAGGGTATTCCGAGGTCGTGGGTTCAAGTCTTGCTTGCGGCAATTCACTTTTTCCACCATAATTTGATTTATTAACACTAAACAGATTTTCTAATAAAACAGTTCTGTTAACATTGTCGAATTGTGTTATTGACACTATCAATTTTAATTTTTTAGTTAAGTTTTGTTGTGCATGTAGTATTGGTACCAATATGTTTAAGTTTAATTACAAATAAGAGTTATTCAATGCAGTGATTTTAACAGTCAGTTTTAATTATTTAGGTTAATGTATGTAATTAGACAATGCACAGAATTTGATTGGTAACTCGAGTTACCATAAAATTTCATCAGTAAAATTTCATATATATTATTACAAAGATATTTTAATATCACACAAGTACATTAAATCTATGCATTATTTATATAAGACGTGAATAATATTATATTAAGAAATTAAAACAACTATTTTAATTAAATAATTAAGCAACTTATAGATGTGTAAATATAAAATTATGAAATATTTATTAATATGTCAAAAATAAGAAAAAAAAACCTTATAAGAAAGACATTTTTGACAAACTGTTGCCAGCGACGGACGTAGCGGGAAATTTTTCTAAATGAGCAAGCGAATGACGCGTCGTATTGCAGCATTGGTTTGATTTAAAAAATTCTTTCAGTGTTGGATAGTACATTGATCGAGGAAGGCTATGGGCTATATAACATCTTCTCCTCCTCTCCAGCACATTTACGTCCCACTGTTGGGCACAGGCCTCCTCCATTTTGGAGGGATTATGCCGCGCTGACCAGGAGTGTTGGCACAGGAGTGTTTATTTTCGAGTTTTCCGTCTCTCACAGAGGATGTCAGCTGTGTGAAATAAATCCTTAGCTAACTTTTACAACACCCTTGGGAGGAGATGGGCTATATGGTGACACTTCTGTTCTTAATCCGTCAACACGCGGAAAAATGTTGCCATCACGAAAAATTTTCTAAATTCCATGCGTACGAAGTCGCGGGTAGCAGCTAGTATAAAATAAACTAGATGTACATACGTCATCAGTTATCGAGTAAAAGGAAGTACGCTAACGTTGTTCGCAATTCGAGGTGACTTCCTGCATCTTGGTGTTGTAGTGTTATATTAATCGATAACTATTTAAAAAAAATATCGATACTTAAACTGTATCATATGTCTTTATAAATATCAAACAATTAGATTTTTTTTAGAAACTTTACAACAGTAGGTACGTATCGTTACCTTTCATGAGGCCATGGATTCGATTCCCGCACAGTAAAACTTATTTGTGTGATGTTGTGTGTCACATAAATAAATAGTTGTACTGCGTCTCTACTGTGTACTAAAAATGCTTAAAACATTAAAACTTAAAAACACATTTTTAGCTTATTATTTTATTATAGGAAGACTTAACTTATAAACATTATCACATTAGCATTAATAAATAATTTCCTGGGGCCTTTTATCTTATCAGTAAACTTAGACGTTTTAGAAATATTTAAACTAAACTATCTAAACTTAATTAAAATTAACTTAACTAAAATATGGAAGCAACTATGATGTATCTTAGTTACTTGGCTATATTGTTGCGAAAATTTATATTAATTAAAATCGTAAATCTTTAATATACAGTTTTCATAATAAGAAAGTTCAGTGAAGATTGTCGAATTGTATTTTTGCCACTATTAATTTTCATTTTTATAAGTTTACTTATGCATGTAAAACTTGTACTATTATCGACAGATTGATCTGATTTCATACATCACTATTTGGTATAAATAATACGCACTATTCGCCACGCCTGCGTCTGTGTGACTTAATACATAATGCAAGATACTATGATAATATAATTAATGGTTAAGTTACTATAATAAATTAATTTTGTTTATTTATTTTGATTAGTCTTCATAGAATATTACCAACAAATAAATAAATAAATATTCATGGACATTTCACACAACGTCCTCTGGTCGAAAGCGAAGCTTTGTTTTTTTTTTGTTTTTTTGTTTGTTTGTGTCATGGGTACCAGAATACGGAACTAGAACATATACTACTTTTTTGTAAACACATACCTATGATACATAGAAAACACCCAGACGCAGTACAAACATTTGTTTGACAATTATAAATATCGTACGAATGATGTAGGTACAATTATTTGCACATAGAATAGTTTAGAATGTTATTCATATATCAGTATAGATGTTTTAGTTTAGTTTAGTTAATTTATGCAATCAAAGTCGGTACCATTGTCCATATTCTAACTTTAGTTTAATTTAGCCTCGTTATAAAGCTGATAACAAAAGAATTCGTAAAGGTTAACAAACAAACAAACAAAATTTCCGTTGTACTATTACATACTAATTTTACCATTAATTAGTGAACGTAAAAAGATAATAATTATGTTAGAGTAGGTATAGTTGGTACTTGATAATATTGTTTGGAATGTGTTGTGATATTATGATGTAAGAAGAAAAAGTCTCCGAAACGTCGGGCTAAAATTTAAAACAAATACAAGCGTCTAATATTATACTATAGTTTTATGTAAGAAGTCAAAATAAAACTTTACTTCTTTACTTATTATAAAATAAAATCTTTGTTTTTGTATGTATGTCTTCGGTTGCCTGGAAAAAATCACATTGGTGATAAGGCCGCCCTTTGTACAATAGCTTTTAAGACTGTATTTTTTTTTTAACTTCTGTGTAAAATTGGTGTTTGTGCAAATAAAGAGTTATCTATCTATCTATCTATGTCCCTACCCATCCATCCATCAGACTTTCTCCGTCTGCTGTTGCACATAGGCCTCACCCATTGAACGCCACAACGCGCGGTCTTATACGGCTTGCGTCCAATGGATCCCCGCGACCTTCACTACATCGTCGCTCTATCTTGTAGGGGGCAGCCCAACCCTGCGTCGTCCGCTCCGTGCTCGCCACTCTAGGACCTTTCTTACCCAACATAATCAACCTACGAGCGGTGTGTCCTGCCCATTGCCACTTCAGCGTGCTAACCTTGCAGGCTATGTTTGATTCGCCAGTGGCCATACATATTTCGGATTTTATTTCGTAGGGCTGGAAGTATCGAGCTTAGCCGTTTCCATAGCACGCTGTGCAAACTTGAGCATAGATAAGAGGCCGACACATAAATACCACGTTTCTGTTCCGTATGTCATCGATGGCCCAATAAAAATAAAAAACCTTTATTGAACCTTAATTATAATAATACAATTTTGGTTTCCATGACCTCCAAACTAAGTAATGCTACTTGTAATATGGAAGTCAAGGAGTACAATCTCAAATTTTATACAAAGGTAAACAAAAGAAAAAAAAAAATTGATGGCCCAATGTGAGCTTATATGTTCAAAACTATGCAACGGATTTTTATGCGTCACGTAATAAAAGTTAAAGCTTTTAAGAGGATACCAAAATAGCTTCGTGCATTTTTCTACGTACGAAGTTTTCATTTTTTCTTTAGATTGAATGGCTAATTGAGCTCTAATTTTTAGGTGTATGTTTTTTCAATATATAATCTAGGATCGCATAAACTCGGAAACGCGATTGAAAAAAGTTTTCTCGATAGAAAATCTTAGCGAAACAACCTCTCTCATTTTTAATTTTTTTCATTTGTCGGTCTATTATCGCGTATTAACTAATGAAATAACTTTAAAAACATAAGTAACTATTATATACAGAAACACGTAAACCGGAATAAAAATATATGTATTTAGTAGATTTTGAGTAAACAAAAAAAATATCCGTAATTCTTAATTTTCTATACCTACTAGCTGTGTTAATAGGTACATGTCGACGATAATATTGATGTAGGCCCTTAAGAACAATACATAAAAATAAATAAATATTCATGGACATTTCACACAACGCCCGTTGGTCTCAAGCTTAGCTTATATGCTTGTGTTATGTTATGGGTACCAGAATACAGATATAATATATTACATACTACTTTTGTTTTGTAAATACATACTTATAAATACATAGAAACACCCAGAATATGGGACGTTTGTTACTCCTTAACACAAAAACTACTGGGTGGATTTTAATTAAACTTTTACAGTTTGATAAAATAAATCAATGTAAACTTTACAGCTGTATAGCATATGGATATAAACAACACATACCTGTTTTAAGACATATTTCTTTTATTTTATGATTTGGTATTTGTTTTTATTTAACGAGGTTTTTTCACACGACATCGTTTGCTTAAACATTTTAGGAGACTAGGAGAAAGAATTAATATTTTCTAACACTTGCGCGACTGACTTTTACGGATTTAGACGCGTGTATTTATTTTAAATTTTAGCCCGACGTTTCGGAGACTTTGCAGCCACCATATTCACGGGTGAGACTGAACCGTGACGACTGACCAGTCAATGATTTAAAACAAATACACGCGTCTAAATCCGTAAAAAGTAGTTTTATTTATAAAGAATTAATTATTTATTACATAAGAAATTAATTAAGTAGTTTAATTTTTATCGGAACATAAATGTAATTTGCCTAACTATGAGGTCAATGTAATCATTATTACTTACATATTACATAGTTATATTGCAATTCAGGATTTGATATATGCAGTAATTAAAATTTTAGTAAGAGTTCATTGACTTGTTAAGTAATTTTTGTAGACTTTGTTTAAAATATTATTGTTTTTAATTAATCCTAACTTAATAAATTAAATAGTGCCTATACCAACACGCCCCCTTAGCGCGGCACATTAGATCATAATACCTACCAAAGTGGAGACGGGCCGTGCCCAACAATATGTTAATGGACTGGAGAGAGAGAGAGAGAAATATGCAGCCAACAAATAAATAATGTGGTATTCTACTATACAATTTCCATTTCTTTATACTATTTCCATTTCTTTGAATGCGCGTCTTTTTTACATTATGTATGCATCATTTTATAAAAATATGGCCCGTACACACGCACAAGGTCATATCTGAGTCGAAGAAACCGAATAGGGCTGGGTCAAATAATAAAAAAATTGATTCATTAGATTTGTTAAAATGACAAGCATGGACTAAACTCCTCATCTATAATAGTGTTAAAATTAAAAAAAAATGCTCTACTTTTCACAAAGAAAACAGCGTATTAAGAAAAGTTGTACAATCTGGCTGAGCTATTGGTGTCCTTTTCAGCTCCGCGCTCGAGAATAGAGATAGCAATACCTCTCGCAAATACCCAAATTGTGAATGTGTCTGTAATAGTGTCTGGTCTTCTATACTAATATGCTGGAGAGTTAGTTTGTTTGAAAGCGCTAATCTCAGGATATATATATAACAACACGTTGCCATCAATAGCACTGTAGCATCAGTAAAAAATGTTTCAAATCTAGTCTGGCTTCCGTTGTTGTCAGGGGCGTAGCTACCGCCGTATCAATTATACGGGGCTCCCGGGCGATTGGGGTCCCCGACGAGCGTAAGCAAAATATAATAAATATTTCCCAAATTTTTTATTATTGCAGAAATGACAGATGAAAAAAGAAATTTTTGATGAATAAATATTTCTATCAATTTTATGCACACATTTTTTTCTTTTTGTCTGTACCCCTCTTTAGGGCCTCCAAATAATTTTTTATACGGGGCCCCACCAAGGCACGCTACGCCCCTGGTTGCTGTGCTGCATTGGTGTTTTAAATTTAATGTATCATTTGTTTATTATTTTTAAATCCCTTGTGTACTAATTCGCAAGCAGCAGCAGTAATAGTAATTAATATGCATAATTAAAATATTAATTCATATTTATGTATTATTTCACATTAAATAGTTTGTTTATTCCATTTTATAGTTATTAAGTACATACAATAAGTAGGATTCTATGATTGCATTGAGTTTTATAGGGGTACTGAATAAAATTCACATTTAAATTGTGCATAATCTGCAATACAATATTACGTAGGATTAGCAATAGTTATTTTTAAATATTAGTCACGTTTATATATTTATATAAGTTATACTAGCTGTAGTCTACAACTTCGTATGTGTGTAATATGAAAATCTCCCTATTTTCAGCATCTGAAAGTAGATTAGGGCGTTTCTCAGGCTTTCAAGTGGTTTTACGGCCATTTTCAATAACTAATCTACTATTATTAAATTTTACTGATTATTAGTTTATCTGAAACATATTTTTATCTCTAGTTAATGTTTTAATAGAAAATGCTATAGTGAATAGCTTAATGAAGAGCAAGTGAGGGCAAAATTTTAGATTTTGTCTGTCTTTAGTAACGTAGATTGAGGATAGATAAAATATTAAAAGACGTGCATTACAGACATAGTTTCTTTCGCATTAAAAACGAAGACGACAAACTCAATACAAAATACTCTATGTCAATACGCCCGGTCAGCGCCGCATAGCAGAATAAATAACCTTTCAAGTGAAGGAGGGTCGTGGCCCAAATTGGGAAGTTGGCTGGCCAGAGAGAAAGAAAAAAAAATGGTCAAGTGCGAGTCGGACTCGCGCACGAAGGGTTCCGTACCATTATCTATGCAACATAAGGCACGTTATTAATAAATGAGCAAACAACACACACAATACTTAATTAATCACGTTTGTTGTATGAGAGCAAGAAACGGTAAAAAATCATGTTTGTTGTATGGGAAAATTAAATATTTATTTTATTTTATTTTTAGTATTTGTTGTTATAACGGCAATAGAAATACATCATCTGTGAAAATTTCAACTGTCTAGCTATCACCGTTCTTGAGATACAGCCTGGTGACAGACGGACGGACGGACGGACGGACGGACGGACGGACAGCGAAGTCTCAGTAATAGGGTCCCGTTTTTACCCTTTGGGTACGGAACCCTAAAAAGAGCTGGACAAACAACTCTCCCAATTTACGCCACTAAAGACGGTCCTCTGCATTCCGCATACAGGTCCTGTGACCTTCTTAAGGTCATCTGTTAATCTACCTTATTATATTTCTACATAATTCTATTGTGTAATACACACAAGTAATTATATTTCTTTAATTAATTACAATTTCAACATTTCAATGTGTATGGCAAAACTGCCTATAAACTTCAGTAGTTTAGGAATCATTTATGAAATATTTCCACTCTATAACTCAAGCTTTACATTACTAATAATTTTATTATTTATATTAATTGTCTTGTGGTTTTAGTACAGGCTTGTTGCAATAGATGATAGAAATGTTGATTCCAGAGAAAAATACTGTTACGAACTAAAACTAAAAGTATGATTTTGACTCGCGGTCCAGAGTTCCATACCATTATCATGATAAATATATTCGTAGCGTCAGGAAGGCGGCTGGTTGTATAAATTTTTCTAAACATAACAGTGTTTAAATCGAAGACAAAAGATAGAGTTGAAGTCGTGTTTTCTGTAAGTATGTATATCCCTATGTATATGAGATTATATCTTTAAAACTTTGTATTTGTTTTTCTCTACCGGGCCCATTGTGCCCTCCTTCCTTCACGGGGGGGGGGGCAACTCGAGGCTCCACCACGTACCTCCCGAGAAAAAGAGGCGACGGCAGCCCAGGTGCCCAAATTCGCCACTAAGCAATCAGTTATTGCATTTGTTTGCATAACACTAAATAGCTGATTGCTTAGTGGCGAATTTTATCAAGTTTGGTAGTCTATTGTTAATTTTGTGAGGTTATAATGTGCCATTGAGCGACCATTGTGACACAATTCATTTACCGGACTTGGGCACCAGCACTATTCGCTCTCGACCATGAACGAAAACTTCGTAATTGCAAAAAGGGTATTGAAATCCCCGTGGACTTGGTTTTTTTTTAAAGAATGTTTTAAGAGGATGCTTTATATGCACACTTTTGTTAATGTTTCTAATTTCCACACTTACGAAATCGCGATTAACAGTTGGTGATGAATCATAATAAACGTCATAGGAAAAATGAAGACTTTTAATACTTATCAAAATCAAAATCAGCCAGTAATAAAAGATTTTCCGTCTGCGTCACCATCCCATTTCCTCCTAGAGTTAGGTACGGAATGCACGAACAATGATAAAGATAATTATACACTGGTACCGATTCTGAGTACACAACTTAACTAAAAAAAATAAATTGATAGTGCTACTAATTCTACATGCGCAACTAAACTAAACTTAACTAAAAATTGAAAATTGACAGTGTAAATAACACAATTCGGTAATGTTAACTGAACTTTTTTATCATAAAAACTGTGAATTATAGACTAACTATTATGGTTAATATTAATGAGTATAACGAAATAGTCAAATAACCAAAATACACCATAGTTTAAATAAAACTACTTTTTACGGATTTAGACGCATATATTATTTATTTCCAGTCTCACCTGTGACCATGGTGACTGCAATGTCTCTGAAACGTCGGGCCAAAATTTAAAACAAATAAACGCGTCTTAATCCGTAATAAGTATTTTAATTTAAACAAATGAGTCGCGCAATTGTTAGAAAATATTGCACCATAGTTGTTTTCATAGTTAAGTTTAGTTGTATACATAGAATTAGTACCAATGTCAATAATGCAGTTAACTTTCTTATTATTTATACAACGTAATAGCCAATCAATCAAAAATACACTACAGTTGTTTTTATTTTAGTAAAGTTAGGTTAAGTTTTTGACCCGTCAGAATTGGCCAGAATTGGTTATATTTGTTTATGAATATTTATTTGCGTTATGAGTAAATGTTATTGTAATGAATTTTTTATTCGTCTGATGCTGTGATAAACAAAGTAATATTAAGTAGCTTAAAGTAAGTAACAAAGAATTAAAGAATTGAAACCTAAAGTAATTGTTTTTAAAAAACAGATTTCTCGAAAACTAAAAAAATATATTTTAAACAATCAAAATGTATTAACTATATTAAGGTTCAATATCTTATTAAATTGAAAAAGCTCGCAAAGTTGGTTGTACATTTTAAATTAACAAACAATGTAAAAACTGAAAAAAACATGAGTAAATATTCCTTATTTTATCACATAAAAGTATTTCTTCAATGTATTTAAGTTCATTTAAATTCATTAAAATTATAAAAAAACAGTTGTTTAAACAGCTTCCGTTGTCGCATTATAAAAACAAAATACTATTACCACCATTTAAAAACAAAACAAAAAACATGAAATAAAAAAAAGAAATTGTTTGTTTGAAAATAAAATATTTGCACCTCCATAGACAAAGTTTAAAAAAAAAGTTTGATCATGAAAGTCCTGGCATAGACAACGTAAACCTTTTTTTTATTATAGCGTTGTTTTGTCTTTAGAATTTTCAAAATTACGATTAGTTGTGAAAAATTCGTTTAAGTTTTCCGTTGCATAGACAAATGGGTAATACAAAAAAGCGTGTTTATAAATTCACAACATACCCAGTCACAATATGCGCTGTTGCTTGCTGGCACCGTACTGACTTACTGAGTCAGACAATCGGTTTCCTTGTCACCTTGACCTCCGCGAATGTTTGTATTTATGCTGGTGTTAGAACGGCCGATATAGTACTATGATAAGCTAATGTGCCCTTTGTAAAACTGGCAGATTACTTCATTTTATTTTAATGGTGTGACTGCAATTGCCTTAGTTGTGTAGTTTTGACAAATTGAAAGAATTTGTAAGCTTATATTACCCTTTTTGTGCAAGAGCAAATAGAAAGCACGACAAAGAAAATAGCGGGCTCAAAACAGACGTAAACATAATAATGATTGATGGGCTTCGTAGTGTAGTGGTTCATGTAACATTCACAAGGTTACGGGTTCGATTCCCGCACGGGATGTTTGTACTACGTCTGGATATTTCTAAGCTTTTATGCTTATTTTATGAGTACCAGAATACGGATATGCTACATACAATACTTTTACATTAATAGACTAGTTATTAAGACAACAGAGAAGCTAAGTCACTCTCTAACACTTTCACACCAAAATGTAAATCGCTTCTCTGGCAAACTATTAGATGTTGAATTGTTAATTGATAAACACAATATTGATGTTTTATGTTTTACTGAAACATGGCTAAAGTCAGAGGAAATGCCGTTTAATATAGATAATTTTACTATTGCTAGTTCATTCCAGAGAGTCGCCGCCGCCGGGGGAGGGTCTCTAATTATTGTTAAAAATAACTTGAAATACAAAGAAAGATTAGATATTAAAACACTTTCTGTGGAACGTATTTGCGAAATCGCGTGTGCTGAAATTGAAAATTACATAATTTTATGCGTGTATAGGCCACCATCTTCTAGTATATCAGATTTTTTTGAAATTATGGAAGAGGCACTTATTAAGTTAAAAGTAAATAAAAACATATTGGTTTGTGGAGACTTCAACATTGACATTTTGAAAGATACCACAGACAAACAAAATTTTTTAACCTTATTCAAATCTTATAGCTTGGTAAACCAGTACTTTGAGCCAACCAGAGTAACACCTACTTCGGCCACTTGCATCGATAATATTATGACTAACTTTGAATTATTGGAAAAACAATTAATAAGTGGTATTAGGTCAGATCACACTTGTCAAATAGTAAAATTAAATTTTAATCGAAAGAATACATCCGTTATTATTCGGTGTAGGAATTTAACAAAAAAGTGTCTTGAAAATTTCAATAAAAATTTAGAGCCGCGCTTATCCTCATTAAAAGCAACAAATGGCGACCCAAATGATATGTATTGTACACTCCACAACGCTATAAAATTAGAATTTGAGAAGGCATGTAAAATAAAAAAGGTCACTATAAATAGTAAATTTAAGTTTAGCGCTTGGGCTACGGACGGTATTAGACGCAGTAGGGATATTTTGTATGAATTATATGAGAAAAAGTCTTATACACCTAACCCACTATTTTTAAATTATGTCAGAAACTACTCAAAAATATTTAAAAAAGTTTGCATTCAGGCAAAAGCGGCATATATTAGTGAACAAATAAAAAAAGCCGACAATAAAGTTAAAATGACCTGGAAAATGATAAATAAAGAAACTCGTAATAAGAGACCTAAAAGTTGTGATATTCGTCTTAATATAAGTAACAAAATAGTATCTGACAAGACAGAAGTCGCTAATTACTTTGAAAATTTTTTTACGAATATTCCGATTGAAACAACTAAATATCTCTCATCGTCTCCAGCAGCGGCTGAGAAACTCTTTAAAGAAAATGTAAAAATCTCTGTCTCTGAACCTGTGTTATTTGAATTTGACTTTATAGGGGCCAATGACATAATTAATGCATTTCGGTCCCTATCAATAAAAAAGACAGAGGATATGTGGGGGCTGTCGGTAAAAGCCATTCAAGCCGTTATTGTAAATATTGCACCGATGCTGGCAGATATATTTAATACGTGTGTCAATAATGGGGATTTTCCTGACCTAATGAAGTGCAGTAAAATTGTTCCAATTTTTAAAGCAGGTTGTACCACTGATGCTACTAATTACAGGCCTATATCCGTACTACCAAGCCTAAGTAAAATTTTTGAACGGATAATTTTAAACCAAATGTTAGCATATTTTGATGTCATGGGACTACTTCACAAAAATCAATTTGGGTTTACTAAAGGGCGATCTACTGTAGATGCTGGATCTAACTTAATCAAAACTATATTAGGAGCGTGGGAAGAATGCTGTGATGCTATTGGAGTATTTTGTGACCTTTCTAAGGCATTTGACTGTGTGGACCACGAAACTCTTATCCTAAAGTTAAAATTATACGGTATCCAAGGTAAATCTCTTCAACTCCTGCAGTCATATTTATCCGACCGAAATCTAAAAGTGGCCATTGAAAATGCCGTTTCCTCTGGCTCTAAAGTCAAGATGGGGGTGCCACAGGGATCAATCCTAGGTCCATTGCTATTTCTAGTGTACATAAATGATCTCCCATATGTAGTGAAGGAATCCATGTCAAATATAGTCCTATTTGCAGATGATACATCACTTATATTTAAAGTAAATAGGAATGATAGGGATCTAATTGAACCAAACTCAACTTTAAATGCTATAGCCAACTGGTTTTCTGCTAATAACCTTCTTTTAAATGCAGGTAAAACTAAATGTATAAAATTTACAACACCTAACGTTAATTTCACTGACGTAAATCTTAAATTAGATGGCAAACTGTTAGATCTCGTCCCATCAGCTGTCTTCCTAGGAATAACAGTAGACTCTAAATTGCAATGGGGGCCCCATATACAGGCTCTCGCAAGTAAACTGAGTTCTGCTGCGTTTGCCGTTAGACGTATAAGACAGCTGACAGACGTTCCTACAGCTAGGTTAGTGTATTTTGCTTACTTTCATAGTATTATGTCTTATGGCATCTTACTGTGGGGGTCTGCAGCAGACGTCCAAACTATTTTTATCTTGCAAAAAAGAGCAGTTCGTGCTATTTACAAATTAGGCAGTCGTGAGTCGCTTCGGGATTTGTTTAAGGAGATAAATATACTTACACTGCCATCTCTGTATATTCTCTCAAACATCATGTACGTTCGTAAAAACATCTCGCTCTTCATTAAGAATAGTGACGTCCACAGCCTTAATACTCGCAATAAAGAAAAGCTTATGGTTCCTAGATTTAGGCTTAGCAAAACTAGCAAAAGTTTTATGATTAACAGTATTAGGTTCTATAACAAAATTCCACCCAATGTCACTGAATTACCAGACAATAAATTCAAACAGGTTGTTAAGAACACACTGATTTCTAAAGCATACTATAGTACCAAACATTATATGGAAGATATACACGCTTGGTCTTCACTTCGTAGCGGCCCTCTGGCAATGAAATAAGTAGGTAATATTCTTATTAATACGAAAAATACTGTCTGCTTAATTGTAGGTATTAGTATTTTCTCGCTTTGTTGACGTCAGATATGATAACTTCTGTTAATTATCTATTATCGTATTGATTTATGATTTCAAATTAAATGATTGTGTATGTTGTCAGAAACTGTATGTTTATATATATCTACATTGTAATTACTTATTCATGAGACTGTAAAGGTGTGAGCATTATGCCGAACCTAGTATATTTCCTTTGTATATTTCTAATTGCTTTTTATTTGCTTTGTGTACTGTCCAACGGAGCGACTTCGTCATGCTCACTCAAATGTCTCGAAGTTGGTAGCGTTGCACGTCGGGTCGCACGGTTCCCTACAAAATGGTCGAGCTGTGCGGGGCTGATGTGTGCGTTATACTCGTGAACGGGTGCCTTCTGCTGGGACTGGTCGATTTGCTCCAACAAGGCTATTTTATTATTAAGTTAGTTTTAGTTTTAAAAAAAGTTAGTTTTAGTTAGTCGTGATAGTACTGATCGGCATCATTCTCACACCCCTGATACAATTATGTATAATATTGTTGAAAAAAAAAAATGAAAGGAAATGGAAAAAAAAAATCCATGGAGTTTCTTGTCTGTTCTTCTCCATAGGATCCGCGTTTGGAACAGACACCTAGTTTCTGACGTTTCAAAAGAGCTTGTAAAACATGCCAACTTGAAATAAAATATTTTGACTTTGACTTGACTTTGAAAAAAAGATACTTACTAAACTAATAAAAGCGTGTTAAAAAGAATTGAAACAGACGACCACCTCTATTTTTTTGTTCCAAAATATGAGTACATGAATGACTACTTATTAACATATTACATATATGGGTTTAGACATATTTTACCTTCAATACATCATCGTTACAACTGAATAGGCGAAGTTGAAGGAACTATTTTTTGTTACCTGGTTACATATCGTGGGAATTATGTTTGTTACAATAAGAATTAGTTTTTATCCTTGTACTAAGTATTATAAAAAGTTTTAAAAACGCATTTAAGTTATGAGGTAAGCTAGTGATTCATTTTGAACTGAAATGCTTACGTAATGACATAAAGCATTTTTTAATACATGAAGTTAGAATAAAGGATGTCACAAACAGCATATTAATGTTTACTTATATAGAAGAAAGACGAGATAAGAAAAAGACAGATATATCTGTCGGTGACGTCATAAGTATAGATACATCTCATTATAATACAGGGTGTGGCGTAATTAATGGATAAGCCTGTGCCTGTGGATAAGCCTCCTACTGCGCTATACGAATATGTATATTTTTAATTAATCCTATGTATGGTCTTGAAAAAAATGGCATAAGTCATGTTTTTCATAAAATGACTACTTTCACTAACCAATTATGCTACTGTTGCCACAATTTTCAAAAATTTTGCATTCTGTTTTTTTTATAAAACAGCTTAAGAGGTGAGCTATGGAAAGCAATAAAGAATTCCCTATTCGTAATACAAATTTTGGGAAAAATACATGAGATATCAAAAAAGTGTTATTGATTATTCAATTTGTTGACTTTGTACATCGTCTAGCTTAAAAAATCTTTATGGGAGTTGATTTGCCCAATATTTTAAAAACATGCTTGTTTTATGCAGTTTCCGAAATGGTATAATACTTATTACATTTCACGAGGTTTTAAAAAAAAACGACAGTTGTAAAAAAATACCCTAATTTTCTTTAACAGAATTATTAATTTATCTTAAACATGTCTTTGTAAACAGTTTGAATGGACCCTTTTTTGCGTGCTCGGGAGCAGGTAGTCATCCACCATGAATAGGGTAAGCAGATAACGACTCTAAGTCAACTACTTGTGGTTGTTTATCGCACGGCAAATCCAGACGGTTAGTCTTATCATAAGACAGAGACAAAGCATTTTGATGTCAGGTAAATAACAGTTGTGCGACAGAGATAGATTTTTATTATTCTCACAAACAACAAAACAGCTTTTGAACTTGTTTAACAAAGTTAGTGCTCTTTTGACTATCGTCTCTTGCGCACATATCGTTTGCTCTATCGTGTTTGTTATTGTGACGTGAATTTGGCTTATGTACTACGGACTCTGTTTTTGCTATACGAATTGGACAATTGTGATATTATCGACGACTTCTACATATCCCTGGACTACTGATCATGCCGCGTCATACGTACACTCCTCAAGAGTATGCAAATATGCATCTTATTTACGGCCTGTGTAACTGCAATGCAAATGAAGCTGCACGCGAATATCGTCGAAGATACCCCGATTTGCGACACCCAGACTACCGGGTGTTTACACGTGTGCACATCGCTTTTAGCGAAGGGCGAATGCCTGGTACCGGTGTTGGTGGTGCTTCGGAAGGCAGACCTCGACGACATCGTGATGACAAAGTTCTAGAAGCTGTGCGTGCTAATCCAGAGTTATCAATTCGTGAGTTAAGTAGAGGAACCGGTGTATATACGCGTACTGTGGGCAGAATTCTGCACAGGCATGAGCTTCACCCGTATCACTATCAAAGGGTGCAAACACTAATGACACGAGACTATGAGCCTAGAGTCCAATTTTGTCGCGTCATGTTGCGAAAAATACGCGAAGATTCGGCGTTTTTTGACAAAATACTGTGGAGCGATGAGTCATCATGTAAAAGAAATGGCTACGTCAACATGCACAATCTTCATAGTTGGCAGGCAACCAATCCGAGAAACATAAGGCAAGACCGAGCTCAAGTCCAGTTTAAAGTGAACCTTTGGACAGGAATTTTAAATGGACAAATAGTTGGGCCCGTCGAACTATCCGAGACACTAACAGGTCCCAATTATTTAAATTTTCTGCAAAATACGTTGCCGGAACTATTACAAAGTTTAAATGTGCCAGAAAACTACTGGTTACAAAATGATGGTTGTCCCGCTCACTACGCACGAATTGTACGGAACTACCTCAATGATGAGTACAATGAGAGGTGGATAGGTCGTTTGGGTCCCATTTTGTGGCCACCAAGGTCCCCTGATTTGAACCCTCTAGACTTTTTTTACTGGGGGTGTTTAAAAGAAAAAGTGTTTAAAAAAGAAATAGCATCCCTGGAACAACTAAAGGCCCTGATTTTTGAAGCCGCTGATGAAATCAAGAGCTCCGGTTTCATCCGACGCCTAAAGCGGTCATTTATCCGTCGATGCAGGGCCTGCATAGCCGCAGGTGGCCGCCATTTCGAACATTTTTTGTAAAATAAAATTTATGTAGTGTTTGCATCTTTAGAATAAAAAAAATAAAATAAGTTGTTATTTTTTTTCAACGACTAACATTCCCACTGGTAAACTCAGACAGATAAGTTAAAATACCACTGACAGTTTGTTTAAGTTAACAGTATTAATTTGATTAATTAAATCACAATAAGAACATTTTTTTACGAGTGTCATTTGGTTCTTTAATATCACATCAAACTTAATAAGTATTATAATAAGTATTATACCATTTCGGAAACTGCATAAAACAAGCATGTTTTTAAGATATTGGGCAAATCAACTCCCATAAAGATTTTTTAAGCTAGACGATGTACAAAGTCAACAAATTGAATAATCAATAACCCTTTTTTGATATTTCATGCATAATTTTCAAAAAATTTGTATTACGAATAGGGAATTCTTTATTGCTTGCAATAATTCAACTCTTAAGCTGTATTATAAAAAAAACAGAAAGCAAAACTTTTGAAAATTGTGGCAACAGTAGCAGAATTGGTTAGTGAAAGTAGTCATTTTATGAAAAACATGACTTATGCCATTTTTTTCAAGACCATACATAGGATTAATTAAAAATATACATATTCGTATAGCGCAGTAGGAGGCTTATCCACAGGCACAGGCTTATCCATTAATTACGCCACACCCTGTATAATCTGTACCTTTCCCGCTATGTTAATATATCATAATATGCCGTTTGTGGTGTCCTCCGTGTGGTGCCGGACCCTCAGTGTGGTGACGGATTAAGAATACAAGTGTCACCACCCTATCTACTCTTGGGAGGCGTTAATGCAATATCACTTGCTGTAAAAGCCAGCTAAGGGATATTGCATACAGATGACATCCTCTGTGAGAAATGCACTAATGCTAAAACTCCAAAATAAACCCTGCGCCAACACGCCTGGTCAACACGGCACAGTAGACCATAATCCCTCCCAAAATGGAGGATTCCCGTGCCCAACAGTAGGACGTAAGTGGGCTGGAGAAGAAGAAGATTGACCTGACTCCTGAGCGGGAATACATGAACCACTCGACCACGAGGCCCGTTCAAGAAGATAGAATAGGTATTCCTTGAAGTATAGATCTATACAAGAATAGATTTTACGCAGAGATAAAAAAAACTCCTAAAAAAGTAAGCAAGGGAAACTGCGGAATACAACTAGTATTTAAATAAATAGGGACCTCTGTAGAGGACATTGCAATCAAAAATAATCTGGATGTTCCCTTCAGAATCTAAATTAGATTGTACTTCAGATCGCCCTCCTTCATCGTTCAAAGACCTTCAATTTCGCTTGAAAACGGATTTAATTCTTAATCATATTATTCAATTGAACGTAGAACGAATGTACTTGACATTTTACTTTCCATTCAATTTAACAGTTCTTTCGTGTTTATTCAACAAATTCTATTACTGTAAGCAATTTTTTACGCTTTCTTAATTGATTTTCCAACGATTGTAATAATATCAATTAGCGTGAGACATGAGATACTCGTATTATGTTAGGACATTGACATGTAGTGACTAATTGAACAGTTAGTTTAAAAACTGTATACATGTAACACACTTTTATTATATCGGTATGTATCTATCGTTGTATTAATGTATATAACGGAATGTTTGAAAGGGATTTATAACCACATGCAGTAGTCGAATTAATCAGAAATTTTGCACACTTAACAAAACTTTTAATTCGTTCATTAGTTTGGCGTGAGAAAGCAACAGATAAGCTATACAGCTGTATGATTCTTGAAAATTCATTCGGTAGTTTTTGCTTGAACGAGCAATAAATAAATAAATAATAAATAAATATTCATGGACATTTCACACGACGTCCTCTGGTCCCAAGCTAAGCTTATATGCTTGTGTTATGGGTACCAGAATACGGATAAAATACATATACTACTTTTTTTTTGTAAACACATACTTATAATACATAGGAACACCCAGACGCAGTACAAAGATTTGTATGACAATTAGAAAAATCACACAAACGATTGTCCCGAGTCAATCGAACCCGCGACCTCTTGATCGGCAGTCCGTTACCAGAACCACTACACCACGAGGCCCGTCAAATGGCAATAAACATTAGATATAACATTAAATAGAATAACATAGGCAATGAACATTTAATTCAAACGTTTCATACATAAACTATTAAAAATCACTTATCCCTACTAATATTATAATTGCGAAAGACGCGGGCAACAGCTAACTTATGATATAAGTTAGTTGGATTTTCTACAATATTCAATTATTTATTAACATAATACCCTGAAACTTCGTTAACGTGGAATTTAGGAAAAAAAACACTTAACAAATTTTACAAAAAAGCAATCCTCTTGAAGCACTCTATCCATTAAAGAAAACAGCATCAAAATCCGCTGCTTAGTTTTGAAGATAAGAGCTCAAATAGGGACATAAATACAAAAATAACGACTTTCTTTTATAGTACCTAATTATTTACTATGTGTTTTAAGGGCCTACATCAATATTATCGTCGACATGTACATATTAACACAGCTAGTAGGTATAGAAAATGAAGAATTAGGGATTTTTTTTTGTTTACTCAAAATCTACTAAATATATTTTAATTCTGATTTACGTGTTTCTATATATAATAGTTACTTATGTTTTTAAAGTTATTTCATTAGTTAATACGCGATAATAGACCGACAAATGAAAAAAATAAAAAATTAGAGAGGTTGTTTCGCTAAGATTTTCTATCGAGAAAACTTTTTTCAATCGCGTTTCTGAGTTTATGCGATCCTAGATCATATATTGAAAAAAACATATACTTAAAAATTAGAGCTCTAGCCATTCAATCTAAAGAAACAATGAAAACTTCGTACGTAGAAAAATGCACGAAGCTGTTTTGGTATCCTCTTAAGAGCTCAATTAGCTAATGAAACTTTTTGATCTATGTCCCACAACAACAAAATCTCCTGTGCTTAAATTCACGACGATTTAATTTAATATACTTACGAGTATGGCGAATACTATTAATTTTCGTATTGAAATTTTCGTGAGTTTGAGTCATATTAGATATACTATATTACCGGCTAACACTCACAGTTTTGGGATCGAAGATGTCGACCCAGGTTCACCCAGGACCCAGGTCAGTGCACGCCGGAAGGTCGCAGACGCCGCTGCGCACTCGTCCTGAAGATGAGCATCGGATATGCTCGAAACCTGGGTCGACATCTTCGATCCCAAAACTGTGAGTGTTAGCCGGTAATATAGTATTTCTAATACTATTAATCTTTGTCATTGTTAAGAGAAGTCTTGGGTCATGGGCTATTGTATGAAAAATTTACTTATTTCTTAATGTTGATTTATGTAGGTGGCATAATTATATATTTAACCGTCTTCAAAAAAATAGAAGGAGGTTCTCAATTCGTCTGTAGGTTTTTTAGTGTGTGTAGTTTCACTGGGCGAAGAGATTTTAATAATTATTTTTTTATTTGAAAACTTATGGTTCACGTATGGTCCCATTAGCACTAGGTCAGGATCTGATGATTACCTCCTAAGAAATCGAGGAACACCCTAAAATTTCAAAGGCAACTAGAAGCCGATTGGACTTTTTTTTTAAATACTCAAATAAGTTAGTATATTTTAGTAGTAGTATTGGTACTTCTATGGTACTGGTAATTCCACGTGCACGGTAATTCCAAAATAGATGGTGTCAAAAACACAATTTGACAATGGTGCCAATTCTACGTGCAACAACTAAACTTAACTTGAAGGGCTTCGTGGTGGAGTGGTTTATGTAATGGACTGCCGATCACGAGGTCGCGGGTTCGATTCCCGCTTGGGACAATCATTTGTGTGATATCCATAAATGTCATACAAATGTTTGTACTGCGTCTGGGTGTTTTCTATGTATTATAAGTATGTATTTACAAAAGAAAAGTAGTTTATGTATTATATCCGTATTCTGGTACCCATAACACAAGCATATAAGCTTAGCTTGGGACCAGAGGATGTTGTGTGAAATGTCATCCAGACGTAGGACAAACATCAGTGTGACAGATTTAAAAAACACAAAGGGTCCTGTGCCAGGATCAAACCCGCGACCTCGTGAATAACTGTCCGTTACATCAACCACTAGACCACAAAGCCCGTTTATAACTTATTGGCCTAAAATTGCTTTGATTTTTATTTCATGATATTTCATATCTTCTATCAGAATTATATTAAACGAATGAAGTAACATAGCTTCAATTTTGATCGCAAACAAAGGTAGCAATATTTTTTTCTATTTTCTAAAAAAGCGGCAAATATTATCTATCTTCCGCCGACGTAAAGGTAAACCAAGGTAATAGATGTGATAGAAAATCTATTTACGATAGAAAGGTCAGTGCTATATAGATTTATATGTAATAATGTTCACATTAGCGTGCTACACAGATCAATAAAACTACCAAATTCGCGAAGAACATCTGGCGCGAACCTAGCCATGTAGTACGCATGCGTGAGAATGTGTTGCCAGGGAAAATTTGCAAAATTTTGGGGTAATACTGATTATTTCAGTGACTATTGGGTATAATTTTTTTGAAATCCAGTATTTTAAACCAAAAGTTTTATTGTTTAATTATTTGTAATTTATAGCCTTCTGTGGATCATGAATGAAAATAATAGAAATAACTTCTTATTGATTGAATACTATGAATATTGGGCAGTTAAGAAGACGGATGAAAAGGTTGCAATAGATGAGAATGTAGAGTTGGCTGTGTTTATGAACAAAGAAAGTAAGAAATGGATATTTTAGGGGTAGTCTGTACTGTTATAGGTATGTGACAAAGATAGTAAAAAAAAAATTAAATGAGAGGGTAATGATTGATTATAAACGTTGAAGGGCGAAAAAGGAGAGTAAAAATAATCGTGTTACAACGGGTCATGGTAAAGCTCAAGGCACCATCATGGCCCGACAGGGTCAAGCGGAGGAAAAAAAAAAAACCTAAATAGATTGCCATAAGAGCTGAAAAAAGAAAAAGAAAATTAAGTGTATTTATATTTATTTTTTAATCACTGTAGATTTAAATAAGCAGCTGGCAACACTTTGTTATCTGTCAAACCTTGAAAACTGGAGCGAAATAATCCCAAAATTAACCTTTTTTACGTTAATATGAATGAAAACGTGTTATTTATGAATTAAAACATTATTTATACAATAAATTTAATGTTTAGAATTAATCTTTGCTGTTGTATCTATAAGATTTAGGTCAATAAGTGTAGTTATTCGTGTGTTGAGATCATATATTGTTGATGTTTAGACTGTTAATAAATTTATAGTCTTCCTAATCTAAATATTTAATATTTTGGATAGTGTTTGTACATATCGTTGGTTTCTTGTCATTAATAGTTGTGTAAAAGGTTGTGTTTTATAAAATTGAAGATATCACTTTTGCTATAAAAGGTAAGTGTATGAATATTTTTTCTAACTACAGGTTTTCTACAGGTATGGAAAATGGTTAGAAAAAGTAAATTATCATTGAAGAAATTTTCTCCACAAATAAACCCATGTTTGAAAGAAATAATGCTATTTTTAGTCTTATAAATTATAGTAGTTTTTAAAAAATTTTGAATATGTAACTTATTAAACATGCAATTACTGAGAAACTTACTACATAACATTTGATTTTGTTGTGACTGCTTACAATACATATTATAAATGTGAATGGGATACTACCCCTTTGACTATTGCTATTTCACGACAACACTCTCTCCAGCATATGGACACGTCCCACATCAAGAGCGAAGCTACAGTGAAAAAAGTTGCAAAATCGGGTATTTTTTTTTAATTCCACGCGTACGGAGTCGCGGGCAACAGCTACCTGTAAAATAAAAGAAAGAAAATAAAAATCATGGAGTTTCTTGTCTGTTTTTCTCCATTATTGACTTCTGGAATAACCTAGCTTCTAACTTTTTAGATAATCTTGTTAATCTTGACTACTTATAATAAAATCTAGCTATTCTATTTATATAGAAAACTTTTCCGTTTTTGCAACATTTTTCACTAGTGCTTTCCTTCTACTTTTCAATCGAACCAGTAGTTCCTGAAATTAGCACGTTCAAACAAACAAACTCTTCAGCTTTATAATGTTAGTATAGATATTTGACTTTGACATTGATGGACATTGAAGTCTCAATATCCTGTTTTATCTGTCGCTACGGCTAAAACATATTTTATATGCCGTGCAGATTTTAATGCAATTTGTGTCGCACTTAGTCCCCTGATGAGACAGGTACTTACATAATTTTACGCGTGTATTGTACCGATACTATCAGAAATAATTAAGCTACTGTAATGAATTTAAAAGTAAATTGAATTGTGTCCTCGTGAAAAGCAAATAGCCATGTTCTGATTAAGTTATTAAATTTTAAACTCGGTGAATCTAATCTATATTTAATACTATAAATCTGAAGAGTTTGTCCGTTTATCGTTTGTTTGAACGCGCTAATCCAAGGAACCGCTTTTCCAATTTGAAAAATTCCTTAAATGTTGGATAGTATATTTATCGAGTGACCAAAATGAGTGAAGCATCACTGAAAAATGTTAGTAGTTTTACTAAAATGTTCTAGATTACAAGTGTGCCTGCTTTATTAACTCCCATTTCTGCAAATGTTTCCCGAAAAATCGGGAAAATTAAGATTAAATAGCAATGCAGAAATGTATTATTTTCTTTAAAACGTTAGATTCTATTTATCTCTGACGGGCCTCTTGGTCCAGTGGTTCAGGTCGTGGGTTCGATTCCCGGTCGGGACAATCATTTGTGTGATATTTATAATTGTCATACAAATGTTTGTCCTTTTTTTTGTTGCAGGGGAATGCTCTTACGCACACCCACTCCTGTCACCTCGGTCAAAACACCGTTATGGTAGGAGTGGGTAGTGTCGAACTCACCAATGAACGGAATACCGACTAAACCTAACTGCGGGGCTCTCCACGTCCTTCTGGAGTGCCAGAGGTTCCCTGTTCTGGACTCTCTCTGACGCCCCGACACAAATGTTTGTCCTGAGTCTGGGTGTTTAGTTTGTTATCAGTATGTATTTACAAAAGAAAATTAGTTTATGTATTATATCTGGTAGAATATCTGGTACCCATAACACAATCATAATAAGCTTAGCTTGGGACCAGAGGACATTGTGTGGAATGTCGGTGAATATTTATTTATTTATCTCTCTCCAGCATATTAATGTCCCACTGTTGGGCACGGACCTTCTCCACTTTTGGAGGGATTATGGTACTACTACGACCAGGCGTGTTGGCACAGGGTTTATTTTCAAGTTTTCTGTCTCTCACAGAGGATGTTATCTGTGTACGATATCCCTTAGCTGACTTTTACAACACCCTTGGGAGGAGATGGGGTGGCGACACTTGTATTCTCCTTCACCACACTGAACGATAGATAGATCATTATTTCTAATTACACTAAATGTATGAAATTATATTATAATGCTTGTAATCATTGTGTAATAATAATATAAATTATTATAGTTAATAATAATTATTATAAACTTTTGACTTTTGAAATCTAATAGCTAAACTGTAATTTAAAAATGATAATTATTATTTATACATTATAAATAATTTTATTGCGTAAAGTAGAAACATCTTCTTTCTAAATAATTATGTGATAAAATGTTATTTAGTTAAACTGTCAAGGTGGTGTAATTATTACGGCAGTGAGTTTATATACGTAACGAAAATAAATGTTTAATAATCGTCGCCTGGCTGGAAGATTTTGACCATGCTGCTATAAAAATCGTGTTAAAAGCGTTTGAGTCAAATATAGTTAGGATAGAATAAAATAATCTTAGTTCAAAACTAAAAAACACGCTTGCAAATCCTGAATAATTTTTTTAAATTATTGCATTGTCATCGGTCCTTGATATATAGGAATGTGCAAAATTTCAGATCAATTTCAGATCTACTGCAGGTTGGTTAAAATCACTCTCAAAGATTCCGTTACATAGATTATTACATTTATACATACTTAATAGAAAATTGGTAGGTAACGGATCTGTATTTGATCACTATAGCTTCGGTCTTGAGTTATTGGTCGCAGCGTGATGTGGGACGTGCCCAGCAGTGGGACGGTAATGGGCTGGAAAGAGAGTGTTGGTGTGAAACAGCAATAGGAATAGAGGAAGAGTCACATTCACATTTATAATAAACTAGCTGACCCGGCAAACGTTGTTTTGCCATACTAAAAAAAAAGTTTGAAAAATAGATGTTGGCCGATTCTCAGACCTACTGAATATGCATGTAAAATTTCATAACATTCGGTCTAGCCGTTTCGGAGGAGTACGGTAACTAACACTGTGACACGTGAATTTTATATATAAGACTAGCTGACCCGGCAAACGTTGTTTTGCCATACAAATGTTAGGGGTAGACAAATAATTTGAAATAAAATATTAATGCGACTATAAATTGAAATGCTATCCTATCTTTCAAGTTAGGTCAAATTGCACACGGTGTGCAAATCAAATTTAAAATCGGTTCAGTAGTTTAGGAGTCCATCGCGGACAAACATCGTGACAGGAGATTTTATATATATAAAGAAGAAGATAAATAAATAAATATTCATTCATGGACATTTCACACAACGTCCTCTGGTTCCAAGATAAGCTTATATGCTTGTGTTATGGGTACCAGAAGACGGATAGAATACTAATTTATACTACTTTTCTTTTGTAAATACATACTTATAATACATAGAAATTAGAAACACCCAGACGCAGTACAAACATTTGTATGACAATTATAAATATCACACAAATGATTGTCCCGAGCGGGAATCAAACCCGCGACCTCGTGATCGGCAGTCCGTTACATGCACCACTCAACCACGAAGCTCGTCAATATGTATTTTAATATATTTATTATACAATATATATTAGTAAGAAGTCACAACAAAATCAAATGTTATGTAGTTATGCCAATAGAGCTAATAACTCATAACCTGAGTGTACATGCGTTTAGGGTGAGGTTATGTACGAGTATGTAGGTGACACGATCTTATAAGCTTTTCGCCCTAGCGAAAAGTTCGATAAGAGAAGATTCGAGAAGTTAAAACCTCGATTCTAACTTAAATTAAAAAAAAACCCAAAAAGATGCACAAAATAATTATTTTTAATGTTTCCTTTTTTTATGGTTAAAAAGTAGCCACCTTAATCAGATCTCTTGAGTCACGTATGTATTTTTTTTATAGGCAAGTAGATCAAATTTTAGTCTATTAGATATAAGAGTAGCTAATGAAAGTATATATAATCCGTGTGGTGACGGATTAAGAATACTAGTGTCACCACCCCATCTCCCAAGGGTGCTGTAAAAGTCAGCTAGGGGATATTACACACAGATACCATCTTCTGTGAGAGACGGAAAACTCTACAATAAACCCTGTCAACACGCCAACACGCCTGGTCAGCGCGGCTCAGTAGACCACAATCCCTCCCAAAGTGGAGGAGGTCCGTGCCCAACAATGGGACGTAAATGGGCTGGTGAAGAAGAATGAAAGTATTAGATATAACTAATTCTCTTTTTTTTGCAGAATACATAATGCGACACAAGAGACGTTCTTCACAAACTACCAGGTCATCGAGGCATTCTGACAAGAAATATACTATACGTAAGTGTTTATTATACATTTAGTATTATAAGGTACAGACATTGGTCCTACCTATTCTACTGGCACAATTAAATTCAACTAAAAATGAATATTGATAGTATCAACAGCACGATTCGGCAATAATAACTGAACTTTCTTATTATAAAAACTGTGTAATACATAATAACGATTTTAATTCACAAAAAAAGCGACAATCGTAGTGTTAACTCTGGACATAAACAGAATCTAGTAACTCTTTCACTGTATATCAAATCAGCCCACTGCTGGATATAGGCCATAGGCTGAATTCGCGCCACGATACACGGTCCTCCGTCTTCCGCATCCAGTCCCATCCTGTGACCTTCTCCAGGTCATCGGTCCACCTAGCGTGGGTCCTGCCTTACGTTTGCCGAGTCTAAACTATAAAACTCGGTAAATTAGTATATCGATTCAAGGTATAAAGGTTCTTTATCAAACCCCCTAATGGCGTAAGAGAATTAAAATATTTCTGAGTTTAAATAACTCACATAAAAACTAAATTATGTAAATTTACAAAATTTTATAAATTTAAATATATATTTTATAAAATTAAGATAAAATCTCCGTTAAAACCTCCGATAAGTCGCTATGAATAAGGGAGTTATACTTTAATAACAGCTTGCTGTTGCTAGTTATAACTTTCTATTGCAAGACTGAATATCAACTATTAAAAGTTATTTTACACTCTAAGTTCGATACTCTTGCGGATCTCATAAGAGAGTTTATAAACTTTAGAGCTAGTTTCAGAAACTAGAGTTTTGAAAACGAATGATTCGATTTGCCTATAACTGTAACAAAATAAGAAAGAAGAACTATAGAATAGTTACTTTTTTAATGGAAATAAGCTTACTAACATGATGTCAAGCCTCCATATCTATGCTGATTCAGCATCAGAATAGATATTGGAAGACAATGAAGATAATTTAGAGGAAGAGGCTATTTTAAAAGAAATATTAGATATAAATCTAATGAATATAAGATTTTTCACGCATTTTTTGTGCTTCGATAAAGAAAAAAAACTATCAACCAAAAGTTTAACTAGATGTTTGATTCTCGAAAGAAATCAGGAATACTTTTACATATTTTGATTTCCCAACGGCTGGTTTGGTATCGAAGATCGGTCAAGCAATCACTTCTGTATGAAAAATAGCTATTTACACAGTCTGGGAAAAAAACTATTATGAATTTATAGCTTAATTTTTATATAATAAAAATATCAATATGGGTGTGTGATTAAAAATGCAGATAAAATTAAAAATTTATAATATACTAGCTGCCCCGGCAAACGTTGTTTGGCCATACAATTCTTTCAATTTCAAAAAATTTCATCGAAATCGGTCCAGCCAATTGTGAATCTAAACCATCCTCAAACCCCCTTGAATACACACACCAAATTTCATCAAAATCGGTCCAGCCGTTTAGGAGGAGTTCAATTACAAACACACGTACATAAGATTTATATTATATCAAGATAAGTTAATGCCATATTATTAAATTAGATGCTGTCCCTGACTTTGTTCGTTAGTATGTAGCTAAGTCATTGGAATTAAACTAAGTCTTGATTCTTAAACTAACTAAGTCATTGTATAAGTCATTGGAAAACTTTTTAATATTTGGACCTAAACTAAACTAAACTTAACTTGACCTAAATAATCTAAATAATACTGGAAAAAATGATAACCATGAGCGGGACTTGAACCCACGACCTCGGAATACCGTTCCGTTGCTCTCCCATCTGAGCTATCATGGTTCCCGCATATGTTTACCAAATCTTCCACTACAACCACTCAATGAGATAGATGGCGTTGTACACAAAACATCGCACGATGTTTAACTCACATTGAGAAGGTTGTAGTGGAAGATTTGGTAAACATATGCGGGAACCATGATAGCTCAGATGGGAGAGCAACGGAACGGTATTCCGAGGTCGTGGGTTCAAGTCCCGCTCATGGTTATCATTTTTTCCACTATAATTTAGTTTATTTAGGTCAAGTTAAGTTTAGTTTAGTTGTTCACGAAGTAGGTACCAATGTTTACTTTAACCGACAGAAAGATGTCATTTTCTATTGTCGTTCTGTGCTTTATGAAGCGGTCTTTAGGAAACTCTAAAATAAAAATGTTAGGCGTAAAGGCGCCTAAGAATACATTCTGAGCAATATACATACCTACACATAAACATGTTTTGTGCCTTTTAATACACTTTTATTATCTTGGTTGGTATTTATCAATGTATTAGTCTACGTAACGGAAAAGTTTTTGAAAGTAACTTTTCCCCACTTACTGTAGTCAGTTCGATCTGAAATTTTACACACATCGAGGACCTTTATCAATAATAGCAAATAAACTAACAGAAAAATGAGCGTATGTTCAACCATAAAAGCCCTTCCCTGGGAATTCTCACGACTAGCAATAATATATTGTAGACACACATTAACCAGATACCAGGGATACCTACGTAGACGGTACGCGTTCAATCTTGAGGGCACGTAGATTGAATTCAACTAAATCGTACTTCATAGACTAATAATAATATTTCACATGACGAACAGTCTGTATCAGAGACAAGTGACAACATAAGTAGATACATAGGTATTTCACGCATACATGATAAATCATTGATGTCAGTATAAATATTGGAAGACATATTTATGTGGCTTCAAGCCGGGTGAGTGATGTAGTAATAAAACTCTAGCTGGAAAATCTGATATTTTAGATTTTTAAGAAGTACTAGCTGTCCCGGCAAACGTTATTTAGCCATACTAAAAAAAAAGGTTTGATAAATAGATGTTAGCCGATTCTCAGACCTACTGAATACGCATGTAAAATTTCATGAAAATCGGTCAAGCCGTTTCGGAGGAGTACGGTAACTAACACTGTGACCCGTGAATTTTATATATAAGATAATAAAATTGTCTGAGTTTATTTAGTGAATATTTTTGAAATTTAAAAACACGGTAAAACAAATTTTGAATGTTTGTTTTTGTGCCCGTGTTCTTTTGAATATAAGATGCACATTAACATAATTATGAGAAGCTTAACAACGATTTTTATTTATTGTTTTCACACAGTTTTGCTGTCAATTTCCTTTTTACATTTGGTTCACGTAGATGGAAGTTTGTAAACAGGTTGCCAACTTATTTGTTTGCGTATGGCTTTTGATGAGTTATGAGGGTTGTTTCAAAGTTGGTAAAAATTGTCTTATATTTTACACGTTTTAAGTACGATTTTGTGAAAAGCGTCGACATTTCGTTACTATAAATAAGTTAAATGAATAAATAAATAAATATTCATAGACATTTCACACAACGTCCTCTGGTCCCAAGCTAAGCTTATAAAGCTTGTGTTATGGGTACCAGAATACGGATATAATACATAAACTACTTTTCTTTTGTAAATACATACTTATAATACATAGAAAACACCCAGACGTAGTACAAACATTTGTATGATATTTATGAATATCACACAAATGATTGTCCCAAGCGGGAATCGAACCCGCGACCTTGTGAACGGCAGTCCAGTACATGAACCACTACGCCACGAAGCCCGTCAAATAAGACTAATTTATGGCTAACATCATATTCTGTAACACTGGGGCGACTCATTCGTTTAAATAAAAAAGCCCTGTAGCAACTGATCGTAGGCGACACTTTACAGTCTTCTCAGTCTTACTTATAATTTAAAATAAATACACAAGTCTAAATCAGTAAAAAGTGGGTTTATTTAATTCATGGTTATGAGAATAGGAATCGCCCATAAACCCTAAAAATGAACTCAAACACATTGAGGCTAGGCGTATGATGGGACGCAGACACGTGTCTGCGTCGCATGCACCTGCGTCGTAACGTACGTAGCACACGGAACGCTCGAGCATTACAAAATCTGCGCCGCCGTGCCCTGCGTGGACTGCGTCTCAGCATACGCTTAGCCTGAGAGCCGTGCTAACATCGACTTTCTTAGTGTTAATAAACTAGAGCTATGACCACTTTTCATACACGCGTCAATAGATTTCGATAACATAAAATATAGGTCTAATCTGGTTATCATTATATGTATACCATTTTGGGAGAAATTATGGTTTACTGTGCCGCGCTGACCAGGCGTGTTGGCATAGGGTTTATTTTCGAGTGTTCCTTCTCTTGCAGATGTTCCTTCTCAGGGTAGTAGACTGTAGACCAGCGGATGGTGACATTTGACATCCAAAATCCGTCACCACATGGACAACCTTTATTTGACAATATGTTTTGCTCCACTAATTAAATAACTTTATGAAAGTTACTTAATTAGTGGAGCCGAAACTGTTTCCATTTATTTCCTTTTATATCTGCAATAAAGGCTTCAGTGGCGAGCGTCATAACTTTTGAGTACGTCCATCCCATTTTAACCCCTTTAACATTATTTCACTTGAAATGGGACTTAAATTTGTTTTAATTTATTTAATTTTGTTTCATTGTGAACTCCGAGTTCTTTGTTATCAACGAGAATGACAAAGTTATAAAGCAGTAAAGCAACAAAATAAACTGACTTTAACAGAACAAAGTCCTAAATTAAAAAGGCTTGTTAATGATTTTCTTTTTAGTATAAAATCATAATAAAAAAGATAGACAAAAGCTACGCATATTTGCATTAGACACACGCGACCTAAACTGTTAGAACCGGAAAATATAAAACTTTGCATAGTGCCTACATATTTAATTACGAAAATAGCATGCAATCAAAACTAAATCATCAACCTTGAGCCATGAACACCTTGCAATAGGCAAGCTAGCACAGGTGTATAGAAAATTCGAAAAGCTTTCTCAAAACGTAGGTCTCATCGAGCTAACAGCCTATATGGTTTTATTTTAGGCCGGCTCTTAACCTATCATTTAATCATGTAAGCTGATTGAATGATAGCAATCAAAACTCATGTCAGATTACATGATTAAATGTGTTTTTATTTTAATTGCGAGGAAATTTATCTTGTAATAAATGAATCGTGACTTCGTTTCGTATCTACTATTAGCGCAATAATCTGTTTTGAACAAAAGCTGACTTATTACGGTTTTATTTTAAAAAGTTTAAGCTAAGGATAACTAGGTAGGTCTATTGTCCCACAGCACGGGCCTCATCTATTTTGGGAGGGATTATGGCCTACTGTGTCGCAATGACCAGGCGTGTTGGCACAGGGTTTACTTTTGAGTTTTCCGTCTATCATAAAGGATGTTGAATGATGGATTAAGAATACAAGTATCACTACTCCATTTCCTCCCCAGGGTGCTGTAAAAGCCAGCTAAGGGACATTAAACAGATAAAATCCTCTGCGAGAGACGTAAAACTTGAAACTAAACGCTACGCCAACACCAACACGTCTGGTCAGCGCGGCGTAGTAGAAAATAATCCCTCCCTAAGTGCTGGATAGAGAGAGAGAGAGCGCGTTATATTATTATGACGTCTAGGTGTTTCATCAAGTTACAGCATGTTATAATTAATAAATGTTTGCGTGAAAGAATAAGAAACACATTTTATGATGTTAAGTTAAAATAAACAAAGTTCTAAGTGAAGTAGGGCGTAAAGATACTAGTTTAGTGCTCTAGTTGGATAAAGTTCTTTAAAGCTGTGATATTTGCAAATGAGAAAAAAGCTTTGTATTGAACACAGAAATCAATTGGAAGCTTATGTTTTGGAAAGCGAGAAAAGTAAAGATTCGAACTAAGGAAAATATAGGGAATATTCTATCAAAGCTGTTATTCAGTCCTTTCATTCTTCTGTCAACAGGCTGTATTTCATAAATGGTGATAGCAAGACAGTTTTACAAACAATTCTCTAACACTTGCGCAACTCATTCGCTCAAACAAAACTAGTTTTTACGGATCCAGACGCGTGTATTTATTTTAGTCCGAGGTTTCGGAGCCGGCGGACGGTGGTGGTGGCTGTTTCGGTGACTGCAAAGTCTCCGGATCGTCGGGCTTACATTTTTTTACTCAGCAACGGTTCTTGGAATCAGCTGGAAACCTATACGATGTATATTCGGTTCCTTGCTGCAAAAGATATAATCAACGGTCTACGCATTTTGAAGATACATAACTGAATTACGACCATTTTTAAGCGTTTTTAACTTACGCTAGGGAATCAAAACCAATGCCCTAGAGACTTGAAATTTGGCCTGTATATTGCGGACATAAAATGTTCAAAAACTTGTAATGTGTTATCACGGCACACGAAAAAATTGTGTATATCTAATACCAACTTAAGAAGACGAAATGTAGATGAAAATACAAAATGTAGTTGGCGAATTTTGAAGCTTAATAAACTGTAAAGAACCCAGTTAACTACGTTTTTCGATCTTGAACGTACGAAACCGAAAATGTGCGAGTTTACCTCGCTGTTGACAGGTTTTATCTGTTTGTGCTGGCACAATAAAATGTATAATAATAATCGTAGCAATTTATTTCTTGATGTTAGCATCATAATGATTTATACATGTTGTTTTATATTTGGCAATAAAAATTCTACTTTATCATACAAATTTTTAGGATCGTTTTGCACTGTTTACGTGTTTACGGCGACCATTCAAAATATTCGCGCATTTTTATGAACTTCGTTATGTCGTTACCATATTTCATTTTATTTGGCAAGCGATAGAAAATCTTTTATAAACGTGGTCGTTTAGAGCTTAATATAATATTGTGCAATATTTTATTCTAAGTGAAAACAGAAATACAAAGATAGAGAATGCCACAAACGATGTATTTTTACAAAACTATACCGAGGTAGCATACGCAAACGCTACCTAAGTGAAATATAAATTATATCTTTACTTAATATAAAACAAAGTCGTTATTTTTTATGTATGTCCCTGCGTTAGCTTATGTTTTGAAAACCATGCAAAGTAAGAAGAAAGAAAGAAAGTTTTATTTGTTGTGTTACACAGAGCGTACCAATAATGTTACAAGGATAAATTTACAAAAAAATAGCACTATGGTACGTATCGTGTCACACCAGCAAAAAGGCACCCATTTCAGAATGAGTTTGGTCACGAGGTCCTAACGCTGATTTTCAAACGGGACCAAAGGATTTTAATGTAGTATTTTAATAGATGTAATGTTTCAAGAGGATAATTTTTAAGCTATTGCATAGCTTTTATCGCGGGCCTTGAGCGTGGAGACCGAATCCACAAAATTCGAAAATTAAATAAACGGAAATAGCGTAAAAACCTCACACACAACGCCGTTTCGCTGTTTGCGCTGGCGACTTATATCAGTTTTGGCGTTAGTTGTTATTTTATTGAGATTTGATGGACATTTGTAAGCATCAATAAATAAGGATTATTAATGTTATTTTAGTTTATGGTATTTAGATTCTTGCATAAATAAAATAAATAAATAATTATAATTGCATAAGTTGATAAAAATACTATGCAATAGCTTTACCGCGGCAGTCCCCGAGTGACACACGTCTTTATTTGCATGATTTGTTAGGGTTTGGTATAAATTTCACGCGTACGTAGTTGCATTAACTGGTTTTTGAATATTTTTTTAAGGTATAGTTTCTAAATCCCATGCGTACGAAGTCATGCACAACAGCTAGTAAACTAATATTAGTTTACTAGCTGTTGTGCATGACTTCGTACGCATGGGATTTTTAGCATGGCATATTTAGGTATATACCTAATCTAAATTATATTTAATCTATACTAATATAATAAAGCGGACGAGCTTAATTAAAAAAAAAAAGAACTCACATGTAGATTATAAACAAAATATAATTATAATAAAATTCTACTTGATACTTTTTGAAGATACAAAAAAAAAATTAAAATATTTGTCACATCTAGTATTAATGTAACATTAACTCCGTGTTTGCTTGGTCGTTTACTTTATAAATTCTATAATCAATGTACAGGTACCCACATTTATTTTGTTGAAGCGATATTTTTGATCTTTGTACGCTCATCACATTGTTAATATTGTGAAATGTTCCTCAATAAGTAAATTTGTAAATTCTTTAGAGAAAAAAAGTTCTTAAACCACAGGAGTTTGTTTATTTGTTTAAACGCGATAATCTCAGGAAACACTGGGCCGATTTTAAAAATTCTTTCCGTGTTAGATAGGGCATTTATCGAGGAAGTCTTTAGGCTATACACCATCACGCTACGACCAGTAGAAGCGAAGCAGTAGTGAAAAATGTTGCAAAATAGGGGAAAATTTTCTAAATTCCACGCGGACGGAGTCGCGGGTAACAGCTAGTATTAAATATAACTAATTTAGTATTCATAACTACTACTCCAGTCAAATTACGTAAGTGCTTTCTATCTAGCATTTACGAACGCCGCGGGACTCTACTTAATTAGACAAAGACCTAGGTACTTAATTAAGGGTCTTCTTATTACAATGTAATATCAAGTTTATATATTATTTTAGCTTGTTCTAAAAGGCTTTTAGACTATTAAAAATAGTCAAGAGTGAGTAAAACTTGTACACTCAGGGTTCTGTACTTAATTGAACGAAAAGTATCGTAATATTTTCTAACAGTTTCGCGACTTATTTGTTTAAATAAAACTACTTTTAAAGGATTTGGATGCGTGTATTTGTTTTAAATTTTAGATGGACGTGTGGATTGATTCATTAACTGATCGTAGAGGACACTTTACAGCTCAGTCTCACCCGTGACCGTGGTGACTGCAAAGTCTGAAACGTCGGGGTAAAATTTAAAACAAATACATGCGTTTA
Source organism: Orgyia antiqua (assembly GCA_916999025.1). Classification (NCBI taxonomy): domain Eukaryota; kingdom Metazoa; phylum Arthropoda; class Insecta; order Lepidoptera; family Erebidae; genus Orgyia; species Orgyia antiqua. Next base: position 22,262,387 of record OU779869.1, read on the forward strand.
AATCCGTAAAAGTTTTACTAAATATATGTAGAACTACATATCTTAACAACCAGCTTGCTGAAAGAGAGACAGACGAACAGTATTATTAATTTATTAGTGAGCACTTGTAGTCCATTTTTTTTATTTCTACATATACAAAGCTTATCTAAGTTCGCTGATCAATGATAAAATCTCGGGAAATTTCTTATAGCCTATACTTTGTGTTAAAAGACTTAGTAAGACAGGAAATTGTGGAGGCTTTTTAATTTCCTCTCTTGTCTACAGTTTATGAGTCTCTTATATCCGCCATTTTTATTAAAAGCTGATGTTGGTTTATTGTGTTATTATTCTTTGTTATTATAAAAATACTTTATGATCTAATAATATAAAATTCTCGTGTCACAGTGCTAGTTACTATACTCCTCTGAAACGGCTTGACCGATTTTTATGAAATTTTATTTTAGGTATGAGAATCAGTTACAATCTAATTTTTTAAGCCCCTTCGTGATAAGGGTTATCCACACCTGATATTTGTATAGACAAACAACGTTTGTCGGGTCAGCTAGTATATACTGTAAAATCATTGATAATATTTTAATATAAGTTATTTTACTTAATAAATCAAATTATGGTGGAAAAGCAATAAGCTCAGTTGGAAAAGCTTCGGAACGGTATTCCGAGGTCGTGGGTTCAAGTCCCACTTGCGGCATTTTCACTTTTTCCACCATAATTTGATATATTAAGTAAAAAGCATAGCATGTCAAATGCAAAAAATAATAAATTAATAAGTTATTTTATTTCTCTACAGCTTCAGTAATGCAGTTATATTTTATTTGTGTTCAAATAGACAATAGTACAAGCCAAAAGTATTTCACGAAGAGTTTTACTACTTATTAGAATAAAATAGATTTAAAAAAGAATTCTAGGAATTGTCGTCGATTAGTCAGTATGAAAATTGAGACTTGCTGGTATAAATTCTTAGGTAACCTAATCTAACTATATAAATATCTGGCGTTATGATCGAAAAGCATTATTTGGACGAGATTTTGCATTGAATAAAATTCAGTGTTATATTCCACTTTGTTTGTTTTTTTCTAAGGGATAACGATGCGTAAAAATTATCCCAAAGTTGGAAAACTGACATCGAAGTTTCGTGTAACTTGTAACTTTATTTTGGAATCAGCCCAATATTATGTAAAATATCCCCAAAAGTATTGAAACAACTTTGTTAGCTAAATCCGTATATTATATTGACGGGCTTCGTGGTCTAGTGGTTTATGTAACAGACTGCCGATCAGGAGGTCTCGGGTTCGATTCCCGGTCAGGTCAAAACTTTGTGTGATGTTTATATTTGTAATACAAATGTTTGTACTGCGTCTGGGTGTTTCTATGTATTATAAGTATGTATTTACAAAAGAAAAGTAGTATATGTATTCTATCCGTATTCTGGTACCCATAACACAAGCATATAAGCTTAGCTTGGGACCAGAGGACGCTGTGTGAAATGTCCATGAATATTTATTAATTTTTAGGGTTCCGTACCCAAAGGGTAAAAACGGGACCCTATTACTGAGACTTCGCTGTCCGTCCGTCCGTCCGTCCGTCCGTCCGTCCGTCCGTCCGTCTGTCACCAGGCTGTATCTCAAGAACGGTGATAGCTAGAGAGTTGAAATTTTCACAGATGATGTATTTCTATTGCCGCTATAACAACAAATACTAAAAATAAAATAAAATAAATATTTAAGGGGGGCTCCCATACAACAAACATGATTTTTAGGGTTCCGTACCCAGTATCTCAAGAACGGTGATAGCTAGACAGTTGTAATTTTCACAGATGATGTATTTCTATTGCCGCTATAACAACAAATACTAAAAATAAAATAAAATAAATATTTAAGGGGGGCTCCCATACAACAAACATGATTTTTAGGGTTCCGTACCCAGTATCTCAAGAACGGTGATAGCTAGACAGTTGAAATTTTCACAGATGATGTATTTCTATTGCCGCTATAACAGCAAATACTAAAAATAAAATAAAATAAATATTTAAGGGGGGCTCCCATACAACAAACATGATTTTTTTACCGTTTCTTGCTCGATACTAATAACGTTGCCTTATGTTGCATAGATAATGGTACGGAACCCTTCGTGCGCGAGTCCGACTCGCACTTAACCAATTATTATTTTTTTTAATTTTTTTTTAGAACTGAAGTTGATAATTATATGAGTTTAAGTAGTTGTGCACGTAGAATTGGTCCCATTGACAATCGTACGCGTGGAATTTAGAAACCTTAACAAATTATACAAAAAACCTATCTTGAACCATTCTATGTAAAAATGTTTAGTTCAAAAATTAAAAAACACGCTAGAAAATCCTGAATATTTTTTTTTATATTATTGCATTGTCATCGGTGCTTAATATGTGTGTAAAATTTCAGATCAATCCGGCTACTATAAGTGGGTGTAAATCATTTTCAAAGATTCCGTTACATAGATTAATACATTGATAGATACATACCGAACTAATACATATAAAAGCGTGTTAATAAAAAACACCGCATCAAAGTCTATTGTAGTTTCAAAGGTATATGCTGACATAGAGGCATACTTACAAAAATAACGACTTTGTTTTTAACAAGTAAAGATTAAAATAAAGAAAGTAAAAAAATAAAGAAGTTTTAAGGGCCTACATCAATATTATTCAATATCATTGCCGACACGTACATATTAACACAGCCAGTAGACACAGAAAATGAAGAATTAGGGATACTTTTCCTATTTACTCAAAATCTACTAAATATATTTTAATTCTGATTTACGTGTTTCTATATATAATAGTTACTTATGTTTTTAAAGTTATTTTATTAGTTAATACGCGATAATAGACCGACAAATGAAAAAAATAAAAAATTTGAGAGGTTGTTTCGCTAAAATTTTCTATCGAGAAAACTTTTTTCAATCGCGTTTCTGAGTTGATGCGATCCTAGATCATATATTGAAAAAACATATACTTAAAAATTAGAGCTCTAGCCATCAATCTAAAGAAACAATGAAAACTTCGTACGTAGAAAAATGCACGAAGCTATTTTGGTATCCTCTTAATATACAAAATAAAAAGATTATTGTGCAAGAAATAATTTAGTCATAAACTAAATTACAATATTATACCGCTGAAATTATAGCAACCCTTAGGCGCCATCCTGACTAGCAATTTCTGGCTTCTATCCAATAGATATAATATGAATTACTCCCGCAAAACTACTGAAATAGATGTGTATCTATAAACTAGATCGTAAAAGCAGTTAGTGAACAAAGTTATGAGCTACCTACACTACATACGAGTTGTAAGTAGGTTTGGGAATATTGCGGTACTTGTGAATGACGATCTATTGAAGTTAGGCCAATATACAGTATTGATTTTAGTATAACCTGTGGTAAAGGATTAGGAACACAAGTATTTCCACCTTGTTTCCTCCCACAGGGTACTACCCTGTGCCTAAAAGCCAATCAAGGAATAATCATAATAACAGATATACCCGATGTGTGGTTGTTTCACTCAGCAGCCTGAAAGCCACTTACATATCTATGTGTGTGTGAAAACGTATCTTTGTGTGTCTATGATACAGGCTATACGTCATATGAAACGTCATTATTCTATGAAGTAGCCAGGCTAAAGTTAGTTTCTTTGTATTTGGACTACTATTGCTTGCAAACTCGGCTTCTTGGCATAGGGTTTAGTTTTCCATCTCTCACAGTTGATGACGACTGCTTCTAACATCCCTTGGGGGTTGGTGGGGTGATGATAATTGTGTTCTTAATTTCCACACGTTAAGTATTAATAGACTGAGAAGAGAGAAATTAATTTATGTTTCGAAGTTCAAATCTGAGATTCGCGGTAAAGGCATTAACTAAATTTTTTATTTCAAGTATTATGTGACTAAATGATTGTGTATTTTGTCAGAAGAGTGAGCATAGTGTCTAAATCGTCGTGACCAAAAAACTTAGTGTGTACGTTGTTCGCAAACTTGCTACGAGCGGTACTCGTGCGGTTTGCAGCGAGCCGATGTTTACAACGTACTCATTTCTGATCGCGTAACGTTGCACGTACCGGTAACCGTTACTATTACCAAAAACATAGTGTGTACGTGGTTCGCGAGCCTGCGACGAGCGACTCGCAGCGAGTTGACGATTTTCGGTTTTTGCCGCGGATCAAAGGGCTGGTTACAAGGCAAGGATGGTTACAGTTACAGTTCGCAAAATGAGTACGCTCGGTGAAAGCGTTCCGGCAACGTCGTCGTACTAGAACCTCGTTACTGTATCACGCATGTTACAGTTACGGCTCCCTAGTGAGTACCCGGCTCTACAAAATGGTCGAGCTGTGAGGGGCTGATGTGTGCGTTATAACTACTCGTAAACGATTGCCTTCTGCTGGGATTGGTCGACTTGCTCCAACAAGGCTATTTTATTATTAAGTTAGTTTTAGTTAGTCTTGATAGTACTAATCGGCATCATTCTCACACCCCTGATACAACAATGTATAAATTTTAATATAATAGAAAAATAATAATAAAAGAATTAAAGAGAATAAACCATAAAATCCACGGAGTTTCTTATCTGTTCTTCTCCATTGGATTCGCGTTTGGAACAGACACCTAGTTTCTGACGTTTTAAAAAAGCCAGCTTGAAATAAAAAAAATTTACTTTGAATTGACTAAACCGAAATGTTTTATAAAATGTTGCGTTACTATTGTTAGAAAATTGTTTTACAAAATGTTTATTAAAAACTTTTTCAATTTTCCGTTTCAAAAAGTTTACGTATACAAATGGAGTTATTTATTTGTTTTTTTATTTATGTGATTCGGATATTTTATTGCTATTGTTGGGAGTTTATACAAATATTTTGCTTCGTTTAAATGTTTTTTTTTGGCAATGTTGAATTCGGCGCGTTTACTATTATGAAGTGTTTTGTTGCGGTATTTTTGTGAAAGATTTTTTAATCTTTATGATCAATAATCTATTTATTCACGGTATTAAACTCTAATGGGAATAACACAATGCTATCTTCTATGGAATTCCATAACACATACCACGTCCTCTGGTCCCAAACTAAGCTTATTATGCTTGTGTTATGGGTACCAGCTGGTGGTAGTCAGCGATACAACAAAACTAGTTTATCTATATCGATCTTTTATTGCCTTAGGAAATATGCATCATACAAAATTTCCTAGAAATCTTTGTCGAGGTTTGCAGAATTCACACAGAAACGTAGAATATACAAGAATTGCACGTCATCACGCTTTAGTAGAATAAAATGAAAACAATTTGTCTAAATTTTAGCTCTGAAATAAATAAAAATATCAAATAACATTATTAATTTTATGAAAGCAAATGGCTGTTACTGTTTACCTTATGAAGACAAAATAGCTTTGTTACGAACTTTTTGTTTTTGTTGCCGGAGGTATCTATTTATTTGTTTGTGTATGCGTTTCACTTGTTTGGGATTATTTTTTCAGCGTTGAAATTAAACGTTAAGAGTTATTATAAATATTTTTTTATTTTTTTCATAGAATTTTTCGGGAATGTTGTAGAGACGTTTTTATGATTAATTTTGTATTTAAAAAACTTCGTACGCCGTTCTTTTGAGATTATTTTTAACCGACTGCAAAAAAGGAAGAGGTTCTCAATTGGTCTGTATATTTTTTATTTTTTTTATTTTATGTTTGTTACCTCAACTTTTAGCTGGGCGAAGTGTTTTTAATGATTCTTATTTATTTGAATGCTGGTGGTTTCCGTATCTGATGGTTATCTCTTGAAAAATCCAGGCAAAACCCTCAAATTTCAAAGGCACAAGAAATCGGTTAAACTTTTTTTTTAAATACTCAAGTTTGTTGGAAAACAGTCAAAGCAATTTAACAGAATTTTTATTATCAATGTGTGCTGCGATCCTACGTAGCTAATGGCACTCTGTAGTAGCTGCCTACCCCCATGGGAATAAGGCGTAATGGTACGATGAAGACTACAGTTTTCAAAATGAAAAGCATTTGCATTTCAAGTCTTGAAATTGAACAGCGCAGAAAAGCCAAAACATTTTCTAGACGGGCAACTTTTGGGCTCAGGCATACTCATTACTCTTAGTTTCCACCTAATTTGAGAGCTGCCAAGTTAACTCAAATAGTTGTTAGTTGTTGGAAATTTCAACTATATATAATAGTCTAGTCTTTAACTCAAGTTTGTTCGGCGTGGTTCATTAGATAGAATATTATATTAATAAATATTAATATTATATATTTCAGCCCGAACCGAAGGCGAGGGCGTAATTGAGCCGAGCGTGTTATAACCAATACGCACGTATATCGTACGACGTTTTTTAACACATATGCGAGGAAACAGAAAAAAAAACATTAAAAAAAAGACGGGTAGCACTCCGGGAGTGCCGGCAGAAGTGAAAACTTGATTATTAACGTTGAGCATGTTTGATATTTTGGAATGGTTAGGGAATAATTTTGCACCAATTGCTTTATCAGTATAAAAGTACTATCATTTATGTGGTAGAATACAATATTCATTTATTGCGCTATCGTACACAAACATGATTCACGAATTTTACGAATACACAACAATGTGATCACTACACAGACGGTCGAGCCATCAGCTGTCACCATCCATGGATGCGCGTGGCACGCTGTAACATACACGAACATTCGCGCAAGCGCCCTGCGCTGCCTAAACGAAACAGTAGGCCCAGGCATACATTTTCGCCGCGCCGTAGAGAGGGGATAGCTGTCTACTCTCCATCCGTCTTACGCTTTTTCGATCAGGTCACGTGTCCTGACGCGAGTTTAAGATTTTATACCCATTACAGAAAAAGTGCTCAACGCCGCTAAAGAAGTTTTCACTTCAATAAATAAACTCAATCTGTGAATGCACACTGTTGCTTTCCCGCCATTTTAACAGCGCTCTAGGGCTACCTACGGACTGGCGCCGCGCGGCGATTAGTTCGAAATTTGAATAGCAACAGCGCGCTGCTCGAGTCGTGCGGTGGCGATCAGTTCCATATTTGAAATGGCAAATAATACTGTTATGAAATTTGTATGGACTATAACTTAACTATTTGCTTTGGTAACACACGCGTTTTTTATGACCCGCTTTACATATTTAAAACCGGTGGAATTACATCAGCCTTACGAGCAAGGGTGTTGAAAAATAGTTTTATGTTTGTTTATGAGACCCTATCCTTTAGAATTTTACTGTTCTACTGTTAGGTAAGGGTTTCCACGTCAGGAAGGTATTTAGTCTCATGTCACACTGACGAAGTACTTTGAATTTGGGGTTTTTTCGGGTTTTCCTTTTGTCACAGAAGATGTTATTTGAGTTCCTTCTCTCTATCTCTCTGCAGCCCATTAACGTCCTACTGTTGCACATGGGCGTCTCCACTTCAGGAGGGTTTATGGTTTGCCACGCTGCGCTGACCAGGCGTGTTGATATAGGTTTTAGTTCCGAGTTTTCCGTCTTTCACAGTAGATGTTAACATAATGCTTATAATTTCCATAGCAGGCTCTTACGTCACCCTTAGGTAGAAATGGGGTGGTGACACTCGTATTCTTCCACCACCTTAGTTCTGGTGGTTTTTATCGGTAACTAAACGGACTGTAAAACTAGACTCAATGCAAAATATTGTTACAATATATAACTTAAGTTACTGCTTGCAATTCAATATTATCTGTCGTCTACTCCAATTTGTCCTTGACGTTCCGTTTGACATAATCAATAAGCACTTTAGGTATATTACAGAATTCCTGTAGTAAATTATTGTTGACATCAGACGAGCCCTATTTTAAGTTATTTTGACCTTGACTTTATAGAAATCGCTTGTATATTTTGCAAAGTATGAAATCTAATTTAATATTTGTTTTCGTAGTTCTGTTATATTACAGATAGAATAATAATTTCGAAAAATAGATTAGTAAATATAGTTATGTTTGTCTCTTAATATATTGTATTAAAATATAGCTAGCGAGTATTCCTCCCCGGGGCACTGTAAAAGTCAGCTGGACAGAGAGGGAGACAGGACGGAGAGACGGACAAGTCGAAAATAAACCCTATGTCAACACACCAGGTCAGCACGGTATAGTAGACCATAATCCTTCCCAAAGTGGAGGAAGCTCGTATTTTATATTTTGTTTGTTGGATTAATAGTTTGTAGCGTTTGAGACTTAACCTACCTGACCTATACATAATAGTTTGACAAGTTTCAATTTTGTTTTGGTGTTTCTTGTGTAATGTCCGCAAATCGTTTTCCATTTGATTGTTTATTTTAAATGATTATTCACATTACCTATATTTATGTTGCCAAGGGATTAAATATTATTATTTTCATTTGTCTGAAGTCATTACAAAAGAATGTTACGACTGACTTCAAAGACTTTTTATTTGAACAATAATAACCTTTAAAGGTCAAAGGTCAAAAGGTCAAATCGCAATCTTAAGTTTATAAAGATTTTTTTTATTAAGATACCTACATCAATAAATTTGACAAGATCCCTGTTGTTAAACATTTTGAACCTTCTTCAAACTTTCCTTTGTTCTTTGATGTTCAAAGACGATCAGTATTGCTGTTAAAGTGAACAGATTGAACTTTGAAGGACTGGTATCAGAATACAATAATAAAGGCCTGAATTTGCCTTCACTTATCTATGCAGGCCTTAACTCTTTTATGAGGTCCTTAAAGAAAAAAAGTGTTATATTCAAGTTTCAATTATTAATTTTTTGTGTAATATGTTTTAAGGAAATAAAAGGCTTTATTATTATTATCTATGCAAGCCTGTCGCAATATACCTACATTCAACAGTTGTTGCTTTCATTATGTATAAAATTTCAGAATTTCCATTGTCGACGCCGGATAAAAACGGCAAAATCCCGGGCATTTGGGCAAAATATGTTGTTCCCTGGACATCATAGAAAAAATATTTTCTTGCAACGTAAGCAACAATTTATCTGCACATTTTTTTTAGTCTTTCCTGATTACAGATTTTATCCTATACACTTATGCTGTAGCGATATCTAAGGAAGAATAATTGTCACTACATAGTACAGCACAAGAACGAAAGATGGCGTGGAATGACAAATGTGACGTAACAAAGCATCCTGCATCGCACTTGGGAAAATTGCAAATGACCTAAGACGGCAACAAGAACTATATATGCAATCGTGAGGCAACAGCCCTGGCCAGTGATGATCACCTAGCCTGCTTGGAGAATTCTCCATTTGTGGTTGGATGCACAATGCTATTAAATTATGTAAAATATAGGGACATATCAAAATAAACACTTTTCTTCTTCTTCTTCTTGTTGTCCCGTCTCCTATCGAAGCATGGTGGTCATCATTATGATCTTTAGTTTGTTTACAGCGGTTTTAAACTGAGACCTGGTGCTTATGCCGAACCACCGTCTAAAAACTTTTAACGGAGTAATATTGTGAATTCAATGAAAGCTGGTAGATAAACAGAAACTTATAAAGTTACGAAATCCCCTTAAATATAATTTCTCATTGTTTACTAAGTTTGTAGCTAGCAGAAGTTGTTAAAAGTTGTTTCTTTGTCACTGGTAAACAATGGTAAATGGAACAAAAACGGAGTTTCAGAAATATCCATGGCAGAATAAAGAAATTATAAAACAACAATATTAGATCGCAATTGCTTTTTCCTTACTAATATTATAAATGCGAAAGTAAACCTGCATGTATATAGCTTTTTCATGCCAAAGCTACAAAACTTTTCTATGTGACATAGACGAGAAAAGACATAGACTACATTTTATGCGAAAAAAGGAGATTAAAAACTTAACGATATGGAATCACGAGTATCGGCGAGTTTTATAAAAACTTATATTATAAATAGCCTGATAGATAGTTTTTAAGCATGGTTTATATTATATTTAGTTATATATATTCTACAAGACAGGAAAAGCCAAAAACCAGAAGTCTAGTAAAAGTGGTTCTGTTACTAAATTAAATACGGAGTAGGCTATTGGGTGTAAATAGCCTACTCCGTATTTCCATTCCCTTCTAATTTTAACTTTTTCATTCATTCATTTATTCATTTTGTACTTAAGTATATAACACGTTTCCCGCAATTTCGTACGCTAAGAATTTAAAAACCAAACCTTTTAACCAATTTCAAAAAAGGAGGAGGTTCTCAATTTGTCTGTAATACATTTATTATTTTTTTATATTTGTTACTTCATAACTTTTAACTGGGCAAAGCGATTTTGATGATTCTTTTTTTTTATTTGAAAGCTAGTGATTTCCGTTTGGGCTCATTGGCACCAGGTCAGGATCTGATCATCTCCTGATCCTGATCAGGTTATCTCCTGAGAAATCGAGAAAAACCCGCGAATTTAAAAGGCATATATGGTCGGCTGAACTATTTTTTAAAATACTCAATTATTCAAAACAAGCCATAGAATACTATAAACTCAAACCAACTAAATGCACCAAAACCCACTGCGTAGTTTTAATGATATAAGCTCACATAGGGACATATAAAAATAACGACTTTGTTTTATAATAAGTAACTAGCTACTGCCCGCGGTTTCGCACGCATTAGTGGCCGAATTGAATTCGAAATCAAACCTAAAATAATAACTGAAATCTGAACTGAAATTAATAGATACTAAAATTAATACTGAAATCCATAGCAAAATTTACCTCAATCAACAATCGTTACAAAATACTATCTATATCTACTAAAATCAGAGTTAAATACTATACCTAAATGACAACTACAATTGATACAAACCAAAACAAATATGTACTAAGTTTAATTGTTATCAAAATTGTAAGAAAATATTAATTCAATACTGTAACTCTTCTTTCTGCCAAAATAAAAAAATAATCGACGTAGTACCAAGAAGGGTAAGGGTACCAATAGGGAGTAACAACTCGGGAACATAGATTTGTTCCAAGGCAGCGCCGCCCCGTTTATGGTTTAAAAGTAAAATAGTAAATAGTAGCCTTGCTTCCTCTTTTACTCCAGCTCAAAAAGAAAGAGTTAGAAAGGCTACTAAATCATTTATTTTTCTTAATGTGTTCAACTAAAAAAAGCAGCAGGCCGGATTCGTTGTACCGAGTGTTACGTCTAGATCTATATCCTAAGTCTATGCGTAGTACAGAATATAAAAGCTTAACTATTCCAACTTCTATAATCATCTCAATTAAAAAAAAGTTGCACTAAGTAGGTACAACACAAGGAGTTTCTATTGCGAGCTACCGCGTAAATCGCATGTGTCAGTCTGGGAATAAAAGCTCCTTGGCGAAATAAAAAAAAATACCTATAAGTCGACGGATTCTATGTGTTGCTAGAACAACAGACTGGAAAATAATCAATATTGCTGAAGTATTATTTTATACCATATTTCACAAACATTTGCGTTTATTATCTCGTACAGAGTTTTTAGCGAAATAATATAATTATAGCCTATGTTACTTCCAGGACTATAAAATTATCTCTATACCAATTTTCGTGCAATTCCATTCGGTAGATTAAGCGTGAAAGCGTCACAAACAAACAAACAAACTCACTTTCACTTTTGTATATAAGTAAGGAAGATGTATCTAATATTATCAGCTAACTTACAGGCGATATGTTTAAGGTATAAGCATGATAACAAACGATATAAATAGCCTATTCACACACCCGTATATCCCAAATGACTGAAGTCGTTATACGATATGACTGTCATTTGTACAAATGAGAGAATTTATGCGATGCTAGTTCCTACGTTAGGAAAACTTAGACTAAGGTTTCTACTGACTTAGTAAGACACATGGAAATCTCACAATCACGTTCACGCTATAAGTATTATTAAAATTTGCCACAATTCATTCAACATGCTGTTGCCCGCAATTTCGTTGTGTAGAATTTCGAAACTAAACATTAACATATCATACAAAAAAACCATAGTTTTGAACCGGTCTATCTAATAAATAAACCGCATGAAAATCCGTTGTGTAGTTTCAGAGATATAAGTTCAAACAAAGTTAATTTATTATTGATATTTTTTGCAATTGACTTGCTATGCTTTTACTAAATAAACGCCATCTATTGAGCAGATTGCACCATAGATGGCGTTGTGCGCAACACATCGCACGATGTTTAACTCACATTGAGAAGAATGTAGTGGAAGATTTGGTAAACATATGCGGGAACCATGATAGCTCAGATGGGAGAGCAACGGAACGGTATTCCGAGGTCGTGGGTTCAAGTCCCGCTCATAGTTATCATTTTTTCCACTATAATTTAGTTTATTCAAACAAAGTTGTTATTTGTGTATATGTATGTCCCTACCACATACATACACAAATAAAAACTTTGCGTTATAATGTGTAAATACACTTACTAATTTTCAACCATCCATCTATCAGCGTTTCACCATTCACTGCTGGACGTATTCCCTACTGATGGAAACGATACGGAGATAAAAGATTTATTGCAACTAAAATAAACACGAAAAAAATGTTTTACCAGTACCAACTTATTGACGTAGCTGAAATGTGGGTAACTGCTTACATTTCTGCTGTAAAATAAAATGACAAAGTAGATTAAGGTTAGTGAATTAAATTATAGCGGAAAAGTGATAACCGCAAGCGGGACTTGCACCCACGATCTTGGAATACCGTTCCGTCGCTCTACCGACTGAGCTATTGCGGTCGAGCTAACAGTAAACAATTTCTCCACTACAATATTACTCGAATGAGTTTACATCGCATTTGTTAGCACGGCTGCTAGATTAACCTTACTTAACTGTAGGCAGTTTAATGCAATAATTGATTTTTTGATCTAATAGCTACGGAACCCTTAATATGCAAGCCTATCTCGCTCTTCTCAGGTTTTTACAGTTGGTATTAATGTAATGACCATAAAATGCTAAAATACAGCCAATAAATCTTTACAAATGTTTGTTACGTGCCACCTGTCAGTTTCTTTTTACTATTTTTACAGGAGGTTTTATACATTTAATGGTAGCAATTTGTTTGTCTGTTTATGCGTTTCTGTTATTTATGAACAGATTGTTTTGGAGTTGAAATATCTAAGCTGCTGTATTTTACAGGTGTTTTATGTCATCCCATAGAGCTTGCCCGCCTACTTGTAAAATTATGCATTGTGTTATTTGTTTTTAACTGACTTTAAAAATTGAAGATGTTAATTAGTAGGTAACAAATTAAAAGGTTTTTCGGAATTCTTGATTCTGATTTTGTCTAGCTGAATAAATATGACCTTATAGCTCAGTCATTTAGTATTTTTACCTGGAAAGTTTTCCGGGAGTTTTGAAAATTGGTAATTTTATAGATTTTGATGTGCTCTTTCCGAATTTCAACTTTGCCACCTCGTATGTTGCCCGTTTGCGCCACCATATTGAAAAAATGGCGCCCAAACTCAGTTTTTTGATAATAACTCCTTTCCGACGCATTTTACAGGAAAACGCGGAAAGCGCTCCTACGCAGAAACTATTGATTTTAGGGAAAAAAAGATTATAACATAACTGTAGGAAATTTCCTCTACTTTTATTTTGTAGAGATACTCGTATGTTTTTCTGTAAAATACGTCGAAAAGGTGTTATTATCACAAAACTGATTTTGGGCGCCATTTTTTCAATATGGCGGCGCAAACGAGCAATATACGAGGTGGCAAAGTTGAAATTTGGAAAGAGCACAACAAAATCTATAAAATTACCAATTTTCTAAATTCCCGGAAAACTTTCCAGGCAACCCTTTATTTTTTCGACTAAATTACTGATTTATTTTTCTATTTAGGTACTATTAAATAACCATCTTTCATAAATTGGTGTTATGCGAAAAAACGTTCAAAGGGATATGTTACAAAAAGAAAGCCTCGAAATCATATTTTCAGAGAAATATGTTTCACCTTACTTTGTCCGTGTGGTGACGGACTAAGGATACAAGTGTCACCACCCTCTTTCCTTCCCAGGGGGCCGTAAAAGCCAGTTCAGGGATATATACTTATACATATAACATCCTCTGTGAATTCGAAAATGAACACTTGGTCAGCGCGGTAAAGTAGACCATAATCCTTCCCAAAGTAGAGAAGGGCCGTGCCCAGCAGTGGGACAGAAATGGGCTGGGGGCAGAGAGAGAGAAAAAAGTTTCACATAAATGATTTGTTCATTCTTAATAAAATTTAATTATAAATTTCAGTAAAAGTTTTCTAAGAAAAGTTAAGCTTGTCTTACTTATGACTGTATCTTCAATCAAATTAAACTTTCTTTAATCTTTACATACCATCTAAAAGCAAAGTTAAGTCATTCTTGACTTCACTGTAACTCGACGCCGCCTACACACGTTACGATAAACCATAACGAAAAAACTGCGCAGTTTTATCGAACGATTTTTATGGACGACCGCGGTCGTCAGTTCTCCTCACAAGCTCGTGCAAGTAGCATGTCGTCAACAGTTACAGGCGATAAATTATAATATTAAATAAACAAATGTATCAAGAAGTTGTTATCCGCCTCGATAGATGGCGTTGTGCCGTCTCGCTACATCACGCTATTGTTTCGTTTAACGCATTTACGTATAACCTTGACAAAATATTTGTTTAGTATCACATAATATATGTACGCATAAGTACATAAACTACATATAAATAAAAATTTTATGTACATTTCACACATTGTCCTCAGGTCCCAAGCTAAGCTTATATGCTTGAGGCTTGAGTCCTTGTGATATGGGTAGATAGTGAGTAGAATAGTTTACGGAACCGTTATTGGCGATTACACCAGGCTGAGTGGCGCCATGTGATACGTTGTTGTAAACATTTGTGAAATATGACCAACTCTAAACAGCTGGTACTGACATCTGTTGTTTTTCTAGTGTAGTATTTCTCTAATTCATACGGTATCAAGTTATATTCTTCAAGCGTTCAAAATGTTCAAATAGTAATGCATTTTTGCGGGAGATGGCATTATTTACAACGTTTTTTACAACTTTTCGTGTGGCACCGAGGGTTGCCGGGGCGCCATCTAGTTTAATTATAAAACATCAATCACTTAACAACATTCTTCAAACTGCGCGGCTGTCCAAAATCAAAACCTAGCAAGTGACGTTTTTTTAATTCATTTTCCCAAACCAATTATTTCCCAATTTTCTTACTGCGGCTGATGCAAAAACAACTGTATTTCTATCTTACATAGAATCACAGATACAAGCATGTATAAACCTAGCAACCAGCACTTCATACTTGTTGATTACAAAATGAAAAAGCATCTGCTGAAAAATTTACTCAAATGTAACTTGCTAGGTTTGGGTTTTGGACAGCCGTGCGGCGGCGAACACACCGCCAACAGCGTCACGTCATTGCTGCGTGTTTCGCATGGAAGCAAGAAACAAACGGGTGGGAACGGTGTCGCGCACGACAACTACACCAGCAGCCAAACCCGTAGTGACCTTTGTCGCTACGGTAGACAGTGCGTCCAACTCATTGGTGGCGGCGGCAAACGCAGCCGGCGCCAATGCAGCCTCCCCTGAAAGGAAGAGAAGAAGAAAATGCCGCCGCAGCGAAAATCGAGTCCGCACCCTCCCGTCAGAAGGCGCCCAAACAAGCCGCACCGCCAGTAACGGCGCCCACTGAGCAGTCCGCAGCACCCGCCGTGTCCATCGCGGCGCTTGCCGCGAAACAGGCGCCCGCCGCTCCAGCCGTGGCGCCTGCCGCTCCTAAACCCCCTATCCATAGAATGGATGCTGAGACTGCCAAGCTCGTCATCGAGTCATCCGCCGAAATAAACTAAGTTTGACCGGCACCCCCAGGTCCAGGCCCTTGAGACGACCCAATTTCTCAGGACATAACCATCCTGACGGGCCTCGTGGTCTAATGGTTCTTATAACGGACTGCCGTTCGCGAGGTCTCGGGTTCGATTCCCGGTCTGGACAATCATTTGTGTGATGTTTTTAATTGTCATACAAATGTTTGCACAGCGTCTGGGTGTTTACTATGTATTATAAGTATGTATTTACAAAAGAAAAGTAGTTTATGTATTATATCCGTATTCTGGTACCCATAACACAAGCATATAAGCTTAGCTTGGGACCAGAGGACGTTGTGTGAAATGTCCATGAATATTATTATTATATTATTATTATCAGATCCTGACCTGGTGCCAATGGGACCACACGGAATCAGCAGATTTGTAAAAAAAGAATCATTATAATCGCTTTGCCCAGTTAAAAGTTATGAGGTAACAAACATAAATAAAAAAGAAAACATACAAACGATTTGAAAACCTCCTCTTTTTTTTAAGTGGGTAAAAAATACCCAGACGCAGTACCTACTATTTATTATTATAGTATTTGTGTAACAAATAAAAACGAAAATTAATTGGCTGTCCCGCGCAGGAATCGAACCCCTTGACCTTTTGAACGGCCGCAGTAGTCAAATACATGAACCACTAGACCACGAGGACCGTCGATCAAGCGGTCAGAAAAACGAATCGATTTTAAGAAATAAAAATTGTATCTTCCTTCGACGAACGATAATTCGCAGCAAATGTTCTACAAACGAACGAAAAATCGAAGATCAAGAGATCGCACAGTTTTATCGTACGATAATTTAGTGCGCGCTAAACAACGCACATTTGACGAACGATTCGATTTGCAGCGAATTTACATACATTTTTTTAAAAAAGAATACCTAAATTGAACTGCACAGTTTTGTCGGCAGACTTTTCGTTCGATAAATCGTAAGGTGTGTAGGGGCCATTTTTTTAGTAGGTATATCTGTAACATATCTCAGAATAGGGATGTCGGAAATAACAAAATATCGATATGTATAAAAATATCAATATAGTCGATATTGACTCGTCAACACATTGATTAAAAAAAAAACTTCCATCAGTCAAATTTTTAATTAATAATAAATAAATAAATATTCATGGGCATTTCACACAACTTCCTCTGGTCCCAAGCTAAGCTTATATGCTTGTGTTATGGGTACCAGAATACGGATATAATACATAAACTACTTTTCTTTTGTAAATACATACTTATAATACATAGTAAACACCCAGACGCAGTACAAACATTTGTATCATAATTAAAAACACCACACAAATGATTGTCCTGACCGGGAATCGAACCCGAGACCTCGTGAATCGCAGTCCATTATATGAAACTACTAGACCACGGGGCCTGTCAATTGTTTAACATGTGCGAGAACTTAGCTTAGTTGACAGAGTAACGGAACAGTATTCCGAGGTCATGGTTTTAAGTCTTGCTCATTGTAATAATTTTATTGTACAGCTATAATTTGATTTATTCAGTAAAAGCATAGGAAGAAAATTGCAAGAATTAATATATTCCATTCATCAGCCTTTCTCCGTCCTCTGTTGGACATATGGATAGAACGTAGAACCCCTGTAGAACGTCACAACGCGCGATCTTGTGCCGCTTGCATCCAATGGCTCCCCGCAATCTTAACGATATCACTGCTCCGCATCCTTAATATATTACAGTATTAATATAAAATATAATATATTTCATCGAATATCGATCATTCCAGTTTACCATCGAAAATGTCGATATATCGATATTTTTTAACAAGGACACCAAGCCTATTTCAGAAAGTACGTTCATTTCATCGTACACCTGGTACCTCTAAGTATATTTGCTAATATTTTAGGTAAATATTCTAGAAACTTAAATGTAGGTCTAGATTACGCTTAGCACTTACCATCAACTAAATTAGGGTACTTGCCTATTCTCTTTTGTATACATAATGCTAAGTAACATTTTGGGCCTGTACAAAACATTTACGAATATACATAATATATTCATACCGACATAACCATGTCATCTAACCAAAGGGTATCATCAAGTGACACTATAAAATATAATGTATGAGAGACGCTACTTTTTATTCGGTTTACAATGACGGAGAAACCAGAAAACATACATAGATAAAAATGAATAGAACTGAATATTTAACCTTCTCCTTTTTAGGGTTCCGTACCCAAAGGGTAAAAACGGGACCCTATTACTGAGACTTCGCTGTCCGTCCGTCCGTCCGTCCGTCCGTCCGTCCGTCCGTCTGTCACCAGGCTGTATCTCAAGAACGGTGATAGCTAGACAGTTGAAATTTTCACAGATGATGTATTTCTATTGCCGCTATAACAACAAATACTAAAAATAAAATAAAATAAATATTTAAGGGGGCTCCCATACAACAAACATGATTTTTTTACCGTTTCTTGCTCGATACTAATAACGTTGCCTTATGTTGCATAGATAATGGTACGGAACCATTCGTGCGCGAGTCCGACTCGCACTTGACCAATTTTTTTGTTTATAAAGTCGTTTAAAAATACACCAGAGCTGCGTTGTATTACGGTTATTATTAATTTAATTCAACGTAATACTCTAAAATCGGAGATGTATATTTTCATATACTTAGAAGATAACTTGATAACTTACTTACTTGTAACACAAGTTTAATCTTATCACGGTCACCATAGATACAACCAGAGATACAACAAGCAAAAAACGCTGTTAAAACAGTGACACTGATATGTTTTGCGATTTTTGCTTGTTATTTTTTGTTAATTGTTACGATGTAATAAATAAATAATAAACTTAATTTTAAGCAATAATTAACGAACATTATAGATTTATATTATGTTCGATGACTGTTATGTTCGCTGACTCTATGACTAACGAAAAGTTCTGTTAGAAATAATTATCCACTATAATTCAATTTATTATATACAATAGAGTCTAAAAGAGAAAAACCTGGTCCTTTTGAATCTTTTTAAATTATGTAAATTGCCACTCCTTTCAACGACCACAGCTTGAAAGGCTTTCAGAATACAATATGAATGTCATAAATATGAATTCAAGAGCTGAATGCTGAAGAATAAAACCGGTTAAGTACGTGTTGCACTTGCGTACGAAGAGTTCCGTAGCATTATTTATTTATTTGAAACTTTTTATGCAATGAACAATCATTGCATAAAAAGTTGTACAAACAAAGGCGGGATTAACGCCTGGGGCATTATCTACCAGTCAATCATGGGAGGTGTAGAGAAGTTCTGTAGGTGGCTTCAAAAGGTATAATTTAGAAAAAAAGCCCTAGATAATGACTATAACATTATCATAACATGAATTATATTTTGTCATCAAATCACACTGTAATACTGGACTAGTGATTCAGGTAACGGATTGCCGTTCACAAGGTCTCAGGTTCGATTACCGCATGGTACAACTATTTCTGTGATATTGATAAATGTCATACAAATGTTTGTATTACGTCTGGATGTTTTCTATGTATTCTAGGAATGTATTTAGAAAAAAAAGTATATATTATATGTAGTATATCCGTATCTGGTACCCATAATACAAACATAGAAATATAACTGACTTTGGAACCAGAGGAAGTTGTGTGAAATGTCCGTTGATATTTATATTTATTTTAATTCTTAGACGTTACTTCGAAACTCCAGATTCACTTCCCAACAGCAAAAATACATAATTTGTGAAAATTTCAACTCTGTAGATATTAACGTTCACGCGATACAGCCTGGTGACAGACGGGGAGACAGCGAAGTCTCAGTAATAGATATCCGTTTTATCTTTTGACACGGAACCCACGGAAATATGAGTTACATAAGACTATCATTGTGGTGTTAGCGCTTAAAACTCAGTTCACGTCTTTGTGGTGTCAGCTGCAAGTGTTTATGAGTATCAAAGCATAATACTATATAGTAAAATATAGGTTATTTTTTATGTGAATGGCTTATAGTTTTTTATTTGAAGTAGCCAACATAATCTCGTGTGTTATGCCTTCTATCTTCTCTAATATATAAAATTGTCGTGCAACAATATTCGTTTCCATACTCCTCCGAAACGGTTTGACCGATTTTTATGAAATTTTATATGACTATTCAGTAGGTCTAAGAATCGGCTACTATCTATATTTCATACCCCTAAATAATAAGGGTTGTCTACAAAATGCATGGCAAAACAACGTTTGCCGGGTCAGCTAGATCTATTCTAATTATAATTAGAATAGATCATATAATTATATATCGTAGCATTTACAACTGTCAGGCTTGCATGACCAAATGCATGAGTTTATGTAAGGTCAAGAAAGTGTATTTCGATCATAGCAAATGGAGCTACCCCAATGGGAAAAAGGCGTGATGATGAAATATCGTTGTCATTTTAGACTGTGTACATAAATCGAATTCGCAGCTCTACTCTTGAACTTCTTCTCTTCTCTTCTCCAGCCCATTTACGTCCCACTATTGGGCACGGGCCTCCTCCACTTTGGGAGGGATTATGGTCTACTGTGCCACGCTGAACAGGCGTCTTGGCACAGGGTTTATTTTCGAGGTTTCCGTCTCTCACAGACGATGTTATCTGTGTGCAATATCCCTTAGCTGACTTTTACAGCACCCTTGGGAGGAGATGGGGTGGTGACACTTGTATTCTTAATCCGTCACCACACGGACCGACACGACTCTTGAACTACAAACTACAATTTGTCTATGACACACGGTAGATAATACTGTGCAATTTAGTGTTGAAAGAAAGAAAATAATAATTAAAGAATACATTTTCTATTACATATACAATAGGCACACACATCACAGTCTGCAAATAAGGGCCCAGAAATTAATGCGAATGAGAACTGAATTGTCAAGAGGGTTTTAAATATGACAGTAGATGGATGTAAAGCCAAAATCAGACCAAAGAAAAGATGGAGGGATTGTGTAAAAGAGGATATGAAGAAGATGGATGTAAATTACAGATGACGTGTGACAGAGGAGTGTGGAGGAAGACAACATGTTGCGCCGACCCGAAATAATTGGGAAAAGGACAGGGAATGCTGAGTCTGTAGATAAGGGCCCAATCATCCTATTGTACGACCACTTATAAGTAAACCATAGCCCTACATCAATACTAAGTATATTAAGTTTATGTAATAATACCATTATCATTTTTTTAAGCCATTTTTAGTGCCATACTCATAAATTTTCAACGCTAATGACTTTTAAGCGTCTTCCGTAATGTCGTAGTTAGCAGTGGTAGTTTGCGGTATTGTCAGATACTTACATAATGGTTCTACGTTAGGTCTTGCAGTAATTATGGCGCTGCAGTGAGATTTAACTGTCTACGTAATTGCTTACTGCAGTTTTGTAGATAATGTAGTATTCTTTTTAGTTCAGTAGAATTTAAGTTCATGACGAAGCTCGCAAAAGCATACTAGCCAACGTCGGCGACTTCGTACGCGTGGAATTTAGAAAATTTTCCCCGTTTTTGCAGCATTTTTCACTGATGCTCTGCTCCGCATAGGTCGCAGCGTGGTGTTCTATAGCCTATAGCCATCCCTGACTATCCAACACTGAAATAATTTTCAAATCGGACCAGCGGCGGTCTCTGAAATTAGCGCGTTCAAAAAATTGGTCAACTGCGAGTCGGACTCGCGCACGAAGGGTTCCGTACCATTATCTATGCAACATAAGGCAACGTTATTAGTATCGAGCAAGAAACGGTAAAAAAATCATGTTTGTTGTATGGGAGCCCCCCTTAAATATTTATTTTATTTTATTTTTAGTATTTGTTGTTATAGCGGCAATAGAAATACATCATCTGTGAAAATTTCAACTGTCTAGCTATCACCGTTCTTGAGATACAGCCTGGTGACAGACGGACGGACGGACGGACGGACGGACAGCGAAGTCTCAGTAATAGGGTCCCGTTTTTACCCTTTGGGTACGGAACCCTAAAAAACAAACAAACTCTTCAGCTTTATAATATTTGTATACACAAATAAAAATTTTCAAAAGTCATTGTCTGTAATATGGAGATATTGAGAAAAAATATTGATACGGGATAGTTACAGGCGTAACAGAAGCCACAGAAGTCAAATCAATTCTTTTTATAATTTTTGTTTGTCTGTCTATCTATCTGTTTGTATAAATAATATACTTAATTATACAATTTACCGTTAATAAATATGACGGGCTTCCTGGTCTAGTGGTCATGTAACGGACTGCCGTTCACGAGGTTGCAGGTTCGATTCCCGCACCGGACAATAATAATTAATACCTGTCTTTAAAATGAAAGTTACAGAAATACAGACTGTAATACCTATAGTAGTAATTTTGATCATTTGTCAAGGCCAGGGTGAAATATAATAATATACGAAATATGGCGTACAAGTAAATATAATTATTTATCTTATTACAAACGGTCACGTATTACGAGCCTATTTAGAAGTCCTAATTAACGACGCAATTACGTGGGACAATTTATTACTGTGGATATTTCAGACCGGTGGCTGTCACATTGGGCTAATGGGCGTTTGGGAAGTGCTCGGACTGTTTGTTTATTTAACTTAGTGTTTTAGCTTAGATTTTTTACATTTATTTAATACTAGATGTCCGTGTGGTGACGGACTAAGAATACAAGTGTCACCACCCCATCTCCTCCCAAGGGCGCTGTAAAAGTCAGCTAAGGGATATTGCACACAGATAACATCCTCTGTGAGAGACGAAAAACTCAAAAATAAGCCCTGTGCCAGCACGCCTGGTCAGCGCGGCACAGTAGACCATAATCCCTCCCAAAGTGGAGGAGGCCCGTGCCCAACAGTGGGACGTAAATTGGCTGGAGAGAGATATATGTATCCTAAAAAGTTTTTAAAAATGTATTTTATTTAGTCACGTACAAAGTTAGCTTAGTTTGAAATTAACCCTAAAGCGAAAACCTTGTCGTATCGTAGCAGTAGTTAAAGAAAGTTGGTATACCTACTTGAACTTCTGCTTCGACTAGAAGAACTGAGAGTTAAGTTATTGGTAGAGTTAAAACCGCTTATTTTACTGATTTTAAACTTTCGCGATTTGAACTCATAATTCTTAAATATACCGGGGTTTTAATCTTAGTCAACCCGTGATCACGATTGGTATAAATCGGTTGAAACGTAGCCGTAGGGACAAAGGTAGTGTAGCCAAATAATTCTATACAAAAACCGTTATAAACATTATTACTGTTAAAATAAAATGCGTTTAGAATAATGGGTTATCCCTACTAATATTATAAATGCGAAAGTAACTCTGTCTTCCTGTCTGTTACGCTTTCCCGCTTAAACCTCTCAACCGATTTTGATGAAATCTTTAGACCCTGAGAAAGGACATAGGCTACCTTTTATTGCGAAAAAAAGAGATGAAAATTTTCTAAATACGCGAACGGAGTCGCCGGTAACAGCTAGTATAAAATAAATAGCAAAGAAGTTTGTTCAATCAAAATTCACAAAACTCATTTATTTACTTTCAAAAAGAAACTCTTTAAGATTTCAATCAAAGATTCTTTTGAATAGTTTTTTCGATCCAGCTCTTCATGGTAGAGACCTTTGTATATACTCCTGGCACAACACCACATCCAGCACCAAAAGATGTTACTCCTACTTGTACGTTGTTCCATGTCAATGGACCTCCACTGTCACCCTGTATTTACAGAAAAAAGTTGGCTTTGAATATTTTCCTAAATAATTATAAGAGGTTGTAATAGAGTGCCGTCGGGCATATATGACCAGACGATTGCAGATGAAGCCACGGAAGTGTGTTTTGATTACAGCAGATGGGGCTCTATAGTCTTAGTTTACCCCCACGGGGAAAAAGCGCGACGGTATGATGATGATAGAGTTCTAAATAATTAGAATAAGAAATTAATGCGTGCAATAATGATTTAAAGTGCCAAATGATTTGGCATACCTAAATTATTACGCACATATGTAACTTTGCTCTCAAATTAGTGTAAATATATCCCGTTTCATAAATAAATAATTTAAATTTAGAAATGAAACAGCTATATGTGTGGTTTCACTTGCATGTGATTTTAATGAAGGGATCTTTTAAACGTAGATAATTTACATCTTGGCAGACCCAGTGTATTAACAGACAATATTTTAATAAGTCAAACAAAAAAACAAATTGTCCGTGTGGTGACGGATTAAGAATACAAGTGTCACCACCCCATCTCCTCCCAAGGGTGCTGTAAAAGTTAGCAAAGGGATATTGCACACAGATACAGATAACGTCCTCTGTGAGAGACGGAAAACTCGAATATAAACCCTGTGCCAACACGCCTGGTCAGTGCGGCACAGTAGACCATAATCCCTCTGAAGTGGAGGAGTCCCGTGCCCAACAGTGGGACGTAAATGGGCTGGAGAGAGAGAGAGAGATTTTAATAAGATTTGGTCCAGCAGTTGTGAATGAATGATGACGAACACACACAACACTTAATATCTCTCGAGATATTAAACAATCCTTTCAATCCTTCTTAGCCCATTAACGTTCTACTTTCCAGTACCACTCTCCTCCTTTTCGAGAGATTAAATTGGTTATTATGCTATGCTCACCTATTATATATGCTATGTTGGCATGTTTACTGATTATCCCTTAGCCGGCTCTTACAGCATCTTGTGAAAAAACGTCATCACACGGCGAAATTAACTTGACTACACAATCACAAATCAGTATTAAGAGGATGCCAAAATAGCTTCGTGCATTTTTCTACGTACGACGTTTTCATTGTTTCTTTAGATTGAATGGCTAGAGCTTTAATTTTTAAGTATATGTTTTTTCAATATATAATCTAGGATCGCATAAACTCAGAAACGCGATTGAAAAAAGTTTTCTCGATAGAAAATCTTAGCGAAACAACCTCTCTAATTTTTTATTTTTTTTATTTGTCGGTCTTTTATCGCGTTTTAACTAATGAAATAACTTTCAAAACATAAGTAACTATTATATATAGAAACACGTAAATCAGAATTAAAATATATTTAGTAGATTTTGAGTAAACAAAAAAAATATCCTTGATTCTTCATTTTCTATACCTACTAGCTGTGTTAATAGGTACATGTCGACGTTAATATTGATGTAGGCCCTTAATACTTAAATATATAAAAAATAAATACTTCCCTTATGATATTAAACAAGCACTCGCTTTCAATATTGTGCGCAAGTTAATTTATGTTATTAATTTCTAACGTACCATGCAGGAATCTTTTCCATTGCCTCCAGCACACATCATACGCGGTGTTATAGTGTATGATGTACGGAAATAGGAGAACTTGCATGGCAACCGAGGCACAACACTTAATTGAACTTGACGTAGATCTTCAGATATTGGTCCTTTAGGCTGTGGATACAAATTGGTATAAATTCTACGTAAACAACTGAACTAAACTTAACTGAAAAATTAATTTTGTTAGTGCCAATGAAAAAAATTGACAGGCCTAGTGATCAAGTGCTTTATGTACCGGACTACCGTTCACGAGGTCGCGGGTTTGATTTCTGCTTGAGACTTATTACACTTAGGGCCTCTTTCACCATTCTCAAGTAAAGCGCCAAGTAGACTAATCGCTAGTTAAAGTCACCAGTAACGACACGTGCGACGTTCACGACGTTCGAGTAGCAGTAATCTTAAGATTAAAAAATTGAAATTGACAGAAGATACTCGTAACTATTACTTGACAATTAACGCTAATCGATAAGTAACTAATCATCACTTTACTTGAAGATGGTGAACGAGGCCCTTATTTGTGTAATACTTATAATTTTCATACACATTTTTGTACTGCGTCTGGGTGTTTACTATGTATTATAAGTATGTACTTATTTACAAAATAAAAGTAGTATATTATGTAGTCTATCTGTATTCCGTTACCCATAACACAAGCATAGAACATGAGTTGTGTGAAATGTAAAAAAGAATCCTCTAGAAAATTACTTAAATATTTTGTAATTGTGAACACAGCCTTATAATAATTCATCATCTTAGACGTGATATTACGGCTTTAACGAGCTATAAAATGTTACTCATCACTTTTAATAACCATCATTCAATAACTCAATGTCGTCTAGACGATAACACCAATAATTATAACCTTTTCATAAGTTATTTAATTGGCTATCTATCTAGGTAATTATAGGAACAAATTAATTTACATATGGAAGATTGACTTTCAAATTATTTTTACGCATCGTATTTTAAAGTAGCCTATGTCTTTTTAGACTCTCTCTCTCTCTCTCTCTCTTCAGCCATTAAAGTATCAACGTTAGGCACAGGCCGCGCTACTATGCCGCGCTAACCAGGCGTGATGACATATTATTTTCGAGTTTTCCGTCTCTCACAGAAGACGTTTTCTGTGTGTACAGTATCGTACTTTTAGCTCTTACAGCACCCTGGAGATGGGGTGGTGACAATTGTATTCTTAATCCGTCACCACACGGATAAAACGGTACGTTCACATTTTAAGCTAGATAGCCTGAAAGTCTATATCCTATAGACTACTTTTGTAACATTTCTATGTATACAAAGTTTCATTATAATGAAATTAAATGAAAGTCATTTAATCACGTAGACACAATTTTTCACAAAAATTATGTACTTATGACAAGTAAATTGTTTTTTCCCTTCCACTAGTTCAGGACATGCAATCTGCTAAGAACAACCGGCGGTAGAAACTCAGCAGAGCTTTTGATTCAATTAAAATTTTTAAATACCTAATTACAATAAAATTAACAATAAATAATAAATAAATAAATATTCATGGACATTTCACACAACGTTTTCTGGTGCCAAGCTAAGCTTATATGCTTGTGTTATGGATACCGGAATACGAATATAATACATTATACTACTTTTCTTTTGTAAATACATACTTATAATACAAAGAAACACCCAGACGCAATGTCAATAAAATAAAATAAAAAATCGATCCAGTACTTTTGGCGTAAAAGAACAATAGACAAAGTAAGTTTCTTTCGCATTTATAACATTATTAAGTATATTATTACTTACCTTAACGTAGCCCCATCCAGTTGTATTTAAAGTCACACCTTTAGGTAAACTCTTGTCGTTCAGTTGTATTATATTTACATTAGGTCCAAATGTCAAAGAATCATTTAATTTAAGTACTGCTATGTCGTAATCGTTTGTTTTATTCGAATACTTTTCATGCAATATTATTTTTTCAACATCATACAGCATCCCACCTTTGTCAATTTTATCGGTGCCGACTAGAATTTTGTATTTTCGGTTCCTGAAAAACATTTTTAATGACTGTCCAATTTATCCTTGCTGCAAAAAATACGCATTCAGAAGATATAACCGAATTACAGCCATTTATAGGTTACTTCCCATTGCTCTAGAGACTTAAAATTTCCCATGGACCGAGCATTTATAGTGCTGATTTAGGGAATAATCCAAAAACTTGTAGTTTATCACCACATCACACGAAAACATTGTTTATCCTAAACTAAACTTATAAAGTAGGTGAAATGTAGGCGTTTTCCTATATTTCATCTACAAAATGAAATTTATGAATTAGTTTAATCGTAAATAACGGGTTATTTGGCTGTAATTAATTATATTTTTCGGTCTAGTAGGTACGAAACCCTAAGTGAACGTGTTTATTTCTTAATTACCTACGATACTAGCATGAATGGATATGAACTAGACTAGAAATAATTTTATAAAGAAAACATTGTTAGTTCTTTATTCAGAAAAAATAATAGAAAATATATCTTTCCTTTGTAAATAACTATAGAGTGCGTATTTCCAAGTGAGAAGTATAAGTAAAAAAGAGAATAACGCATTGTCCTAAGCAAGCTAAAAACATAGACCAAATTACGGAACAAGATCCATGTTTTAAGGGTTTTAACTCCTCGAATTGTCCGTATATTTTACGTTCTCCCTCCAGCCCGTTTACGTCTGGGAGGGATTATAGTCTACTGTGCCGCGCTGACCAGGCGTATTGGCACAGGGTTTATTTTCGAGATTTCCATCTCTCACACGGATATATTTTACATTATTTTACTTGTGTATGTTTTCTATCCATCCATTAAATGGTAGTCTCGTACCACGCTCGATATTTACTTAAAGGTTATTACTTATTTCAAACAAAATACAGAATTTTTTTTTATTACTTTTGTATGTTTCATTAAAGATCACAGAAATATAAGTCTTTTGAAAATTATTTTACTGATTTTTTTAATTTTGAGCTCAAAGCAATATTTAATTAAATGTTAATTTTTATTCCTAAGTACCTACGCTGTTTTGTGTGTTATTAATTATGTGGAAATCAAAATCTTTATATTTCTTGAT
Source organism: Orgyia antiqua (assembly GCA_916999025.1). NCBI lineage: Eukaryota > Metazoa > Arthropoda > Insecta > Lepidoptera > Erebidae > Orgyia > Orgyia antiqua. The sequence goes on from OU779869.1 coordinate 22,290,542, forward strand.
GATTTTTAGTAGGTAGGTACCTACTTATTTAATTGAAATAAAATTATATTCTACTGTGATTAGGTTTACGGTGAACCGACAGACAAGAAAATTCTTTATTATGTTTAATTCTATATTGTGATGTAACAAACGCTCCCCGCACTTCACTCGACGAAAACTAATGTCCAGGTATATATCTAGAACGTAGTACAAAGTTAGATAATTGTAGGTACCAATTCTACGACCACAAATAAACTTAACTAAAAAATTAAAACAAATATGGTGTACCTATTTTGAAAAAAAGTTCTGTTAACATTGCTGAATTGTGTTATTGACACTATTAATTCACATATTTAGTTAAGTTAGTTGTCCACGTAGAACCGATACCAATAGTTTAAAATTTTACTTACGCCACAATACAATGAGCAGCCGTCAGCACAAAACGCTCATGTATAATAGAACTACCACACCAGTGCACTGTACCATTGAGACGTAGTGATGCTATATACGGAACCTCTTTTATAGATATCCGATGTCCACCAATGTTGCGTTCAACCTGGGATTTTTGTGTGTTAGTTTGTGGAAGCGTATTAATTCTTCAGGCCAACACGAACGAACTTAAAATCTGTGTTTCACAGCGTTAACAAATTTATAATAGTACAAACTTACCCTGTTTTGTTCTTCAACAATGTCTTCACCGTGTCACCCTAGCTATTGCATAACTATCGATTAAAATATTGGCCAATATTAAAATAAATAATCAAGCTTACCTAGCTTATTCAACAACACAACACGGGTAGACCACGGGCTCCTGATGACATCAATCGTCCCAATACAATTACACTATCACAATTATAGTTCAATTTCAAAATAGTTCAATTTACATTAAATAGCATTAAATATAGACACACAAATCGTATTAAGTATGGAGACACAAAATTCACTAGTTTTTATAACACATTTATGTCATACAAAAATGGCGAACATTACATTTCGCGGTGACATTTCAAGGTTTTGTTTCAATTGTAATTATCGATTCACACAACAAGGATAATTAGTTTTATCAACAATTAATTCTAGTGACAATTTTAACTCGCGAAACAGTTGCAAGAAAAACGCTTCAAATCTCTTTCAAATCGCGACGTAATGTGCAAACAAGATGTGTTTTGCGACTGACAACGCGCGCTCGGTAACCGTGTCGCGCGCGCGGAAACGAGCCACGAGGACAGATGCACCGGTCAGTTCTCGACGTCATCGATAGTGACGTTATCAATAATTAGAGATGCCCGTGCGCAGACAAAATATGATAATTTAATCGTTTGGTACATAACATCTACCCGCCTCGGCCAGGACTACCTGGCCGCTAATTCACTGGCAGTCGCGACAAGGTTGATACAGCTCTCTTCAAAATTGAACCGTCCACCCGGACCTCAGCAAAACGGGGCACTCCATCTGCTCCAAAGACGAGGTTGAGAATGCGCCCCCTGCGCCAACACAGTGGCGGTGAGTTAGCGTCCTTAACCAAAACGAGGTCACCAACATGAGGTGGATCAGTCTTGTCAGTCCACTTAACGCGCTGCTGGAGAATGTGCAAATATTCTAAATTCCAACGTTTCCAAAAGCTCTGAGTGAGTTGTTGGACCAATTCAAACCGCGAGAGACGATTAGGTCTCACATCAACAAGGGGATATTCCGGCAGGGCGTTCAGTGGCTGCCCAATCAAAAAATGGCCCGGCGTGAGGGCTTCCAAGTCGTTAGGATCTGAAGAGATCGGGCACAACGGGCGTGAATTCAAAACGGCCTCGATTTTGCAAAACACAGTTGCGAGCTCTTCAAAGGTCAATACAGACTCGCCAATTACCCGTCGCAAATGTGTCTTAGCAACCTTTACTACGCTTTCAAATATTCCTCCCCAGTGGGGACATGACACGGGACTGAACCTCCAAGTTATTCTACGTGTAGCTAGTCTAGACGCAATTTCAGTCTCGTTAGCCGACAAAAAATCATACATCGCTTTTAAATAGTTGTTTGTGCCTTTGAAGTTGGTACCGCAATCCGACCGAATCAAGGACGGTAGTCCTCGTCGTGACACGAATCTATCTAACGTCGCAACAAATGCCTCTGTCGAGAGGGCTGAGACGAGTTCCAAATGTACCGCCTTGGTGGACAGACAGACAAAGACGCACAAATAAGCCTTGACAGTTTTACTGTTCCTGAGGGTCGAGGTCTTAACAAAAAAAGGGCCTGCAAAGTCCGTACCAACTCCAGCAAAGGGCCTTATCTCAGTGACCCGATCCGAAGGTAGGTCACCCATGATAGGCTGCATGGTAGGGGCCTTGAGCCTATAGCAAGGCATACAACGAAAGACCACACTACGGATCGTCCGACGGGCCGATAAAATCCAAAATTCCCGTTGCAAAATGGCCAATAAGGCATTACAGCCGGCGTGGGAGTTCTTGATGTGACGATCAGTCACCAACATGTTCACCAAGTGGCCACTCTTTGGCAATAAGAGGGGGTGACGAGATCCATAAGGGAGGTTTGCGTTCCTAAGACGCCCTCCGACACGCAAAAGACCCTCACTATCCAAAAAAGGGTTCAGCTTACAAATGGCTCCAGACAGCTTGGATTTGCCTTTCCTCAAGATGTCAATCTCGTCTTCAAAATGTGCCTCTTGCACAGAACGAACCCAGTGAAGAAGAGCATCTTGGAGCTCTTGTGGCGATAAGAAGGCCTCCAAACATTTGTTCTGTGGATGTCTACAATTTCTCATGAAGCGCTTGATCCAAGCGGTGACACTCAACAATTTGTCCAATGAACTGTAACGATTAAGTAAGAAATCGGGGTCGAACGGACGGTCCTGCCGTTCGAGCGCAAGCGTTCGCAACCCAGGCAGTGCGACGATGTCTAAGGCCGGAGTTCGCGGCCAATTAGATTCTGATCTGGTCAACCACTCAGGTCCCCACCACAGAGAGTGCTCAACTAAAAGGGGGGCCATACATCCCCGTGACGCACAATCAGCAGGGTTGACCTCGCCAGGCACATGCCTCCAAACCAACGGGGTCTCCGATTTCTGTATCTGAGAGACACGATTTGCTACAAACACCTCTAAGGTGTGAACTGACGTCTTCAGCCAACATAGCACAATCTGACTGTCAGTCCATGCATATATCGTGGAAATGTCAATTGACGTGCACAAGGTAGACATGACGTGATTCAAAAGGCGAACAAGAAGGGCCGCCCCTGACAACTCTAACTTAGGGATTGTCAAGGCAGTTCGAAGAGGCGCGACCTTGCTCTTCGCCATGACCAACAACACTTTCACCTGACCATCTGTGGTCACGGTGCGCAAGTATACGGCTGCTGCGTACCCACGTTCCGAAGCGTCCGAGAAACCATGAAGGGACGCGGTGTGCTTCCCTGGCGGAAGCAGAGCACGGGGTAACGATATCCTATTGATGGCAGGCAATGAGGAAGCAAATAGGAGCCAGTCCTTCAAAACAGCTTCGCGAAGTGGCTCGTCCCATCCAAGACCTGCAGTCCAAAGTCTCTGCAGGAAGCATTTGGCCCAGAATATGACCGGGCATATCCAGCCATTGGGATCAAAGGTTCTCGCGACAGTCGACAGAACCAGTCGTTTCGTCCAAGTGTGATGCGAATCCAAATTGACATTAAATGTAAAGATGTCCTGGACTGGTCTGTACTGGATTCCAAGCACTGACATCATGGTAGGGTTGTCACGGTTCTCAAATAGGTGAGGATCCTGCTGGTGGTCATCCGGTAGCCCTTCCAAGAGCGCAGGTAAGTTGGAGATCCATCTACGCAGCTCATATCCTGCGGAGGCTAGAATGCCAATCAACTCGTCACGCAAGAGCAGGGCCTCTCTCTCCGTGGCCGCGCCAGTGCACACATCGTCAACATATAGGTCCTCCTTCAAAATGGCGGCTGCGCGAGGAAACGACATACGCTCTCGATCCGCGAGCTCCCAAAGCGAACGTATAGCCAAAAAGGGGCTAGACCTCAGCCCGTATGTGTTCGTGTTGAGCTCGTAGACAAGCATGGGATCTTGCTGGTTTTCTCGCCACAATATCAGCTGGTATCGGCGATCATCCGGGTGAATTACCGTTTGCCTGAACATCATCTTGATGTCAGCCACAAAAACAAATTGATGACGTCGAAACCGCGTGATGACGTCACAAAGGTCCTTCAGCAATTTGGGACCAGGATGCAGACACTGGTTCAATGACACTCCTGAAGTAGTCTGCGCAGAACCATCAAATACTGTGCGTAACTTACCACTGGATGGTTTTATTACAGCATGATGCGGGAGAAAGAAGTGCTCCGTCGAACGCCAATCCAATTTTGACACAGACATGTGTCCCAAATCCTCATACTCCCGCATGAAGTCAATATACTTTTCCTTGAGTAGTGGGTCCCTGCTCATACGGCGCTCCATCGCCAACAAACGCTTCTCTGCAATAGGCCGCGAGACGCCAAGTGGCGGACGTACGGCGAGAAATGGCAATCTTGTCATGATCCGGCCAGAACGGAGATAACTGGTGTTGGTCTTGTAGAACTGCTCACACTCTTCATGCTCCGGATCAGAGCGGGGAGCTTGTGGTGGCTCCTCCACTTCCCAGAATCTCTGCACGGCGTCAGAAAGGGCGGACCCCACCATCAAGGCCGTTCCAAGTTCGGCAGGGGGGGGAGTCCTCAATACAGGCCCCATCAGTGCGAACCCAAATATGGTCCGGAGGGCTACCAAGCCACCTGGCTGCAAAACACGATCCTTGCCGAGTAATATTTTACCCAAAACATCGGCACCAAGCAACAAATCGACCGTGCCAGGCAGGTCAAATTTAGGGTCAGCCAAATTCAAATCCGCGGTCAATTTTACCGCATCCGCAGACAAACGAACTTGCGGGTGATTGCCCAAGATATTCTCCATCACAATGGCCGACGATTCCAACGTCGGACGTGGAGAATTTGAGGGGGAGAACTCAAACAAAACACGGCCCTCAACCGTGGCCACGGGGGCGTTCCCGACACCCCTTATTACATCTGAATATTTTTCAATAGTCTGGCCAGTCTGCCCTACCAACCAAGACGAGGCTATGCACCCCTGTGAGCCTGTGTCCAATATCGCTCGGACTACAACCGAGGCGCCCGTCCGTCCCCAGACCCTGACATGGGCCGTGGGCAAGAGGACGGTGTCAAAAGGGGGCGGTGCATAGCGGGGGCAGACGCCAACATCCTAATGCTGGCGTGGCGGCGACTGAGCGCCGTTGTCCCGAGACGGCAAATCAAAATGCGGGTAGTGCCTAAACTCGGCCTCCTCTCGGTGACGACTGCCACGAGCCATAGACGGCGGTTCGTAGCGCCTGGAGCGTCCGTACCGAGGGTTGCGCGTCTCCAAACGGGGACGTTGCGCCAGAGGGGGGGACGGTAGTGGTACCGGACGTGCGTCACGGTAATCGTGGTACACTACCGGAGGTGATCTCGCTTGATCACGTGGAAGCGGGGAGGGCGAGCGGGACACAAAGGTGCGGGATTGAACCCGGGGCCCGCTTTCATACCCGCCCGTGGGGCTGCGCGCCGAACCAACTCGGCGATCAACGGCAGCGCAGTTTGCGCGGCGTGGGGGTGATGAGCCGGACTCCAAGTTGCGGGACTGGTCCCGGTGTCCGCTGACATACCCGCCCGAAGGCGACCCCGCGTGGTCGCGACGGCCATTCGCGTTGGCGCACAGGATTTTCAAATGGTGCCCTCCGCAAATAGGACACGGGTGAGTGTCGGGGCAGGCGCGCTGGTAATGGTCCCCTAGGCAAGAGAAACACCAGCCGCGGGCCTGGGCAATCCGCCTACGAGCGGCCACGTGCAGGACCGCGAAGTCTGGGCACCGCACCGTTTGGTGTCCCTGCGACTTGCAAAACCGGCAGTCCGGTGGCGCAGCTTGAGCGACAGCGAAGCGGGCGGCCGTACCTCCTCTTGGTGCAGGTTGGGCATTGCGCCGTTGGTTGGTGGGTCTGGGACGTGATGCTTCCACCGGCGTGTCGGCGACCATGACGTCACCCATGCGACACTCGTCCTCCAGGAACGTCAGGAGCTGGTCAAAGGTAGGGAGAGCAGATGCCTCATCCCTAGTGTGCCCTTGTTCAAAACGTGCCCTCAAAGACACCGGCAATCGCTTGAGTACGATACGCACCAGTAGGTAAGACCACTTGGCAACCGGCAGTCCTAAGCGGTTGAGCGAATTGGTGGCTATTAGGAGGGGGTTCAGCAGCTCGGTCCTCAACTGGGCAGCATTGCTCACGACGGAAAGGTTCAAGATCTGGTCAACGTGGGTATCTGCCAGACAGCGCTGGTTGTGATAGCGCTTGGTGAGCAACGCCCGCGCGATCCCATAGCTCCCGTCACATATTGGGAGGTGCTGTACTAAGCCCCTCGCCTCTCCATCAAGCACGGAGAGTAAATAGGCCAGTTTTTGAGACGGACCCAAATCGTCCCTCGAGTCCACAAGGCTCTCAAACAAACCAATGAATCCCATCCACATGTCTAGTCGACCATCAAAACGTGGAAGATCCAAGTTGGGTAACCTAGTCAAAAGGCCCACGGGAGTCTTCAAGGGGGCCCGGTGAGCCGGTACTCCGGCGCGCGAGGCTAAAATCTCCCGCGCGCGCTGGGCGATGTCGTCGGCAAGGTCCATAATTTGGACGTAGTCCTCGTGGACTTGGTCCCGTCGCTCCTGGGGGAATGACTCCAGGGGCACATCATCCAGATGCAAGATGAAGCGCCGGTAAAGCGCCTCCACCTCCTGAAGTCGTGTAGGGCATTTCTCATGCCTGTCCAACAATGCCTCGATTCGGTTCTCCCTTTTCACCAAGGCGGCAGCTGACGTGAACCATCTCAAATGAGTCGCAATCCCGGAATATGTCTCGCGGACAACATTATACGCGGCGGCAGACATCTTCAAAGCACAAACGGCACGAAACAAACAATCTTATAATAACAATAAAAAAAAACAAATATCTTTCACAAACAAACAATATTACAATAACGAAAAACAAAATATCTTTCAATGAGACAAGCCGCTATTACTCTAAACAAATATCAAATCTTAAATATTTTAAATCAAACAAACAAACAATTCCTTGCCAATGTGCAATTAATTTAAGACTTAAATTATTTATTTTAAGGTAACCAACAAAACAAACAAACGTATAAAATAAATGTTGTATTATACAAACGCACAACGCCACAATTTAACTATAACGTTGTTCAATATTAGACAATAATTAAATAATAATTTATATTAAATAATAACCTGAGCAACAACAAATACGATTAGCAATAGCACAAATAATTATCAAATCCTTTAAAATCTAATTGCCAATTCAAGTGCTCAAATTAATTATTCAAAACTATACCAACAATTTAGATTAAACAAACAAACAACCAAATTAATCAAATTAAATTAATTAAATTAATTAAATCAATTTTCACAAATAATGAGGGTATAGTTTGTTCAACATGGAACATTCGAGAAACGGAGTTTAAACCACGCTCTGGGTACCAAAATATGTTGCGTTCAACCTGGGATTTTTGTGTGTTAGTTTGTGGAAGCGTATTAATTCTTCAGGCCAACACGAACGAACTTAAAATCTGTGTTTCACAGCGTTAACAAATTTATAATAGTACAAACTTACCCTGTTTTGTTCTTCAACAATGTCTTCACCGTGTCACCCTAGCTATTGCATAACTATCGATTAAAATATTGGCCAATATTAAAATAAATAATCAAGCTTACCTAGCTTATTCAACAACACAACACGGGTAGACCACGGGCTCCTGATGACATCAATCGTCCCAATACAATTACACTATCACAATTATAGTTCAATTTCAAAATAGTTCAATTTACATTAAATAGCATTAAATATAGACACACAAATCGTATTAAGTATGGAGACACAAAATTCACTAGTTTTTATAACACATTTATGTCATACAAAAATGGCGAACATTACATTTCGCGGTGACATTTCAAGGTTTTGTTTCAATTGTAATTATCGATTCACACAACAAGGATAATTAGTTTTATCAACAATTAATTCTAGTGACAATTTTAACTCGCGAAACAGTTGCAAGAAAAACGCTTCAAATCTCTTTCAAATCGCGACGTAATGTGCAAACAAGATGTGTTTTGCGACTGACAACGCGCGCTCGGTAACCGTGTCGCGCGCGCGGAAACGAGCCACGAGGACAGATGCACCGGTCAGTTCTCGACGTCATCGATAGTGACGTTATCAATAATTAGAGATGCCCGTGCGCAGACAAAATATGATAATTTAATCGTTTGGTACATAACAACCAATTATGCCCACATTATGTACAAATGGGCTACCTAAAAATACAGTAATTTATAGTGACTTGCTTTTCAATCCACGTGGTGACGATTTAAGAATATATACTTAAAATATCATAAAAACTATGCCGAAGACCATAAGAATGTCACAGGGTAAAATGGAGAGTTCTTCTGTCCAACAGTGAACAGCAATAAGCTAATCTTATTACGTTGCTTATGAAAATAATAAATTAAACAAAAAAAGGTACTTACTCTTACATGAAACGTAATAAGCTGAAATAAAAATTACAAATACTTTTATGGAGAACATGGTTGTTCCAAAATCAGGATTGCCTCGGAATTGATTAATTTAAAGTTTACATACAGTATATATAGTTATTGATAACAATGTATGGATAAAAACATATTTATCTGAATTTGTACAGTTGTTCAGTAAAGTCTTTTAAATTAAAGTACATAATTGCTATTTGATAGGAACACACGTTGCGCCCCTTGGAAGGACCCTATGTTGAACAAAGTGACAGAGGACTTCGAATATCTGCAAACTTACTTAGACATAATATTAAAGCATTCTTGGAGACTGTAACTTACTATTAGAAAAAACATTTTATGATCAGATAATTGTTTTCAAAGATTACCCTCTATATACATTTATACAAATTTTACCTATTTAGTAATAGTAAAGGTCGCGGGGAGATATTGGATGCAAGCGGCACAGGACCGCGCGTTGTGGCGTTCTATGGGGGAGGCCTATGTACAACAGTGGACGGAGAAAGGCTGATGGATGGATACTAGATATATATATATGGATAGTAAATATCGATAGGAGTAGACACAGATCAACTAGATGGTGGGTTGACGTTTAAAATTGAGGACAAGTAACTTTCGCTTGGCTAAATCGTACTTCATAGAATAAATACGTTTCATTTCACGTAAAGCCTGTATCATAGACACAAATACATAGATTTTCACACACACATTGATATGTAAGTGGCTTTAAGCCGGCTGAGAGATTTAGGCACACCATCTGATATATCTGTGGTAGTGGACATATTTATAAGTACTAGCTCAGCATGATGCAACGGCTAAATTGTTGAAAAAAAAATCTGTATTTCTTTTTCTTTTTTTTATGGACATTTCACACAACGTCTTTTGGTTCCAAGCTAAGCCTATTATGGTTGTTTTATGGGTACCAGAATACGGATAGAATACATTTACATACTTTTCATTTGTAAATACATACTTATAATACATAGAAACAACAAACATACATACAAACATTTATCTGACAAATATAAACATCACACAAATGATTGTCCCGAGCGGGAATCGAACTCGAGACCTCGTGAACGGCAGTCCGTTACATGAACCACTAGACCACGAAGCCCGTCGAATTTTGAATTGTGATATTATTTTTATGTTTCATTCTGACCATACAATGTTCAAATCTATGATTTTTATGATAAAGTTTAATTAATTGATTTAATTAAAATACATAATTATGATAACTATTTCTTGTATTAAATTAAGATAAAAATAATTATTTTAAATATGTATGGTGATATTATTTTTTATAATTAATTATTTTGGGCTATAATTTTGTTAGATTACGTAATTGGTATAGTGTATGCTAAAGGAGGCGTTCGAATCCCAGGTCGAGTTAAAAGCATCCGGAAGTCCACATTTTCTATACACATAAAAGTGAATGAGTAAATCATTTTTAAGTAAACAAGGACCTAAGTAATTCCAATAAAAAAATAAAGCCAAGTGTGTTATAAAATTCGAGGAAGACTTAAATATACTCCAGGACCCTTCATCGGATTAATAAATAACGACCATGAGCCGTGCTAGGAAATAAAGCAAATAATTAAAAAAAAATTAAGTTAAGATTTCCCGAAAACGCCTAGCCCTAAAAATGATAAAAAAATCTCACAAATACATCTCTCTCTCTCTCTCTCCAGCCCATTAGAATATCACTGTTGCACGGGCCTCCTCCTCTTTGGGAGGGATTATGGTCAATTGTGCCGCGCTGACCAGACATGTTGGTACAGGACGTGTTTTCGAGTTTTTCATCTCCCACAGAGGATGTAATATCGTGTACAACTAAATATTCCCTAGCTGGCTTTTACAGCACCCTGGGTAAGAAACGGGGTGGTGACATTTGTATTTTTAATCCGTCACCACATGGACAAATAAATAACCTTCTCTTTTTATAGTAATCCGTTAAAAAATTAATAGTCTTAATTTAAATAGTTAGTAATAAGGTCATTTTGTTAATAAACCAATCTCATTTTATGGCATAGTTAGTGGCTTTATAAACAATAAACATAGGTATATCCAAAATGTCCCCAATTACGTTCAGAGGTAAACAGAACTCGTATTTGAGTATTTATACAACCCAAATAAACAGCCAAAACTGTTATTGGTGAATGTTTTCGTTCCCTTTGTTTTCATACCCCTTTCGGAGCAATCGTTTTACATTAGTTGAAAATCTTTTCCTTTTGTGGTCGACCGAATTTACAATCTTAACAATGGGAATTTGGTTTTCTGAAAATGTTTTTATTAGCAGTTGAAATTTTTTAAGACAGATTTATATTTATTATTATTTATTTATTTATTATAAAACATTAACAATATCTTTACAGGAGATCCCAATACAATATTGTAAGTAATAAATTTATATAATAAAATCATTTACAATGCACCTTTGCGCGATTTCTGTGAATTTCGGCATGCTACATTGATAAATATCTAATTAAGAAGAAATTAAATTAACTAATTGTATCGCACGCGAGAGGGGCGAGTACTTAATTAAATTTGTCGGCAGGCTAAATTTATCGTTTAAAAGCTGGCACCATTTTTTTTTCCACCGTCGTCGTGTATGTATGTACAGATGTATGAGTGTGGATGAAGCCAAGGATGTCTGTTTAGATCGTAGCAGATGGCGCTCCATAGTCTCTGCCTACCTCCATTGGAAAAGGGCGTGACAGTATGATAATGATTATTTTGTTTTGTTATGTATATCATAATATTGTGGTAACGCAGTGAGAATATAATAATGTGTGTTCTTTACCAGGGATGAGAGCTAGCTTAGAGACAACACAAGATGTCAGCCTTTATGAAAGAAGAAAAACTTAAAACAAATCTCTATGACCACAAGCCTGGTTAGCACGGCATTGTAGACCAAATGCTTCCTCAAATCGCAAGGAATGCTGCTGGGTAGATATGCTACTAATTACGATTAAGAGGATACCAAAATAGCTTCGTGCATTTTTCTATGTACGAAGTTTTCATTGTTTCTTTAGATTGAATGGCTAGAGCTCTAATTTTTAAGTATATGTTTTTCAATATATGATCTAGGATCGCATGAACTCAGAAACGCGATTGAAAAAAGTTTTCTCGATAGAAAATCTTGGCGAAACAATCTCTCTAATTTTTTATTATTTTTAATTTGTCGGTCTATTATCGCGTATTAACTAATGAAATAACTTCAAAAACATAGGTAACTATTATGTAAGAAACACGTGGATCAGAATTAAAATATATTTAGTAGATTTTGAGTAAATAGGAAAAGTATCCCTAATTCTTCATTTTCTATGCCCTGTACGTGTCGGCGATGATATTGATGTAGGCCCTTAAGCATCTTTATTATCAATTCCCATGCAGTCCATCATTAATATCAAATTGTAACAAAATCGACAATTTAGTCTTTTACAAATACAAAAGGACAAAGACTGGCTATAATAGTTTAATAAAGCGTACAAGCAAACCACAAAGGTGACTTTGCTCAAACGAAATACAGAAATTCAGTAGGAACCGTTTCGTAATTAGAAACATTACTAAGCCAATACAACACAGAATAATAGGCAATTAGATCGGACTGTTAATTTATCTAGTTTAGTCATTAATCTGAAAAGGAATTTTCTTCTGTAGATATTTACTTACTAATATAAATACTGTCTGTATTGTGATGGATTAAGAATGCAAATGTCGGCACCTCGTTTCTTTCGCAGGATGCTGTAAAAGCTAGCTAAGATATATTGTACACAGATAACACCCTTTGTGAGAGATGGAAGACTTAGAAAACTCTGTGCTAACACGCCTAGTAATCGTGGCACAGTAGTCGTTAACCCCTCCCAAAGTATAGGTCTGTCCTCAACAGTGGGACGGTCAATGGCCGAAGAGATATTGTATTAAAGTAGGCACGCGACTGATTTTACAGGGTGCAAAATATTTTTTGCCCCCCATAAGACTTAGGCATATGTAAAGCAGATGTTGATCTATTCTCAGATCTACTCAATACGCACACAATCATAAACATTGGTCGAGCCGTTTCCAAGGTGTGAAGGTTTCCGTTTCCCCCAGTATGTCTAATGCACAGACGGGTGTTCACAAGGAATTTGCGCGCGAAATGTCTTGTGCACAGACCGGTGTGCATAAGACATTTGGGACATTTTTTTGCGGAACCAACTCACTCTAGCGTTCTCATTCGATTATCGATACATCCATGACCAGTTTTTATAATTATGTTAATGGCAACAAAGCGAAATTGAAAGGAAAGAGACAAAAAGAAAAAAATGTGTCAAGTAAATATGCAGCGCGGCCATATTGAACAGTTTTATTTATTACGTCTCCGAATGTAAAACGTTTTCTAGGGGTAACCGGTGTGTAATATTATTAGGATTATATGTGATATTAATGAGATATAATTATAGATTTTATATTACAAGATAGTTTTACAAAAAGTGACAGATTATTACACAAAAAAAGATTAAAACTTTTTATTGTTTCGACTTCAATGGCCGCCGTGTTTTTACTTTTGGTAAATTTTTTATCATTTAATAAAAATATATAATTATATTGTTTGAAATACACATAAGTTATTAGCTTATTTATCTACGAACGTAATTTGACTAATAGTTGCTTAAATCCTTGCATATTGTTATCGTGATCGTATTTTTAAGTGTTTCGGTCGACTCAAGTGTTTTATGAGTGTTTTAATAACAATGGCGGCCCTTTATTGACGTCGTAAAAAAAATCTTTTTGTGAAGTGTTTATGATTTTCAAGGGACTGTATTGTGTTGACTTTTATTTGTTTTATGTTGTGTAAATTACACTAGAGTGTTAGTGACAAGTGTTTCTGTAGGAGAGTATGATATATTTGGAATCTAAAAAAAATATATATATTGCACTTCTGCGTCGTCGTCATTAATATTATATAAAGATAAGTAGGTAGATTGAGTGGCATCGCGACATGAGAATCTATGCTAATATTATAAAGCTGAAAAGTTTGTTTGCTTGTTTAAACCTGCTAATCGCAGGAACCACTGCCACCGGTCTGATTTGAAAGATTCTTATGGTTTTAGATAGTACATTTATCGAGAAAGGCTTTAGGCTATATGACATCACGTTGCGACGAGATAAGAGATAAGAGAGAAGCAACAATGAAAAATGTTACAAACACGGGCAATATTTTTAAACTCTACGGCGTAGAGTTTCAAAATGTTGCCCGTGTTTGCAAGTCTTTTGTCTTTGCAAGCCTTTGTAGAGTCTACGCGGTCTATATTTATATATTGATGCCCATTTTGATGCGTTAAAATCTTAATCTTACTAAAATTATCTGAAAACAACTATGGTGTATTTTGGTTAATACACTATTTCTTTGTACACATTCATATTATTTGATGTCATTAGTCTATTATGACGGGCTTCGTGGTGTAGTGGTTCATGTAACGGACTGCCCATCAAGAGGTCGCGGGTTCGATTCCCGCTTGGGACAATGATTTGTGTGATATTTATAAATGTCATACAAATGTTTGTACCGCGTCTGGGTGTTTACTATGTATTATATTTATGTATTTACAAAAGAAAGTAGTATATGTAGTATATACGTATTCTGGTACCCATAACACAAACTTAAAGCTTAGCTTGGGACCAGACGACGTTTTGTGAAATGTCCATGAATATTTATTTATTTATTTTTATTATTTTCGCTATTTTTATAATAAGAAAATTCAGTTAACATTGCCGAACCGTGTTGTTGCCAATATAAATTTACATTTTAAGTTTAGTTTAGTTGTGCACGTAGAATTGGTACCTTTGCCTACATGTTTAGGTTATTTGCGTTACTGTTATATATTGATTATATAACAGTTACGTATGTGAGTCATCTGATTACATAATTATGAAAAGGTATTCCATACTATATTTCTGAATTGAGGACGAGAACAATAGTTAATTAGGTCGCATTATTCGTTAATATATTAACGAATAATGCGAACGAATAAGATTTTACCTATAGGTAAAATCTTATATAGCGGAATTGATAATACATGTTTAGGAAAAATAATACTAAGTGTTTGCCTCTCTCTCCAGCCCATTAAGAGGGCACGGTATAAAATTATCAAATTATGCTCCATACAAAAATATGGGTTCGTACTCCCCATTTTTCTTTGCAAAAGTTAAACCGATTTTAATTGTTCTTACGCTATGATGTAGATGAAGAGTATATCTATGCTTGTATCACATTCTTTTTTTTTAAACATATTAACTAACAGAAATATGACCATTTGAAAATCCGGTTTTTTCGGTTTTCTTTAGGTAAAGTTGCAGCGACTATCACACATATTTGGTAAGGTTTTACCAAAAAAAAAGTGATAGAAGCATAGATATACTCTGCATCTATAATATATCGTAAAAACAATTTTATTCATTTTATTCAAATTGGTTTAACTTTCGCGAAGAAAAAAGGGGACTACGGAACGTCTTTTTTCAAAGAATTTGTAGGTAAAATCTGCTTTAGCTATATTTGTCCCTTTCAGCACGGCGCTTGGAAATAGGGATAGCAATACCTAAGGCAAATACCTAAATTAGGAGTACAGTACCCTCTTAAATTAACGTCTCACTGTTGGGCACAGACCTCCTTCACTTTGAAATTATGGTCTTTAAGGATTATGGTCTACTATGATGCGCTGACCAGACGTATTGGCATAGTTTATCTTCAGGTTTCCTATCTCTTACAGAGGGTGTTATCTGTGTACAATATCCCTTAGCTGGCTTCTACAGTACCCTGGGAAGAAAAAGGTGTGATGATCGTATTCTTAATTATTGTAATGATTGTATTCACCACCAGGACGGTCATTGCAACTTTGCTTAGAGATAAATAGCACTAGAATTTATAGAGTTTTCATACAAACAAACTATTACTTAATAAGTATTCATTTAAAAGTAGTAAGTATTTTTTATTTAATAAATAGTTTACAATACTTCTGTCACCCTACACTACACACCCATGCCTAATATTTTTCTCACGATCTCCTCTCGCGGAGACCCGCGAGAGGAGATCGTATCTCTGCCTGTAGACACAGGCAGAGATTGCTTTGAGAAATATGTAGACCCGTACACTAAAGCTTCAATGGCTATTTCAATATATGTTACTCTGTGTAAAATCTGTTAAATTTAATAAATAAAAAATAAAATTACTAAGTTTCTATAATAGTACTGTACTTACATTAAATGATCTTTTGCAAGTTGGTAAACCACTAAAGTGATTCAGCTAAAATGAAGCAGAATTTCTGTCCAAATGTTTTAGGTAATAAAAGACATTATCAAGACAATGTAACTAAGAACAATAGGTAATTAAGGTGCCTAGTTTGTTAGAGTTCCGTATCAAAAGGTTAAACGGACCCGGTTTCTGTGACTGTCTGTATGTTTGTTGTCACCAAGCTGTATCTCTAGAACGGTGATAGCTGTAGAGTTGAAATTTTCACAGTTTATGTATATCAGTTGATGATGTTTACAAATACTTATTATCATCATTTTCGTGCCCTTATCCAGTTATTTAGGTTTAGGCATATGACGAATAATCTATACTAATATTATAAAGCTGAAGAGTTTGTTTGTTTGTTTGTTTTAACGTGCAAATCTCAGGAACCACCCACCGGGCCGATTTGAAATATTCTTTCAGTGTCAGATAGGGCATTTATCGAGGAAGGCTTTAGGCTATATAACATCACGATACGACCAGTAAAAGCGAAGCAGTAGTGAAAAATGTTACAAAAACGGGTTTTATTTTTTATTTCCACATGGCCGTAGTTGCGAGCATCAGTCATAATATAATTTTTTATTATGATAATAACAGTACGGAACCCTTTTTATGCAAGTCCAGTTCGTATTTGACCGGTTTTAATCAATTTTCATAGAGGGGACTACAGTCACAATCTAGGTATTTGCCTTATTAGAATTCCCTGTGCCGCACAGGGAATTCTAATAAAAAATGTTTTCTTGTAAATAATTTTTATACATACAGGTAAGAAGACGCTTCAGAAAGAACAGGAAACGGTACAGCGCCACCTAGTATAATAACTTACAACTAAATAATTTGGCCAGTGTTAAATTTTCTAATTCAATAATTGCTATCCCTAATTTCGAACGCCGCGCCGCGCTGAAAGGGACAAATCCTACAAATTCTTTGAAAAAAGACGTTTCTTAATCCGCTGTTTTCGTCGTGTAATTATGTATTTATTTCTTTATTTCCTATAATTATGTAACAACCTGATGATATACAATATAAAGATAATGAATAAATAAATAATGTACTAAGAAATAAATTTTCCATTCACAGCACCTATTTGAAATTCTACGTTAGTTAATTACCAGTTGTTTCATTTTACAGACCAAGTCACCTCTTAAGCACGTATTTAGTAAGAGGTCTCTTGCAAGATACTGAGAAACGCCGCTTCCTTTGGTGTATCTGACAGCAAAAGGAAGTGCCGCTCTTCCTTTTTCTGCTAGATACAGCTCACGCTTTGTGCTCCTTTAACTATAATGAAGATGTATATGTATAACTGGTAAATAGTTTTATACATCTTAATCATAGTTAAAGGAAGGCGTGAGCTGTATTAAAAAGTCATACAAATGTTTGTTCTGCGTCTGGGTGTATCAATGTATTTTATGTATGTATTTACAAAAGAAAAGTAGTTTATGTATTACATATATCCGTATTCTGGTACCCATAACACAAGCATATAAGCTTACCCTGGGACCAAAGGACGTTGTGTGAAATGTCCGTGAATTTTTATTTATTTATTTAGCAGCGTTCTCCAGTTCTAACGTCCAACTATTGGGAACAGGCCTCCTCCGCTTTGGAGTAGGAGCGCGGTATAGTATGATCATAATGCCACATTATGATCATACTATACCGCGCTGACCAGTCGTGTGGCCACAGGGTATATTTTTAAGTTTCTCGTCTCTCACAGAGGATTTTATTTGTGTATAATATTCCTTAGCTTTCAAACCACCCTGTGAAGGAAAAAGGGAGGTGACACCAATATTTTTAATCCATCACCACACGGACAGAGTTTAATAAGGAATATGTGATAATTGTAATAAATATACTACATATTACATAATTGTATAAATTTATATATGTCATACAAATTGTGTAAAAGTAGGTACATATTATTATTATATCGAGTGGTTTAAGAGGGTACTGTACTCCTAATTTAGGTATTTGCCTTAGGTATTGCTATCCCTATTCCCAAGCACCGTACTGAAAGGGACAAATATAGCTGAAACAGATTTTACCTACAAATTCTTTGAAAAAAAGACGTTTCGTACTCTCCTTTTTTCTTCGCGAAAGTTAAACCGATTTTAATTGTTTTTACGCTGTATTATAGATGAGGAGTATATCTATGCTTGTATCACTTTTTTTTGGTAAAACTTTACCAAATATGTGTAATAGACGCTGCAACTTTACCTAAAGAAAACCGAAAAAACGGGATTTTCGGATGGTCCTATTTCTTTTAGTTACTATGTATTGAAAAAAAGAAAGTGGTAGAAGCATATATATGCTCTTCATCTATTATATAGCGTAGAAACAATTAAAATCGGTTTAACTTTCGCGAAGACAAAAGGGAAGTACGATACCCATATTTTTGTATGGAGCATAATTTGGTATCGTGCCCTCTTAAGAGGATGGCTTTTTTAAGATAAGATAAGATAAGATAAGATAATTTTATTTGTTGAAACATGGTATTTTTACATAATGGTGTTGATAACAGTTAAAGTTCTGCATGTTCAGCCGCATGCGAGGCTTACAAATATTATAAAATATAAAACAACATTCTGACGATAATCTTAAGTTATTATTATAAGCATGTTTGATTTGTCACCAATGAAAAAGAAAAAAAAATATTAAACAAAAAATTAAACAGTAAAATTATCAATTCATAACAATGTCAAAATGAAAAAAAAAAATTTAGAATTAAATTAATAATAGTAATAATCAGCATCTATAAATTAAAGTGCCGTTCAATAAGATAGTCTGAAACTTTGTATAATTTCTTTAGGTTTGATTTCTAAATTCCACACGTACGAACTTGCAGACAACAACTAGTGTAATTTAAATCACAATAAATGTTTTTAATACTCTCTCTCTCTCTCCAGCCCATTTACGTCCCACTGTTGGGCACGGGCCTCCTCCACTTTGGGAGGGATTATGGTCTACTGTGCCGCGCTGACCAGGCCTGTTGGCACAGCGTTTTATTTCGAGTTTTTCGTCTCTAACAGATCATGTTATCTGTGCGCAATATCCCTTAGCTGACTTTTACAGCACCCTTGGGAGGAGATGGGGTGGTGACACTTGTATTCTTAATCCATCACCACACGGCATTTAATACTACTTCATTTAAATTAACTATTTTGCTTATAAATTGAATTTATATGTAGGATCTAACCAATTCGAAGGTCTATACCAGGCTTTGTATTCGCAAACATCGGGCTTAGTGCCAACAAACAAAAGTTTCGTATTGAGCTCACTTTGAAAGCCGTTCGGTAAATCCCATTGAAACAAAATTCATATCGAGCTTATTTTGCAAAGCTATTCAGTTTCAAACAATATAATATTTTGTGAAGTATCAGTAACATAATAAAGAATGTAAATTAGGTACAGCACCTATAACATAGCGATATTTGACAAGGATAGTTTTTGTTTTTCAATGTATTTTCCACACAATGACATTTGGACCCAAGGGAACCCATGTGCCGTAATGCCACATTTGGGATACAATTCATACACTATTTTTTTAGTAAAAGCAAAGATAGAATAAAGGAACACTCGCATACAAACAGAAAGAATGAAATAAGAAAGAATCCATAGATATAATATCGGTCTATGCCTCGGGAATCGAAACTGCAACATCGTGTAACCGCAAACTCATAATATTGCGCATGCAAAAGTAAAATTTGTCTGGTGGTGAATAATTTCTTAACTCTACATTTCTTGATGTTTTTTTGCATTTATCGGATATTAAAATATAAATATTATTTTCGCCATGATATGAATGTCTAAAGCACAAAGCTGTATATAAAATGAAGTAAGGTTGATTTCAAAATGAATACAGCATTATTCCCAGCTAGCTGTTACCCGTTTGCGGTGAAATTTTGAATGACTGAGCAATAAGAAAATTAAAACAGATTTTCCCGATGGAGTTACATTATCCCGGGATAAATTCTAGCTTGTAATTTAAGTTAGATCTCTAACAACATATCACTGAAACGGTATTCAATTTTTTTTTATATCTTCAAAGTACTGACATCGACTTTTCAGATTTTTATTTTATATAATTGTGTATACTATAGATATAGATAAAACTTAACATACGAGAAGCATACATGATATTGTAATCTCTTAAACACGTTTTAGCGAAATACAACATTGAGCTGACATATAACCTGTAAGTGGAGTTCTACGATGCTCGTTTTCAGGCTGAACGGACTTGATCTGTGAATAACACGATTCGAATAACTCGAGTTCTCTCGAGTTAGTCAAACCGAATACTTCAAGCGGAATGGTCGCGTCGCTTGTTTGGAAATTTACCGCCAATTTTACGATAATTCTCTTTCTTACGTACCAATAAGCTTTTTAATAACGTATTTGATATTTAAATGACTATGTGTTACAAAGGTGTATTTTAAAATAAAACAATAAATTAAAGTTCCATTATATAGGTATCTAAAGTGAAAGTGAAAAGTCTCATAACAAATATAAAATTACCGTTGTAATTATGCGTTGTAAATATAAGTTTAATTCAAAGCTATATTATTATATATAGATATTTGCTAACAAATAAAGTGAAAAATTACAGTGAATATTTAAGAACAGGAGTTATTTAAATTGCAATGTTTGTAAAGGTATTATTAAGCTTTTGTAGATCAAAACATAAAATTTTAATTACAAGTGGTGGTTTTAAATGAGATTTATGAATAGAGTTTTAAAAATTAAATTGTAATAATAAATAACGTTTGTAAATTAATTATTTAGTGTTAATAAAGTGTTAAAAAACTGCAAACAAAATACATAGGTAGCTGTAAAACTAGTGCCAAAAAGTGTTACCAAAAAATTGGACTACTACAAAAAAGTGCCAAACTGAAGTGCTAAAATAAAACTTTGAAGCTTTATTATAACATAAATATCAAAAGTGGATCATGTGAAAGATACTACGAGATTTTGAAATGAATAGATTGGAACTAACATGTAAACAAGATAAGGAAGATGAAAGAGAAGCTAGAGGGAACTGTACAAAGCAAACAAAGATATTGGGTGAGATTCATAAACGTTCATCCCTGCCTAGCCTAGTGATATCCCATTGTCAGGCACGAGCATCCCATACTTCAAGAGGGTTTGTTACTATGATCGCGCCTGATGGCGTATGGTTTAACTTTCAGTATTCCATTTTTTACAGTTGATGTTAATTGTAATTGCTATAGTTATCCCTTATTTACAGCACCATACACCCTCCCAGAATAAAGGAGCCCCGTGCCCAGGAGTGGGGCGTTACCTAATGTCCTGGAGAGAAAACATTAAAATAAGCTAAACGAATATTGCTATCTCTTATGTATAAAAATCAATTGCTGTTCGATAGTCTCGCTAAGACTCGAGTACGGCTGGGTCGATTTTGGTGATTTTGGTCTTGAGATATTCATGAAAGTCCGGGGAAGGTTTAAACGGTAACAAAATATATGGAAATCTAAAATTCCACGCGTATGGAGTAGCGGGCATTAGCTAGTAATTCATAAAATTCGTTGTCTAATATGTAATTAAGCGAATATGCGGTTGAGTACACCGCAATCTATATTAATAAATATGATATTTTGTATTATAACCCAGATGAAACAGGAAGATTTTAATGAATTTCTAGTTAACATATCCTTGTTTATTATCCGTATTCTGGTACGCATAATACAAGAAAATTTGCTTAGCTTGGGGCTATAAGATCATAAAATGTTCTTGATTATCTATAGTTATTATTATAAAGCTGAAGAGTTTGTTTATTTGTTTGAACGCGTTAATCTCAAGAACCGTAGATCCGATTTGGAAAATTCTTTCATTGTTGGATAGTATATTTATCGAAGAAGGCTTTAGGCTATTTATCATTTCACTTCGACCAATAGGAGCGAAGCATCAATGAAAAAGTTGCCAAAAAGGGAGATTTTTTTTTAAATCGTTGCTTTCTAAATCCCGGGCAACAGATAGTCTATTAAAATTTATATTTACTTATTGTACGACAGGCTAGATTCTGATACTTAAAATACAAGACATTAGATGAACCTGGGACTCTCTCTCTCTCTCTTTGGGAGAGATTGTGGTCTACTATACCACACTGACCAGGCTTGTTGGTTACTATAAGAAGCGGAAAACTCGCAAGTAAAAACTTTTGAGCCTTCCGTTTCTCACAGTAGATAATTAAAACATTCCTTAGCTGGCCCTTACAGCAGCCTGGGGAAGAAATGCAAATAAATCTGTCATCAGACGAAATATACGTGACTATATCCGTAAAAAAAAGTTTTATTGGTTACCTTCATGATAACTTTTATTTTATTTATTTATTTATTAAAACTTAATGCACATAAGACGTACAATGGCGGACTTAATGCCTTAGGCATTATCTACCAGCCAACCAAAGTTAGTGCAGAGATAAACAGTGTGGGTGATAAATGAAGAGAAGATAAACATTGAGAATAGAACTAAGCAAAAGTTTAAGGTACATAAACACAAACATATACATACATATCAATACTTATTCAGGGGTATATAAATACACAATTACATACACAAATAAGTACATACACATAAACAGATAATAAATCTAATATATATAATTCACGTGTCACAGTGTTAGTTACCGTACTCCTCCGAAACGGCTTGACCGATTCTTCTCAAATTTTACATACATATTCAGTAGGTCTGAGAATCGGCCAACATCTATTTTTCAAACCTTTTTGGTTTTTTTTTAGTATGGCAAAACAACGTTTGCCGGGACAGCTAGTATATATATATAATCTACAATGTAGTGTGGAAATAAAACTAACAGGCTTACTCTGTACTACTTTTCATTGTATTTTGTCATAGTTTACCGCTGACAAGTTTCTTGATGATTTTCCTTCAGAGAATATGTAAAGCCCGTTCTTACCTGCTTCTGTCGTGTGTTAAAGATTTTATGTCGCTCGTATCCTGATTTATTATCGAGATCAGCCATAATATGTTTCACGTTAAACCTTATGAAGGCTTGAGCACGCAGATTATTCTTTACATTTTCACATTACAAGGCTTATTATTATAGACGGGCTTCGTGGTGTGTTTATGTAATGGACTGCTGATCACAAGGTCGCGGGTTCTAATCCCGCTTGGGACAATCATTTGTGTGATATCCATAAATGTCATACAAATGTTTGTACTGCGTCTGGGTGTTTTCTATGTATTATAAGTGTGTATTTACAAAAGAAAAGTAGTATATGTAGTCTATCCGTATTCTGGTACCCATAATACAAGCATAGAAATAAAGCTTACTTTGGGACCAGAGGACGTTGTGTGAAATGTCCTGAATATTTATTTTATTATTTCAGTGTTTTCTATGTATTTTGAGTATGTATTTACAAATAAAATAATAATTTGCTTAATCAATAATTGAGTATTTTTTTTTAAAGTTAACTGTCTTCATGAGCCTTTGAAATTTGAGGGTTTTCCTCGATTTCTCAGGAAATAGCCATCAGATCCTGACCTAGTGCCAATGGGACCAAACGGGAATCAGCAGCTTTCAAATAAAAAAAGAATCAAAATCGCTTCGCCCAGTCAAAAGTTATGAGGTACATAAAACATAAAAAAATACATACAGACGAATTGAGAACCTCCTCCTTTTTTGAAGTCGGTTGAAAACTAAAAAGCACGCTAGAAATTCACGATTTTATAATTATTGCAATGACATTCTTCCCTAATACGATGTGTGCAAAATTGTAAGTGGGTGAAAATAACTCTAAAAGTTAAAAGTAAGTAAATTAATAAATTCATAGATTGATAAATACGTACTGAACTAATAAATGCGTGCTAAAAATATTATCCGTATACCCATAACAAAAGTATAGAAATATATCTTTATTTGGGACCAAAAGACGTTGTCCACTTTAAGAGGAATTATAGTCTACGGTGGCGCGCCGACCAGGATGTTGGCAGTGTTTACTGTTTATATCGAGTTTTCCGTCTCCCACAGAGGATGTCATCTGTGTAAAATATCGCTTAGCTGGCTTTTACAGCACCCTGGGGTGGAGATGGGGTGGTGACATTTGTATTCTTAGTCCATCACCACACGGATACACACAGCACAGAACACTAATAATACCTAGTCTATTTATAAACAACTTCAAAGTATAAAAATAAGTCTGGATACTTTGAACATTTGAAAAGAGAAACGAAAATACATTACATTTAATTAAATAAAATTTCAGAAAGTATCTAAAAATTCGAAATGTCGTTCCTTTGGGACAAAGTAAAGAACATTCTAAAACGGCTTTTTGATTATAAAGGGAAGTTGCCATATCCGTGGCCGTATTGAAACTCGTGTACCTATCCGCAATCTTTTGATTTACAAAATCTATACTTAAAATTATAAAGCTGAAGAGTTTGTTTGTTTTAACGCGCTTATCTCAGGAACCACTGTTCCGATTTGAAAAATTATTTCGGTGTTGGATAAAGAAAGTTATAGGAAAGTTATAGGCTATAATAACATCACGCTGCAACGGATAGAAGCGTAGCATAAGTAATACTTTTCTTAGTTCAAAAACTAAAAAACACACTTGAAAATCCTAAATATATTTTTAAATAATTGTATTGTCATCGATCCTTGATATGTATACAAAATTTCATATCAATCCGACTATTGCAAGTGGGTGAAAATCGCGTTCAAAGATTCCGTTACATAGATTAATACATTGATAGATACATACCGAACATATAAAAGCATGTTAAAAATTGTTGCGAAAACGAGGAAATTTTCTAAATTCTATGCGTACGAAGTCGTGGGCAAGTACATGATAAAACTCCGTTAGCTTCTATTTATATCTTCAAACATGTGTATATAAAAAGGATATAAAGCGATGCAGAGAGGGTTAGATACCGCAGCCAAAGAGAATAACAAATTTGTCCTGTTTTTCCTTGTTTTTTTTCTTTTTTATTTCTCATTGCACGTGTACATCTTTCAAAAAGCTACCATGTAAAAAGTACTTTTACAGACCGTAGTGTTTATGTGCCTGATCTAGCCAACAATGGGGGTAGATATCGAGCAGCTCTACCCTAAGTGCTGCACTCCCTTTGGTGACAGACAGTCCGTGTGGTGACGGATTAAGAATACAAGTGTCACCACCCCATCTCCTCCCAAGGGTGCTGTAAAAGTCAGCTAAGAGATATTGTACACAGATAACATGATCTGTTAGAGACGGATGACTCGAAAATAAACCCTGTGCCATCACGCCCGGTCTGCGCGGCATAGTAGATCATAATCCCTCTCAAAGTGGAGGAAGCCCGTGCCCAACAGTGGGACGTAAATGGGCTGGAGAGAGAGAGAAAGTATGTTTAATTAAGTATTTATAATTACTTTTATCCCCTCTTTTACATTTATTTTTTCATGGACATATCGCCCTATAATATATGCATAATGCCCTTTAGGTCCAAGCTAAGCTTGTAATATTATGTATTGTGTTATATGTAGGTACAAGGATACAGATATACTACATAAACTACTTTTCTTTTGTAAATACGTAGTTATAATACGTAGAAAACACCCAGACAAGCATTTGTATAATAATTATAATTATCACGCAAATTATTGTTCCGAGCGAGAATAGGACCCTCAACCTCGTGAACAGTCAGCCCAAAACATGAACCTCTAGACTAGGAGGGTCGCCAATATTTTTCTTTTATATGATATTAAATTAAAAAAACTAGTTACCTATAACATATATTTTTTATTTCTAGATATCTGCCTATGTATGTATAAAACAATCCTACACTGAATTATCGACTTACCTATCCAACTACAGTCGAAATTACAGGGCCACGACTCATGTATGCTAAACCGCTTGTACTGCTCAATCTATTAGAAGTATGACTGGCTTTTTTAGCGTAAATAAATGATTTTCTTTTATGCACTGATTTCTCTTACACTGTAAATCTATAAACCCATCGTGGCTTTAAGCTGTAATTTCTCGATAGTTTCTATATAGATTGTAAGGAAGAGATCGCAAACAGCAATACAGCTTAGCTCATGCTGTATTATTAATTATTATTTTTCTTCTGGTGTAAAATATAAACTTTTATACTGTACTAGCTGTTCCCCGCAAATTCGTACGCGCGGAATTTAAAAATTAAAAACCTTTACAAATTATACAAAAGTGCTATACTCTTGGACCATTCTATCTATTAATCTAACGGATCGTAATCCGTTGCATGGAATAATAACGACTTTGTTTTATATTAAGACAACTAAGAAATCAATAATTGTACGAAATTCGATCATTGACGTGATCGAAAAGAACTGAAAAATCTTTATTCTGAAAGTCTTTATTAAGACGGACGAATATATCAGAAGCAATAAAGGCTTGTTTTATAAGGCCTTATTTATATTTTTCTCATACAAGTTAACTGCTTGAAAATTTGCTGATACATCATTTAAGAATCAGGTCAGGTTGAGATCTACGTAAACATGATATTGTGTTGGAGCCATGCCAAATGTTGGATAGCTCTTTGCGTTGCAATTTTAAATAGTGCTTAAATGAAAAGCTTGTTAATGTACATGAACGTACTTATAGAAGGAAATAGAAATTGTTTTCTGAACTTTGGGAGATTACTGCGTATCTTTTACTAAAATAAAGTCGTTATTTCTGTGTGCATGTCCCTATGTGAGCTTATATCTTCAAAACGACACTACGGATTTTGAAGCGGTTTGCTATACTAGATGTGAAGTGGTTCAAGAGGATGGCTTTTTATATAATTTGCCATAGCTTCTAATTCACGCGATCGAAGTTCCGGACAACCGCTTGTAGTGAAAATTAGAAAATTTTCAACCTTTTTACAACATTTTTCACTGATGCTTCGCTCTTATTGGTCTCAGTGTAACTTTATATAGCCTGTATATTTATTGAGGAAGGCTGTAGCCTTAAATATACTATCAAACACTGAAAGATTTTTTTAAATTGGAACAGCGGTTCTTGAGGTTAGCGCATGCATAGGTACATACAAACAAACTCTAGCTTTTTAATATTAGTAGAGATTTATTTAATAAATATATTATCTGAACTAGGTTTTGTGCAGTAAACCTGTACTACAGGTCAACAGGGCCCACGCAGCTGTACAACAATATTAGCTATCAATAAAGCCATGACTGAATGGTACATTGTTGAATCTAAGACTTTTGATACTAGAGAAGAAGAACAAATTTTTTTTAGAAAAATGATTTATTTTTCAGAAACATTGGAAACACATACACATAAATCAAATTAACAGAAGATACAATAAAAAAAAGATGTGTGGCACTCGGGGACTGCCGCGGTAAAGCTATTGCATAGCATTTTTTATCAACTTATGTATTTATAATTATTTATTTATTTTATTTATGCAAGAATCTACATACCGTAAACTAAAATAAGATTATATATAATCCTTATACATAATCCTTATTTACTGATGCTTACATCTGTCCATTGTTTATGGTAATTATGATAAAATAGCGATTCTCAATCAAATGTCAGTCTGTTTTAAATTAAATGTCAAATGTCAATCTGTTGGTATACAATTTTAGTTATGACATTATTTTACATTATTAAAATCTAAAATACGCTGTTATCTGAACATTTAGGATATATGTTGTCGATTCAAAATCCTTATTTTAATACGTTGTTTAATTTGAGGAAGGCGTTTACCCTTGGTATCAACAGGATGAAATAAATTGCGGGGTGAAGAGGGGATTATGCATGCACAGTAGCGCCGATGTGTAAGGTTTTTTACGCTATTTCCGTTACCTACGGAATTTAAATTTCGAATTTTGTGGATTCGGTCTCCACGCTCAAGGCCCGCGATAGAAGCTATGCAATAGCTTAAAAACAAAATAAAAGAAACAGCTCAGCATATAAAAAATATTTTACAAAGAATGACAGCGACCCGTGTGTCGGAAAAATAGGAACGCTGCTCGGCTATTGTTGTGAGATGGTTATATACGGCCATCTCACAACGCTGATTTTCAGCAGCGTTCTGCACGTAAAAATCTGTCATCGGTCGGACGACGGATACTAAATATCGCAAAGATTTATAAAACTGCAATAAAAATATAAGAAAAATAAAAAAACGATGTAAAGTGACATAAAAATTAGGAAAAACAAGTATAATAACTATAAATTCTAGTGAAAAGTAGAGATTTTTCAGGGCCGGATTTAAATTTGTGCCGCCCTAGGGCACTGAAGAAAATGCCGCCCTATGACTTAAATTTTATAGAAAACTTCATTAAACAATAAAAGTTTCTGTTATCAAAAAGACATACATAATTTGAAAATATTTTTAATTCTTCAAAAAAACTACATAAATTGATCAATTCCAGAAAACAAAAATATCCACTTTAATTTTTTCAAACCTATAATGAAATAAATTAATTAAACTATTTGAATAGTTTTTACTTAAATTTCCTATATTATAATATACAAAATTTTAATTTGATACATAATACTTAAATTATATTTCTTGAAAGTTAAAATGTGTATTTAAAAGAATTAGTTAATTATATATTGTATAGAAATATTTTTCCCACTTTCCAAATTTTGCCGCCCTAGAAAATTTGCCGCCCTGGGCACTAGCCCCGACTGCCCCTAGTGTAAATCCACCACTGGGATTTTTACTTCATTAAATCAATCAATCAGATCAGCATATTTCAGTACAGACGGACAGCGAAATAAATCCCAGTAATAAGGTTTTGCCTTTTGCTAAAACCTAAAGTATTAGGTACGTAAAAAATAAGGTTCTTTAAAAAGATACTAAATCTTAGTGATTTACGAGAAAAAAAAGGTAGAGACTAACAAATAGTTAAATCAAAGTAGGTAATAAAATGGAGCGTCCATCTTTATGTAGTAAAAAAAACTTTGTGACATTATTCACGACAACTGTGGGAGATATAAAAGATATTTAGAGTTATGTATAAAAAGGAAAAACGCATACGGAATAATGAGACTTTGCTGTCCGTCTGTCGGTTACCAGGGGGTCAAGTCTGCTATACAATGTTGTCACAATGATCAGTCACTGACACCATTATGGCGCCATAATATAAATATAAATATAAATAAATATTCATGGACATTTCACAAAACGTCCTCTGGTCCCAAGCTAAGCTTATTATGCTTGTGTTATGGGTACCAAAATACGGATATAATACATAAACCACTTTTCCTTTGTAAATACATACCTTATAATACATAGAAAACACCCAGATGTAGTACAAACATTTGTATGACATTTATGAATATCACACAAATGATTGTCCCAAGCGGCAATCGAACCCGCGACCTTGTGAACGGCAGTCCAGTACATGAACCACTACGCCACGAAGCCCCTCAATAATGTGAAATTTTTTTTTATAAAATTATACATACATATATATATCAAAGTTGATAAAATTCGCCATTATGCGATCAGTTATTGCATTTGTTGATTGCATTAAGTGTGGATGGAGCCAAGGAAGTATGTTTGGATCGTAGCAGATGGCGCTCTATAGTCTCTGCCTACCCCCATGGGAAAAAGGCGT
Source organism: Orgyia antiqua (assembly GCA_916999025.1). NCBI lineage: Eukaryota > Metazoa > Arthropoda > Insecta > Lepidoptera > Erebidae > Orgyia > Orgyia antiqua. Next base: position 22,319,999 of record OU779869.1, read on the forward strand.
GATGTTATGATGATGAGACTTGGGCCCCTGGGTGTGCTTCATGAGCGATGATAACTAGACAACTGCTCAGAATATAAATAACCCGTTAGGCCTCGTGGTCTAGAGGTTCATGTAACGGAATGCCGTTAACAAGGTCGCGGGTTCGATCCTCGCATAGTACTATTTCGTTGAAAGGAAAATAGGATTGACCCCACGCCATGTTGTGACGTCATAGTTGTCGATTGCAACAATTTTGGTAGGGTCAGCAAAACAAAACATTTTTATAACATAATTTATCTATCACTTTGTCATTATCGTTTACTAATTTTTGAGCAATTAGCGAGACAAATACTATTAAAAATAATAACAAATAACGACAAGTTCAAAATAACAACACTAACATACGAAAACAATGAGAAATATCAACAAATTAATTTTTTTAACGGGAAACTACCACATAGCTAACAGAATTTAAAATAAAATACCACAAAATTCATATTCAGACAAGGCACACTAACAACAACAAAATGGCCGTTGGCAATTTAACTTAATATCAAAGTATCCAACAACGATATTATTTAAAGAAAATAGTATTTCTTTTTTAATAATATTATAACTATAATTACTAAATAATTTAAGACGTTTTTTGCTCCAAATTACTGAGTTTAGGTAAAAGAAAAAATAAACATTATTGATACGCAAATAAAGTTACGTTGCTGACAGTACTTTTCTAATCACTTTTGACAACTAAAGGTCATTGCCAATCCTATTCTCAGTTGAAACGTGTAATACAAGTATTTGTGTGATATTGATAAATGTACACAAATGTTTGTACTGCGTCTCGGTGTTTTCTATGTATCATATGTATGTATTTACAAAAGAAAAACAGTTTATGTAGTATATTGGTATTTTGGTAACCATAACACAAGCATAGAAATTAATATAGCTTAATTTGGGATCTGAGGACGTTGTGTGAAATGTACATAAATAATTAATTATATTAAAAAAAACTCCTCTGGCTTAAGTTCCTCTTTGTTTGTTGAAATTCGAATCCAATTTTCCCCTAATCTTATAAGTCTCAAGCTGAATCAGCCATTAATTAATTAAGGTTTTCTTTTTACCAAATCAGGTAAGACCATGTAAGACCCGAGTTTCATTAGAAAAATAAAAGGTCTTTATGTATTAACCATAATGAATGTATACCGGAGGCTTGGATGTAATTGAAACGCCAAGAACACGGAAGATCTTTTTGTCTTATAAAAGCTTGTAGTTGGGAATTTTGCTAAAACCAATTTACTAACGTTACCTGGATTATTTAATTAAAGCGTCGATGTATTATGAAATACGAAGTAGGTAAGGCGATCAGCACACTCAATTTTACTGAATTGCATTGTATGCCGATTGCCGAGCACTGCCATGCACCTATGTTGAAATCATGGCGCTTACATTTTAAGGGCACCATAGACGGCATATTAATATAGCGTGAAAAGACAGATATATATAAATAATTGGTCAAGTGCGAGTCGGACTCGCGCACGAAGGGTTCCGTACCATTATCTATGCAACATAAGGCAACGTTATTAGTATCGAGCAAGAAACGGTAAAAAAATCATGTTTGTTGTATGGGAGCCCCCCTTAAATATTTATTTTATTTTATTTATAGTATTTGTTGTTATAGCGGCAATAGAAATACATCATCTGTGAAAATTTCAACTGTCTAGCTATCACCGTTCTTGAGATACTGCGTACCGAACCCTAAAAATCATGTTTGTTGTATGGGAGCCCCCCTTAAATATTTATTTTATTTTATTTTTAGTATTTGTTGTTATAGCGGCAATAGAAATACATCATCTGTGAAAATTTCAACTGTCTAGCTATTACCGTTCTTGAGATACTGCGTACGGAACCCTAAAAATCATGTTTGTTGTATGGGAGCCCCCCTTAAATATTTATTTTATTTTATTTTTAGTATTTGTTGTTATAGCGGCAATAGAAATACATCATCTGTGAAAATTTCAACTCTCTAGCTATCACCGTTCTTGAGATACAGCCTGGTGACAGACGGACGGACGGACGGACGGACGGACGGACGGACGGACGGACGGACGGACGGACGGACGGACGGACGGACGGACGGACGGACAGCGAAGTCTCAGTAATAGGGTCCCGTTTTTACCCTTTGGGTACGGAACCCTAAAAAGACGAAGCGAGAAAGAGACATATTATTATATAATTACTAGCTGACCCGGAAAACGTTGTTTTGCCATACAAATGTCAGTGGGGGAGGGGTTTGAAAAACAGATGTTGTCCGATTCTCAGACCTACTGAATATGCATGTAAAGTTTCATAAAAATCGGTCAAGCCGTTTCGGAGGAGTACGGTAACTAACATTGTGACAAGGAAATTTAATATATTAGATGCCGTCTTTGACGCCCTTGAGTGGCGAAGAAACTAAATTTTACATTTGCTGTTTAAAATCACTATCATTATCATGAAATATATTTTATAGATGTAACTTTTTAAACTAAGACTAGTTTTTGGCTCAAACTTTAGTTACCATTCATGGTCATCATCATGCCCTTCTTTGTCATTCGGTGTCAGCGTAATACTACTACTTGTTCATGGGATTTGGGTCATTTTTACGACCGACCGTATATTCGCAGGTGTCATGGGATGTGCTCCTCTCGGTCGGTTTTTACGAGGCAAGAACTGGGGGCCCAAGTCTGCTATTGATTGTTGTCACAATGATCAGTCACTAATTGGTTAATAGCGAATTTTAACAAGTTTGCTCTTATTTTTTTGTCACAAATGACACCATCATGGCGCCATAATGGCGTCAGTGACTGATCATAGTGACAACACTGTGATAGCAGACTTGGGCCCCTGGGGAAGTGACAATAGTATTCTTTTTGTTCTCACACTATGGATATCTATCCACTGTTTATGTTCATACATGTTTATGTACATAAACGACCATGGATGGTTGCCGTGTGGTGTCAGCGGAGAAGAAGCACTGCCCCACGTCTTCCCGTGGGTATAGTCCACTCATCTTGAAACATTTTAGATGCGGCTAATGTAAACAATACTACGTTTACAATGTCCATAATGTAAAGTAAAATATACAACCCTACTCAGCAGTTATTGTAGCAATAAATTTTATAACGTACGATTTATTTAAGAGCCCTTTGCTCCACTGAGAACATAAACAGTTTAGCACTATTATACAAATATAATATTTTATACCTGTTATAAACGATATATCAGCAACATAATAATGTTATTTCTGAAATGGGCGAACTTGGAACAATGGCTTGAATAATGATGCAATTTAAGCTATCTTTGTCTGTAGAGAATACACGAGCACTAATGAGATGGATCTAAAATGTATAAATATTTGGTTTAAACACTAATCTTTACGTATATAAAGTCGTTATTTTTGTATATAATATGTGAACTTAATGCTTCATAACTACGCAACATATTTTGATGCGGTTTTTTTTTAATAGATAGAGTGGTTCAAGAGGTAACTTTGTATAATTTGTTAGAATTTGGTTTTTAAATTCCACGCGTATACTATATAACAAGTTTTGACAATTTTCGCGAACCGATTTTAGCGAACTTTTAAACCTCCGATAAGTCATTATGAATAAGACCATTAATCTTGAAAATTTTTGATCACCATAGTCCTGCATTTATCCCTTAAACGGTCAGTGAAACATGTCCTTTTCTTTCTTCCTATAAATTTTAATATATTTTAGTTGTTGCGTTGCCATCGGTCCTTGATAAGTGTACAAACGGGCAATTACAGCGTTTATAGATTCCTTTACATAGATTCTAACTAAGCTAATAAAATTGATGTAGAAATAAAAGGCTTAAACCCATTATTAAAATTAATACAAAAAATATTGACTCATATATGAATTTTATTTCAGTAATTTATAATAATAATAAAATTATTCATGGACATTTCACACAACGTCCTCTGGTCCCAAGCTAAGCTTATTATGCTTGTGTTATGGGTACCAGAATACGGATTTATTACATAAACTACTTTTCTTTTGTAAATACATACTTATAATACATAGAAAACACCCAGACGCAGTACAAACATTTGTATGACATTTATGGATATCACACAAATGATTATCCTGACCGGGAATCGAACCCGAGACCTCGCGATCCGTAGTCCATTACATAAACCACTTCACCACGAAGCCCGCCTTTATTGAATTTATGCTTTTGGCAAATTTGTATAAACTATAATGTTTACGTAGTTAGTTTTTCATTTAGGTAAATTACAATGAAGTGAAGGTGTGGTACAATGAATGAAGGAATGTGTCTTCCCTTTTTATATAATTTTTAGCATTGGTATGCGTCTTAGCTTTATTAAAAGTATTTGCAATACCTTCACGCAGACGTAGATTACAAACTTTACTGCTGTCATCACACGCTGTCGTAAACCTGCTCTTTTTCCGGACCTATATTTTATTTTCTTTTATATACCTTCGTGTAAAAAAGCTGCTAGTAAAATTTTTGTATTACAAAAAAATTTTGTATACTTTTTATGAAAATTAGGGTTTTTATCATAACACAAGTACATACCTATGTAGGACAATCGCCATTTGAAATTGGAATCATGATCTTGTTGCGTAACGAATAGTAAACTTTTTCTTTTTAAGCGTTGTATATAGGGCAAGGTGGGATAACCGATCTAAAATCTACCAACACATTCTGCTAACCAGATAAGACCGAATTTATGAAAGCTTATCGAATATTCTACACGCCTATTGTAGATCTTGCATATTCGAGGTTTTCTTCTCTCTCAGAAGATTTTTTGTGCTTCTATTGTCCCTTAGATTGCTTATCTAGTTCCTTGGGAAGGAAATAGCTGTTGTATTCTTAATCCAATACCATACTGATAAACGGGTTGTGTTACAAAATAATACAAAATAAACTATGAGTAATTATAATTTAATTTACTCTTTTGCAGAATTGGACCTGGATTATTTGGAGCGAGGTGGTGGTGGAACTTTGACAGTCGGAGGTGCTCCTAGCTTGGAACCCAGCCCTGATAGTCTCGATCTAGTCAAAGTGGTCTTATTGGGAGCACCGGCAGTTGGAAAAACTAGTATTATTCAGGTAATTAGAAATTAAAATTTAAGATAATCAATAATAAGAAAAAAAAAATAGTAAGTATATTTAGGAACGTTTCAAGACGATGTCTTGTATAAAGGTATTTGCGGAGAATCACAATATTGAAAAATGTGATTGGAGTATTTGTGTGAGCCTAATTAGATTACAAATTAGCAAGTAAATATTATATAATCAAATCAAATGATTATATAATATGAACTATTCTGCTACCAATTTATTTTATTTATAACGTTTACAACACTTGATATGAAAATTCAACTGTCTATTAAACATACATTTAACACTCTTACTCCAATATTGTCCTGTGTCTGGGTGTTTCTATGTATTATAAGTATGTATTTACAAAAGAAAAGTAGTATATGTATTATATCCTTAGCTTAGCTTGGGACCAGAGGACGTAGTGTGAAATGTCCATGAATATTTATTTATTTATTTTATTTAATAGTAAGGAGAATATTTTGTTTTCTAGTATATTTAAGATAAATCTAAACGCTGCCGCACTGTGGCGTAGATGCTGTCTTTCGAGGTTAATAATATAGTTGCGGGGTATTTGTTATTTACACGAAATACGAAGTCTGTTTCTGCGTATTCTATTATTCGGGTAAAGTGGAGAAGTTAAATAGTTAATAGGCTTATGAATGGTATTAGTTTTGATAAAGAATTAATGTACTCCATCTCTGCCTTGTCCTCTAAATTATATTTTTCTACCAAACTAAAACCTTATTTAAATACAAATTACTATTATTAAAATCATTAATTTTCTTTTTTTGTTTCTTATCTCATAACTCTTAACTGGGCGAAGAAATTTTAATGATTTTTTTTTATTTGAAAGCTGGTGGTTCCCGTGTAGTCCAATTGGCTCCAGGTCAGGGTTTGATGGTTAACTTCTAAGAAATCGAGGAAAACCCTCTGAAATTTCAAAGGCACAAGAAGTCGGTTTTTTTTTTTTTTTTTTTTTTGTCGCCTCACCCTAACCGGGCCATGGTGTGTGCCCTGAGCCTGACCATGAACCGGCAAGGGGTAGCCCCATTACGAGGGGCTCAACGCAGTGGGGGAGCGTTAGGTCCCCCCATCACGTGTGCCACATTCGGCACAGCAGCAGCACGCCGCGTTCGGCCTCCTCTCCTGCCAAGGGCGCCAGCGTTTGCCCGCTGGCGGCCCCGAGTTGGGCCCCTGCGGGGAGGCAACGTGTCTCCAGCACGCTCGCGCTCCCGCAGGGCTTCTCTCTTAGCCGCCATCACCTCATGAGCATATGAGGTGACGGCAGCCCAGCACCGTTCGCTCTCGGCCATGGCTGATACAACGGCCGAGAGCGACAGGTCAGGCCCAACTGCATCCACAATTGTGGTGCGTTGGGCGGCCCAGCCCGTGCACACAGCGAGCGTATGCTCAGCCGTGTCCACGGAGCCAGCCACGCAGTGGTGGCAACCGGGATCCGACTCTATCCCCACCAGCTGCCACAGGTACTTGCCGAAGCAACCGTGACCTGTGAGGAGCTGAGTCAGGAAGTAGGTCGGCTCCCGGTGCCCCGCCTCTACCCACTGCCGTAGCACTGGGCGGACTGCCTCGACAAGCTGTTTGCCTGCCGAGGGGTTCGCGCATCGTTCCTCCCATCTCCGGAAGAGATCGTCGCGACATTCGCTCCTCCAGCGGGCGATCTCTTCCGTGAGGGGCTCTGTTCCCGCCTGCCGCATCAGGGCCCTCCGTCGGTACACCTCTGCCTGGGCCTCAGCTTCGAGATCCCAGGGGAGGCTGCCTGCGATTAGGCACGCCGCCTCATAAGAGACGGTGCGGTACGCTCTGGAAGCCCTCTGTGCCAGGACCCGCTGCGGACGTCGCAGCAGGGCTCTGTTTTCAGCGCTGAGGGCTTCCCTCGCCCAAATGGGCGCTCCATATAGAGCCATGGAGCGCACCACGCCGTCATAGAGACGGCGACCGACTTTCCCTGCCCCCCCACAATTGGGGAGCAGCCTCGCGAGCATTCCCGCGCACGACACCAGTTTGGGCGCCAGGGCACGGAAATGCTTGCTAAACCTCTACCGGCTGTCGAGGACGAGACCGAGGTATTTCATAGTCCCGCCAACAGCGATGGAGGTTCCACCCACAACAATGGCAAACCCAAGGGGGGGCTTTGTCCGAGGCCCATGGAAGAATATGGCCTCGGACTTCTCGAGGGCCACCTTTAGGCCGAGGGCCCTGATGCGGCTCACAATACGGGCTGTACCCGCCGTGGCGAGCACGCCAGCTTCTTCAAATGTCGGGCCCCGCGCGGTCACTAGGGTGTCGTCGGCATAACAAAGAATACCGACGCCCGGGAGATTAGCACCACGCAGGACCCAGTCGTAGCCGATGTTCCACAGGAGCGGTCCGAGGACCGAACCCTGTGGAACACCACAAGAAGTCGGTTGATCTTTTTAAAAAAAAAATCATTAATTTATTAATATTTTGCGATTGACTCGCTATGCTTTTACTAAATAAACTAAATTGTAATGGAAAAATGATAACCATAAGCGGGACTTGAACCCGCGACCTCGGAATGCCGTTCTGTCGCTCTCCCAACTGAGCTATTATGGTCCACGCAAATATTTACCAAATTTTCCACTACAATCATCTCAATGCGAGTTTTAACATCGTGCGATGTTTTTTCGTACAACGCCATCTATTGAGCGGTTTGCACCAACTCCATTAATCGATCAGTTAGCGTTCTTTACAGAACACATTTACACTTATTTTTTATTTACATTTATTTTTTCATTTTTCCATTATAATTTGGTTTATTTAAAAAATAATCATTTATTAACAATGTATTTTATTTTACAGCAATTCGTATGGAGTGACTTCACCGAAGAATATATACCTACAGACCGAAAACATACTTTTTATCCTTCGGTAATCATCAATGAGCATTTATATGAAGTCAAAATCACTGATGTTCCAGTAATACCATATTTTCCAATTAATTCCTATTATGAATGGGCTCATTATAGATTTTATGGTCTAAGAAGTGCCACGGCATACATTTTAGTATTTGATCTGTCGAATGTCGAAACTTTTCAGTACATACGAACTTTAAGAGATCAAATGGTTGAGAGTCGAGATATGAGAAATGTTCCTGTGTTAGTTGTTGGCAATAAACAAGACTTACTTTGTAGTAGCACTCCATCTGCGGCTAGTGGTCTACAACAATTAGCTATAGCTGAAAGTGCTTGTGGCGATTCCAGAGAGAAAAGACGTAATATTGTGAATTTGGTACGCAAACATTGGAAGTGTGGATATGTTGAATGTTCAGCGAAATATAATTGGCGAGTTATAGCTGTATTTAAAGAGTTGATGGAAATGATTGATGTTATGGAGTGGAGTGGTGGAGGAAGAAGTGCGGAACCTCCGCCTGATTCATCAACGGGAGGTGGATCAGGTTCGAATGAAAATCGATGCGTCGTTGTTTAGCGAAATTTAACTATGCTTACTTTTCGTTGTAGTTTTTATCTTTTCATGTTTTGATACACTGTAACTTGGTAAATTGGTAATTTGGCAAGAGATTCCTAAATCACGCACAATCCATTATTATCAAAGTAAATTATAATTGACTTTACTTACCTTTTGTTTTAGTAATGTTTGTTTTACAATGTTATGTATTGTCGACCCGTTAAAGTTAGTAATGACTATAAATAATAAGCAACATATTATTGGTCGTTATTCTTTCCAGTAATTTAACTGAAATGCCATAATTTTGACATGGTCATTGACCTATTCCTAATCTGAAGTTTAAACAAATGTATATGAGAGAGAAATTAACAATAACCTACGGGAAAAAATAATTGTTAACAGTACCTACATAAAAGGTGATCTTTCGATGTACACGACGTACGACGCGTAACCGCGACGTGCAATCAATCGTATTAGGGTTAATCAAATCAACCAAATCAATTTTCACGTTGACACAAAAAGACATTTTATGTCTGTGACACTGCTCTCGCATTGTCAAATGTGCGTCTAGCGACCCACAACGATACCTTTTCAGCGGGCGCTTTTGCGTTTAGCTACGCTCACTTCTCGTACGATACACTGCAAATATAAGAATCCAACGGCATTGTCAATACAAAATTAGAGTAAGTAGCGCGACCCGGTCGCCGCACACCCAAAGGCCACCTTGAACGATACAAGGTAGTTACTTATTTTAAATTAGTGTTTGTTAATTAGCTTTTTATGTGTAGTTTTAGTAAATACGTCTGCAGTTTTTACCACATTGACTAGATCAGTATTTCCTTCTAACAATATTTAAGCTTTAAATTTTATTATATTTATGTACTAGATTTCTTTCAGGGTACTTTTTACACTTTTCTACAAACTCTTTAAAATTGTTTAGTGTTCAAAATAAATGGTAAATGTGACTAGTCTTTATTACTACTTCTTATAAAACAATGTTGTTGTTTTGTATGTATGTACTTTTGTGAGCTTACATCTTCGATATTAGGTAACGGATTTTGATGCTGTTTGTTTTAATAGATAGAGAGGTTCAAGAGGATGGCTTTTTGTATATTTTGTTTAGGTTTGGTTTCTAAATACCACGCGGACGAAATTGTGGACTAGTAAATGATAAATTATTTAAAAAGTTCAATGGTTTAATGGCGTATTGATAACGATTCAATCCATCCATCGATCCATAAAATTAGGCTCCGATGATTATTTCTAACATTTTAAAAATAAAGATGAATACTTATTTGTGAAACAGTCACTTGAACTTATTTCAACAGTTCACAATTTTTTTGTGGCGAGAACTAAACATAAAAGCAACTATAGAGTATATTATAGTGGAAAAAATGATAACCACGAGCGGGACTTGAACCCACGACCTTGGAATACCGTTCCGGTGCTCTCCCATCTGAGCTATCATGTTTCCCACACATGTTTACCAAATTTTCCAGTACAATCTTCTCAATGTGAGTATCGCAGCGATGTTTTTTGTACAACGCCATCTATTGAACGGTTTGCACCAACTCGATTAATGGCTCAGATGGGCAAGCAACGGAACGGTATTCCCAGGTCGTGGGTTGAAGTCCCGCTCATGGTTGTAATTTTTTCCACTATAATTTAGTTTATTTAGTAAAAGCATAGCAGGTCAATTGCAAAAAGTTCGAAGTTCACATTGACTAATTGTAATGTTTTAGTTAATTTTAGTTTAGTTCTATATTAGTCTAAGTACTAAAAAAATCACTCCTAATTTATAGAAATATTTAAGTCGATTTTATATAGGTTTAAAGCCATTTTATTGACATTAAGAGTATTTATGTTTAAGTTCTGTCTTAGTCTAGTCTTCTGACGAAAATAGTTTCTGCAAATGTGAGCAAAACCACCTAAATCTTATAGTCTTAGAAATTAACTCTGTGTTGTGCTTCTTAACCTGTGTGCTTCCTTAACAGTTGTAAATAAATAAATTCTCTATTAGTGTTTATAGAAGAACAGATATTTATAATTAATATTAGTATTTACACTACGTTGCAACTTCTAATTAGACTTGCACTATGTTGCAACTTGTGTAAATTTTTTGTAAATATTTTTTAAATTTTTAGGATATATTTTGTTTGAATTGATATTTTCTTGTACATTTCTTTGCACATTGTTTATTCCAGTGCAGTTGAAATTAAGTACCTACATACTTACTACTTTCTAATGTGTTACTTCTATTTTCTAAATACTAATAGATGCAGTAAAGTATCGAAAGCAATGGCACATAATGAGCGTTTTAGCTTAAAATGATTTAATTAAACACAACTTTGAATAAACAATTTATAATGCAAACATTACATTTTATTAATCTTTGTATAATAACAATGTTATTGTTATGGTGTACAAAGATTAATTTTTGAAGACCACAATAATTAAGTAATGACTTTCTCTTCTTTTAATATAACAGTGTATATCTTTTTAATATCGTATCATTGAAAAGTATTTATTTAATTTTGAATGTGATCTAATGAAATAATTTTATGTTAAATTTATTTTTTTGTAGCTGTAATTTTTAGTATCTTATGTTAAAATTAATAATAATAATGTTAGAAGCTAATATGTAAATAGCTGTGTGAAGATAAACTGTAAGTTTTACTAGGCGATCGTTATACACATGTTATACGGTGCAATAAAATGTTGTGAACAATTTTAAAACTTGTTTTATTATTGAAAATCACACCTACATAAATATAGTAGCGTCCACCAAAAACCAGTGTTTAACACACCACTCATTCATAGTTTCATATCCAGCTCGATGGACCAAAAGTAAGTATGAATACGAAGGACCAAAAAGTTTGACTGCTTCTGGCTTCTTTGTTTGCAATCAAGGTTTAACAGAATATATTATATGATGTAATCTTGCTTTACTTTAATAAAATTATGAAAGTCACTCTGCCTATCTGTCTGTTTGTCGCTCTTTCACGTCAAAACTACTGAACCGATTTAAAAGAAATTACTAAACGCTTCTCGCAACGTTTTCTGTATGTTTCTCGATTTTTAACCTATAAACATCTAATTTCTATTTCTAGTTTACAGGTTTTAGGGTTCCTTCTGTATCAAAAGGTAAAATGGGGCCCCATCACTGTAACTTCATTGTCCATTCGTCCATCCATCTCTCATCAGACTGTATCTCGGGAATGATGATAGCTAGACAGTTGAAATATTCACTTTATGTAAGTCAGTTGATGCTATAACGACAAATACATGTCATCATTCTATGCCCTTATCCCACTGTTTGGGGTTGAGATTACTACGAATGAAACACTAAAAAGGAGAATACAATAAATATTCAAAAGGGCCCATACACAAACCTTTTGTGAAGTGATTGTGAAGGTATGATAACTATATGATGATAATAACAGTTTGGGTGTTGGTTGTATATGTGGTGATACGTGGCGTGTGTACCAGTTTAGTGTATGGGTACGTACCCTCCGGTGTATCTGCTTCTCAACGGCTGGTGTTCTTAACACGGTGAAGTAAGCTGGTAGGCAGGCAGTTGCCGTACGATCCAGGTTAAGTAAGCAAGCAAAGGGTTAGCAGAATAAAGCTCGTAGCACTGATACAACAACGTATATTTAAGCATACACAATCACACAGTAATATACACTATACACCAAGCACAGAAGGAGAGAATAAGTTTACAGTTTATAATTATTAAGAATAACTAAGCGATAGTTCGATAGCACATAGAAAGCAGAAAATATTAATATAAAGCGGGTGGTAACAACAAGCGGTTAGATGCGAGCAGCGTGCGCTCCGCGTCGGAATCAAGTTCTGACTGATGTTCGGCGGTAGGTGAGGCGCGCGCGCAACCGTTAATAAAAGCAGTCTTAATGTTACGTTTTCACTAATGAAACCGGCGCCGGCGGGCAGCCGGTATAGAATCGGATCGATTTTAAATACTGGATTATAAGTATCTGTAAATGTTGTGTAAATATTGTATGTGTATTTTGTATGAATGTATTGTGTATGTAATTTGTATTTTGTAAATAATTTGTATGTATGTATTGTGTTCCTTTAGGAACATAACGTGGGAGTAGCCCACATCACTCCCCCCCAGAGACCTGGTTAGGGTCGATAGTAATCCGGATACCGAACACGTCGTCCGGACCGGGTGGTTTTATGTATCGTGTGTGGTGGGGTTGGTGGAGTAATCGTAAGAGGTGTATTGTTGCGTGCAGGTGTTTTTGGCGGACATGCGTAAAGTGGAGGTGTGTGTGATGTGCCGCCAAGCAGATCCTCTTCGTCCGTGAGCACATAGGCGGGTTTGAGGCGGTCTACTGAAACGGTGACGGACTTTCCTTTTACACGGATTTTAAACACCTTATCTCCTCTCTCCATTACTTTATGGGGGCCCGTATAGGCCGGTTGAAATGGCGCACGCGAGGCGTCTTCGCGTAAAAAGACGTGTTCTACGGTCGCCAGGTCCTTAAATATAAATACCTGGTGTTTACTGTGGCGCGAAGTTGGCACTGGTTTTAAATTCTCGGCGAACGAACGTAGGCGTGCAGTAAAGTCCGACAGGTCAGAAGTACCTGGTGTGCTCGGATTAAAAAATTCGCCGGGGAGTCTCAATGGCTCGCCATACAGTAGTTCTGCAGAGGAAGTCTGCAAGTCTTCTTTGAAGGCACTGCGGATGCCGAGCAGCACCAAGGGTAAGATCTCCGTCCAGTTTTGGTCAGCATGGCAGGTGATGGACGCTTTGAGTTGTCTATGGAAGCGCTCCACAAGTCCATTACACGCTGGGTGGTAAGCGGTTGTCCGTTTGTGCTGGAATCCGGTAGTTTTTGCGAGATATTGGAATAGTGCGGACTCGAACTGTCGGCCGCGGTCTGTCACAATATCTGTAGGACAGCCGAACCTGGATATCCAGCCAATAAGAAGCGCCTTTGCCACCATTTCCGCAGTGATGTCAGGTATTGGCACGACTTCAGGCCACCGGGTGAACCGGTCTACAGCCGTGAGACAATATCTGAATCCTTGCGAGACGGGAAGAGGACCTATTAGGTCTATGTGGACGTGCCTGAAGCGTGCGCGGGGCAAGTCGAAGGTACCCAACTATGAGGATACGTGTCGGCTTACTTTTGCGCGCTGACAGGATATGCAAGCCCGTGCCCAGTCTCTGCAATCTTTTCTTACTCCCGGCCAAACAAATCGTTCTGCGACCAATTTGGCAGACGCGTTGGCTCCAGGATGACTAAGGGAGTGGAGACTCTGGAACACCTGCTTCCTTAACTCTTTTGTGACGAATGGCCTCGGAGTCGGTGTGCTGATGTCGCAGTATAGAGTGATCAGGCTCCCTGGGAGTTGCATCTTTTTGAGACGGAGGGATGAGGTGTCGGTGAGGTACTGAGCCAATTCAGGGTCTGTGTCTTGAGCTTGAGCGAGATCGACCAGGCAATTTGGAGCGCCCAGTGCTTCTACGCGAGATAAGGTGTCGGCGACGACATTGTTCTTGCCGGATATGTGCCTTATGTCGGTTGTGAACTGGGAGATATAGTCCAAATGCCGGAACTGTCTTGGCGAACAGTTATGTTTCCTTTCATGGAAGGCATAACTGATCGGTTTATGGTCGGTGTAAATGGTGAAGTGTCTCGCCTCAAGCATGTGCCGGAAGTACTTTATGGCCTCATAGATAGCGAGGAGCTCGCGGTCGTAAGGTGAGTATTTTTGCTGGCATGGGCTCAGCTTCCGGGAAAAGAATGCCAGAGGTTGCCATACGTCGTCCTGCAACTGTTGCAAGACTGCCCCCATAGCTACGTCTGACGCGTCTGTAACCAATGCGAGCTTTGCTCGGCAATCTGGATGCGCTAGGAGAGTGGCCTTAAGAAGGCTTTCTTTGGTGTCTGAGAAAGCCTTTAGAGCGTCGTCGGTTAGCGTGATGGGTGTAGAGCCTTTGACTGCTCCCATCAGAAGTGCGTTAAGAGGTGCTTGTGTTTGAGCGGCGTTGGGCAAAAATCGCCTGTAAAAATTGGCCATGCCTAAAAAACGTCTTAACGACCTGATGTTCGTGGGTGGGGGGAAGTCGCGTATGCTTAAAACTTTCTCCTCAAGTGGTTTGGTGCCGCTCTCCGATATACGATAACCTAAAAAGGTTACCTCGGGAGCCCCGAAAACACACTTGGAAACGTTGATAACCATGCCATAGTCCCGGAGTCTGGTGAATACCTGACGCAGATGGTCTTCGTGTTGGGTTGCACTTCTGCTAAAGATCAAAAAATCGTCCAGATAACAGTAAACGAAGTCCAGCCCGCGCATCATCTCGTCGACAAACCTCTGGAATGTTTGACCAGCGTTCCGCAGGCCAAAGGTCATGAAGGGGAATTCAAACATACCGAAAGGGGTGGTGATCGCCGTCTTGGGTATATCCTCCGCACAGACGGGTATCTGATTGTAGGCCTTTACCAGGTCTAATGTACTAAATACCTTACAACCAGATATGTTGTGTGCGAAATCGTGTATGTAGCGAATTGGGTATCTGTCCGGTATAGTGCGAGCGTTGAGCTGCCTATAATCACCGCAGGGTCGCCATCCGCTGTCTTTCTTCGGCGCTAGGTGCAACGGTGATGACCACGGGCTCTCGGAAGGCCGGGCGGTACCGTCAGCTAGCATAGCTGCAAACTCGTCCTTCGCGATCTTAAGTTTGTCCGGAGCTAGACGTCTAGGTGCGCAGGAGACAGGAGGACCTGTGGAAGTGCGGATGTGATGTTGTGTGCTGTGAGGGATTATGCGATGTGTACCTGCCGGTCGCGTGATGGATGAAAATTCGCGAGACAGTAGGTGATGATACCGCGAATCGCCAGTCAGAACCTTAACAGACAAGACACTATTTACATTACAAACAGGTAAAGCTGATGTAGATAAGGTAGTTACATCGTCAATTAGTTTTTTATTATTACAATCCACAATTAAACGGTAATAGGACAAAAAATCTACGCCTATAATGGGTTTCGTCACGTCAGCAACCACGAATTTCCATGGGTAG
Organism: Orgyia antiqua; assembly: GCA_916999025.1. Classification (NCBI taxonomy): domain Eukaryota; kingdom Metazoa; phylum Arthropoda; class Insecta; order Lepidoptera; family Erebidae; genus Orgyia; species Orgyia antiqua. The sequence continues at coordinate 22,335,624 of OU779869.1, forward strand.
TCGCGACGGAGACCTAGGTCCAGTTTCAGGTGCGCGTAGCCGTAAGTATCTATAGTCGTGCCGTTGGCTGCGGTCAGTTTATAGGTGGTAGGCTCACGTCGCTCCCGTAGCTGTGACCGTGGAAAAACGCAGAGGTCGCTGCCAGTGTCGACCAAAAACTGGGTTTTCGTGGTGCGGTCTGTCACGAAGAGGCGACCTGGTGAGGAGGGGCAATCGTCTGTCGCCATTACCGACTGCCCATTGCGTTTCCCGCCTTGTAATCGCAGGGTTTCTGGCACTTGCTCGCTTTAGACCCGAACTTCGCGTGATACCAGCAGATGGGGTAGCGCTGGTAGCTGGACGTCGATCTAGACCGGCTCCTCCTGGTTGTTTGACGCTGCTGTGATCTAGAACGATCATTGCTGCGAGACGCTCGGGTATGCTCGTCTAGTTTTGTCGCCATTTGCTGTACCATTCGGCGCAGCTCAGCGATTTCGCTAGAAACTGCGTTGGTATTCATGCTGGATGTTGAGGCTGCCGCGACATTTGCAGGTGCTGTAATGTCCTGTATTCGGTCTGCTAGGTCTGCCAGCTGCTCCAGAGTCTGATTAGGCTGCGATGCCAACACTGACTGGATGCTGGTAGGTAGACGGCTACTCCAGATAGATTGCAGGAACTCCTCGGGCACGTCCGGTCCAGCCAAGTCCTGCAGGTGCCGGAAGAACTGTGAAGGCTTTCGGTCTCCTAGTTCTTCATGGGTCAACAGCTGCTTGACCTTTTTCTCGTGAGAGGCACTTAGACGCTTGATAAGCTCACTTTTTATTTTACGGTACCGGTCGTTATGTGGAGGTTTAAGGATAATGTCCTTTACTGTTTTAGCAGTCGATATATCCAGGTTACTTATGACCTTCTGGTATTTGGCGTGGTCTTCCGTGATGCCAAAGGTGTCAAATTGGCCCTCTAACAATGCGAACCAAAGTTCAGGGTCGTCCGGTGAAAATGCCGGAACCTTTAATTTACATTGCCGGACGTCGCCGGATCGGTCAGTGGATATGCGCATTTTTCTTGTTTTGCGTGTAGTCACATTTGATTTAGCTGTTCCTGCGCTATCGCTGCTATCACTCATGGTGCTCTTTTAGGGGTCACCAGTTTGGGTGTTGGTTGTATATGTGGTGATACGTGGCGTGTGTACCAGTTTAGTGTATGGGTACGTACCCTCCGGTGTATCTGCTTCTCAACGGCTGGTGTTCTTAACACGGTGAAGTAAGCTGGTAGGCAGGCAGTTGCCGTACGATCCAGGTTAAGTAAGCAAGCAAAGGGTTAGCAGAATAAAGCTCGTAGCACTGATACAACAACGTATATTTAAGCATACACAATCACACAGTAATATACACTATACACCAAGCACAGAAGGAGAGAATAAGTTTACAGTTTATAATTATTAAGAATAACTAAGCGATAGTTCGATAGCACATAGAAAGCAGAAAATATTAATATAAAGCGGGTGGTAACAACAAGCGGTTAGATGCGAGCAGCGTGCGCTCCGCGTCGGAATCAAGTTCTGACTGATGTTCGGCGGTAGGTGAGGCGCGCGCGCAACCGTTAATAAAAGCAGTCTTAATGTTACGTTTTCACTAATGAAACCGGCGCCGGCGGGCAGCCGGTATAGAATCGGATCGATTTTAAATACTGGATTATAAGTATCTGTAAATGTTGTGTAAATATTGTATGTGTATTTTGTATGAATGTATTGTGTATGTAATTTGTATTTTGTAAATAATTTGTATGTATGTATTGTGTTCCTTTAGGAACATAACGTGGGAGTAGCCCACAACAGTACTGAACTCGTCGTGTGCGAGTTCAAGTCGTACTTGGTTGGTTTTTAACCGACTTCGAAATGAGGAGGAGGTTCTCAATTCGTCTGTATGTATTTTTTTTCATGTTTGTTACCTCTTAATTTTTAACTAGGCTAAGCGATTTTGACGAATCTTTTTTTTATTTGCTGGTGGTTCTCGTTTGGTCCCATTGGCACCAGGTCTGGATCTGATGGTTATCTCCTGAGAAATCGAGGAAAACCCTCAAATTTCAAAGACACTTGACGTCGATTAAACTTTTTTTTTAAATTCTGAATAATTTATGTTATATAAGTACATTTGAATATTATAATATTTCGATTCTTACGACCATTCCCTTCATTATACATGAGTGTTATGTCCCAATTTAGTTGGCTGTTGCCAAAGGCTCAAATATAACCGTTAAACTCCATTTCACGTTTACGAGAGTTCCAATATGGCGGAAATACGGGGTTATGGAAATTTCTTATTTGCCATTTTGGAAAGCTATCTGATATATCTTTATGCTTTTAGCAATTATAATAAAATAGTATGTGCGTGTATTACAACGAAAGGACAGATGGAGTGGTTGATGCGATGGTTAAGCGTGGTCACCAAAGATATGAGAGCTGAGAGTTGACAGAGGGAGAATATCAGAACAGGGTGGAAGTGGAAGACACAAAGTAGGAAAGCAGACCCTGTCGCAAGACGGGATGTATTGATTGTATTCCGTGTGGTGCCAGATTTAAAATTATTTATTATATATATTTATATTTATATTTAGTTATTTATATTTTTAGGTTGAGTAGGTACGGAACCCTAAGCGTGCGAGTTTACCTCGCTCTTGACAGGTTTTTAGTACAATGTATGTTTAGTAAAATGAATGTAGAAAACCACACACATTTTTGGTAATTTTTTTATCCACACAAACTTTCGGAACAATTTGCCTCTTTTACTTTTTAATTTTTTATAAACCAGCTCAGTGAACAATTTGCCAATTATTTTTTTCTTAAGAAATTCGATATTCGATCGAGTAAACGGTTCCGTGATTATGAAGTAATTTGGCAGAAGTTCGTTCAAGCGTTATGAATCCACTTGGTAAATAAATATTTGATTAATTTTCTGATTACTTTGAGAATGGTTTCAAAATAGATCAAGTTTTTAATACGACTACACGATCTTTTGATTAAAAATTTTAACTAATAGATACTAAAACTCGGGAACGGCATGGTCGAGTTAGCTGATTTTATTTTTAAATGATTTGTCGTACTCCAGATAAAGTTTTAAACGAAAATATTGAAAAATTGCGAAGAAAACAAGATTAAATATATTATTAACTGCCGACAAAAGTAGGATCTTTACTTATCATAAAACAAAGTCGTTATTTTTTATGTAGGTGTGTCCCTATGTGAGCAAAAACAAAAACTTAAAATCAAAACTACGCAATCGATTATGATTCTGGGTTTCTTAGAAGTTAAAGAGATTCAAGAAGATGCTTTTGTGTAATTGTGTATCAGCGTTTAGTTTTTAATTCCACACGTACGAAGTTGCGGGCAACAGCTTGTTGTATAATTTTATGATGATGACGTAAATTAGTTGATATAAAAATCCATATTACTATATTTTTATCTCAATATACATAACATAAGTTATATATATATTATGTTATACTAGTACAAAAACTTTTACAACCGTCGGGCATGTATGACCAGATGTAAGAGTGTGGATGAAGCCAAGGAAGTATGTTTGAATCGTAGCACATGGCGCTCTATAGTCTTTGCCTACCCCCATGGGAAAAAGGCGTGATGTTATGATGATGATGATGTTTTACTAGCTATTGCCAAAAATAAAAATATAATAAAATAATATTTTTTTCCAGTTTTGCAACATACTATTTTTCATCCCCCTAAATGTTAAGGGTGGTCCACCCCTGACATTTGTATGGCAAAACAACGTTTGCCGGGTCACCTAGTATACCTATAAATACTCATATAATATAATTAATAAATATAAATAATAAATGTGTGTGTATGTATTTGTATTGTATTTGTATTGTATGTTTTTATTAGGTAGATAAAAACAAATTAGTAGGTACACCACAAACATCTAATTCCAGAAATTAAGTATACGATCCCAAGGTGGTCTGGAAGAGATCGCAGATAGTGATAAGACCGCCTTTTGTACCTGTTTTAATTTTATATAAACAACTCTGTAATCTATATATTTTTGGTGTACAATAAAGAGTATTGAATTGAATTAAAATGAATTGAATTGAATTAAATGGGATATTATTATGGGATTTTGGCACAGGGTTTAGTTAAGAGTTTTCAGTCTCTTACAGAGGATGTTGTTTGTGTACTATATCTCTTAACTGGATTTTACACCTTGGAATAAAAAAGGGATGGTGATACTTAATCCATCTTAATCCGTCACCACACGGCCCGTCTTACCAACTAATATTATATAGCTGATTGTTTGTTTGTTTGAACGCGCTAATCTCAGGAACCACCAGTCACATATGAAAAATTCTTTCAATGTTGGGTAGTACATTTATCGAGGCAGGGTATAGGTTACAATAATATAAACATCACGCTGCGACCAATAAGAACAATACATAAGTGAAAAATGTTGCAAAAACAAGGAATATTTTTGTATGTCTTTTAGTATCATCATCAGATTATCAAAGAAAGAAAGAAAAACTTTCTTTCTTTCTTTCTTTCTAGATAATCAAAGAAAACTAAACGTGTTAGACAAAAGGTTATGAAATTCTCCGAATACTATAATCCTATAATACCTACTGACATGCAAAATGCTAGACAAATATTGTGCTACACAAATTTCGGCAACAAATCTTAATTTATGTAGTTAATTTACATGTAAATATGGTATACACGCAGTATATGGATTCTACCTACACATATATATCTTACTAGTTGTTGCCCGTATGTTCGTTCGGTGGAATTCAGAATATTGTCTCCGTTTTTCCAACAATGTTTACTGATACGTTCCTATAAGTTTCAGTGTGATGACAAGGTGGAGCGACGACATCGTCAAAGTCGCGGGGAGTCATTAGATGCAAGCGGCACAAGATCGCGCGTTGTAGCGTTCTATGGGGGATGTAGGGACAGTATATATGTTATAAATGTGTTATAATTATCACAGCTTAAATAAGTAACTATCTCTATTTTAAGAACTGCATTAAATTTGTATCTATCACCGTAATTTATGCACAGCCACTTAAGAACCAACTCATGGTTGACATTTTTACATTTGGTTTTTTGCCAAAATATTTCGTTCCCACACTTATATCGATATTAGTTAAGAATTTATTGCTGTTAATGATATGGGTTTGACAACTTCAAGTAGAGCGTTGCATAAACTTATCAAAATCGTTACCTTTCCTGTCGAATAAAAGATTAGAAATAAGTTAGTATTAGTTTGGTCCTTGTCGCGAATAAACATTGTTTAAGTGAACACGCAACATCTTTTATTTATTAGTATAGGACACCTACACTCAAGGTCCCACACCTACACGTCAACGACTCTACATTACCTAAAGGGAAGACCAATGTCCAACAGTGTATGAGGAAGGGCACCAGCCCTATAATCAAATTAAATTTAATCCATCCATCCACCAGGATGGATGGATTACATATACTACTTTTCTTTTGTAAATACATACTTATAATACATAGAAACACCCAGACGCAGTACAAACATTTGTATAACAATTAGAAAAATCACACAAATGATTGTACCGAGCGGGAATCGAACCCGCGACCTCTTGATTGGCAGTCCGTAACATAAACCACTCAACCACGAGGCTCGACTTTCGTCGTTACACTTTATATACCCTATAGCCTTCCACGGCAAATGTATTTTCCAGTGGTTCCTGAGATTAACGCGTTCAAACAAACAAACTCTTCAACTTTATAGTAACAGTATAGATGTACTGTGTTAAGTAAATGTGTTTGTTATTCAGATTATATTATTTTGTTCGTATAAGCATTAGTTAGACATGAATACATTGAATTTGGTAACGTAAATTAATTAAGAATAGAATCCCAACTCGGGTCAATAATTCTTTGAAATTTCTTATTGAGTTTTTCTAACATTTTGAATAACTTTGTCAGTGTGGTGACGATTAAGAATACAAGTGTCATCACCCTATTTCATTCCCCTTGTAGGTACTGTAGCTAAATGATCATAAGCAATGAAAATCAACTGTAAGAGACGAAAATAAAAGGTAAGGCGAAGATTTTTCCAAGAAAATATGATTTTTTTTTCTTAAAAGCCGAGTTATTAGCGTGTGCGAGTAAAACATTTGTAATTGTTTTTTTTTTTATAAATATTCACAGAAAATATCTGTGAATATTTATAAAAAAAACAACAACATTTCACACAACGTCCTCTGGTCCCGAGCTAAGCTTACACGCTTGTATTATGGGTACGATATAATACAGTCTACTGTTCTTTTGTAATTACATACTTATAATACATAGAAAACACCCAGACGCCGCGTGCAAACATTTCTATGACATTATATAATAATATGTATATTACACAAAGGATTATAGCGAGCGAGAATCGAACCCACGACCGCCTAAATAGCAGAGGCTCGTTTTTAATTCAAGTTATAGACAAAGTACGGGTATAGTAATAGTTTGTTGTTTCGCAGAAATAAGGAACACTTGTTTGAGATTACCTGTCGTGTGGGGATATAGCTCAGTGGTAGAGCATTCGACTGCAGATCGAGAGGTCCCCGGTTCAAACCCGGGTGTCCCCTGTCGTTATTTTTTTACATTTTTTTGTGCTTTCATTTTTTTTTAACCTGTGGTTTTAACTGTACAAGTTATTAGTTTAGTAACAAATAGCAATATAACGATCTTATCGTAAGTTAGTTTAGATATTTTTACTAACATAATATTTCTTTTGTTCATTGTCTCTTGCACATACAATACATACTTATAAGTAAGATACATACTTAAAATCAGTGTTGGTTGTCATATGTATTGTTTTCTAACCTTATGTTGAGTTGCTTGCCCTTTGGCACTTGCAATGTAAAATATATAGGTGCCCCGCGGTGTTACTCGCAGTAAAAAGGATAAGCAATCAGGCAGTAAAAGGTGCTCTTAGGACACCACTTCTTATTCCACGAGAACCTTGCATTCTTCCGGGACCAAACACCCAAACATCCATACTCATAAACTTTCACATTTATAATATTAATAGGATTTAATTAGTATAATGTAAAGATTTTTTACTCTCTCTGTAAAAAAACAAACTCTATTTCTAACACCTACGTTTGGTTTTGATATTCTAGAAACATCTACAGATAGACGAATACTATTCTATTGTTTCGATAGTATTAATTTACCCTTAAAATAATAAATACATAGATAGATATATGTAAGTAAATAAGGGTTGTTGGTGAAATTCATGGTTCTGACAGACCGTTGTCTGAGTATAAAATATAATCCAGGCGTGATTAGGGTCAAGTTAATTCAATCTATATTTTAGGTTACCAACAAAATACCCGTTTAAACTAATTTAAAACACATCCTAAGGTTTATTACGTTACTATATCGTCGTTTTGGTTTTTACCTTTTTTAATTACAGGTAATTCAACAAATACTTAATAAATTTCAATTTCACCTGATTTTTTTTAGTGTTTCTCCTTACCCTATCTGTGTCATGTAATGTACAGACAAGGGGTGGCCTCATTATGTAGGGCTCAACCAGGTGGGGTGACATTAGGGCCCCCATTGCCTCTCCCTAAAACACTTGGGGATAAGGGCATCCACCACCATCCAGGCAGATGTGCCGGTGTTTGCGGGCTAGCTGCCCCTAACCCTGGAGCCCTGTGGGAAAGGCTTTCAGAGTGTATAAGAGCTCTCTTATGTATGTTGTTTTACATGGTTTTACCTTTGGTACCGAACTCTAATAAAAGTGGAAAATATTAAATAATAAATATTCACGGACATTTCACACAACGTCCTCTGGTCCCAAGCTAAGCTTATTATGCTTGTGTTATGGGTACCAGAATACGGATATAATACATAAACTACTTTTCTTTTGTAAATACATACTTATAATACATAGAAAACACCCAGACGTAGTACAAACATTTGTATGACATTTATGAATATCACACAAATGATTGTCCCAAGCGGGAATCGAACCCGCGACCTTGTGAACGGCAGTCCTTTACATGAACCACTACGCCACGAAGCCCGTCGAATCAAAAACACTTCTATTGAATAATAGAAGTGTTTTCGATAAAACTGCTTTTCACGGATTTTGACGCGTATATTTGTTTTAGATTTTCGCCCTTATTAGTTTCGGAGACAGTTAGGAAATAATTATGTTGTCAATATTTTGAGAAGATAATGTTGAACCCCTCAAGAGTGTCTCTGTGCGTTAGTTTGTTATGTGTAAAACAAATCAGGTACAGTTTTCACGTGTGTTTTCACACACTCTATTGTAATAACCAGGTTATTTTCTTCTATAGCTTTATGCTTATATTATCAAGTATATTTTGTCATTTTTACGATATATCTACAATATACAACACTGTGATCTCACAATATACCTAACCTACAAACGAAAATAGCAAAAGCAAAAAGGAATGCTCGTATAAAATTCTATGAATACTTTATCAAAGGTTCTTTGAATACTTTCTAGGTATTTTTGTAAATCCAAATATTTTCTCACATTGTAACATTGCCTTTAGGATTTTTTTGTAATTTAGTTGTTTATAAAACAACAAATAACATTAACAAAGATAAAAGAACAAAAGTATTTCTGTATTTAAACAAATAACAACAATTATGGACAAAAATGCTAACGCTTTTAATAAATTAGTTATAGATTACGAATACGTATGGCATCACCACACACAACATTTCTTAGTAATAAGAGAAAGCTTATTAAACAGAAGAAAATATAAAATAATAATAAACAAATGAATGATTCTCTCTCTCTTCAGCCCATTTACGTCCAAGTGTTGGGCACGGGCCTCCTCCACTTTGGGAGGGATTATGGTCTACTGTGCCGCGCTGACCAGGCGTGTTGGCACAGGGTTTATTTTAGAGTTTTTCGTCTCTCACAGAGGATGTTCGATATCCCTTAGCTGACTTTTACAGCACTCTTGGGAGGAGATGGGGTGGTGACACTTGTATTATTAATCCGTCACCACACGGAGATATGATAATGAATGATTATTTCACTTAAGTGTGTAGTAGGTAGGCACGCACCAAAAAATGACAAGATTAGATTTTATTCAGAAGGTATTCACAAGGTTCGGATATTGCCTTGTTCTACACAGGAAATATGCTTCCTTTTGACGTTACAACATTTCTTAAAATATTTCGGGGAAGAAAACAGTTTTAATATCATGCCGAGAAAAGATTTAGTTGTTTCTTTGTTTAAAATGAATACTCTACGAAAGTGCCAGACCGATTTTAAAAAACTCTTTCACCGCAAATCGACACCAAAAATGAAGGCGGATGCGGATGCCGAGATACCGCTGAACATAAGATTTTTTGTTATTCAACAACATTATTTATGTGACTGGACAGCAGTGGTATTCAGTAAGAAAAAGTGAAGTGAATTTTCGGTGAATCTTGATCACGTGACAGCGCCCCTCCAATAAAAATAGAGGAGCGCTGTCACGTGATCAAGATTCACCGAAAATTCACTTCACTTTTTCTTACTGAATACCACTGCTGGTTATGTCTAAAATTGTAATTATTCACATACGTTTCAGTGGCTAAATAGATGGGCTATTGTAACTATTTTATGTAACGCCTTTGTGAATTCTATTTTAACCATTAGCTTGGCTCTTATAGAAAACGCGGGAGGAAATGAAGTGGTGACAATTGTATTCTAAATCCGTCACCATACGGACAAACCAGTAATTGCTCGGTAGAACAAACTTTTCAGTAACACTGTTAAAATTTCTGCCATCGTTCAACGAATTAAACTGGGTCGTGGATTTTGATCCAATGAAACAAAATTCTTAATTAAATTATGTAAATATTATTTCGTTTGTTATTATAATTGTTTCTCTCAACAAATTTCTTAAGTAACTTTAAAGACAATTTTATATGTTTATTTTTAGGGTTCTCTACTAAAGGACCCGACCCCAAATAACGGGATAAGGGAGAGAAAATGAATTGAAATGATGAAGGGAGAGGAAAACCAAATAAATAAATAAAATAAATATTAACGGACATTTCACACAACGTCCTCTGGTCCCAAGCTAAGCTTATATGCTTGTGTTATGGATACCAGAATACGGATATAATACATAAACTACTTTTCTTTTGTAAATACATACTTATAATACATAGTAAACACCCAGACGCAGAACAAATATTCGTATGACAATTAGAAATACAAATGGTTGTCCCATGCGGGAATCGAACCCGCGACCTCGTGATCGCCAGTCCTTTACATAAACCACTCGACCACGAGGGTCATTTGTTGTTAAAGCACCAACTGATAAGCACAAGCTGTTTAATTGTCAACAGTCTAGCAGCACCATTTCAAATATACAGCCTGGTGACACACAAACTGACGGTCGGACAGTCGGAAAGTTTTACCTTTTTCAATAACAAATTAATTTATGTAAAATTCAACAGTTAACTCAATTCAAACTCTACAGCTGTTGTTAAAATTCTAATGAAAAGCTTGTACCTTGTATTATCTGAATTCCAAAGACGCATCGACAGAATGCTATCTACACATTCCATTTGGAAGTGAGGAACATGGTATAGATGTGATGCAAACGTGGAAGGAATTGTTAAGTAACTAGGTGTTGGCCGCTACTTCGTAGACCTGGAATTTCAGGTTTTATTTCAAAAAAATTTTACTGGCTTCATGAGACCACTACCTACGTCTACTCTTTCATTATTTAGATAAATATTAAGTGAAAACAATGTTTATGCCTTTGAAATTTGAGTGCTTTTCTCAATTTTTTTGAAGATAGTCTTCAGATCCTAACCTGGTACCAATAGGACCACACTGGAACTACCAGCTTTCAAATAAAATAAGAATAATTAAAACCGCTTCGCCCAGTTAAAAGTTAAGAGGTAACAAATATAAAAAAAAAACAAAAAAGAAACATACTGACGATTTGAATCTTTCGTTCCCTGTCCCACCGTTGGGCACGTGCCTCCGCTTTGGGAGGGTTCTTGGACTATGCGGCGCTACCCAGGAGTATTGTTTAGTTTCGAGTTCTGTGCCTCTCACAGAGAATGTTATCTATGTACAACATCCATTAGCTGACTATTACAGCACCTAGGGAAGGAAAAGGGGTGGTGATACTTGTATTTTTAATCCGACAGCACAAGGACCACATTTTTATATTAATTAAAATATCTAATATATTTTACACCGGCAGAAACATTGAACATAGGTAACACGTTCCTGTGGGAAATAAGAATATGGAATGAACATAACGACAAAGTGCAAACGCGACGCGAATTGTGTAGGTACTTTCATTAAAATTATTTTATATATCCAAACTTTTTATAACAAAACCTTTTTACACTTTGTAACTTTGACTATTTTGTGATGCTTTTTGTAAAAACTTACAAAAACTGAAACACACACTTCCTCTCTCTTTCCAGCACATTTATGTCCGACTGTTGGGCACGGGTCTCCTTCACTTTGGGAGGGATTATGGTCTACTGTGCCGCGCTGACCAGGCGTGTTGGCACAGGGTTTATTTTCGAGTTTTCCGTCTCTTATTCAGGAATTTATCTGTGTGCAATATCCCTAAGCTGACTTTTACAGTGGTGACACTTGTATTCTTAATCCGTCACCACACGGAGAGTGCAATTACTTCACTAATTAGTAATCAAAACGAAGTTCTCACACCTCTCAAGTTTTTGTATGTAACCTAACCTACCATTTGTTTTCTAAACTACGCGTATGAAGTTGCGGGCAAAAGCTAGTCAGTATAACTAAATGTTAAATCCATGATCTTATATTTGTCCCAGTACATTTTATGATCCAATTACACATCTATTACCCAGAAAATCATGTCGTTATATGTTACATGATTACTGTGACGTAATCTGGTAACCACAGACGTTATCAAATATCAATGATGTTATACTCAATTTCACGTTAAGAGGATACCAAAACAGCTTCGTGCATTTTTCTACGTACGAAGTTTTCATTGTTTCTTTAGATGGAATGGCCGGAGCTCTAATTTTTAAGTATATGGTTTTTCAATATATGATCTAGGATCGCATAAACTCAGAAACGCGATTGAAAAAAGTTTTCTCGATAGAAAATTTTAGCGAAACAACCTCTCTCATTTTTTATTTTTTTCTTTTGTCGATCTATTATCGCGTATTAACTAATGGAATAACTTTAAAAACATAAGTAACTATTATATATAAAAACACGTAAATCAGAATTAAAATATATTTAGTAGATTTTGATTAAACAAAAAAAATATCCCTAAGTCTTCATTTTCTATACCTACTAGCTGTGTTAATATGTATATGTCGACGATAATATTGATGTAGGCCCTTAATGAAGGTTAGGTTAATAAGGAAAAGATGTACCGCTGGAGAATAGAAAGATCGATGATATGGATTCCCTTCCCAGCTGGGCATGGCCTCCTCCACTTTGGTAGGGTTTATTGTTTAATACGCCTCCCTGACCAGACGTGTTATAGTGCATAGGGTTAAGTTTACCGTCTCGCTGATTTCACAGTAACCAGGAAAAGAAATGGGGGTCTTCCCACCACAAGAATAGGAGATACCGAAATAGCCGGGTATGAATTCATAATTCTTCACCACACGAAAAAGATATAAAAAATATTTTGTGAACTTCTGAGCAAGTAGAGCTTTTCTATAATCCCACTAGTTTCCAGTCCTACCCCAGACAATGCGGTTCACGAAACGTTTCTAACTGTAAATCGATATTCAATTAATTGTTTTGACCAGTTAGAGACTTCGTATTTCATTCAATTGGTTCTATATTATAAATAAATAAATATTCACACAGCAACAATATTCAGACATTGCACACAGCGTCCTTTGGCCCCAAGCTAAGCTTATATGCTTGTGTTATGGTTACCAGAATACGGATAGAATACATTTACTACTTCTCTTTTGTAAATACATACATAAAATACATAGAAACACCCAGACGCAGTACAAACATTTGTATGTCAATTAGAAAAATCATTGAATGATTGTCCTGAGCGGGAATCGAAGCCGCGACCTCTTGATCGGCAGTCCGTTACATGAACCACTCAACCACGAGGCTCGTCAAAATCTATATTATCTATAGTAGTTGTTGCCCGTCACTTTGTACGAGTAGAAAATAAAAAATAATTTTAGATACTCAACATTTTTCACTGATGCTTCGCTCCTATTTGTCACAGCGTGACGTTATATAGCATATAGCTTTCCTTAATAAATTTAATACGCAACAATGAAAGGAATTATTTAAATCGGACCAGTGGTTCCTGTGATAAGCGCGTGCAAAAAAACAAACTCTTCAGCTTCGTGAGAGTCGAAAAGAAAAAAGAAAACCTACCGAAAATAAAAACAAAAATAAAACATGAATTTCATCGCAATTATTAAAATAGATTATGCGCGTGGTTATTTAATTGAAAGAACAATAGAAAATTAAAATTTTTGATAGAAAACAATATTAAGTAAAGGACAGATATTTTTTAATAAAGTTACTTTGTTTATACTGTACACAAAGAATAATTAATACATTTCTCTACAAAGAAAGCTAGCGCATCCCTGTGGGAAATAAACAATATGTATTTAACATGAAGATACAGTGCGAGCGGTCACGAGTTTCATATTTTATCATTACTTAGAAGTGTATGTATAGTAATAAAATTGGTCAAGTGCGAGTCGGACTCGCGCACGAAGGGATCCGTACCATTATCTATGCAACATAAGGCAACGTTATTAGTATCGAGCAAGAAACGGTAAAAAAATCATGTTTGTTGTATGGGAGCCCCCTTAAATATTTATTTTACTTTATTTTTAGTATTTGTTGTTATAGCGGCAATAGAAATACATCATCTGTGAAAATTTCAACTCTCTAGCTATCACCGTTCTTAAGATACAGCCTGGTGACAGACAGACGGACGGACGGACGGACCGACAGCGAAGTTTCAGTAATAGGGTCCCGTTTTTACCCTTTGGGTACGGAACCCTAAAAAGGATATACAAAAGACGCGTCTAAAGTCTAATGGTTTTAATAAAAAACCAGAAATATAATTATTAACTACTTTAAAATAAGAAATAGAAAAGATAGCGTGCCTCTTGTATTTCTCTACCCAATGGTTGACTAGAAGAAAACGGCTTAGGCATTCCGCCTTTGCATAAATATTGCACGAAGTGTAAAAATAAATCTATAGATAAATATAATAAATTATATCTTGTAGAAAAAATTTTTTGTACATTGAATTTATTTTCAAAAAAAAAAATCATGTGGTTAAGGGCCTACATCAATATTATCGTCGACACTTACATATTAACACAGCTAGTAGGTATAGAAAATGAAGAATTAGGGATATTTTTTTTGTTTACTCAAAATCTACTAAATATATTTTAATTCTGATTTACGTGTTTCTATATATAATAGTTACTTATGTTTTTAAAGTTATTTCATTAGTTAATACGCGATAATAGACCGACAAATGAAAAAAATAAGAAATGAGAGAGGTATTTTCGCTAAGATTTTCTATCGAGAAAACTTTTTTCAATCGCGTTTCTGAGTTTATGCAATCCTAGATTATATATTGAAAAAACATATACTTAAAAATTAGAGCTCTAGCCATTCAATCTAAAGAAACAATGAAAACTTCGTACGTAGAAAAATGCATGAATCTATTTTGGTATCCTCTTAAAGGAAAACCCATTTCCAGTATTATTGAAATTTTTGTCTGTTTGTCTGTTTAGATGTTTGTCTGTGCACGCATCACGTAAAATGTAGAACATTTATAAGTATAAATGTTATACGTAAAAATTGTACACAACTCAAGGTATTACTTAGTCTTTGTTTTATCGCAATTGGTCCACTCAATCAATGGTAGGGGAGCCCACGATGCTAAATGGGGATTTACTCGAGCGTCATAGAGACCTATTGAGTTGCAAAGCTTAGATGATAAGAAGAAAAAAATGTTATGTGATTTTTCACTTTTATCGGTGGGGAAAGCGGCTATAGATTTTTAAATATGTAAAAAAAAACTGTTGCATGGACATCCTCGAGCGCGTCAGATATTGATAGCATCAATGCCCTACGTATTTTTAATAATGTACGTATGTTAATCTGATCGTTTGCATGATGCGGGTGGTTGTAATTAAGGGTTGAAAATGAAAAAAAAAAAAATTTTGTCGAGCGCGTCAGATTTTCTAAGGGAGTGTTAAGTGCACCAAAAAAAAGCTCTCATTCACTAATCTGACGATTTCGATGTGACGCAAACTCACGGCCAGTTTCATAATGTGCAAAAAAAATTCGCCATTTTGAAATACTCAAGCGCGTCAGATTAAGATATATATGGTTCGTCTTTATGTTCTAAACGTACTGTCTCATAATCTGACGATTATCTAGAGGGATTCGCCTAATCTGACAAAAAAAAATTCGAAAAACGGTTCACCTTAAAGGCCATCCCTGCAACTTCCCGCTAATTCCATTCTTGGGCGCTTAAAATTGTACTTTGAACTATATTTTGAACTCAGCGGGTCATTCCCAGTCCTCCACACCCCGTCGTCCACAGTGTGGAGGTATGGGAATAGTGTGGACGAATGGGAATAAAAAGGGTGAGGAGGGAAAGGTGCCGTTTATTCCCAGTCCTCCACACTATAGTGCAGGAGCCGACACTAGAAAAAGTTAAATTTTAAAAAGATGAGTTGGACTTCTAAATGTTTAATTAGGACTGTTTATGAGATATTAAGCCATCAAAATATATCGTAAAAAAAGTTGCAAAGTTATACTGTCGGCTTTTAAATTGTTAGATTTACCAGCTGCTCTGTGTCTAGCCAACCGGAGTCGTCGATAAGAGATAACAATAGATTTTAAGGACAATAGAGTCGTAAAATCTCATCTCCATTGAATCATAGCTAGACAAGAAGCACAATTAAAAAGCTCTTAGGAATATTTATGAGTATGTTGTAAAGATAAATCATACAAATTTTTAGACAAGTATAAAATATTATTTCTATTACAGCGTGATTTGAGAAAAATAAAATTGAAGCGACTATATTCAATACTAAAAGAAAGTTAGTAACTTCAACGTTTCCTTGTGTACCAAATACTTACACCTCAAAAGTAAATAGTTTGAAGAACGAAAACATTAACGAAAGTATTTACACTTTCAAATTATTGTCCATTATGTGATAAAACTATTCTGTGATACAAATTATCTTAGATCATAATATTTACTTTCTTTTTAATTGTTGTAAATTATAAATGATCAGGCTGTAATAGAAATAATATTTTATACTTGTCTAAAAATTTGTATGATTTATCTTTACAACATACTCATAAATATTCCTAAGAGCTTTTTAATTGTGCTTCTTGTCTAGCTATGATTCAATGGAGATGAGATTTTACGACTCTATTGTCCTTAAAATCTATTGTTATATCTTATCGGCGACTCCGGTTGGCTAGACACAGAGCAGCTGGTAAATCTAACAATTTAAAAGCCGACAGTGTAACTTTGCAACTTTTTTTACGATATATTTTGATGGCTTAATATCTCATAAACAGTCCTAATTAAACATTTAGAAGTCCAACTCAAACAAACCCAAATGTAGGCATCACGCAGCTGCACGCATTTAACTTTATCGACGAATTTTTGTTATTTCGGCTTGCGGAAATTGTCAGATTATATATTTTTCATTATTCTTGAATTATTACCTTCAAAATAAAAAAAATTTAGCTACGCTCGAGAATGTCGAGATGACGTTTTTTTTTACAACTTTGTTGCCCTCCCCTTTTTTTACGTCACTTTCAAATTGTCAGATTAGTGGAATATACACTTTTTAGGATGTAATTAACTCACCCTACCTTAATCTGACGCGCTCGAGAATTTCTGATGGTCAATTTTTTTTTACTAATCTGATCCTGTATCCTTCACGGGCGGCCTTATATATGGGTATCATGTTTTGTGGAGGTACTTAACCGGGTACAAGGTATCCTCCTGTATATTAATCTGACGCGCTTTAGTAAATCCCGAAATCCCCTCTTCGGCTCCCCTACTACAAGAGAAATTTACATAATACGAAATTACTCAATTTTGGTACTTGCAACGCCATCTAGCGACTAAAATAGAATAAAAAAAAACACTGGGTCCATTTGGTCAATCGAAAAAAAAATCGATCCACGCGGACGTAAATATAATAAGCAATTAACAAACCATAAACTACATCAGCAACCATAAAAACATGCGGTTATCGGTTGACTGTTTTTTTGTATATTGATTTTTTCATCAAAATTCTATGATGGCGTTATAATTCTATAGGATTAAAGCAACATTTGAAGTTTAAAATTACATTTTATGAAGACGTGTTTTATCTTAAGCCGCTGTCGCTCAAAATATTTGGCAATTCTTCTTCTGCTTGAAAATAAATTTTCAAGAATCTAAATGCTTGTACATTTAAATTATTCATGAGTATTTAACTTCAATTTGTGAGGAGTTTGTGCTTTTAGAGAACATGAATATGAAATTAATGTGAATGTCTATTTTTAAAAAAATTTTATAACTGTAGAGTGCTAAGCTCATAATGGCGCAATTCTACGTCCACAACTAAACTTAACTTAACTAAAAAATTAAAACAACTATTTCTGTATTTCAATTATTTGGCTATTTTGTTGTGCACATTTATATGAAAAAACATGTTTAGTCTTTAATAAACAGTTTTATAATAAAAAAGTTCTGAAAAAGTTCTGTTAACATAGACGAATTGTGTTATTGACACTATCATTTTTCAGTTTTTAGTTATATTTAGTTGTGCATGTAGAATCGGTACCAACGTCCAGGTAAAATGTAAAAAAGCTTTTGTTGGGTTTTTCTAAGAAAATTTCCTTAATAACACGCTTATATTGGTTAGGTACGTATCTATCAATGTAATAATCTAGGTTGTAACGGAATCTTTGAAAGCGATTTTCACCCACTTAAGCCCGGTTTCCACTGCGAGCGGAACGGACCCATTAATGACTTCGTTAAACTCGCAAACGCAAACTGCATACTTGTATTTCCACCAACAAATAGTCGGACGGAAAGAGCCGAGCGTGTAGAAAGAGTAGAAATGAGCTCGCTCAGTTCTAGGGAGCACCAACTCTTCGTTGGTGGAAACTCAAACCTATTTAATTAAAAAGGAGTCCGTTCCGCTTAACCATTTTCCGCACATTACCCTTTCGCAGTGGAAACCGGGCTTTACTGTAAATGGATTTTTCTGAAAATTTGCACACACATTAAGGACTGATGACAATGCAATAATTAAAAAAGTTCAGGATTTTCAAGCGTTTTTTTTGTCAATTCCTGCAGAAAGAAAGTCACTAAAATTAAATACTTAGGTATTATTGTTGACGAATGTCCTCCATGTCCCAAATCAGAAAACTGATATGGGTGTTCAAAAATTTACGTCATCTGATACCCACGAAACTCCTTAACACTATATATACAGCACTAGCTCAATCTCATCATCATCATCATAACATCACGCCTTTTTCCCATGGGGGTAGGCAATCTAGAAAATCTAGGTAGCTCAATCTATTATTACATACTGAAATCTAGGTATGAAAGGAGGTAGGATGAATCTAGGTATGTTCTTGATATGAATCTAGGTAGCTCAATCTGTTATTAAATACTGAAATCTAGGTATGAAAGGAGGTAGGATGAATCTATAGAATGAACAATGCCAATTTGCGTTTTTTTTTTAAATTGACAGTGTGTCAGACAGACTTACTTTACTTATTATGGGGTTTGTACGAAACCCCAAAAATGGATGGTAACACCCATAAAATCGGAATGAATAAATTTTACCGAACCTTAATTGGAGCAAGAGTAATAATTAAAACGTAAAATAATATCCCAATAAACCATACAAAATAAATTACTGCGTTAAACATTGGAAAATTACTACGTTCCTACCAATGTTTAACGAAGGTCTTTTCCCTTGAGTATTTTAGACGTACACATTTATTTACCCAAAATATATACCTATATTGTTTATTTTAATGTGCTTTTATTAACGTTGCTTGTATCCATATATAGCTATGTAATGAAACGCGATTTTTTATCTTTTTATTTTTCTCTACAGCCTTTTAAAAGCAAACGACACAAATCTATGCTCCATACAAAAATATGGACATCGTAGTCCGCTGTTTTCTTCGTCGATTTTACTTCCAGAGCAACAAATTTTTCTCACTGTTCTAGGTCCAGGGCTGGGCAAAATACATGCTTTGTTGTAATTGAAATACAAATTACAAAATACTGCGTTTGCAAGTAATTGAAATACAAAATACTAATTACTTTTGAGTGGAGTAATTGAAATACAAATTACAAAATACAGTATTTTGGCTGTTTGTAATTGAAATTGTAACGTAGCAAATCTACCACCTATTGTAGTAGTATTTGAAGTGGGTAATGCTGGTATCATTTCCCATTAGTTTTTGCGCTGGCAACCTTTTGAGTGAACGATTGATGTCATTTCCGTTTCTCCGTCTCCTTCTGGTAGCAGAGACCTACTATAGCTCGCTCTCGCTCTCAACGGAAATCAAATTTCATAAGATTGAAGTTTCCATGATTGGCTCCTGATTGGTCGAAGGAGGCTTCGCCTTTTGGTGCCATGATGGAGGGACGAAGGGTTTTTTGGGGAAGGAGTTTTTTCGCGCTGGAGAGATGGCGCCGAACAAGATTCAAGAATAAGTTTTAAAAAGTTGAGGCCGTAGTCAGGCGTCGAGCACCGATATTTAGTAGCATGTTTCTGAGATTGGTGGGAGGGTATATTATATATATATTTTAGTATTATATTTTAGTATCGTATTTGTTTTTATTTATTAAGTTACTAGTTGAACCTGAGTGTGGGCTGATTCCGTTGTTGGAATGATATTTCCGCAACGTGGGCATTCGTGCAACCTTTAATTCTAACGAGAGATTCGTTTTCATTTATATCACCGCAGTGATTTTAGCCCAGGTTCCTTAAAGTTATTTTATTTTAATATTTTCCCTATGGGGGTAGATTTAGTTTTGAGTCAAGGATTATGTCCTTGATAATTGGATAGGCCTCCGGTTGTGAAAGTGCAGTCGTCCAACGCCGGGTACCACCACTCTGACTTCGCGGACTTCCTTCAGCGTCACCCGGACTTACTGCATACGCCGTGGGACTTTGAGGGCTCCGTGACTGCTACGCTCTGGTGATTGCGCCCTGGAGATAACCTTGGTAGGATAACTTGCTTATTTTAATAGTTCCTCACAACGGCTGAGTTGTGTCATGTATATTTTAGTTAGTTAATATAGGTAAGCGGTTGGTCCGTTAGATATAGGTACTATGTCTTGATAGAAAGACATATGTGTAATATCCTAATGGTATGTGTATTTAATTAGATATTAAACAGTTGAGGTGCTCACCCTGTACTACTAAGATCACTTTGTTGTTTTTCTTTATCATAATCCCATTGCCACAGAATAAGAAACAAGATGTTGTAGTCAACCTTAGGTTGGCTCCCTATATTACTGGAGAAATAAGTGCAGGTAATTTACATTAATATTCAGCTAATATATCAGTAACCGTTTTGTCCTACCTTTTGCTATTTATGTGACAGATAAATGGCCCTCTGCTATCCTCACGGGGCGAGGTAAACTAGGTAGTGACCCTTTGTTTTCCTAGCTTTCAATAAATACTTTATAATATAACACATAATTACATTGTAGGAAAATTCCGGTTACAATTGGCTCTCCGGCATAAATCTTACAGACCACTATATATTTTATGTATTATCAACCCTATTCAGGTAGATGAAAATAGCAATATTGCTAATTATTTAATTAGGTTGAATATTAATTTTTGGTCTATAAACTTTTTATTTGATTTTTAATAATTGTATCTGCACATTTAAAAGTTTTCTTTCTGTGGCATTTAATTGGGTACTAGTTTTGGAAGGTTTAAATAAGAAATACTCAACCTTGCAGCTTGTTAATGTAGTTTTGTCTCATGTAATACCTTGAATTTTTCAGGAACACTGTTGTAAACAAATATTAATCACTATGAGGGTGAATTGTATCTTGGATAAAATTATTGTACGACCAGCCTGCTTTGAACAATATTTGTAAAGGTATTTATCCTTATATTTTTTATACTTATTGAAGACTTGATAATCACACTTAGTTGATGGAATTGAATTTAATTTCACTTTGTTCATTGCTAAATAAGAGTAAATACTTACTTTTCATTTGTTTAGTTTGTTATCAATATAACTAATCACCTGAAAATAACAACTTATAGAAGATAATTTATAATAACTGGTGTTTATGTTTTGCTAAAAACTTTATTAAATTCAACAACATAAATTCAATTAATGGAATTTATTTAGCACCTTGTTGCATATCACATATAAAATATTATTGATAAATGTTCCATATAGGATTTTCCATGCACTAATTTTTAAAGTTGCTTGTGAATTGTTGTAATTTGTATAGTAGAATTCTTACATTTTTAAAGTATTTACATAATTAAACGACG
The DNA here is from genome assembly GCA_916999025.1 of Orgyia antiqua. NCBI lineage: Eukaryota > Metazoa > Arthropoda > Insecta > Lepidoptera > Erebidae > Orgyia > Orgyia antiqua. Next base: position 22,357,174 of record OU779869.1, read on the forward strand.
AAGGTCATAGATATTAACACATTGTATTGCAGAGTGATTTAAAATCATAGAGTAATGATGTATGCCTTTTGAAATAATTTCTTTATGAGCATAGACTAATACTGGTAATTTGTTATAAACGATTTGAATTTTTATCTGACACTACTCTTTGTTATTCTGGTTACTTGATTGACAGCTATGACAGTTTCATTACATAATGTTTACATGTTGTCAGGCCTGTGAATTTTAAATATCAGTTTGAATTAGTAATTATTGATTTGTTGTTGTGAAATATTTACTGTGTTAAGTATTTTATGTGAAGTGTTATACAGTAAGATTTAGGATTTTGATTTTGCACTGTGTATAAGTTGTACAAGGAAATATTATTAAGATTTTTACTTATTATTGATATATTTTTTTTTTTTTTAAATTTTGTTTGAACTTACTCAAAATGGATCTTGACTGTGTTTATATTCACTCCTTGCTTAAAGATGAACTTGTATACGAGGTAGCGCTCCGAGCAGAATCACCAGAGGGTACAGTAGCAAAATTAAAAAAACAACTGGGACCGTTATTAGAGGGTTGCAATCCGGATGATATTTTGGACAATGAGTCGGATAAGCAGAGTGAGGTACAGGCACTCTCAGAAAAAATAAAGGAATTGAAAATTAGGCTGGCTAGTCTGGAACAATCAAAGGATGGTCACATAGTTGCAAGGGTTAGGGCGTTGTATTGCCATGTTTTTCATAGACTTCAACGTTTATGCTACGCTAATGATGATGCGGTAACTAGAGATTTAAAATCACAACTTGTTTCAATGGTTTCATCTGTTAGAGCGTTGTTTGATAAGGGTCCAGTTGACATTAAGTCTAACACAGTGGAAGTGAGCACCCCTACGGTTGTCACCCCTAGCTTTAGCAAGGATATATTAAAATGGAATCTTAGTTATGATGGAAAGATTAGTCCACATTCCTTTTTGGAAGCAGTGTCGGAGCATGCTATCGCGTTCGGTGTGATGGAGGAAGCGTTGTTTAATTCGGCGTTTATATTTTTTAAGGACCAGGCTTTGCTGTGGTTTCGTGGTATTAAACATTTAGTATCATCCTGGAAAGAATTAAGTGATTTGTTTATAGAGGAGTTCGGTCCAGTAGACTATGAGTACAGGTTGTTGGGGGAAATCCGTGCACGCACTCAAGGTAGATCAGAACCCATACATTTATATTTTGCAACGATGAACAACATGTTCGCACGTTTGCGTAGGCCTTTATCCGAAACGGAGCGGCTAGAGATATTAAAACATAACATTAGACCAGTGTATAGTCAGCAATTAGCTCTAACTGATGTGCATTCAGAAGCGGATTTAAAATTATTTTGCCGCAAAATAGAGTCGGCTCGCCTACAGGCACAGTTGTTCAGTGAACCAGCTACTACTTCTTCGTTGGCTGCGGAATTTTCTTTTGGAGTTTCGGATAAGAAACATACGGTTTCGGCAACCTCGGTGATAAATAGTGGGGAGGCTCCGCGTCGTCTATTTTTGCGGAAGCCTTTCAGTAAGTGTATGCCAGTAGGGAATTTTAAACCTCGGGAAATTTTTTGTTATAGGTGTAAAGAACCTGGTTTTACTTTGTCGACTTGCGTGAAGTGCAAGGTTAACGACACTCGAAATTATAAAAAGATAAAATGTTATTCGTGCGGTAAGGAAGGTTTCACCAAGAAAACCTGTCCTAGTTGCGTGAGGTCAAAAAACTATTAGGCAAAAACCGAACTAGGGAGTCTGTTTCGGCCGCCACGGATTTAGATTTATGTTTACAGACTCAGGTAGATAAATATTTTAACGATAACAACTTGGTTTCGGTTTTGTTTGCGCCTTCAAATAATGATTGTAGGCCGTATTTGGACGTGAAACTTTATGATTTAATTTTATGTGGATTATTGGATTCTGGTGCTACCGTATCCATTATAGGGAACGGAGCTCATATTATACTTGAGAATTATGGTTATGCTGTTGAGTGTTCTAAGGAATATTCTGTTAGTGTTGCGGACGGTTCGAGATATAAAGCAATAGGAATAATGAATTTGCCTTTGTCTTTTAATAGTTTAAATAGAGTAATAACGTTTTATGTTATCCCTTCAATTGCTTCTAACATAATTTTCGGTATTGATTTTTGGAAAAGCTTTAACTTAATATCAAACATTTTAACTTCAATTCCATTAAGGCATGCACCAGAGGATTTTATTTTAAACATTTCTTCAGTAGGCAATAAAATTAGCGGAATTGAAGGTTTTGATAATTTGTCGCCTAAGGATAGGGAATTGGCCGAGTTGATGATAAGACAATTTCACGACGTTTCATTGGAGGTTAGAGGTTTAGGTAGGACGAACGTGGTCGAACATGTTATCGACACGGGAGATTCGCCTCCTATTAAGTGTAGACCTTATCCAATGTCTCAGGAAAAGCTCAAACAGCTTCATAAGGAACTGGACGAGATGTTAGCTCTTGATGTAGTAGCCCCTAGTGAGAGCCCATGGAATAACCCAGTCCTAATGGTACCTAAGAAGGATGGTACACTTCGTTTTTGCCTTGACTGTCGGAAATTGAATGCATTGACAAAAGGTGATGCGTATGCTATACCATATTTGCCTCAAATTTTAGATGGCCTAAGGAATGCGAGATATATTAGCTCAATCGATTTTAAATCAAGTTTTTGGCAGATTAAATTAGATGAATCCTCTCAGGAAAAAACTAGTTTCACAGTCCCTGGCCGTGGACTATTTAAATTTAAAGTAATGCCATTTGGATTATGTGGTGCTCCGTCACGGCAGCAAAGGCTGATGGACCAATTGTTTGGTCACCCATTTTGTAGTGACATCTCTAAGGGCATGGTTTTTGTTTACGTTGATGACATTTGTATTATAGCCGAAGACTTAAATACGCACATTTTATTGTTAGGTCGCGTATTAGACCGGATAAAAAAGGCAAATCTTACTATAAATTTTGATAAATGTAATTTTTTCAGAAAATCTATTAAATATTTAGGATATGTAGTAGATGAGAGTGGGCTACGGACGGATCCAGAAAAGGTCCGGGCTATTTTGGACTTTCCAGTCCCTAAGTCTGCTAAAGAAGTCAAAATGTTCTTAGGGACATGCTCCTGGTACAGACGTTTTATTAGAAGTTTCTCATCTATTGCGGCACCTTTGAATGCGCTGACAAGCCCAAAGGTAAAATTTAAATGGAACTCTGAAGCGGAAAACGCATTTAACGCATTAAAAAACACTCTTATCTCAGCTCCAGTACTGGTATGTCCAGATTTTAGTATGCCGTTTTCGGTACATTGTGATGCGTCAAGTTATGGCATTGGGGGAATGCTGACGCAGAATATAAATGGGGTAGATCATCCCGTAGCTTTTACCAGTAGGTCTTTAAATAAAAATGAACGTAATTATAGCGCCACTGAGCGTGAAGCATTGGCAGTAATATATTCTTTAGAAAAATTTGAACCGTACTTAGGCACTAAGCATTTTGTAGTTTATACTGACCACGCATCTTTGATTTGGTTTAAAAATTTAAATAACCCAACGGGACGTTTGGCTCGCTGGGGTTGTAGATTGTCGCAGTTTAACTGTACCATTATTCATAGAAAGGGCAAGGACAATGTAATTCCTGATGCTCTATCCAGGTTTGTGAGGGTTGACGCAGTAAATACTCAAGAGTCAGTACCGACTAATGACGAATGGTATGATAAAGTGTTTTCTGGTTGTATGTCTCATCCTGGGAATTATCCAAATTTTCGTGTGGAAAACGGAACCTTATACAGGTTAAGCAAGGGTAAATACTCGCTTACCCAAGAATTTAATTGGAAGGAGGTTATTCCACAGGCGCGTCGTCTCTCGGTCATCTCGGAGAACCACGATCCACCTACCTCGAGTCATCTGGGCGTGTTTAAGACGCACAGACGACTATGCCTACGATATTACTGGCCGGGTATGTACCGAGACGTCGTAGCGTTTATTAAGCAGTGCGAAACCTGTACAGCATATAAACACCGCACCACACTTACCCCAGGATTGATGGGACAGCCGAAGCAATGTTTTAGGCCTTTTCAGGTAATATCTATGGACCTGGTGGGCCCCTTGCCTAAATCACGTTCTGGTTTTGTGCATTTATTAGTGGTCACGTGTTGCTTTTCTAAGTATACGTTATTATTTCCATTACGAAGAGCAACGAGTGCGTTGGTGGCGAGATGTATTGAGAATTATGTATTTCTTACGCACGGAATTCCGGAAACCGTAATTACCGATAATGGGGTTCAATTCACGGGATCTGAATTTCGTTCTTTGATAAAGAAATACAATATACCTCGGTTACATTATGGTCCGAGATATGCGCCGCAAGTTAACATGGTGGAAAGATATAATAAAACTATAGTTACGGCCATCTCCTCTTATGTAAAGGAGGATCACAGAAATTGGGATAAGAATTTGTTTAGCATCCAATATGCAATTAATAGTTCCGTTAACGAAACTACGGGGTTTTCCCCGTTTTTCTTGGTGTATGGTAGGGAACCTATAATAAACGGGTCGTTTTACAAGCCGGATGATAGGGATTACGAAGAGACGATTCCGAGAGATAGGTATGCGGATAACCTGGGGGTTTTAGAAGACGTGTTTGAGAAGGTTCGCCAAAAAATTTTAAAGGCTCACGATACAAATGCTAAACACTATAATTTGCGGAGACGCGATGTTAAGCTACGCGAAGGACAGCAGGTCTGGTGCAAAACGCACACTTTGAGCGATGCGGAAAAATTTAAAGCGTCGAAATTATTCCCCAAATTTCGGAAGTGCATGGTTAAGAGGGTTCTCTCACCGTTGGTTTATAACTTAGTAGGTATGGACGGTAAAGATCTTGGTTCTTGGCATATAAAGGATATAAAAATTTTGTCCTGTTTCAAATTTTACAATCTCGGAGTTGGCTAGTTTTATAAACCAAGCGTACCTCGAGTTCATTGGTGAGTAGTTAAGATTTGGAATATTGTGTATTTTTATAGGATTGTTAGTGTCCGACACTTAGTATTGTAATGCTTCTTCTTCTTTACATTAATTTATAATAATAATTTAAAACACATTTAATTAATTTGTTATATTTTTTATAATAAAGAAAAACTATTTTACAATCATTTTTCAACATCCTCTCTTCATGTCCTATTCTCAACTCTATTTTTCTTTTTTTTCTATTTTCAAATTTTTTAATTTTTTATTCCTTTTTTTTAAAAACAAATCTTAAGTGGCCTGTATCATTGTATAGGTTATATTCAATGATCACAACCTTTACATTCTCCCCCCCTTAGAGGATAAAAAAAAATTTTTTTTTTCAAAAAAAAAAAAAAATTTTTTTTTTCTAAGTTACAAAATACTGGACACCCTACCTAAGGTTGGAAAGCATGATAACAAACTAGAATGAACCAGATTAGATCCAGCTAGGACCTAGCTTTTCGAAGCAATACATTTCGAAAAACTTGAAAAGCAAAAAACCAACCAAAAATTGCCTTTCTAATCTTAGTTATCCGAACCACACTAACTACGATGCCCTTATATCATATCACTCTTTTCATAAAATATTAAACTACTTCATCTTTAAAATTGATTTATCCAATAATAAACAAGAGTGATAAGGCATCCTTAAAACTATCACACCAAGACACAAAGCATATATCATCAACAATCAATCAGAAAAATGTTCATCACCAAACAATTAATGCTCTTATAAAAACTATCGAGCTTCAATTATGAGGTCAGCATCATAGATCCGAAAGATATGCTAATTTAACAGCTTTCCAGCTTAATGAGAAAATTTACATAAGAAACCATTATAATTGATAGAATCCAGAGATTATCAAATTAAAATTTAAAGTATGCTCAGATAATACTCAACCGTCTTTTCAATTATTTAGGTATAATTTCTACTAAGTAATCCTGAATGCTCGGGAATGACCAATTTATTCCACATTTAGAATTCCTTCTCGTGAGATAAATTTACCAACCATTCTTCTACCACAAGTAACGTTTTAAATAATCAATCATTCTATTATCTAAGTAATTATAAACTATTCGCTAATCATTATTATCTAACTATTACCCAATAAATAAAATAAAAATATTATCAGCAACCTCTCACTATAATACAACTTCTTTAAATTTTCAACCTTTCACATTTCTCTCCTAATGAACAAATACTTTACTCTAGCACCTACTTTCCTAAATCCTATCTTATGAGTTCTATCTCTAAAATGCGTGATATCCCAAAACAGGATTCCATGACAAATAGCCTATGGCCTTACCATGTTGCATTCAAAGATATTACCCGTTGATACGACTCATCCAACTAACTCTACCAAGCCACTCCCTTCGACATTATAACTCAATACAACCCATTATTATACCTATTAATCGTTCCACCTTAATACTATAATCATAATCTAGTACGAAATACTCACTATCCAATTACTATGTTAATATATTTATCTCACATTTTTAACTAAACATTCAAAATATAAATATGAAAAAATAATTAAATTTTTGATGTGGTTCCTTTTCATTGCATCTTTCTTATGTATAAATTTGCTGACGTCATTATGAAGTCTCGCCGATCCCGAACAATATGAAACACACCAAAATAAAACAATATTAGTAAATTATAATTATCACTATATATATAACCTTAATCTAATCGAATCACTAAACCAATTTACATCATTATGCAAATAATTATTGCGAACATTCTTGGTAATTTACTTCTTGGAACTCTTCCCTTAGTCTATCAAATACCTCCTGCACGCTTTTGCACGTGTCTTTAATGCCCCGGAAGAAAAGTAAGGCGTTACCCCTTAAAAATGAGGGCAATAGTGATAATTTTTCTTCTTCAGACGAGCATCTCTTGAAAGTTATTAAAGCGTAAAACATTTCTTCGAATTCATCTAGGCACTCCTATGCGCAACCATCGAAAGTTATCGTGGCTAGTTCCATCTTAGTTATAAATAATTTATAAAAATTTAATAAAAAGATACGGCTACTTCTCTGATAATAAATATTTATCCTGTGTCGACCCTTTGCTCGTCAACACATCCCTGGGCGTAGGAGCTGGTTTACCAATCGGGCCGCTATACCCGGCGCGCCTCCACCATTTGTAATGCTTCTTCTTCTTTACATTAATTTATAATAATAATTTAAAACACATTTAATTAATTTGTTATATTTTTTATAATAAAGAAAAACTATTTTACAATCATTTTTCAACATCCTCTCTTCATGTCCTATTCTCAACTCTATTTTTCTTTTTTTTCTATTTTCAAATTTTTAAATTTTTTATTCCTTTTTTTTAAAAACAAATCTTAAGTGGCCTGTATCATTGTATAGGTTATATTCAATGATCACAACCTTTACAGTATTAAGTATTATAGATTAAGTTCGTTGTAGTATTTTGATCGGGTTAGTCCCGTTGTTATGAGGACTTAGGTTTAATGTTTAACCGTAGCCCACATATGTTGTGTGCAGGAGAGCACTCACTGCTCCCTGTGAAGGCAAGGTTGTAGTCCCCAACAGCTAGCTGTTGTAGGGACGTGTCGCTCTGCTGATATTGGATGACGCATCGACTTATTTTTTTTTGTTTATTCCACTTGTTTAGGTGTGACGACAGTGGATTTTGGAGATGTTAGCTCATAACCACATCATTCCGTTTTATGCATGAAGTAGGTATGAGCTTTTGGCCATATTCGAAGTGCTTTGCCTTTTGGCACGCCCTTAGGGTTTTAAGGTTGTTCTGCTGTATTGCGACACCTGTGTTTTTGTCATCCACGAAAAATGTTGAGTTCTTCTGGTACACAGATAGAATTCGGGAAGTATGTAAGGTTCACTGACCTCAAGCTATATGCTAGTTGTTACCATAGTACGTTTGTTATTTTTGACAGGTCATTTTGGAAGGTAGTATGATTGTGTGGGAAATAAATACCCGGAAACAGTTGGTTGTTTAGTCTGAGAAATGATGTTCCTGGTTGATGGAGGGGATATGGTTAAGCACTTACTGTTGGTCGGATGACAGTTATTAGTTATATTTTGATGCTTAGTTTTGTTAGGATTAATTAGTTTCGTTAGTATTATCGTTATAGTTATTATAGTGGAATTCAGACTTCGGTTTGTTTAGGCATAGAAGCGAATTTTTAGTTCTAGTTTTTTTTTTAATGTTTTGTTTTTAGACGCCGAGGGCGGCTTCAGTGTTAGGTGGGGGGTATTGTAACGTAGCAAATCTACCACCTATTGTAGTAGTATTTGAAGTGGGTAATGCTGGTATCATTTCCCATTAGTTTTTGCGCTGGCAACCTTTTGAGTGAACGATTGATGTCATTTCCGTTTCTCCGTCTCCTTCTGGTAGCAGAGACCTACTATAGCTCGCTCTCGCTCTCAACGGAAATCAAATTTCATAAGATTGAAGTTTCCATGATTGGCTCCTGATTGGTCGAAGGAGGCTTCGCCTTTTGGTGCCATGATGGAGGGACGAAGGGTTTTTTGGGGAAGGAGTTTTTTCGCGCTGGAGAGATGGCGCCGAACAAGATTCAAGAATAAGTTTTAAAAAGTTGAGGCCGTAGTCAGGCGTCGAGCACCGATATTTAGTAGCATGTTTCTGAGATTGGTGGGAGGGTATATTATATATATATTTTAGTATTATATTTTAGTATCGTATTTGTTTTTATTTATTAAGTTACTAGTTGAACCTGAGTGTGGGCTGATTCCGTTGTTGGAATGATATTTCCGCAACGTGGGCATTCGTGCAACCTTTAATTCTAACGAGAGATTCGTTTTCATTTATATCACCGCAGTGATTTTAGCCCAGGTTCCTTAAAGTTATTTTATTTTAATATTTTCCCTATGGGGGTAGATTTAGTTTTGAGTCAAGGATTATGTCCTTGATAATTGGATAGGCCTCCGGTTGTGAAAGTGCAGTCGTCCAACGCCGGGTACCACCACTCTGACTTCGCGGACTTCCTTCAGCGTCACCCGGACTTACTGCATACGCCGTGGGACTTTGAGGGCTCCGTGACTGCTACGCTCTGGTGATTGCGCCCTGGAGATAACCTTGGTAGGATAACTTGCTTATTTTAATAGTTCCTCACAACGGCTGAGTTGTGTCATGTATATTTTAGTTAGTTAATATAGGTAAGCGGTTGGTCCGTTAGATATAGGTACTAAGTCTTGATAGAAAGACATATGTGTAATATCCTAATGGTATGTGTATTTAATTAGATATTAAACAGTTGAGGTGCTCACCCTGTACTACTAAGATCACTTTGTTGTTTTTCTTTATCATAATCCCATTGCCACAGAATAAGAAACAAGATGTTGTAGTCAACCTTAGGTTGGCTCCCTATATTACTGGAGAAATAAGTGCAGGTAATTTACATTAATATTCAGCTAATATATCAGTAACCGTTTTGTCCTACCTTTTGCTATTTATGTGACAGATAAATGGCCCTCTGCTATCCTCACGGGGCGAGGTAAACTAGGTAGTGACCCTTTGTTTTCCTAGCTTTCAATAAATACTTTATAATATAACACATAATTACATTGTAGGAAAATTCCGGTTACAAAATACAAAATACAAATTACAAAATACATTTATACTAATATTATTACCCAACTTTAAAAAACAGGAGGTTTTTTTTAATGTTTGTTCACGAATAACTTTGTCGTTTATCGATTTTAATGCTTCTTTTTTTGGTGGAAAGAAAATGTTTCAGATGTGGTTCTATGACAGGGAAATTTGGTTTTCATGATGGCAGTCCAGGGAATTAGATGGCAACTTTCAAAAATCATAGGGCACTGCTTGAGGTCGGTTTTTTATTGTTAAAGGCTATGATATGAAAGAGGATACATTTTGTAATATTAATATTTATGTAGGGATTATCTCTGAAAATATTGTCCGTGGTGACGTATTAAGAATACAAGCGTCAGCACCCACATCTTCCGCGAGCATGCGTCTCACCGAATCGGTCCGCCTAGTCCTCGGAAGTGGGTCGAGGCGAGGCACCGACGGAGGATCTGACGTACCACCTCACCTAGCTCCTCACGGGTCATGGCTGTTTCGCCAAGTACCCATGGGGGCTGGTTGGATCCTGAGTGCCGCAATTGTGGGAGTGGGGCCTTGGACACGGCGGCGCACACCCTCAACGTGTGCACGGCCTAGGACACCCAGCGTGTTGACCTCGTCGGCGTTCTGGGCAAGGATTCGTCACCCTCAATGAACAATGTTGGGCTGCCTTCATCTCCTTCGCCAGGGAGGTGATAGCAGCAAAGAGGGAGTCCTTCGGGAGCGTGAACACGCTGGCGAAGCCTTGCTACCCCGCAGGGCCCCGGGCAGAGGTCGTCGGCGCTCAATAGCCGGCAGCTTCCCCCGACGAGGTGGTGCTGTGGGTCGCTGAGTACTGATTCGCCGCAGCAAATGTGGCTGTCAGCCATGACAACACGACGGGAGGGGAACTAATGTTACCGCCGTCGGGTCGGGACCCGATTAGCGGGGCCACGTCTCGCCAGGTCATGGTAAAGCTCAAGGCATCGTCGTGGCACGGCAGGGCAGAAAGCGATTATAAAAAGTAAAGAAAACAAAAACCACCCCCATCTTCTCCCCGAGCTGCTCTAAAAACCAGCTATGGAATATTCTGCACAGATAATATCCTCTATGAGAGACGAAAAACTCGAAAATTAACTTTACGGCAACACTTCAGGTCAGCGCTGCACAGTAAACCAAAACCCTCCCATAGTGGAAGGGGCCCGTGCTCAAAATTAGGCCATGTTCATGGGCTGGAGAGAGATAGAGAGAGGACTTATTTCTAAAGGTATTAGATTATATATCCAATCCTTATATTTTCTGCACTGATTTAGTGAACAAAAATTTTAGAATATGAAAAAATGTTGGAAAAAAAACGGATTTGATCAATACTTTTAGAGATAACCCCTCTCTAATAGATCGATATGCGAGAGGTGAAATCTTTTACATATTTTTTCAAAGATAAAATTAATTGGATAAGGTTGTCTTTATGATAGTACATACATACAATGTACTATCATTGCAAAAATACCCGCCACTCTGTTTTGTCGGCCATTCTTCATCAGATATTAGATGCTTGTCTTGTAAAAATAGGTAGCGATAAAATTTAAATTTATAAAATTACTAGCTGTTGCCCGCGACTCCGTCCGCGTGGAATTTAGATATTTTTTTTCGTTTTTGCAACATTTTTCACTACTGCTTCGCTTCTACTGGTCATAACGTGATGTTATATATATAGCCTTAAGTCTTCCTCGATAAATGCCCTATCTAACACTGAAAGAATTTTTCAAATCGGCCTAGTGGTTCCTGAGATTAGCGCGTTTAAACAAACAAACAAACTCTTCAGCTTTATAATATTAGTATAGAATAATAATGGTAGAAGGTTATGAAAAGTCAAGTAGGATATTTTACCTGTATTTATCACATATTTAGTAACCGAAGCGTCTTCTCAACATTCTGATGCTACGACGGCGACGACGAACTGTAATGAGAATATTATATTTAGACTAGCTGCCCCGGCAAACGTTGTTTTGCCATACAATTCTGTATAAAATAAAATTTCATCAAAATCGGTCCAGCCAATTTGTAGCCTATGTGTTATTCTGATGTATAAGCTATATTGTGGTAAAGTTTCATTCAAATCCATTCAGTAGTTTTTACGTGAAAGAGTAACAAACATCCATACATACATCCATACTTACAAACTTTCGCCTTTATAATATTAGTAGGATAACTCTCTCCAGCACATTTACATTCTACTGTTGGGCACGGGCCTCCTTCACTTTGAGAGGGATTATGGTCTACTGTTGCGCGCTGACCAGGGAACACCCAAATATTCCGAAAAACATTATTCCGAATTTTGGTGACATTTGTATTCTCAATCAGTCAACACACGGAGAACCAGCGTAAATATTACCAGCCATTAGCAGCATTACCTTCCACCAATCAGTACTTTCATCAAAAGCTACAATGGTTCCAAAATATTTTTTTTACTTATTTAACTTACTAATATAGGTATTGATTTTACAATTAACTTCATATCTGTATATCAATTTACTGTAGTTACCCCAAACAGCGTAAAAATATAAATCCCTATGAGATTATCGTATTTGTGGCAAACGATCATTTTCGGCATGGACTTCAAACTAATTTTGGTAAAGTAAAATTGTATGGGCCGCCGTTACCTCATTGACAATTTGCGTTTTGATAACCAATTTTGGCATACAGCTTATTTAACGGGTACAGTGATGCAGCTCCAATAGCTACTTTGGCTACATAAAGTGACGGTTGTAAATGTATTTTAAAAATGTATTTTGAAGCCTCAAGTAATTGAAATACTAATTACAAATTACTTCGACGTCTGGTAATTGAAATACAATTACAAAATACGTAATTGTATTTCAATTACGTATTTCAATTACATGTAATTGAAATACTGCCCAACCCTGTCTAGGTCTTATACATCTACGCTTCTATAACCTTTTTTTTTCAAAACATAAAACCTAAAAAAAGTATGACCTTCCAAATATCCCGTGTTTTCTTTACATTTATCCCGTGTTTTCTTTCCGGTTTTCTTTAGATTAACTTGCAGTGTCTATCACACTTTGGTAAAGTTTTACCAAAAAAGAAAATAAAAATTAAAAATAAAATATTCATGGATATATCACATCCTCTGGTCCCAAGCCAAGCTTATATTCTTGTGTTATGGGTACCTACCAGAATACGGATAGAATACATAATATTATACTACTTTTAAAATAATAGATACATAGATATTTTCAGATTCACAAAGACAACAAAGAACTTCGAAATGTGTTTTTTCAAACATTTTATAGGTAAAATCTTCTTGAGCTATAGCTGTCCCATTCGGCACGGCGCTCGGAAATAGGGATAGCAATACCTAACACAAATACCTAAACTGTGAATTGGCTAGGTCTGTAGTGGGCTCATAACGTGCCACGTTTGGGCACGAGCCTCCTCCACTGTGGCTGAAATTACCGTCTTCTGTGTCGTGCTGACGGCCGTGTTGACTCAGGATTTATCTTCGAGTTTTCCGTCTCTCACAGAGGATGTTATCTGTATACAATATTCCTTAGCTTACAGTAAAAGCTTGTAGAGTAGCGTGCCTTACCTTACTACCCTAAAAAAGAAAAGGAGTTGTTCGCGTCTTCGTACGTATAACAGTTTCCTCGTTTTTACCACATTTTTCATTGATCCTTCGCTCCTATTAATTAGTTATAGCTTTCCTCGATAAATGTACTATAGATACTGAAAGAATTTTGCAAATCGGACCAGTGGTTCCTGAGATTAGCACGTTCAAACAAACAAACAAACTCTTCAGCTCTATAATATTAGTAAAGGGGCTATACTAAAGTTAGTTGCCTACTATATACTATACTAGCCGTTGCCCGCGACTTCGTACGCGTGAAATTTAGAAATAAAACCTTAACAAACAGAAGTTTACCATGTCACTCGATAGATGGCGGTGTGCAGTTCTTTTAAATCGTGCTATGGTTTGGTTACACACATTAACACTTAAGCTCGTCAAGAGTTTTAAGATTTTTATTCCGATTTTCGAATTTATAAATTAGTAAGGATAGTTGCATACTATACTGCAGGCAACTAACTTTAACCATCAAAACCTTTGTTTATTGTATGTAGCAATTCCATTTGCCCGACTAAACTAAAACAAGTATATTTCTTTCTTTCTTTAGTGTTATCTTTATCTATACTTATAATAAATCTGTAGAGAGGTAAATTCTGTACATGAAATATATTTTCAAAATAACTATCAGGGGGTGATTAGTGATCGATACTGATGCCAAAAATGCAGTCAGTAAAATTTTTGTCTGTCTGTCTGTCTGTCTGTCCGTCTGTATGTTCCTTATAGAAACAAAAACTACTCGACGGATTTTAACGAAACTTGGTACAATTATTCTTCATACTCTTGGGCAGGTTATAGTATACTTTTCATCACGCTACAATCAATAGGAGCAGAGTAGTGAAGAGAAATGTTGGGAAAACGGGAGAAGTTAATCCATTTTTTAAGCTTCCATCGCGTGTGCAGCCTTAATGGTTAAAGTTACATAAAAATCATGTATGACGAAAATATTCTACATAAAATTTTCTAAAAAATATCCCGCAACAGCATATATCTATATTTTATGGTTGACTCACAATAACACGTGTAACTCCTGATAGCTTAGCAGTTCGGAGCATTCTGATTATATTTGTTTACTTTTACGTTTATAATACTCTCACTCATCCCTAATTTAAAAAAAGTTAACATTATTACCTATTCAATAAAAAAAGAATCATAGAAATCGGTATAGAAACACCAAACTTATACATGAATAAGCCATCGCGCCGTCGCACGTGAAAATTTTCTAAATTCTACGCGGACGGAGTCGCAGGTGTTACAATATTAGTGTAAATTAAATAAGTATTATTTAATTTAGGGATATAATTTTGTAAAATAATCGTACTATTGATGACAAATCATAAAAACAAATTAAAATAGGAACATCAACGTAATTTTCTAACATGTGGGGGTAGTCTTGCTTTGCAACTCAAGTGGGGATTACATTATAAAAACAAGCCGCTAACGTTAAAGACAGTCAGTCTGCAGTCTGTCGTGCTGTCCGATAGGTCACACGTTACTCTCTCTACAAAGTATTTATATTAGTACTATTGTTAGTAAGTGGTGTTAATTATAGTTAATCATGGAGTGTTTTGTGATTGTGTCAATATTACATTATTGTTGGATAATTCCGGTAAGTACATGACGTGTAAGACTTTATATTATTTTTAGTGACTCTACAGTAATATTACAATACATAGTGACACTATGCACTTGCTGGGACATTATGGCGATTATAATAATGATATTGTATCGTATCGTATTTATATAAAACAGTAAGTCAATTGGGTTTCTTGTTGGTTCTTCCCAATTGATGAACATTTCCGAACCAACTGTAGTATAAAAGATTACACAATGGTAAATGAATCTATGATGTGTTTTATTTCAATAACCAAGAGTTACATTACATATTACAACCTCTGACGTGGATATACCTAGACAACAGTACATTTAATAGCCTATAACTAGCAATATTCATCCTGACTGATATAGAATACGACATAATATAACCCCAATAACTATAGTCTCATAACATCAGAAGTGGGATATGAACCTGATCTGAACGTAACGCCTTGTTAACACAATTTTTTGCAAGTTTTCAGTGACATTAATATAAAGAAGATTACACAACTACAATGTGATAATCACTAGAAACAGGAAAACTATAAAGGTACCATTAAGTAACTACAGCCTAGTGGATTTTAAACTTAACTACATCAGGATAACAAAGCAGCAAAAGGAGGTCAAGGTATGAGAAGCTCTGTAATATCATGCGGCAAGATATGAGAAACAAATTAGTATAAACAGGATGACCAAACGGCTAAAAGGATAGATTTTGGTATGTGATAATTCTTATAGTTATAATTGATTCTGTAATTTCAATGTGCCTAAATTGAATTTCAAATACAAGTGTGGAACCACAAGACTATGTTAAGTATTTAAAAACAATCTAATAGTTACAATATTACCACAAAATTTAAAAAAAGTCAGACTATTACATATCTGTGTAGTAGTTTAAAATGAATCTTTAGTTATTCAACGATAAGGAACATAGTAGATAATATTATTAATTGTACTATTCCATAGTGAGAGGATTACAAAATTTAAGATTTTTAAAACTACTTGATACAATAAATATCTTTGGGACTTGAGTTTCTAAAATGTAAAAATGTTTAAAGTATTTTTAAGAAGAAATCAATTTGATTAAAATGATGTAACTGTATTTCACAGTATCTTGTAATGTTGGTAAAAAACGATAAGTAACTATTATGTAGAAAACTCTCCTCCATAAACTGTCATTATGGACTTCAGGAGATATCTTTGTCACATTCGCTTTTATAGTGTATTATGATGTGAGTCATGAGTGGACAAACGTAGTATATCCAAGTAACTTAATCAATGGGTCTTAATACATATAAAAACAGAACTATAACAGTTTAAAAAAAGCAAACGGCTGGAACGTTTAGTAATACACTGGTATTTATTTTAAAAGGATTATCATCTACGACAATCGGATTTTTAGAAGTTTACATTTTATAGTTGTTCCAATTTGAAACATAGATAGACCTAGGAATACTAGACAACCCACACGAGGTGTGGTAGGGCACCAAGATTTTAGTGGCACTGTGTGAATTTGTTATAGGAATGTTTTATTTCTATTCGTTTTAGATCCTGGTAGACGGTACGAGACAGCGTTGTTCCATTAATTTGAACAGTTTATCTATATATTTATATTTATATATATTTTATAACCCATCCCAACCCATTTTACATCCTAATACAATAATGTCGCTACTACATATATTTATTTACTTTTGTTTTGTGCAGTACAACTAGTAATAAAAATAATAGGTGATAAATATTCGTGGTCATTTCACACAACGTCCTCCGATCCCAAGGTAGGCTTATAGTGCTTGTGTTATGGGTACCTGAATACGGATGGAATACATATGATGCTTTTCTTTTGTAAATATAGCACAGATGATAGTCCCGTAGTAGAGCACTAGTATAAGTGTGATATTAGGATATTGGTTTGATATTTCTGTATAGACGTTAGTCAGAACCACCAATTACAAAAAAATAGGTTCCGTAAAGATACTACATCACTGATGGTAGTCGGGTGTCACTGATGATTTATGAATTAAATTGTGATCAACTAATGTTGCTTTGTCCGGTCATTCAAGTTATTGTTCTACAGACATAAACTTATATGATTTATTTTGATAAGTCTAGGTATATACTGCTGCAGACACTAGTAAATAATACTTTTCCAATAAAGTTCATGATAAACAGTTCAAGGAAGGAGTTGTACGTGTACTGTATTTTTGGGCTTAATATTTATGAACATTCATTTAGTATTCTTGTAGTGGTAGTTTTTGCTAGGTTTACAGAGGTGTAACAATGTCATGAACATGAATGGGATTAAATCAACAGTTTAGGCTCAGGCCTTCTTCTTTTTCAGTTCATATATTTTTTATTATCTAATCAGTGTAGTTATCGGATTATCATACTATAAAAATACAATAGGTGGAGATCTAAGTACTAAAGAAAACTGTGCCTTTTTGTCTGCTACACGGTTGTAGTAAAAAAAAAAAAAAAAAAAAATCCTTTGGGTGATTACTTTGGCCTTTTTGCTATGATAGTCATAAAAGAAATAAAATACAATACGTTACGATAATATGTTTGTTGCAAACATTACTAAATATTCTTAGGCGTCTATAAAAACTATAACAATTGTGTACGTTTTGGTGTACTATACCATGACCAACCAGGTCATCATCGTCATACTTTATCAGTGGATAAAGGATGTTACAGGATACTGTAATAATTTAAAATAATGTTATTCATAACATGAATTGTGGACCTTAATGGTTATTGGTGGCATCATCATGATTATCTGAAACATGGGTACCTATGGACAAATTACATTCGCTGTGAGGAGCGTTTTGACAAAGTTAATATAGCGTTATAACAGTTTTTAAATTATAACTACTGACCGACTGTATTACTATTGAAGCTATTTGGATCACTAGTACTTTTTAATACCGATATATAATAACATCATGACTGTTTTGATATGACTGTTAGGAATATTATGACGGCCGTGGATATCATAATGATGATTAAAACTTTGTCTTTACTGTGTCCGGCTGACACTGACGCGGGTGTTTGAGTAACTCTGACAGCGGGTGTCTAGCCGCATACAGTGAGACTTTACTATTGTGTATAATATAATGATGATTAAGGCTTTGTCTTTACTGTGTCCGGCTGACACTGACGCGGGTGTTTGAGCAACTCTGACAGCGGGTGTCTAGCCGCATACAGTGAGACTTTACTATTGTGTATTTTGTGATGGTGATGATTATTACGATGATGATGATTATATAATGATGATTTGTCTTTACTACTATAAGTATTATAATGATAATTATCTATATTTTTGTCTTTACTGTATCCGGCTGTCACTAATGCGAGTGTCAGAGTAACTCTGACAGCGGGTGTCTAGCCGCATACAGTGAGACTTTATTATAAGACTAATGTAAGATTTATGATTAGTATTATGATGAATACTATAATGATTACTATATTTGTGACTAAGATGATAACAAAAACATGTCCGTTGTTACAATTGGGATTGTTCATAATTCTTCTCATCCAGTTTTTATGTTTCTTTTTAAATGAAAATGAAGACTATTTTAAGTATCTCCAACGGTCGACACTTCTAAGTAAAGTTAAAAAGTTTCATATTATGATGAAGGTTAACATAACCCTCAATGGAAAATGCCTTCAAATTCTACAGTACTTTTAGGTAATGATAAGTAAAAAGTTTTTTGGGGACTGATGAACAATGCCAATTGAAAATTAAAAGGATGTATTATTTATCGATAAAAATTACTCGATTACGAAGTGTATTCATGACTATGATCTGTAATGAACTTAAAACATTACTGTTATGGTTAACTAATGATGACTTTGATATAGTTTGTAGGTATAACTATGATCATTTATTGGAAGTTAGTGAGAATTATTACAATTATTGTTATACTAAGTTAGTGTGACCTTTTCAATGGCTAAATAGGTCCAATATAACTTATAAATGTGCAAATTTATCCCTGTTTCAGGATTAATACTAAAAGTACATCACCTACAACCAAACATACATTCTAGAAAACGGTTTTGGCAATCAAGTCACTCTTTGTATTTATTAAACAGTTGTAAAAATTGTCTTGCTGCTATTAATAGTGAAGAATATTCATAATAATTCAAATTAAAAAAAATATATATTAATAATAACTATAGTGACTTATACTTTGGAACATAAGGTTATGTATGATATCTACAATGTCTTGATACATTTTATCTAAATTGTACTAATTTGAAAGACTATTCGACATTGTCTAGCATCGCCCAAAATTTAATGATTTTAAAGATCCAAAAAGAAAATGTTATTGAAATATGATATGAATTTATGATTAAGGAATATAATAATTATGATGAATATTTTTATGCCATTGTAATGATGGATACTTCGGGGACGAAGTATTTGTCAGTATGGCCGTGTTACAATATTAGTGTAAATTAAATAAGTATTATTTAATTTAGGGATATAATTTTGTAAAATAATCGTACTATTGATGACAAATCATAAAAACAAATTAAAATAGGAACATCAACGTAATTTTCTAACATGTGGGGGTAGTCTTGCTTTGCAACTCAAGTGGGGATTACATTATAAAAACAAGCCGCTAACGTTAAAGACAGTCAGTCTGCAGTCTGTCGTGCTGTCCGATAGGTCACACGTTACTCTCTCTACAAAGTATTTATATTAGTACTATTGTTAGTAAGTGGTGTTAATTATAGTTAATCATGGAGTGTTTTGTGATTGTGTCAATATTACATTATTGTTGGATAATTCCGGTAAGTACATGACGTGTAAGACTTTATATTATTTTTAGTGACTCTACAGTAATATTACAATACATAGTGACACTATGCACTTGCTGGGACATTATGGCGATTATAATAATGATATTGTATCGTATCGTATTTATATAAAACAGTAAGTCAATTGGGTTTCTTGTTGGTTCTTCCCAATTGATGAACATTTCCGAACCAACTGTAGTATAAAAGATTACACAATGGTAAATGAATCTATGATGTGTTTTATTTCAATAACCAAGAGTTACATTACATATTACAACCTCTGACGTGGATATACCTAGACAACAGTACATTTAATAGCCTATAACTAGCAATATTCATCCTGACTGATATAGAATACGACATAATATAACCCCAATAACTATAGTCTCATAACACAGGCAACAGCTAGCATATATATAAATCTTCTGTACGTGTGTTTGTAATTGAACTCCTCCTAAACGGCTGGACCGATTTTGATGAAATTTGTTGTGTGTCTTCAAGGGGGTTTGAGGATAGTTTAGATTCACAATTGGCTGGACTGATTTTGATGAAATTTTTTGTTGTTGATTTTTACACAGAATTGTATGGCAAAACAACGTTTGCCGGGACAGCTAGTATATAGTATAGATCCGTTACTACACAGATACAGAATGACATTTCATATTCATTTAATTTTAGCCACGTTTTCTAAAAATTACGTCACCATAATTCAGAGTCATGTCGTTTAATATAATGCCGACATTATTAAAGGATACATTTTATGCTTAAACAAATTGTCTTGATAAATAATTTTGACAACGAAGGTTGAGTTACGACATTAAATTTACATATAAATTCGAAATATGGTGTATACGTGCTTATCTTTAAGAGAATGTATCTTGTCCTCTTTGATAACTTCTAACATATTAGCATAAATGTTTAATTACATACACTGAGTGTAATACAATACACGAAAAAGTTATGATTTTAGATTTTAATATTTTTGAAACAAGCTAATGCTTAGACGCTTTTTTCGTACTCATAATATATATCGGAAAACATCATAGAAATCACCTGTATTCACAGCCAAAGCAGTCATCAATCTAATTCTAATACTGGACAAATTAACTACATTAACTACAAAATTCTATTAACTACGATGAGATTGATCCGTGGCTTACGACACGTGTAACTGGTTTGGAAGGATCCTTTTATGAATATTATGAATCTGACGGGCCTCGTGGTCTAGTGGTTTATATAACGGACTGCCAACCACGAGGTCTCGGGTTTGATTCCCGGTCAGGACAATCATTTGTGTAATGTTTATACTTGTCATACAAATGTTGGTTCTGCGTCTGGGTGTTTTCTATGTATTATAAGTATGTATTTACAAAAGAAAAGTAGTATATGTAGTATATCCGTATCTGGTACCCATAACACAAGCATAAAAATATAGCTTACTTTGGGACCAGAGGACGTTGTGTGAAATGTCCAAAATATTTATTTATTATTATTATTTATTATATTCAACGGGTCACCATTTCAGTCTCATCACTAACTACAGTAAATAAACAAATTACTTACCATTGACACAATTTAAGGACTTACATCATAATCTTGGAAGTTAAGTTAAAACTAAAAATCCTTAAGTAAACTATTTTAATCAAGTCTCCTACGACATATAAGTAATAGACACATAACATAATTATATCAGTTAGTTATGTAGTAATTATTACGCTACCTACATTGTACAGCTTCTAGCTATAATACCTAGATCTGTAAAATTTAATAAAATGGTCTATGTTTGAAGTTATAAGCGGTGAAGTAATTTATTGATTTTGCAATTGACATGCTATTACCTACTTTACTTAATAAATTAAATTATGGTGGTAAATTTGAATGCTACAAGCACGACCGCAATAAGCTCAGTTGGAAAGAGCTTCGGAACGGTATTCCGAGGTCGTGGGTTTAGTTTTGGTGCTTGCGGCAATCACTTTTTCCACCATAATTCAATTTATAAGCGGTGTTCAAAGCTAATGATAGTGAAAATTAGAAAGCTATTCTCAAAAAGATATGGACTGCGGAGGTCGCCTCCACTTCTGATTTTAGCGGTCAATACGAGGTTCTAACTGTTTTTCAATGTAATGTAAGATACGAGACGAGCCTTGTCGTTGAGTGGTTCATGTAACGGACTGCCGATCACGAGGTCGCCGGATCATTTGTGTGATATTAATAATTGGCATTGTTCATAATTTTTGACCTGCTGTTTTTATATTTTTTTTAGAAAATTAGACTATTTTATGCAACTAATTTCAATATTATTTAAATATTCACTATATAGAATTTTGGAAAAATACATAAAGATATTATTTTAAATGTTGTGACGTCATCGTTGTACGCAATCTGTGTCTTGACTTTTCCTGATATACTTAAGACAGATTGCAATACATCTTTTCAAAGTTGCCAAGTTAATATAATAGACCAATTTCAACTCCACCACAGGTCCCTCAGAACGCCTTAATATTTTAAGTCCTTCATTTCAAGGGCAAATAGAGAACATTTGCTTTTTTGGAAAAAATCATCGTGAATATAGCAAATTTTCCGAAAAAAACTAATGGATCATGATCAGAAAATCTATTCCCCGAAATGGTTTTTGAATTAAGAGTTTTAAAAAAATATGAACAATGCCCATTGTCTTACAAAATGTTTGTACTGCGTCTGGGTGTTTCTATGTATGTATTTGCAAAAGAAAATTAGTAAATGTATTCTATCCGTATTCTGGTACCCATAACACAAGGATATAAGCTTAGCTTGGAACCAGAGGACCTTGTGTGAAATGTCCGTGAATATTTTATTAATATTTATACGCCGTTATCATTTTCGAAATATTTGTCTTTCATTTTGTACCAAACATGCAGGGAATATCTTCATTAAGGCAAGCCTGGCCATAAGCCCGGTTATCACGGTTAATTTCAAACGCTAATGAATAACTTTCTCGTAACACGACCAAGTTTTGATGACCCCTGCCACAAGATTGTAATAGCATTTTGTTAGCAAACTAAAATGTTGTATGTAATATCGACGGGCCCCGTGGTCGAGTGGTTTATGCAACGGACTGCCGTTCACGAGGTTGCGGGTTCGGTTCCCGCTCGGGACAATCATTTGTGTGATATTTATAATTGTGTCTTACAAATGTTTGACCTGTGACACCTGGTTGTTTAATAATAATATGTATTTACTAGAATACGGATTTGACACTACAAACTACTTTTCTTCTGTAAATACATATAGATAGACAGCAAACAGCCAGACGCAGTACAAACACTTCTACGACAATTACTTGTACACAAATGATTGTCCCGAGCGGGAATCCAACCCGCGACCACGTTATAACAGTCATACAAATATTTGTACTGTGTTTTCTATCTATTATAAGTACGTATTTACAATATCAAGTAGTATATGTATTCCATTCGTATTCTGGTACTCATAAAACTAGTATATGAGCTTAGCTTGGGACTAGAGGACGTTGTGTGAAATGTATAATATATTATCACACCCCAAGGAATGGCACGGTAACTATAAACGCGAGTGAAATTGCGAGCGTTAGTCTGTAAAGAAACTAACTTAAATAAAAGTAATAAAGTTGAGCATTCATCCATAAGTCGTGAAAGGTTTTGTTACATTAGACACGTCATCTGTCACATATAAAACATCCATTTGGCCAATAAAATCATTTGTAATGTGTTTGAGAAAAGTTCGGGGATCGGGGATTGATAAAATTTACTTTATAATAATAAATAATAATAAATAAATATTCACGGACATTTTACACAACGTCCTCTGGTCACAAGCTAAGCTTATATGCTTGTGTTATGGGTACCAGAATACGGATAGAATACATATACTATTTCTCTTTTGTAAATACATACTTATAATACATAGAAACACCCAGACGCAGTACAAACATTTGTATGACAATTAGAAAAATCACACAAATGATTGTCGGAATCGAACCCGCGACCTCTTGATCGGCAGTCCGTTACATAAACCACTCAACCACTAAGCCCGAGAGGGAGATGGAAAACAGGATGGCTGTCTCTATCTCTTTCACTCTCTTTCTATTATAATATTCTTATTTTGAATTTATCACAATTTAGCTGTTTCCCCAAATATAAAAATGGCTATCAAAGCTAAAATATTAAAGAATCAGTCGTAAAACTCGCTCATTTGATTTTAAGTCTCAAAGTGGCATTCGAAGTGGGTCTACTTAGGCAGGGATACATAAAACCTTTATAGGTCATACTGTAAAGGGAATAAGATAATAAAAATACCTTTTTTACAGTGTCTCTGTAGTAATTTTTGCCCTTGTTTGTGCAAAGTGGAGGAGGTCCGTCTTCAATAGTAGGACCTTAATGGTCTGGAGAAAGAGGGAGAAGATATTCTGTTTCTTTGTCTTTCCAGCCCATTTACGTCCCACTCTTAGGCTCGGGCCTCCTCCACTTTGGTAGGGATTATGGTCTACGGTGTCGCGCTGACTGGGCGTGTTGGCAAATGGTTTTTATTTCGAGTTTTCCGTCTCTTACAGAGAATGTCATCTGTGTGCAATACCCCTTAGCTGAATTTTACAGCACCCTTGGGAGGAGATGGGGTGGTGACACTTGTATTCTTAATCCGTCACCACACGGATTGAAGACATTAAAAGAAGAAAATATTGTATGCCATACAATCTAAAAAAAATTACAATAAACAATAAAAATATTAATAAAAAACAATGGGGTTCTTTATTTCTTTTTTTATTTGACATATAGGTACTTGATCTCATACCACCTGATGGTAAGCGACGATGAAATCTTTGATGGTAAAGCGTACCAACTATGTGAGAAGCTTATTAGCCCTTTTTAGGGTTCCGTACCCAAAGGGTAAAAACGGGACCCTATTACTGAGACTTCGCTGTCCGTCCGTCCGTCCGTCCGTCCGTCTGTCACCAGGCTGTATCTCAAGAACGGTGATAGCTAGAGAGTTGAAATTTTCACAGATGATGTATTTCTATTGCCGCTATAACAACAAATACTAAAAATAAAATAAAATAAATATTTAAGGGGGGCTCCCATACAACAAACATGATTTTTTTACCGTTTCTTGCTCGATACTAATAACGTCGCCTTATGTTGCATAGATAATGGTACGGAACCCTTCGTGCGCGAGTCCAACTCGCACTTGACCAATTTTTTATTTGTCCGTATACGCTTCGTTCGGTAGGTATCTATCAATGTATTAATCTACGTAACGGAATCTTCAAAAGTGATTTTCACCCACTTGCAGTAGTCGGATTGATCTGAAATTTTGCATACCTAACAAGGACCGAGTCCGACTCGCACTTGACCAATTTTTTGAACGTTTCATTTTAGTTAAGCTTTAGACGCATCAGAATCAACGTCAATGAATTGTTTTTATATCATAATAAATCATTTAAAATCCTTTAAATATATTGTCAAAGGTAATTGAACCATACAATCAAAATATCTCAGCACACAATACGTTACAATGACGTAACATTTTTTTTAAACTGGGCAAAGCGATTTTAATGATTCTTTTTTTGTTTGAAAGCTGGTGGTTCCCGTTTAGTCCCATTGGATCAGGATCTGATGGTTATCTCCTGAGAAATAGAGGAAAACTCTCAAATTTCAAAGGCACATAAAGTTGGCAGAACTTTTTTTTAAAAATACTAGATTATTTTAAAAAAACATTCCAGGGTTTTTAAACGTGTTTAATAAGTTTAAAATTTTTACTATGTTTTCATTAGACGCTTGTAATGAAAACATTGCAATTTGTATTTTCATTATAGCAAAAAGTAATTGTGTTTCCGTTGTATTTCCGTTATAGACAATGCAATATCCGGACGCAGTGAATAGCGTTGTGAAGCTCTCTTGTGACTTTAATCTACTTAAGCGTACATAAATTGGAAATCCAAACAGAGTGAGGTTTGTGATGTGAATAAAAATCTAATTTGGATGTTTTCTACATATTATAAGTGTGTATTTACAACAACAAGCATGTCTGTATTCTGGTACCCATAATACAAGCATCGAAATATAGCTTACTTTGGGACGAGAGGCATGGAGCCCTAAATACGCTAATTAATTTTAAATTAAACAGCATAAAACATTTCTTATTTCAAAACAATAAAAAAGAACTTTTTCAATAAAACAATAATTCTTTAGAAAAGTAGTTACTTAAAACATCACAATATTGAGTTACAAATAGTGCAGAAATACATTATTTTTACTATAGTTTGCTCAAAGCTCATAAGTATTCAGTGCCCCGAAGCTTAAAAGGGTGAATATGAACTGGTGATGATCGGAGATTAGATACGGGCGGTAGCGTGCTTACAAAAGGTTCATTACAAGAGATTACCAAGGGACTGAGTGTAGCAAAGTAAGATTAGATTCTGTGCCAAAATGGAACTCCCGATTTGAGATTAGAATTCGTTCTTGAAATTTGTATTTCGAACCGATAATTTAAACATAGAGTAACGGATTCTATTTATTGTACTTATAAAATTTTGAATTTGGAACAAACTTTATGTGAGTTTTTCGATTAATTTTAATCGGTTTTAAATTGTTTCTTAATCCTCTTTTGCGGTATGTTTGAAAAAGGAACGCGATTAGTTAGAAAACTTAATTGGTATTGGAAATATTGGAAGAATTGTTTTAAAAGTAATAAAAATGTACGATAATAAAAAAATTTCAAAATTGGAAGTCCATCTATACTATCTATCCTTACTAATTTATAATTGAGAAATAGAGATGACGACACAATTAAAATTTTGACGAGTTTAGGTGTTAAATGTGTGTAACAAAACTATAGCGTGATATAAAAAAAGTGTACAACGCCATCTATAGAGTGGTATAGTAAACGTTTGATTGTTTAGGATTGATTTCAAAATTTCACACGTAGGAAGTCGCAGGCAAAATTTAGTGCTAGTAATAATAAAGCTGAAGAGTTTGTTTGAACGCGCTAATCTTGGGAACTACTGGTCCGATATGAAAACTTCTTTTTATGTTGGATCGTACATTTATTTAGGAATGCTATAGACTATATAACATCACGCTGCGACCAATATGAACAAAGCTTCAGTGAAAAATATTGGAAAAGCGAAGAAAATTTTACAACAACAGCAAGTTTGCTAATAAAATCAAAACTCTTATTATATTTACAATTTAATATAGTCAATTAAATGTTTGTAGACCGCAATGTATTGTAGCCTAAAGTATTTTACTCAAACGGTCACACTCACCACAACAAATAGGATAGTTTCGAATATAATCAATTCAGAAACCGAAAGCTCCCCGACCCAGATTGCTCCAATAGATTACGCATGCAAGGCAATTAAAGCACGACCAACGTATGCGCCACAGACTACTTTATTATATCTCTGTCGTCTACGAGTGAATAACAATCCACTGCAGGCTTGCAGCAAACCCCGCTACCTGCGCCTTCCTCTAACGTTAGTAAATTTAGTCGTTAACAAGAATCTTACAATGCAAGTTCTTTTGAAAGTAACTGGGGTTCCCAGCCAACATCCGGTTCAAAACATTGATAAAAAATAATGCGTTCTTCATGTATTCCAATTTTAGTCCCTATTATGCATTTGGTAATTCGAACGAAAAAATCGTTGTTTAATAACAAAACAACGCGATAATTCGAATTCATCGGTATCAAACATTCTACAATTCAAAGTTAGTAGATAAAAAAATAGTAGATATATAAAGGTGTGTCCAAACATTGAGCGGCAATCGAGCCCGGCTGCCGCGCGCGTCGCATCGCGCTATCATTGGACGACAGCCACGCGGACTACCTGCCGCGCACGATGAAGGCTAAGCGTATGCTGAGACGCAGGCGACGTAGGTCCACGCAGGGCAGGGTGGCGCAAATTTTGTAATGCTCGAGCGTCCCGTGTGCTACGTACGTTGCAACGCAGGTACATGCGACGCAGACATGTGTCTGCTCTGCTCTGCGCCCCGTTGTAGTGGATAAAAACATTTAGGCTAAACACATGCTAGGACGCGGGTAACGCAGGTACAGGCAGGGCAGGGTGGCGCAGATTTTGTAATGCTTATGCGTACCGTGTGCTACGTACGTTGCGACGCAGGTGCATGCGACGCAGACACGACGTGTCTACCTGCGTCTCAGCATACGCTTAGCCTGATCGTGCGCGGCAGTCAGAAGCGTTTACGCGTGGCTGTCGTCCAATGATAGCGCGACGGGCTGCGCGCCACAGCCGGGCTCGATTGCCGCTCAATGTTTGGACACACCTGGCTCAAAGAATAGACGTGTTCTTGTTGAAAATGAGTTCACAGTCAGATTCCGATAATGAAATCGATGAGTTAATGTTATTTTACAGTTTGTTAAAACGTAAAAAAAACTATTTGGCAAAGTGATTATCTGAAAAAAATTGGTCAAGTGCGAGTCGGACTCGCGCACGAAGGGTTCCGTACCATTATCTATGCAACATAAGGCAACGTTATTAGTATCGAGCAAGAAACGGTAAAAAAATCATGTTTGTTGTATGGGAGCCCCCCTTAAATATTTATTTTATTTTATTTTTAGTATTTGTTGTTATAGCGGCAATAGAAATACATCATCTGTGAAAATTTCAACTCTCTAGCTATCACCATTCTTGAGATACAGCCTGGTGACAGACGGACGGACGGACGGACAGCAAAGTCTCAGTAATAGGGTCCCGTTTTTACCCTTTGGGTACGGAACCCTAAAAACGGTCTTTTTTGAATAGTCTGGATGAATTGTGTCTTATAAACATGGTTCACATCAAACTAATTCAATTAGAAGTTCATTGCAACAATGTGGATAAAAACATATTTTATAAAAACACGTCTGAACTCGTACGCGTCTCGCTGTAATCTGTGCCGGCCAAGTGCCAGCACTACAACGGGGCACGGAGCAGAGCAGACTCGTGTCTGCGTCGCATGCAACCTGCGTCGCAACGTAGGTAGCACACGGTACGCTCTAGCATTACAAAATCTGCGCCGTCCTGCCCTGCGTGGCCCTGCGTCGTCTGCGTCTCAGCATACGCTTAGCCTTAGTCAGCTTCGTCCTAACTAGAGCGCGGCAGAAATGTGTCCTGCAAACGCCGCGTGTTGCTGCCGCGCTCTTGCCGCTCAATGTTTGGACACACCTTTAAAGATAGTAGAAAGATAGTAGTAGAAAATAACCTAATCATTGATAAACATTGAACACATTTTCCGTGTGGTGACGGATTAAGAATACCTAGAAGTGTCGCCCTATCTCCTCCCAAGGGTGCTGTAATAGTCAGCTAAAGGATATTGCACACAGATAGCATCTTCTGTGAGGGACGGAAAACTCGAAAATAAACCCTGTGCTAACACGCCTGGTCAGCGCGGCACAGTAGACCATAATCCATCCCAAATGGAGGAGGCCCGTGCCAACAGTGGGACGTAAATAACCTGGAGAAAGATAAAAATTTATTAATTCGAAGTTTTTGGGAGTTCTCATAAATTTCCAACCATTTTTTATTTCGAGCACTCGATAATTCGTAATATTTTAAGTGTCCCTCGAATTTCGAATTATCGAGAGTCAACTGTATCTGCCATAACAAAAATAAAATCAAAGCAAATATCAAGCAAAGGCAGCAAGTTGTTGAGAAGTATCGTTGAAAGTTGCTCTGAAACTGAAGAGCTCTCGTGAAACTCATTACTACCTCCACTGATAGGAGTCAAGTAGTCCGGAGAAAAAGGCTCACCGTTGCTTGTTATCTAAAATCTGTAGCTACAACAAAAAACCCGGTCAAGTACAAGTTAAACGCGAACAAGAGGGATCCGCACCGTAATTATCATAATATATTCGTCATCCTTCCTTTCTTCCATCCCATTAACGCCCCGCTGCTGGGCACAGGCCTTCTGCACTTTGGGAGGGAATATAGATAGATAGATTACTCTTTATTGTACACCATTATACATTACAGTAGCTTATTCTATGTTAACAATAATATAGTACAATAGGCGGTCTTATCACACGCTGCGATCTCTTCCAGACAACCTTTGGATGGACTACGTTTGGTCAAAAAGAGGGCTTATGTTTGGGGATTATGTTCTACTGTGCCGCACATAACAGGCGTATTGGCACAGGGTTTAGTTTCGAGTTTTCCATCTCTCACAGTACCTAGTCGTTAACTGCTTATATTGTCCTTTAGTTGGCTCTTACAGCACCCTAGGAAAGAAACCTTATATAATATATTTATCATACCAACTCCAAATATCGGGTCCCCATACAATGGGATAAGGACTATGAAGATAATGATGAGTATTTGTAGCTGTACCATCAACTTATATACACAAAATTTTCAGCGCTCTAGCTATTACCGTTCCAGAGATAACGGGCGCTAAATAGTGGGATAAGGGCGGGAGGATGATGATAATGAGTTTTGTTGTTGTAGCATAGCAAGTGGTGGTCAAAAACTGTGAAATTTTCAACTCTCTACCTATCAACGTTCCAGCGACACAGTCGGGTGACAGACGAGCTGATGGACAGCCAAGTCCTAGTAACAGGTTCCCGTTTTAGCTTTTGGTACAGACTCCTAATAAGATTTTTTAGCAAATAGCATTACTTTAAAGCATGACGCATTACTTTTTCTAGAACAATGCAATATTATCATTAGTGCTTACGTTTCTCAAATGCGCAACCAATATACTTATGATACTTTAATAAACTCGTGATTGTATGTATTTCCATACAAAATATCCCTGGTATCCATAATACAAGAATAGAAATATAGCTTACTTTAGGACGAGAGGACGTTGGGTGAAATAATCGTTATATTTAAATAAATCTACTTTTTACGGATTTAGACGCGTATATTTATTTTAAATTTTGGCCCGATGCGACGTTTCGGAGACTTTGCAGTCACCGCGGTCACGGGTGAGACTTGCTGCATTGATTGCAAAGTCTCCGAAACGTCGGGCCAAAATTTAAAACAAATATACGCGTCTAAATCCGTAAAAAGTAGTTTTATTTAAACAGATGAGTCGCGCAAGTGTTAGAAAATATTGTATGCTGTAAGAAAATATTATATCTGTTATATTTTTTTTTTATATTAGGATAGCCATCTTATATCTATATGCTATTTATCTGATACTTGATACAATTGCCTATTCAGTTTCAAATTACGTAGGTTGTATATATGTATAAGAGCACATCGTTAAGAACGTAAGTTAGACCTTTATTACGCACTTACATGCAGGTACCGCTATAAAGAAATATTCAATGATATGATTAAATTACATATTCCCCTTTCAGATATTATGGGCATATAAACAGCCTTATTACTTTTAAATTTATAACAAGGCATATTGATAACATTAATAGGTACAAGTATCACCACATTCACCACCCCGGTTCTTTCCCAGGGTGCGGTAAGAGTCAGCTAAGGAACAATACATAAGCAGATAATGTCTACTGTACTGTAGGAGACTACAAACGCAAAATTAAATCCTGTGCCAACACGTCTGGTCTGCGCGGCACAGTAGACCATAGTCCTTTCCAAAGTAGAGAAGGCCCTTGCCCAGCATTGAGACGTTAATGGGCTGGAGAGAAATGTGGAGATAGCTAAAGAGCTGAAAATTTCATAATTTGTGTACATCTGTTATCACATTGATCCAGCTTCGTGACAGACGGAGGAAATATTTTTATTTATTTATTTATTTAATAAATTTTACACTAGGAAACAATAGTAAATACAGACATAAGAAAAGTAGTGTAGGGATCCACATATTTCTAGAAGAAATCTCTACCTGTAGACCCGCGAGAGGAGATTGTAAAAAAAGATTGACCATGGGTGTGTAGTGTAGGGTGACAGAGATACGGTGAACTATTTAAGTTAAAATAAATTTATACTAATACATAAACATGCATAGACCCTTAACATACTACATAATATATACAATAAATACACAGTACATCTTATATATAAAATTCACGTGTCACAGTGTTAGTAACCGTACTCCTCCAAAACGGCTTGACCGATTTTTATGAAATTTTACATGCACATTCAGTAGGTCTGAGAATCGGCCAACATCTATTTTAATTTTTTTTTTTTAATATAGCAATTCATCGCTTGCCTGGTCAGCTAGTAAATATATATATCTACCAATAATATTATTACATAAAATATACATACACAATACATACAAACCTATAAAAGCACATAATATAATAGGAAATATAACTTGAGGACTTTGTTAGTCGAAGTCTGAGAATTATGACCTTTTGGTACAAAACCCTGAAAAACACACCATTTTTGGAATCATTTATTCTATTTGACACACTGTCAATATTCTGAATACATTTTCACACAAAAACCATCTATTCAAATTGACATCAGCCGGTACACGTTGTGATTGATTACTTTTGTATTTATATTGAATTGTATAAATAAAATTTTTACATATATCTAAAGAAATAAATAACGAATGTTTCGTTATTTATTTCTTTAGATATATGTAAAAATTTTGGGGTCCCGTACAAATATATTTAAAACTTCGAATGCGTGAAGTTTAGAAAATTTTTCTCATTATTGCAATGTTTTTCACTGATGCTTCGCTCCTAATTGTCGCAACGTGATGTGATTTTATCCCACATTGAAAGAATTTTTCTAATCAGCGCAGCGGTTCCTGAGATTAGCGCGTTCAAACAAACAGACTCTTTACTTTGTAGTATTAGTATAAAAGTATGAATAGTATCTAATAAATAAAATTCTCGTGTCACAATGTTCGTTCCCTTACTCCTCCGAAATGGCTTGGTCGATTCTTATGAAATTTTTTATGCATATTCAGTAAGTCTGAGAATCGGCAACTATCTATTTTTCAAACCTCTAAGTGATAAAGGGTGTTCATCCTTAGCATTTGTATGGCAAAACAACGTTTGCCGGGTTGGCTTTATGAACATTATTATTATAAATTAAATAACTAAGGCTACGAGTCTTATGGCCGTTTCCAATTACCAGTCTACAATCACAGATGTTTTTTTTTTGCTGTTTTAGTAGTCTGAAGTGTGTTTACCTTTGTGATATTTTTTTTTATTTCCTACCAATATTCTTAAAGAAAAGACACATAGGTCATACTATCACAATCTAGCAGTATTAGGTAGGTATGTTTCCGAATCTTCAAAAATAAACACATTATTTGAAACGATTGTTATGTACCAAACGATTAACTTATCATATTTTGTCTGCGCACGGGCATCTCTAACTATTGATAACGTCACTATCGATGACGTCGAGAACTGACCGGTGCACCTGTCCTCGTGGCTCGTTGCCGGCCGCGCGCGACGTTACCGAGCGCGCGTTGTCAGTCGCAAAACACATCTTGTTTGCAAATTACGTCGCGATTTGAATGCGATTTGAAGCGTTTTCCTTGCACTGTTTTTGCGAGTTAAAAATTGTCACTA
Organism: Orgyia antiqua; assembly: GCA_916999025.1. NCBI lineage: Eukaryota > Metazoa > Arthropoda > Insecta > Lepidoptera > Erebidae > Orgyia > Orgyia antiqua. The sequence continues at coordinate 22,390,275 of OU779869.1, forward strand.
GAATTAATTGTTGATAAAACTAATTATCCTTGTTGTGTGAATCGATAATTACAATTGAAAACAAAACCTTGAAATGTCACCGCGAAATGTAATCTTCGCCAAATTGTTGGACATAAATGTGTTATAAAAACTAGTGAATTTTGTGTCTCCATACTTAATACGATTTGTGTGTCTATATTTAATGTAAATTGAACTATTTTGAAATTGAACTATAATTGTGATAGTGTAATTGTATTGGGACGATTGATGTCATCAGGAGCCCGTGGTCTACCCGTGTTGTGTTGTTGAATAAGCTAGGTAAGCTTGATTATTTATTAAAATATTGGCCAATATTAAAATAAATAATCAAGCTTACCTAGCTTATTCAACAACACAACACGGGTAGACCACGGGCTCCTGATGACATCAATCGTCCCAATACAATTACACTATCACAATTATAGTTCAATTTCAAAATAGTTCAATTTACATTAAATATAGACACACAAATCGTATTAAGTATGGAGACACAAAATTCACTAGTTTTTATAACACATTTATGTCCAACAATTTGGCGAAGATTACATTTCGCGGTGACATTTCAAGGTTTTGTTTTCAATTGTAATTATCGATTCACACAACAAGGATAATTAGTTTTATCAACAATTAATTCTAGTGACAATTTTTAACTCGCAAAAACAGTGCAAGGAAAACGCTTCAAATCGCATTCAAATCGCGACGTAATTTGCAAACAAGATGTGTTTTGCGACTGACAACGCGCGCTCGGTAACGTCGCGCGCGGCCGGCAACGAGCCACGAGGACAGGTGCACCGGTCAGTTCTCGACGTCATCGATAGTGACGTTATCAATAGTTAGAGATGCCCGTGCGCAGACAAAATATGATAAGTTAATCGTTTGGTACATAACATCTACCCGCCTCGGCCAGGACTACCTGGCCGCTAATTCACTGGCAGTCGCGACAAGGTTGATACAGCTCTCTTCAAAATTGAACCGTCCACCCGGACCTCAGCAAAACGGGGCACTCCATCTGCTCCAAAGACGAGGTTGAGAATGCGCCCCCTGCGCCAACACAGTGGCGGTGAGTTAGCGTCCTTAACCAGAACGAGGTCACCAACATGAGGTGGATCAGTCTTGTCGGTCCACTTAACGCGCTGCTGGAGAATGTGCAAATATTCTAAATTCCAACGTTTCCAAAAGCTCTGAGTGAGTTGTTGGACCAATTCAAACCGCGAGAGACGATTAGGTCTCACATCAACAAAGGGATATTCCGGCAGGGCGTTCAGTGGCTGCCCAATCAAAAAATGGCCCGGCGTGAGGGCTTCCAAGTCGTTAGGATCTGAAGAGATCGGGCACAACGGGCGTGAATTCAAAACGGCCTCGATTTTGCAAAACACAGTTGCGAGCTCTTCAAAGGTCAATACAGACTCGCCAATTACCCGTCGCAAATGTGTCTTAGCAACCTTTACTACGCTTTCAAATATTCCTCCCCAGTGGGGACATGACACGGGACTGAACCTCCAAGTTATTCTACGTGTAGCTAGTCTAGACGCAATTTCAGTCTCGTTAGCCGACAAAAAATCATACATCGCTTTTAAATAGTTGTTTGTGCCTTTGAAGTTGGTACCGCAATCCGACCGAATCAAGGACGGTAGTCCTCGTCGTGACACGAATCTATCTAACGTCGCAACAAATGCCTCTGTCGAGAGGGCTGAGACGAGTTCCAAATGTACCGCCTTGGTGGACAGACAGACAAAGACGCACAAATAAGCCTTGACAGTTTTACTGTTCCTGAGGGTCGAGGTTTTAACAAAAAAGGGGCCTGCAAAGTCCGTACCAACTCCAGCAAAGGGCCTTATCTCAGTGACCCGATCCGAAGGAAGGTCACCCATGATAGGTTGCATGGTAGGGGCCTTGAGCCTATAGCAAGGCATACAACGAAAGACCACACTACGGATTGTCCGACGGGCCGATAAAATCCAAAATTCCCGTTGCAAAATGGCCAATAAGGCATTACAGCCGGCGTGGGAGTTCTTGATGTGACGATCAGTCACCAACAGGTTCACCAAGTGGCCACTCTTTGGCAATAAGAGGGGGTGACGAGATCCATAAGGGAGGTTTGCGTTCCTAAGACGCCCTCCGACACGCAAAAGACCCTCACTATCCAAAAAGGGGTTTAGCTTACAAATGGCTCCAGATAGCTTGGATTTGCCCTTCCTCAAGATGTCAATCTCGTCTTCAAAATGTGCCTCTTGCACAGAACGAACCCAGTGAAGAAGAGCATCTTGGAGCTCTTGAGGCGATAAGAAGGCCTCCAAACATTTGTTCTGTGGATGTCTACAATTTCTCAGGAAGCGCTTGATCCAAGCGGTGACACTCAACAATTTGTCCAATGAACTGTAACGATTAAGTAAGAAATCTGGGTCGAACGGACGGTCCTGCCGTTCGAGCGCAAGCGTTCGCAACCCAGGCAGTGCGACAATGTCTAAGGCCGGAGTTCGCGGCCAATTAGATTCTGATCTGGTCAACCACTCAGGTCCCCACCACAGAGAGTGCTCAACTAAAAGGGGGGCCATACATCCCCGTGACGCACAATCAGCAGGGTTGACCTCGCCAGGCACATGCCTCCAAACCAACGGGGTCTCCGATTTCTGTATCTGAGAGACACGATTTGCTACAAACACCTCTAAGGTGTGAACTGACGTCTTCAGCCAACATAGCACAATTTGACTGTCAGTCCATGCATATATCGTGGAAATGTCAATTGACGTGCACAAGGTGGACATGACGTGATTCAAAAGGCGAACAAGAAGGGCCGCCCCTGACAACTCTAACTTAGGGATTGTCAAGGCAGTTCGAAGAGGCGCGACCTTGCTCTTCGCCATGACCAACAACACTTTCACCTGACCATCTGTGGTCACGGTGCGCAAGTATACAGCTGCTGCGTACCCACGTTCCGAAGCGTCCGAGAAACCATGAAGGGACGCGGTGTGCTTCCCTGGCGGAAGCAGAGCACGGGGTAACGATATCCTATTGATGGCAGGCAATGAGGAAGCAAATAGGAGCCAGTCCTTCAAAACAGCTTCGCGAAGTGGCTCGTCCCATCCAAGACCTGCAGTCCAAAGTCTCTGCAGGAAGCATTTGGCCCAGAATATGACCGGGCATATCCAGCCATTGGGATCAAAGGTTCTCGCGACAGTCGACAGAACCAGTCGTTTCGTCCAAGTGTGATGCGAATCCAAATTGACATTAAATGTAAAGATGTCCTGGACTGGTCTGTACTGGATTCCAAGCACTGACATCATGGTAGGGTTGTCACGGTTCTCAAATAGGTGAGGATCCTGCTGGTGGTCATCCGGTAGCCCGTCCAAGAGCGCAGGTAAGTTGGAGATCCATTTACGCAACTCATATCTTGCGGAGGCTAGAATGCCAATCAACTCGTCACGCAAGAGCAGGGCCTCTCTCTCCGTGGCCGCGCCAGTGCACACATCGTCAACATATAGGTCCTCCTTCAAAATGGCGGCTGCGCGAGGAAACGACATACGCTCTCGATCCGCGAGCTCCCAAAGCGAACGTATAGCCAAAAAGGGGCTAGACCGCAGCCCGTAGGTGTTCGTGTTGAGCTCGTAGACAAGCATGGGATCTTGCTGGTTTTCTCGCCACAATATCAGCTGGTATCGGCGATCATCCGGGTGAATTACCGTTTGCCTGAACATCATCTTGATGTCAGCCACAAAAACAAATTGATGACGTCGAAACCGCGTGATGACGTCACAAAGGTCCTTCAGCAATTTGGGACCAGGATGCAGACACTGGTTCAATGACACTCCTGAAGTAGTCTGCGCAGAACCATCAAATACTGTGCGTAGCTTACCACTGGATGGTTTTATTACAGCATGATGCGGAAGAAAGAAGTGCTCCGTCGAACGCCAATCCAATTTTGACACAGACATGTGTCCCAAATCCTCATACTCCCGCATGAAGTCAATATACTTCTCCTTGAGTAGTGGGTCCCTGCTCATACGGCGTTCCATCGCCAACAAACGCTTCTCTGCAATAGGCCGCGAGACGCCAAGTGGCGGACGTACGGCGAGAAATGGCAATCTTGTCATGATCCGGCCAGAACGGAGATAACTGGTGTTGGTCTTGTAGAACTGCTCACACTCTTCATGCTCCGGATCAGAGCGGGGAGCTTGTGGTGGCTCCTCCACTTCCCAGAATCTCTGCACGGCGTCAGAAAGGGCGGACCCCACCATCAAGGCCGTTCCAAGTTCGGCAGGGGGGGGAGTCCTCAATACAGGCCCCATCAGTGCGAACCCAAATATGGTCCGGAGGGCTACCAAGCCACCTGGCTGCAAAACACGATCCTTGCCGAGTAATATTTTACCCAAAACATCGGCACCAAGCAACAAATCGACCGTGCCAGGCAGGTCAAATTCAGGGTCAGCCAAATTCAAATCCGCGGTCAATTTTACCGCATCCGCAGACAAACGAACTTGCGGGTGATTGCCCAAGATATTCTCCATCACAATGGCCGACGATTCCAACGTCGGACGTGGAGAATTTGAGGGGGAGAACTCAAACCAAACGCGGCCCTCTACCGTGGCCACGGGGGCGTTCCCGACACCCCTTATTACATCTGAATATTTTTCAATAGTCTGGCCAGTCTGCCCTACCAACCAAGACGAGGCTATGCACCCCTGTGAGCCTGTGTCCAATATCGCTCGGACTACAACCGAGGCGCCCGTCCGTCCCCAGACCCTGACATGGGCCGTAGGCAAGAGGACGGTCTCAAAAGGGGGCGGTGCATAGCGGGGGCAGACGCCAACATCCTAATGTTGGCGTGGCGGCGACTGAGCGCCGTTGTCCCGAGACGGCAAATCAAAGTGCGGGTAGTGCCTAAACTCGGCCTCCTCTCGGTGACGACTGCCACGAGCCATAGACGGCGGTTCGTAGCGCCTGGAGCGTCCGTACCGAGGGTTGCGCGTCTCCAAACGGGGACGTTCCGCCAGAGGGGGGGACGGTAGTGGTACCGGACGCGCGTCACGGTAATCGTGGTACACTACTGGAGGTGATCTCGCTTGATCACGTGGAAGCGGGGAGGGCGAGCGGGACACAAAGGTGCGGGATTGAACCCGGGGCCCGCTTTCATACCCGCCCGTGGGGCTGCGCGCCGAACCAACTCGGCGATCAACGGCAGCGCAGTTTGCGCGGCGTGGGGGTGATGAGCCGGACTCCAAGTTGCGGGACTGGTCCCGGTGTCCACTGGCATACCCGCCCGAAGGCGACCCCGCGTGGTCGCGACGGCCATTCGCGTTGGCGCACAGGATTTTCAAATGGTGCCCTCCGCAAATAGGACACGGGTGAGTGTCGGGGCAGGCGCGCTGGTAATGGTCCCCTAGGCAAGAGAAACACCAGCCGCGGGCCTGGGCAATCCGCCTACGAGCGGCCACGTGCAGGACCGCGAAGTCTGGGCACCGCACCGTTTGGTGTCCCTGCGACTTGCAAAACCGGCAGTCCGGTGGCGCAGCTTGAGCGACAGCGAAGCGGGCGGCCGTACCTCCTCTTGGTGCAGGTTGGGCATTGCGCCGTTGGTTGGTGGGTCTGGGACGTGATGCTTCCACCGGCGTGTCGGCGACCATGACGTCACCCATGCGACACTCGTCCTCCAGGAACGTCAGGAGCTGGTCAAAGGTAGGGAGAGCAGATGCCTCATCCCTAGTGTGCCCCTGTTCAAAACGTGCCCTCAAAGACACCGGCAATCGCTTGAGTACGATACGCACCAGTAGGTAAGACCACTTGGCAACCGGCAGTCCTAAGCGGTTGAGCGAATTGGTGGCTATTAGGAGGGGGTTCAGCAGCTCGGTCCTCAACTGGGCAGCATTGCTCACGACGGGAAGGTTCAAGATCTGGTCAACGTGGGTATCTGCCAGACAGCGCTGGTTGTGATAGCGCTTGGTGAGCAACGCCCGCGCGATCCCATAGCTCCCGTCACATATTGGGAGGTGCTGTACTAAGCCCCTCGCCTCTCCATCAAGCACGGAGAGTAAATAGGCCAGTTTCTGAGACGGACCCAAATCGTCCCTCGAGTCCACAAGGCTCTCAAACAAACCAATGAATCCCATCCACATGTCTAGTCGACCATCAAAACGTGGAAGATCCAAGTTGGGTAACCTGGTCAAAAGGCCCACGGGAGTCTTCAAGGGGGCCCGGTGAGCCGGTACTCCGGCGCGCGAGGCTAAAATCTCCCGCGCGCTCTGGGCGATGTCGTCGGCAAGGTCCATAATTTGGACGTAGTCCTCGTGGACTTGGTCCCGTCGCTCCTGGGGGAATGACTCCAGGGGCACATCATCCAGATGCAAGATGAAGCGCCGGTAAAGCGCCTCCACCTCCTGAAGTCGTGTAGGGCATTTCTCATGCCTGTCCAACAATGCCTCGATTCGGTTCTCCCTTTTCACCAAGGCGGCAGCTGACGTGAACCATCTCAAATGAGTCGCAATCCCGGAATATGTCTCGCGGACAACATTATACGCGGCGGTAGACATCTTCAAAGCACAAACGGCACGAAACAAACAATATTACAATAGCGAAAAACAAAATATCTTTCAATGAGACAGGCCGCTATTACTCTAATCAAATATCAAATCTTAAATATTTTAAATCAAACAAACAAAACAATTCCTTGCCAATGTGCAATTAATTTAAGACTTAAATTATTTATTTTAAGGTAACCAACAAAACAAACAAACGTATAAAATAAATGTTGTATTATACAAACGCACAACGCCACAATTTAACTATAACGTTGTTCAATATTAGACAATAATTAAATAATAATTTATATTAAATAATAACCTGAGCAACAACAAATACGATTGGCAATAGCACAAATAATTATCAAATCCTTTAAAATCTAATTGCCAATTCAAGTGCTCAAATTAATTATTCAAAACTATACCAACAATTTAGATTAAACAAACAAACAACCAAATTAATCAAATTAAATTAATTAAATTAATTAAATCAACCTTCACAAATAATGAGGGTATAGTTTGTTCAACATGGAACATTCGAGAAACGGAGTTTAAACCACGCTCTGGGTACCAAAAATATGTTGCGTTCAACCTGGTGTTTTGATTAATAATAGGTTAAGTGGAAGCGTGATATCTCTCAGGCGCGAGAGGAACGAACATATAATCTGCGTTTCACAGCGTTAACAAATTTATAATAGTACAAACTTACCCTGTTTTGTTCTTCAACAATGTCTTCACCGTGTCACCCTAGCTATTGCATAACTATCGATTAAAATATTGGCCAATATTAAAATAAATAATCAAGCTTACCTAGCTTATTCAACAACACAACACGGGTAGACCACGGGCTCCTGATGACATTGTTGAAGAACAAAACAGGGTAAGTTTGTACTATTATAAATTTGTTAACGCTGTGAAACGCAGATTATATGTTCGTTCCTCTCGCGCCTGAGAGATATCACGCTTCCACTTAACCTATTATTAATCAAAACACCAGGTTGAACGCAACAACGATATCAGGTTCAATTAATTTCATTTCAAACAAGTCTATTAGATTGTGATTAGGTGATTACAGTTTTACCCATCCTGTGCAGTTTTCGTTTTCGACATTTTTCTCTTGTCTCTGGTTGAAGTCACAAAATACAAGCGATAGCGAACTATTTCTTGGAATGTTACAAAAAATATATTCTTCTTTAAAAAAATCTTGAATGTGGGTATTTTGATTTACCTAGTAATGGCATCATCAATGTCCGTGTGGTGACGGATTAAGAATACAAGTGTCACCACCTCATCTCCTTTCCGGAGTGCTGTATAAAGAGATAATATACTCTGTTAAAGACGAAAAACTCGAAAAATAAACCGTAAGCCAACACATTTCGTCAGCGTGCCATAGTATAAGAATATAATACTTCACAAAGAAAAGTAGGCCTCTGCTCAACTGTGACACGTTAATGGGCTGTAGAGAGAAGAGAGAATGGCATTAATAAGCGTGTTAAACACAACGTTAATGACAAAAGCTATACTGCAAAAGTTCTTGAGTTTTATTGTGGAATCATCCTGAATATATTGAAGCGTCAGGTTTCTGAACCTTGCAATTCTTTTTGCACATAATCGAGCTTCAGCTCATGAATTTTATTGCGTTTTTAGCGGAGAAATTAAAACGCTTGTGCTTATTACTTAGACCACATGAAGGTAGTTAAGTTTAGTAATACTACACATGCGTTTCACGTTCAAGGACTTTACTAAGAACGTGTAGTCAAGTATCAACGAGTACGTGACTTAGCTTCACACTTCACTGACTAAGTTTTAGATTAAGATAGAGATCAATATCGAAATAAGTTTCAGTAAGTAGTTGTAGGTATTGAAGATAACCTTTTTGTAGAAGTTTGTGTAGTTGATAAAGTATTTAAAAACACGTTGTGTCACTTTATATGCCTCGTGGTATAGTGGTTCATATAACGGACTGCCATTCACGAGGTCTCGGCTTTGATTCCTGGTCAGGACAATAATTTGTATGATGTTTTTAATTGTCATACTTGTACATGTTTGTACTGCGTCTGGGTGTTTACTATGTATTATAAGTATGTATTTACAAAATAAAAGTAATTAAGGTATTATATCGGTATTCTGGTACCCATAACACAAGCATATACGCTTAGCTTGGGACCAGAGGACGTTGTGTGAAATGCCCGTGAATATTTATTTATTTATTATTTATTTATAAAAAAACATTAGATGAATCTCATCAGTGGACTAGAGTTTTCCGTCTCATTAAGGATGTTATTTTTGTATAATATCGGAAAACATAATAGAAATTACCTATAATTAAAGCTAGAGAAGTCATTTATCTAAATGCCTTGTAATACTGGACAAAGAAACTACGTAAACTACAACATTCTATAAACTACGATGAGATCGATCCGTGCTTACGACACGTGTAACTGGTTTGCAAGAATCCTTTTGCATATTCAAAGTCAAAGTCAAAGTCAAAGTCAAAATATTTTATTTCAAGTTGGCATGTTTTACAAGCTCTTTTGAAACGTCAGAAACTAGGTGTCTGTTCCAAACGCGGATCCTATGGAGAAGAACAGACAAGAAACTCCATGGATTTTTTTTTTCCATTTCCTTTCATTTTTTTTTTTCAACAATATTATACATAATTGTATCAGGGGTGTGAGAATGATGCCGATCAGTACTATCACGACTAACTAAAACTAACTTTTTTTAAAACTAAAACTAACTTAATAATAAAATAGCCTTGTTGGAGCAAATCGACCAGTCCCAGCAGAAGGCACCCGTTCACGAGTATAACGCACACATCAGCCCCGCACAGCTCGACCATTTTGTAGGGAACCGTGCGACCCGACGTGCAACGCTACCAACTTCGAGACATTTGAGTGAGCATGACGAAGTCGCTCCGTTGGACAGTACACAAAGCAAATAAAAAGCAATTAGAAATATACAAAGGAAATATACTAGGTTCGGCATAATGCTCACACCTTTACAGTCTCATGAATAAGTAATTACAATGTAGATATATATAAACATACAGTTTCTGACAACATACACAATCATTTAATTTGAAATCATAAATCAATACGATAATAGATAATTAACAGAAGTTATCATATCTGACGTCAACAAAGCGAGAAAATACTAATACCTACAATTAAGCAGACAGTATTTTTCGTATTAATAAGAATATTACCTACTTATTTCATTGCCAGAGGGCCGCTACGAAGTGAAGACCAAGCGTGTATATCTTCCATATAATGTTTGGTACTATAGTATGCTTTAGAAATCAGTGTGTTCTTAACAACCTGTTTGAATTTATTGTCTGGTAATTCAGTGACATTGGGTGGAATTTTGTTATAGAACCTAATACTGTTAATCATAAAACTTTTGCTAGTTTTGCTAAGCCTAAATCTAGGAACCATAAGCTTTTCTTTATTGCGAGTATTAAGGCTGTGGACGTCACTATTCTTAATGAAGAGCGAGATGTTTTTACGAACGTACATGATGTTTGAGAGAATATACAGAGATGGCAGTGTAAATATATTTATCTCCTTAAACAAATCCCGAAGCGACTCACGACTGCCTAATTTGTAAATAGCACGAACTGCTCTTTTTTGCAAGATAAAAATAGTTTGGACGTCTGCTGCAGACCCCCACAGTAAGATGCCATAAGACATAATACTATGAAAGTAAGCAAAATACACTAACCTAGCTGTAGGAACGTCTGTCAGCTGTCTTATACGTCTAACGGCAAACGCAGCAGAACTCAGTTTACTTGCGAGAGCCTGTATATGGGGCCCCCATTGCAATTTAGAGTCTACTGTTATTCCTAGGAAGACAGCTGATGGGACGAGATCTAACAGTTTGCCATCTAATTTAAGATTTACGTCAGTGAAATTAACGTTAGGTGTTGTAAATTTTATACATTTAGTTTTACCTGCATTTAAAAGAAGGTTATTAGCAGAAAACCAGTTGGCTATAGCATTTAAAGTTGAGTTTGGTTCAATTAGATCCCTATCATTCCTATTTACTTTAAATATAAGTGATGTATCATCTGCAAATAGGACTATATTTGACATGGATTCCTTCACTACATATGGGAGATCATTTATGTACACTAGAAATAGCAATGGACCTAGGATTGATCCCTGTGGCACCCCCATCTTGACTTTAGAGCCAGAGGAAACGGCATTTTCAATGGCCACTTTTAGATTTCGGTCGGATAAATATGACTGCAGGAGTTGAAGAGATTTACCTTGGATACCGTATAATTTTAACTTTAGGATAAGAGTTTCGTGGTCCACACAGTCAAATGCCTTAGAAAGGTCACAAAATACTCCAATAGCATCACAGCATTCTTCCCACGCTCCTAATATAGTTTTGATTAAGTTAGATCCAGCATCTACAGTAGATCGCCCTTTAGTAAACCCAAATTGATTTTTGTGAAGTAGTCCCATGACATCAAAATATGCTAACATTTGGTTTAAAATTATCCGTTCAAAAATTTTACTTAGGCTTGGTAGTACGGATATAGGCCTGTAATTAGTAGCATCAGTGGTACAACCTGCTTTAAAAATTGGAACAATTTTACTGCACTTCATTAGGTCAGGAAAATCCCCATTATTGACACACGTATTAAATATATCTGCCAGCATCGGTGCAATATTTACAATAACGGCTTGAATGGCTTTTACCGACAGCCCCCACATATCCTCTGTCTTTTTTATTGATAGGGACCGAAATGCATTAATTATGTCATTGGCCCCTATAAACTCAAATTCAAATAACACAGGTTCAGAGACAGAGATTTTTACATTTTCTTTAAAGAGTTTCTCAGCCGCTGCTGGAGACGATGAGAGATATTTAGTTGTTTCAATCGGAATATTCGTAAAAAAATTTTCAAAGTAATTAGCGACTTCTGCCTTGTCAGATACTATTTTGTTACTTATATTAAGACGAATATCACAACTTTTAGGTCTCTTATTACGAGTTTCTTTATTTATCATTTTCCAGGTCATTTTAACTTTATTGTCGGCTTTTTTTATTTGTTCACTAATATATGCCGCTTTTGCCTGAATGCAAACTTTTTTAAATATTTTTGAGTAGTTTCTGACATAATTTAAAAATAGTGGGTTAGGTGTATAAGACTTTTTCTCATATAATTCATACAAAATATCCCTACTGCGTCTAATACCGTCCGTAGCCCAAGCGCTAAACTTAAATTTACTATTTATAGTGACCTTTTTTATTTTACATGCCTTCTCAAATTCTAATTTTATAGCGTTGTGGAGTGTACAATACATATCATTTGGGTCGCCATTTGTTGCTTTTAATGAGGATAAGCGCGGCTCTAAATTTTTATTGAAATTTTCAAGACACTTTTTTGTTAAATTCCTACACCGAATAATAACGGATGTATTCTTTCGATTAAAATTTAATTTTACTATTTGACAAGTGTGATCTGACCTAATACCACTTATTAATTGTTTTTCCAATAATTCAAAGTTAGTCATAATATTATCGATGCAAGTGGCCGAAGTAGGTGTTACTCTGGTTGGCTCAAAGTACTGGTTTACCAAGCTATAAGATTTGAATAAGGTTAAAAAATTTTGTTTGTCTGTGGTATCTTTCAAAATGTCAATGTTGAAGTCTCCACAAACCAATATGTTTTTATTTACTTTTAACTTAATAAGTGCCTCTTCCATAATTTCAAAAAAATCTGATATACTAGAAGATGGTGGCCTATACACGCATAAAATTATGTAATTTTCAATTTCAGCACACGCGATTTCGCAAATACGTTCCACAGAAAGTGTTTTAATATCTAATCTTTCTTTGTATTTCAAGTTATTTTTAACAATAATTAGAGACCCTCCCCCGGCGGCGGCGACTCTCTGGAATGAACTAGCAATAGTAAAATTATCTATATTAAACGGCATTTCCTCTGACTTTAGCCATGTTTCAGTAAAACATAAAACATCAATATTGTGTTTATCAATTAACAATTCAACATCTAATAGTTTGCCAGAGAAGCGATTTACATTTTGGTGTGAAAGTGTTAGAGAGTGACTTAGCTTCTCTGTTGTCTTAATAACTAGTTTAAATCAGGAATATCCCTCGTAACACTCCCGTCACTAACTGCAATGTTAGTGCAGAAGGATCTTGTCAAACTTTTAACATCTAACTTAATATTATAAGCTAACAATGTAGCAATGTTTACCTTAAACTTATTAGGCAGGTACACAGTATCCCTTGTCATTTTTATAGGACCAACAAAAGTGTTGGTGTCAAAGAAAGTAAACTTGTCAGAGTGGTGACTAATTAAAAATTGCATATGCTTATTTAGCATATAAATATAGTTATTTTGTCTAGATGACAAATTGTCAAGATAAGGAAAAGCACATAACCTTATTTTATGGCATTTAAGCTTTAGCATACTAGTGAAACTATCAGTAATATCTTTTTTCCTAATGTTTAGACAATTACCTACAAATACAGTTATGTCAGTTTTGGAGTTATATGTGTCTTTCATTATAGACTCAACTATTTGATTATAGTGTACTCCGGGTAAACAATAGTTTTGAACGGAATGCTCCAGGCTGTTACCTAGTAATACACCAAAACCCTTTCCACTACTGTCTGAGAACATTAAAGAATGAAAATTTGTATTACTAGTTGATTTATTAGAGTCAGAACATATTTGCGTCTCTATTACTTGGGATGATGTACAAGACCTTAGAGTAACATCTACACTACAATCTAGTATTTCAGCCACAGCAGGGCTTTCTGCTACCTCAGACAAGGGAATGTTTGTAGTTTTAGACTGACAGGTACAATTGCTATTATAATTGGTAAGAGAGTCAGCTCTGTCAGCATTATAATTACAAATATCTACTAAGTTATTAGCGGCAAGGATATGTTCATCTATTTGTTTTTGTGAGATGACATATTTGCTGTATAGTGATTGAAGCGACTTCTCTAGTGAACTTACTATTAAACGGGTCACCATTCAATCTCACCAACTAACAACACAAAATCAATAAAGAACTTACCATAGACACAATTTGAAGACTTACTTCATAATCTTGGAAGTTAAGTTAAAACTAAAAATCCTTAAGTAAACTGTTACAATCAAGTCTCCTACGACATGTATGATGTCCTTTAGCTTTTTTTTTAGATAAGCTTATATGCTTATGTTATGGGTACCAGAATACTGATAGAATACATATACTACTTTTCTTTTGTAAATACATACTTTTAATACATAGAAACACCCAGACGCAGTACAAACATTTGTAAGACATATTATAAATATCACACAAATGATTGTCCCGAGCGGGAATCGAACCCGCGACCCCTTGATCGGCAGTCCGTTACATGAACCACTCAACCACGAGGCTCGTCTATACATAATTATTAAGTATGTATTTACAAAAGAAAAGTAGTTTATGTAGTATATCCGTATTCTGGTACCCATAACACAAGCATGTAAGCTTAGCTTGGGACCAGAGGACGTGTGAAATGTCCATGAATGTTTATTCATATAACTAGTTCTTACAGAATCCTAGGAAAGAAAAGGGTGACACTTATATTCTTAATCCGTCACCACATGGACAGACGTATAATTTTGTTTAGGTATACAGGCTATACCTAAATAAAATTATATCAGGTCCATAAGAAATGACCCTTTTTCATTTCTTGTCTTGTAAAAAATTTAATAAAGGTCTTATACAAAATGTTCTGTGCTACAATATTGAATTACAATGTCGACAAAAAAGGGATCCGGTAAAATTCTAAGATAAAACAGACAGGTATCGGTTTTTGTTACCACTCAATTTATTCAGGGAATTTAAAGAATACCTCGATACGACCTTTATTATTTATTCGCTTAATCAGACTACGTAAAGCGGCGGCCCCAACAAGGTGGACTGACGATATTGTCAAATGCGCTGGGGGTCGCTGGATGCAGTCAGCGCAGGACCGCGCGTTGTGGTGTTCTATGGGGGAGGCTATTTCCAGCAGTGGACGGGGAAGGGCTAATGGATCGATAGATGGATTCTTAGAAATGAAGCCTATCTAGTGTTATAAGTAAATAAGAATATAAATAGCCTGTGCGCACATAGCTTATTTTTCAGCTTTCAGTCTCTCACAAAGAATGTTTTTGGTGTACAACATCTCTGCTAGTCTTTATAGCACCCGGGGAAGAGAAGAGATGATGACACTTGTTTTCTTAATCCGTCATCACACGGAAAGTAAATAAATAAATATTCATGGACTTTTCTTACAACGTCCTCAGGTCCCAAAGTAAGCTATATTTATTTGCTTGTGTTATGGATACCAGAATACGGATAGACTACATATAGGTGCTACTTTTCTTTTGAAAATACATGCTTAAAATACATAGTAAGCACCCAGATGCAGTACAAACATATGTATGACAACATAGATCACACAAATGATTGTCCCGAGCGGGAATCGAACCCGCGACCTCGTGAACGGCAGTCCGTTACATGAACCACTCCACCACGAGGCCCGTCCGACAAAATACGTAATAAACCTATGGATACATCTCTGTTAATAGAGTTATTATTCTTTTATTGCATTAACTACGTATTTACCGCATCGTGTTATAGCTGTCGATATGAAATATTACTCTTTTCATAAAGTATCCCGATTATTTCATACGGTAACCTAGTAGTTTTATATTAAAAGAGGATGCAATAAATCGGTACTATAAGATACGAGTCACGTATCTAGAATTTAATATCTGTCTGAGTAAATGCAACACTATTTTAAAACCTATTTTTGCTTTTGTATTTTTCAAGAAAGGTTACATACATACAGTTCATATGATATTGAGCTTTTACTGTACATTATAATCTAAATTAATTGAAGCTGTTACTAAATGTAAATTAAATTGTTTAATTATCATTCGCCACTTGCATTTAGACGTTCATTAGAAACGTTCTAAGGCATCTGACTCCAGCCGGTCGAGCTTTGAAGTCGGTTAAAAAAATAGTGCATGTTTTATAAGACATCTTAAATTATGTTCTTGTTTGTAGTACACAAAGGTTGAACAACAAGCGACTTTTTACCTTTTCTTTGCCTTTGTACTTAAGTACGGGCACAAGAGTGCAGTAATTGAATCTGTCGAGAGGTCTTCACAGAAACCCGCTGACTTTGCTGAATAACTATGATAAGAACAGGCCAAGTGCGAGTTGGACTCGCACACGAATGGTTCCTGTCTAATGAAATAACGATATCTTCTAGACTTATATTACTAAGCTAAAAAGTTTGTTTGTTTGAACACGCTACTCTGGAAACAAAGTCCCGATTTGAAAAAATCTTTAAGTTTTGGATAGTATATTGACGAGCGTCGTGGTCTAGTGGTTCAGGCAACGGCCCGAGGTCGCGGCATCGATTCCCGCCTTGGACAATCATTTGAGTGATATTTATAATTGTCATACGAATGTTTGTCCTGCGTCTGGGTGTTTACTATGTATTATAAGTATGTATTTACAAAAGAAAAGTAGTTTATGTATTATATCCGTATTCTGGTGCTCATAACACAAGCATAATAAGTAATAAGGTTAGTTTGGGACCAGAGGACGTTGTGCGAAATATCCGTGAATATTAATATTTATGGAGAAAGGCTATAGCCTATATAACATTACGCTGCGACTTAAAGGAGCGAAGCATTAGTCAAAAACGTTGCATAAACGGGGACGGCTTGACGTTTTATGATGTGTCACGACGCTATTTTCTTTCTAGTGTGCTGCCAGTTCAGGTATAATCTGTTAGGTATATAGATAGATAATATAAAGATTTCTAATAAAAAATAATACAAATGATTTTTTGGATAGATTTTTATTTCGAATCCTAAAACTACAAAGTTTAACTATGATTACTCTTAAACTTATTAAAATAATTATATTCTCTAAGCTATTATAGCAATTAGTAATACGTACAATGATTTAATTAAAATAAACTTAATTTATTTTAAATTATTATTAAATCTATACAAATAAATAAAAATGGTATATTATGAAAAAATATCTAAATGATCGAGATGTGTCCAGTATTTTTAATAACACGATTTCGTCAGCTCAGTCCGTATCTATCAATGTAATAATCTAACTACGAGTATGTAATGGAATCTGTAAAAGTAATTTTCAACCACTTGCATTGATCTGAAATTTTGCACATTTATTAAGAGCCGATGACAATACAATAATTTAAAATAATACCCAGGATTTGAAATCTTGTTTTTTTAGTTTTTGAACTATAGCGCAGTCATTTAGTATTTTTGCTTGGAAAGTTTTCCGGAAGTTTTGAAAATTGGTGATTTTATAGATTTTGATGTGCTCTTTCCAAATTTCCACTTTGCCACCTCATATGTTGCCCGTTAGCGCCGCCATGTTGAAAAAAATGGCGCCCAAAATCAGTTTTTGATAATAACTCCTTTCCGACGCATTTTACAGGAAAACATATCTATACAAAATAAAAGTAGAGGAAATTTATTAGTTATGTCATAATCTATTTTTCCCTAAAATCAATAGTTTCTGCGTACGAGCGCCGTAAACCATTATACATCCACACCAACATATATTATTTACTTCAATTATAAGAATTAAATATTGTTCCATAGAATGAAAACCCAGCTAACTATAGTCTAGCCAGGCGTCAATATTATTTATTTGTACAGAACAACTTCTTAATATATTAAAACGAACAGAATTATTGAATAATAAAATTATAATTATTATATAACGAATGATAATTATTTGGTGCTTCTCTTTTATTCTTCACTTCAGTTGCACCAACACCATGAAGTATGTTACCACGGCTCCAAGCACCTGGAGTAATAAAAAAAAATTGGAGGTTTATAAATAATCTTTTCAAATTTTTTTATTAAAACAACAGTCATACAATATTGGAAACAGATTTATTTTCTTTTAATGTAAGCTAATCTAACATTTTAGCAACTTATAAAATCGATTGCATTTTTGCATTCATTGGTAAATTTAGTTTTTGTGAAACTAAATTTATAATAAAATTTATTAAGCGTTAAAATGATGAAAAAATTGACGAAATACTAACAAAGTATGCAAAAATGGCGTTATGTTATAAATATACAAAATGGTAAGTTAGTCTAAAATAATGCTACAATTTCAAACATTCAATTTTGCCTTTAATGTAAAAAGATTATTACCGAAGCAAACAAATCCAGAGAAACAGTGAAAAACTTGGCTCCTGAAATACTCATAGCTTTCTGGCATTGTTGACAGACTATCTGTACAAACGTCTTCGCTTCTTCAGATCCATCGTACCATTGACAAGAATATGCCGCTTCCATTACCGAAGAGCTCTAAAGAAAACAACAAATAAGTTAAAGTAATGAAAGTAATTCAAAATAAATAATTGTATTTTTTTAATATAAAATTCGCGTGATGTCGTATTAAGAATACAATTGTCAGTATCCCATTTTTTCCCCAGGGTGCTTTAAGAGCCCGTTATGGGATATTTTAAGCAGTAAAACATCTACTGTGACAAAAATCTTAAAAGTAAACCCTATCCTAATACGCTTGATCAGCGCGGTGTAGTAGTGGAAGAGGAGCATGCCCAACAGTGGAACAGTTATTTATAAAATAACGTTTATTTCTTTCTTTCTAACTATTGGGTAAGGGCCTTCTCCGATTCAGGAAAGTATTAGGTCTAACAAGTCGTGCTAACCAAGCGTGTTGGCTTGGATTATTATTTTGACAGTAATTTATTTCTTTTACTTAATAAACCGATCGTTCAAACCTTATAGCAGAACATTTGGTTAGCATTTGGAAGCACCGTGATAGCTCAGTTGGGAAGGCTACGAAACAGTATTCCGAGGTCATGGTTTCAAGCCTCGCTTACGCTTCATTTTCTGCTTTACTTAATTTGACTTCAAATATCATACTACCGTATTCACAAAAAAAATTTACTTAAGTAAGTACTTAAGTGTTGATGCACTGTTGAAAGGGTAACACTTCTCAGTGCGTTCCGTTCATCGAGCTTTTGTATTCATAGACAGGACTTAGCTATGCGTTCAGTTTAACAAACGCATAGTGCGCTTCATCACTTAAGTATTGTTTGTGAAATGATTTTGCTGCCCCTGTGCGACCAATGGCTACTATGAGACCTTACAGTAACGTTTGTGAATACGGCTGTTAGACTTTAAATACGAGAAATGTCTTACATTAATTTATTAATTTTGACTTGCTATGCTTTTACTAAATAAATCAAATTATAGTAAAAAAATAATCACCATGAGCGGGACTTAAACCCACGACCTCTAAATACCGTTCCGTTGTGCCTGACAACTGACTGTCCTGCACATGTATACCAAATGAAAAACGTTTTGATAACAATAAAACATACCTCTTCAATTAATCTGTTGCCATAAATGCAGAAATGAAACACTTGTCCGAGAGTGTAAGAAAGATAGCCAACTGTACTGAACGAGTACACATTGATGCTGTTGATCTGAAATTTTAAGGTGAATTAAATATCCTCAGTAACCATTGTCCTTTAAAACAGCTTGATTAATTCTTTGAGTGTTACTGATTACGAGCTGTTACTCGCAATTTCGCACGCGTATAATTTAGAAACTAAACGTGGAATTCAGAAAATAATGACTTTGTTTTCCTTACTAATTTTAAATGCGATATCCGGCCGGATGATAACGCATTAATAATTTTGACGAGTTTAAGTGTTAATGTGTTGAACGAAACGATAGCGCGATTTAAAAAACGTACAACGCCATCTATTGAGCAGAAGAGTAAACTTCTGTTTGTTAAGGATTGATTTCTAAATTTCACGTGTACGAAGTCGCGGGCAACAGCTAGTATTTGAATAAAACTACTTTTAACAAATTTAGACGCGTGTCTTTGTGTTAAATTTTCTTTGTCTTTGTCACCGTGGTCACGGGTGAGACTGAGCTGAAAATCAGGTTTGTGAATAAAGTATGAAATAAGACCAACAGAATTATACGCAAAGGATTAGTTAGTACAGCTAGTATAAAATAAATACATAAATTACAAATGAAAGCTAGAGGCAGAAAGAAATTATTGCCTAACATTTACATATTATCACCAAATTCTATTACCTTAGTTGCCTGGTACGCTAAGAGAGTCAATGTGATTGTAGACACCAACATATGGAACAGCAGCGCCGTGCCGTAAGTATCACCGATGGATGCCACCAATCTATTGGATTTTCGCATTTGTAAATTATGGGTAGGTACAATTTAATTATGTGACCCCGTGACGACTAACCTGATAATTAGTGTGGTGATGGATTAAGAATACAATTGCCACCACCCTATTTATCCCCAGGGTGCTGTAAAAGCTAACTAAGAGATATTAATAAAATATACACGGTTATCATCATCTGTGAGAGACGGTAAGCTTAAAAATAAACCCTGTGCCCCGGATCACAAATATGTAGAACTTAACATCAAAACGTTCCGTAACCTTAAAAGTCTAAAACTAGTTATGCTAACTTGCCCACTAATGAAAGTTAGAAAACACTTCGAACTAAACAGTACTCATGTATATAAAACGACTCCGTAGATAGTTAGAGTTGGACGTTATACTGAGATGAGTTGTGATAACTACAAATTGAACACTTTACAAATTAAACTACGAGGGTAGTGACGTAGTTGTAGTATAATTTTATCTACAACGTGTTTCAGAAAGGTGTAGTCATATTTGACCATCGTTACACATGGCCGGTGACTAGCCACTAGGCATGGATGAAATTAGAAATACTAGTTATATTATGACTTTTATGTGTTCATAAAAGTTTAATTAATTTATTAAATTAATTGATCTTCTTTAAATACAACACTACTATGAGGCATCTTTTATCGTAAGGTTCAATCGCATTCAATAAACCGTAAACATCTCATAATTGATGCGTTTCTGGTAGTTATTTAATAGTAGGCAAAAACTTACCAACTGTATTTTTCTATGTGTAACTGTAATATTTATAATATTTATCACGTTCCCAGCGGCACTAATTTATCTGTACTTTCCATTACTGCGTTACGAGGCGTTTCGAACTTGGTCTTGAACCAGAGGTTGGAGCGGTACGAGGCTTAGTAAGACCCACCGCCTACTGGAGTCAAAACTCCTTTTTTTGGCGCCAAATAAGGCAAATTGTACGGTTTTTGTCGCGATTATCAATGAATATCAATGAGTTGATCAATCAAAATCTGCCGCCGCCTGTGGGCAGATTATTTAGTTTAGATTCTATACGTAAAATAAAATGTGGGGTCGTATGTACCCCATACCGCACTGAAAAAGGGCAGTTTTTTTATTCTGTATAGTGATGGGAAAAATAATCGATTTTATTTAATTATACTTATGGATACTATTTATAAAAACAGGATAAACATACAATACATTACAGTGTATAATTTATAGTAAAATATATTGTATTGATACACTATACTTTAAATGTACATAACTGGAACTTATTTTTATTTGTACTAAAAAAAAAAAATTTGGACAATCATAGGAGCTTATTTATTTTTCGCAAAAAGAGAATATGCCTACGTGAATAAATGATTTTTGATTTTCTCATATTATAATCCTACATCATTATTTCACTTAGACTGAGTATAATTTGTAAATATTGGTACCAATTCTAGGTACACAACTAAAATTAACTTAACTAAAACATGAAAATTGGTAGTGTCAATAAAGCTATTACTTGCTATTTCGTTGTACACATTTATATTAATTAAAATCGTTAGTCTATAATACACAGTTTTAATAATAAGAAAGTTCAGTTAACATTACGGAAAGCTGTTATTGACACAATCAATTTTCATGTTTTAGTTAAGTTAAGTTTAGTTGCGCACGTAGAATCGGTACCATTGATTGGAAATCTACCTGTTTTTCAAATATCGTTAACTTTGATATCAGATTCCTCTTTATCATCATTAATATTATCAATAAATATTCTTCGGCAACGTTTCGAAATCTTATTATAGCGTCGCAGGCGCAGCGTCCAACGTTTTGCACAACACTAACCGCGTGAAGCTAGCATAGGGTGCGGCACGAGGTCCGTGGGGGTACGAGGTGTTCGGAACCTCGTTCCGCACTGTATTAAACTTTTATTTATTCAGTGCGGCACAAGGCCTAAAACATCCGGTATTAAGCTAGGTATACCAAAATACCCAAAATCAATAGCACATCTCAGATATATAGTTATCTCTTTCCTAAGATGAACCAGACGGAAGTTACGCCTCTCGCACGACAGAGAAGTTTAAGTTTTTCCTTACCGCTGTAAAGTTGAAACACGGACGAGGTCTTTCAAGCCTCGTTTCGCACTCATCGTGTTAAGGCCTATCTAATGCAACTTTAAATTATGACTACACCTTTCTGCAACACGTTGTGTACTAATATTATAAAGCTGAAGAGTTTGTTTGTTTGTTGGAAAGCGCCAATCTCGGGAACCAATCCGATTTGAAATATTCTTTCAGTTTTTCTAACACTTGCGCGACTCATCTGTTTAAATAAAACTACTTTTTACGGATTTAGACGCGTATATTTGTTTTAAATTTTGGCCCGACGTTTCGGAGACTTTGCAGTCACCATGGTCACGGGTGAGACTGTCACTGAGAGTCTCACCCGTCACCATGGTGACTGCAAAGTCTCCGAAACGTCGGGCCAAAATTTAAAACAAATATACGCGTCTAAATCCGTAAAAAGTAGTTTTATTTAAATTCTTTCAGTGTTGTATATTACAATTATCGAGAAAGGATCTAGGCTAAATAGGCTCTAAGGTAAATGTTATTGGTAATTGTTTCATTCCGGTCTCTCTCTCTCTCTCTCTTGTGTAAAATAGTGCTCAGGATTTTCGAGCGTGCTTTTTTTTTAGATTTTGAACTATACAAATTATAATACTTTTGCTGACGCCTAAGCATAATGTCGTCGTTCTTTCAAATATATTTACAATCACTTACGGCCTTACGCCATATATTTACATTTATGATAGCAAAAGCATTAACAATACGTAGGTAATTTCAGTTTGAAATATTACCTTAATTAACTTTGTTAAATTGCGATTGTATGCGAGAAGCAATTCTGAATTGGAGGTTGTAAGGGTTTCATAAATGCCTATACAGCACATTGAACTGGTTCATTTGATAGTCATATTTTATGTGTTTTGAGATTTAGATCATTGTATATTCATATTATGCTACAGTTCCAGCTTCGTTACTAATAACTATTCTATAGTATAATATCTATAATATATTTGTATCTTATCTATAACTATAATATCTCTACTTAATATAAAACAAAGTCGTTATTTTTGTATGTATATCCATTTGTGAGCTTATATCTTTAAAGCTACTTAACAGATTTTAATGCGGTTTTTTTTTATAGATTAAGTGGTTGAAGCGATTGGTTTTTTTTGTTTAATAAGTGGATTGGTTTTCTTTTAAATAAAAAACAATATAATAGTTTAAAAAAACTAAAAAACACGCTTTATTTAATCGAGTTATTGCATTGTCATCGGTCTTTGACAGGTGTGCAAAATTTGAATAGAATCTGACCGTTTATAGTGGGTCAAAATAGCGTCCAAAGGAGTCGGTTACAAACATACAAACATACAAACAAACATACAAACAAACATACAAACAAACATACAAACAAACATACTAACAAACATACAAACAAACATACAAACAAACATACAAACAAACATACAAACAAACATACAAGTGAAGCTAATATAAAGCGTGTAATAAATATTCGCTGTCATATTACACAAATTCCTCTGGCCCCAAGGTAAGCTTAACGTTTGTTTTATGGGTACAAGAATAGAGATGTACTGGAATTTACTGCAAGTGATAGGAGAAATTAAAAGAAATTTGATATTCTGTAACGCATATCGAAGTATTTTAGTTATTATTTGAAGCTCAGTCCTACCCGTGACCATGGTGGCTGAAGTCTTCTAAAAATCGGGTTGGTTTAAAACGAATTTACGCCAGATATTTTAATTATTAATAGATACAACACTGCCTCGCCTCGAAAGTCGGACGGAGTGATGGAACGTAATGGGACAGAAACCGACGAACTATACGGGCATTGTCCAGCAGTGCTTTCTGCATCTGGGCCATTATAGACTAACATTATAGATGACGGGCCTCGTGGTCTAGTGGTTCATATAACAGACTGCCATTCACGAGGTTTCGGGTTCGATTCCCGGTCAGGACAATCATTTGTGTGATGTTTTTAACTGTCATACAAATGTTTGTACTGCGTCTGGGTGTTTACTATGTATTATAAAATGTATTTACAAAAGAAAAAGTAGTATATGTATTCTATCCGTATTCTGTTACCCATAACACAAGCATAATAAGCTTAGCTTGGGACCAGAGGACGTTGTGTGAAATGTCAATGAATATTTATTTATTTATTTTTATTTATAGACGCTCTGAGCCTCTCTAGGTTTTGTGAGAAGCTCATTGGGACCAAACCGTTAACCGATACCACTATCGGGATTATTTCTGTCGATACCACCCTAACCCTAATTATTGATTTTTTTTTCTAAAAATGGACAACGTTTAAACTTTTAACGTGCTCTATGCTATTAAATTGCGTTCTACGATTTAGCAGAATTCAATATTTATAGCTCTTTGAAATGTGATAATGTTATAATAAGACACTGGTAGATGTCATTGAAAGCACTCCGTCTTGGCCTTGTAATGAGTATAATTGACAAACATGTTGCTATTTTCTCACATTAATGACATTGGCATTGTTTAAAATACTCAATACCTATTATAAAGTACAATATGTTTAAATAAAAGACCGCGATCAATAATATACACATATAACATTCCTGCCTTGGGCAAGGTCCTCCTATGCGTTGGGAATGATAACAGTCTACTGTGTACTGTGCCGCTCTGACTACGCCTATTCTTCTTCTACTTCTTCACTGTTCTACTTCTACTGTTGGGCATGGGCCTCCTCCACTTTGGGAGGGTTTATGGTCTACTGTGCTGCACTGACCAGGCGTGTTGGCACAGGGTTTATTGTCGAGTTTTCAGTCTCTCACAGAATTTTATGTTACTTGTTATTTATCTGTGTGCAATATCCCTTAGCTGACTTTTACAGCACCCATGGGAGGAGATGGGGTGGTGACACCTGTTTTCTTAATCCCTCACCACATGGACTACGCCTATTAGCACAGGATTTATCTTCAAAAGGATTTTACGTATGTAAAGTCTTTAGCTGACTTTTACAGCACCCTGGAAAGGAAAAGGGAGGTAACACTTGTGTTCTTGATCTGTCACCATGGACCAAAGGAAGAAAGGATCAAACTCATGACCTCGTGTACGGCAGTCCATTACATGAACCGCTTGATCACGAGATCCGTTTAGCAGGACACATTGATAAAGAAATATAAAAACTTACCTAACAACGTGTTTGTGTCTTTCCACCCAATACTTGATTGCTGACCTTGCTAACATCTCTTGGTTCTTTGTTAAACCATTAGGATTATTTCCTGTTTGATTGAAATTTTGCAATCGACCACCAGCACCTCGAAGCGTTACACCAAAATCTTGTTGTGTGGAGTATATGCCACGAATATCCATATCAACACCATCTGGGACTTTCTCGGATTTTTCTGAATAGAATTTTGCGAATTATTATACTAGATAAAAAATATCTACAAATTATAATGTTGACCTAGAAGTCTGTAAATTAGTCACATGTGACGGCTGTAGGCTACAGCCTGTAGGCTACAGCCTGTAGGCTACATACTGCCTACAGGCAGTATCAACAGTCACTTAAAAAAGGTAGGTAAATTGTATAAATACCAAAATACAAAAATATTTAGCACTTTTATTCGCTCTAAAAATTCAATTAAAGTAGAAGCTAATCTGTTAGATACCGGCATAAAAACAATCAACGTGTGTCAAATTGATCATTTCAGATAGGCCGTGGAAACAGCTCAACCTCGTCGACATTTTCGATCCTTGTTCACATGTAGTGGTTCATTTTTATTTGTTGCATATTGTTCAAATTAATTTTTTCATCATTTTAGAACATTCATAAATTATTTTACCCATAGAAGAAGCCTGGAATAGTTCAGCAGTGTTAGGTCTGTAAGTATCCAACGAAGCACTAAGTTCCATCAACGGTTTCATGATAGCTTTCAAGTGCTGCAGCTGTTCACATGCAAAGATCAACCAAGAGCAGAACATCACATCCATCAGATTAGGAATGGCCATTGAGAACAGCAGCCAATATATCTGGTGGGATAATAATGTAAATTTTAGAAAACCATCATAATATGTTTGATGTATTACGATCAAGCATCTGATTTTATTTTAAGAACTAAAGATAAAATTTATACGAAATTCCACAAGAAGTATCTTCGAAGGTTTGTTGCAATGAATGTAATATTATTATTGATTGATAGTCTGATTACACAGATTAAGTTATATAAAAGATGTCAATGTTATTACTGAATAACACCAGTCCAACTTTTATCCTTATTACATTATCTATACAATTTCAAGACTAATGGTAATGGCATGTAAATGTAGAATATGAGCAAGAAATTGAAAAATTCTTTAAAATTGAGGATCTTGGTTATCAGTTTGATGTATTCGTAAATCTCACCTGGAATATAAAAGCGACGACATACATAGTTCCACTCATAGCATTGAAAGGATACCAAGCTTTCAGAGGCAGTCTTGGTACAGGTTCTGTCAAAGTCTCATTAGTTTCTTTATTAGCGATCATGCGTACCGATTCACCAAAGAATGTTAGAGTCACCCAGCCTACGGAAAAACAACTAACGATAAAAGAAATCAAACGGATATTGATTTTGATGTTACTCCTAAGACTTCTGAATCAAAATATATCACATGGTGTGAAGTCAATATTTCTATGGACAAAAAATTTACTTACTGATGACAGACACGCAAGTCATACCGCAGATAAAGAACAACAGTTTTCTCATCTTGTTTAACGATATCTGATGGTATCTGGCATCAGATTCCGTAAAAAGAGGATGGCTGTTTGACTGGTTCCATATTGCCAAAGTTCTAAAACAGAGTGACATACATAAAATTCTTGTAGACCTTGATGAATTGCATTGACACAGAGAGAAAACACAAAAATTGACTCAATAGTTTCACTTACCTGTAAAAGCTTTTGGAATTCAATGCAAAGAAGAGGAGTTTTATAAGAGTATGTGCAAAAAACAATACTGTTATGGTATTTGCTGTCAGTTCGTTTACTTCATCAGCGTATTGCGCAGCATTGATACCCACACATATAAAATGAATGCTGATTAAGAAAGCATGCATACCGGCATAGACTTTACGGAGAAGTGGTGCCATACCCTGGTTATCTGAAATTTGTAAGGCCATCAAAAAAAAGAGAAAATAAGAAATAGGAAGACGGATTGCCCAAAGAAGGCACCCTCGTGATATCCTAACA
The DNA here is from genome assembly GCA_916999025.1 of Orgyia antiqua. Classification (NCBI taxonomy): domain Eukaryota; kingdom Metazoa; phylum Arthropoda; class Insecta; order Lepidoptera; family Erebidae; genus Orgyia; species Orgyia antiqua. The sequence continues at coordinate 22,417,327 of OU779869.1, forward strand.
TGAAAATGGGGTTATTAAAGCATTCGACCAAAAACCCCAAATTCTGTCGTTCTACTTTTAAGACAATAAATATGAATTAGATTATTATTGCAAAGACATTTCATTAGAAATGGTACTCTTTTGTAAAGCAGAAATTTAGTCAAGATAATTCAGCCTTCTTTAAGGTCGAGGTCTAGGTCTAGATCCTTAATAATACACTTCGAAAATGTTGACAGTGAAAATTTCTTAAAGGAGCTTTTATTCGGTAAATATTAAATTTGTATCTTATATGAAAGTTCATGACGCTAAGAATTAGTAATACTGCACTCAAATTTAAGATGATATATTTAAAAAATTGTATCAGTCTCAGCAATATCTAAGTGTTTTCTCACCAAATAAAGTAAAAATAAGTACCTGAATGATAGTTGAAAAGAAAATGCCCGGCCTTCTGCATCAATTTGATGCAAGGCATCAAATCTGATACGAGACCTTGGGCTTTCACTTGGTTCATCATCTAAAAGATAATACAAATTCATGAAAAATATGATCTATGTTATTTTGACAATGCTCTTTGTATTTTAACTTTCATTTGAACTATCTGAGATGTTTTGTCGAATGAGGCACCTATCTTCTTTATATATATAAATCTCCTGTCACGATGTTTGTCTGCGATGGACTCCTAAACTACTGAACCGATTTTAAATTTGATTTGCACACCGTGTGCAATTCGACCTAACTTGAAAGATAGGATAGCTTACATTTAAATTTATAGTCGCAATGTTAGGGGTAGTCAAATTATTTGTCTACCCCTAACATTTCTATGGCAAAACAACGTTTGCTGGGTCAGCTAGTAGCAGATAAATCTGGCTGTTAGACAAAAGAAAACACTGTGTCCAATTTATATAAAAGGTGATGGTTTGCAAAGACTAAAAAATAAATTTGCATCGTTAATAATGATCAAAATACATACTTAGGTTATTGAAAAGAGAACAACTGATATGTTAATACACTAAGGAAAATTCTGCGCAAATTTTTTTTGCTGGTTTCTCTTAGCAGATAGCTTGTGTGAACCGGTAGGAAAAAATAAGGACTTTTAATTAAAGCAATTTTTTTTTATTATATTATGTCTTTGCTTTGAATTATCCAAAAAGACTGAGATGTAAAAATAAATATAAATTTGTGTACCTTGAAAGATTGGCTGTTTCTTTACTGATAAAGAAATTGCAATCAAATTACTTGTTCAGCAACACTAATCTCATTTTCTGATTAACTGATGCACGTGTTTCTATATAACTTATCAACCACTAAATGATCGATTTTAGAATTCAGTGTCATATTATGATGTTATACAGTGACGTGTTACTTTACCGTGGTATCCTCCAATAAAATTGCTGATATCATGAGAACCTCCACCTGCTGTAACACCCGGCAATTTCTTATTCTTAATTATACATGTGTATTACTTTCTTCGTTATTATGTTGTCTATCGATTAAGCGATCAATAGTTTCAAAACGGTCAATGTTAATACAAAGTTTGTTTAAAGTTGTATTCTTTTAGTTATTTATTCCTTGGACAATAGCATGTGTATTATCATTGTTACCTTCAACGGTTTTCCTTTTTAAATAATTCTTTTTTATTTTCTTTTATGCCATCCATCATCCTGTCTCCATCCACTATTGGACATAAGCCTCCCCATAGACTGCCACAACGCGCAGTCTTGTGCAGCTTGCATACAATGACCATTAGAGAGCAGAGACACCAGACCATTAGTAGACGGCCCCCGACAGGGTAGACTCTACCCTGTTTGGGGCCGTCTTACGCTGCGTCGTTCGTTCCGTGGTCGCCACAAGTGATGTAGCCTGCCCATTGCTACTTCAGCGTGCTTACCCTTTGGACTATGTCGGATACCCCCGGTCTCTTACGGATCTCCGTATTTCGGATTATATCCCGTCGGGAAACACCAAGCACACTGTGTATCCTTGAGCTTAGATTCGATAGCTTCTTTCTCTTCTTTATAGTTTCTTTAGGTCCAAAGAAATAATAATAAGAGAAAACAGAAACTAATAATGAACTTGTGACTGGTCCTTATAAATTGATAAACATAACATTAAATTTGTAAAGGGATAAAAATTACGTTTATAGATCCCATTACAGGGACAAAGAAAGCTAATAAAAGCGTGATAAAAATAAAATAAAATATAACGTACATAAATAAAACTTCAGACGCTTTATTCATTTTACACCATTAATAATTTATAACTGAGATCCCTTGAATACTGGGCGATGGATTACGAAGCATTTGTCTTAAAATTCATCCGTGATATCACAGTCGGTTTCAACCTTATTTACTTAAATACAAGACTCAATTTCTCTCTCTACAAATAATTTAATTCCAACTATAATATTTGTTTTCGACAGTCTTTATTGTAATGACGTTTGTTTAAGTTAAATCTTGTTCTTGTTTGTCTTTAAATTTAATAAGTCTGATAAGTTCTGTTTTCTATTGAATTACTAGTTAATAATAATGTACAAGCAAATATCATTTACACAGTACAACAACTGAGCAAAGATCTCTGAATGCCTTCCTAATTTGGATAACTAGGACCACGATGAAATGAATTTTGTGTACAATGTCCACGAATATTTATTTATTTACCTATTTACTTTATTTCTGATTTACATGAGACCTTTCACAAACCTAGAAAAAAAAACAAACACACATCATGTAGAACTTCAATTTCTGCCAAATTAGGCCCTAAGGAGTACGTAAGGAGAACGTGTCCTGGTATGGGCATTATATGAGACGAGAGGAAAGTAATGTCGTTAGGAGAGTTCTGAGTATAAATGTGGAAGGAAAAAAGTCTAGAGGAAGACCTAAGAAAAGATGGACTGTGTGAAAGAGAACATAAAAGAAAGAGGAGTTGACACAGACATAACGGCTAATAGAAGACTATGGAAGAAAAAGACATGTTGCGCCAACCCCACATAATGGGATAAGGGCAGGAGGATGATGATAGGCCCTAAGGAGTATTGTACACAGATCTTGAAAATAAACCCAACACGTCTGGTCAGCGCAGCATAGTGAACCATAACTCCTCCTAAAGTGGAGGAGGCTAGTACCCTGGCAACAATTGACAATGGCACGTTAATGGGCTGGAGAGACAGAGAAAGGCCCTACAATTCTGGCCAATTGAAACAAACCTGTTGGGATTGCATTTTGCCGCCTCTCCGGGATTGCCATTGTCATTGTCCTATACACAGATATGAACTTAATTTATGTACTTTCTTCTTTATAACAAAGAATTTATTCATTTATTCATAATATGTAGTTTAAGAGGATACCAAAATAGCTTCGTGCATTTTTCTACGTACAAAGTTTTCATTTTTTCTTTAGATTGAATGGCAAGAGCTCTAATTTTTAAGTATATGTTTTTTCAATATATAATCTAGGATCGCATAAACTCAGAAACGCTATTGAAAAAAGTTTTCTCGATAGAAAATCTTAGCGAAACAACCTCTCTCATTTTTTATTTTTTTCATTTGTCGGGCTATTATCGCGTATTAACTAATGAAATAACTTTCAAAACATAAGTAACTATTATATATATAGAAACACGTAAACCGGAATTAAAATATATTTAGTAGATTTTGAGTAAACAAAAAAAATATCCCTAATTCTACATGTCGACGATAATATTGATGTAGGCCCTTAATTGCTTTTGTTCGAGTAGTCCAATCAAAGTGTCTATTTCTAAATTACTTTAAATAAAAATTAAGATATCGTTTTTACTGTTAGTAGCGTGTTTAATGCTTTCTACATTTGAAATAGATATTGTTTCAGTTTCCATAACTGCTTTTATTACATTTAATTACACAAAGTGGTTAATCCACTTGGTTTAATTAAATATAAATTGAGTTCATAACTCCTCAAGTTTTAAGTATAAAGTTTAATCCTTTAACTTTATATTGCTATTGGATATAAGCAAGTTCGTCTTACAGTTCAAATTGGTATAATAATGTTTATATTTTAGAAATTTAATGGATGCTAGGTGGTGGCAACGACTTTGTGTGGATTTTCGTATTTCAACAAATTCATTTCTTTTGCTTTATCCTTTCTGAGGATCTATTTTTGTATCACACTTAAGTAGTTTTGGCGCTGAAGTACGACAGACAGAGCTACTTTTGCGGGGATATTTCAGGTAAACCATACCAAAGCATAGCCACCAGCGGAAATTGCAGATATCAAATCTCTTGTGTTGCCTTGTCTCGCCAATTTCAATGTTGACTGTGGCCTCGTACGTCTTGAAATAACTATATATAGATAATATTATATAGCCTACTGCCCTCTCATAGACTGTGATACCAATTCTACATCCACAACTAAACTTAACTTAAATAAAAAATGAAAATTGATAGTGACAATAATACAATTCAGCAATGATAACTGAACATTCTTAATAAAAAACCTGTGTATTATAGACAAACGACTTTAGTTATAATAAATATGTAAAACGAAATAGCAAATATTAGATATATTGACACCCTCTATTTTCAGTTTTTAGTTAAGTTTAGTTATGCAGGTAAAATCGGTACCTGTAGCTCCCTATTGGTGAAATAACTTTTGTTATCGGACCACTACTTTCGAAGATTACACCTACTATATACGGGCCTCGTGGTGTAGTGGTTCTGGTAACGGACTGCCGATCGACCGAGCTCGCGGGTTCGATTCCCGCTCAGGACAGTCATTTGTGTGATTTTTCTAACTGTCATACAAATGTTTGTACTGCGTCTGGGTGTTTCTATGTATTATAAGTATGTATTTACAAAAAAAAGTAGTATATGTATTTTATCCGTATTCTGGTACCCATAACACAAGCATATAAGCTTAGCTTGGGACCAGAGGACGTTGTGTGAAACGTCCATGAATATTTTTTTTCTCTCTCTATCCAGCCCATTAACGACCCATTGCACTGTCGGGCACCAGCCTCCTCTCTCTTTAAAAGGGCTATTCTTTACTACGACGCGCTAAGCAGGCGTGTTGGCACAAAGTTTATTTTCGAGATTTCTATCTTTCACAGAATATTATTTGTGAACGCAGATAACATCCTCAATGAGAGATGTTCTTAGCTGTCTTTTACAGCACCCTGGAAACGAAAACGGGTAATGATACTTGTACTACTACATACATATTACTAACTTAACGTCCATAGATTTTACCAGATAGAAACAAACAGAAAATTAATGTTAGGTGAAACAGATTGATGTAACCCTTTATAATCCTGGCTTAGCAAGATATTCCATGTATAATGAATAATAGTTCATAGTTAAGGTTCTTCTGTAGTTAATCTTATAAGCCATGTACCTATCTAACTCAAATATTTTGTGTGTTCAGTTTATGATCATTTATTCATTCTTCAACACCATGTGCATGGTATCAAATATGTACCTACTTTAAGCTTAGTATTTTATATTCACGTGTAATGTATATTTTTTATGTTTGGCAAAATCTTATTTCTTTCTTCTTTCTTTCTTTTTCTTTCATTGTTTACTGTTTCAATCTTTTTATGATTTCGCAAAGGATAAAAAAGATAAGACGGGACTCTATTACTGATGCTGCGCAATCACCAGGCAGTATCTCTGGAACGGTGATAGTTACAAAGGTGCAAATTTCACAATTTGCGTATACTAATTAATGCTACAACAAAAATGCTAATTATCATCATCCTCCTGTTCTTATACCATTAATTGTGTACCTTTATCTATGAAACTGTGATAGCTAGAGAGCTGATAATTTCACAGGTTTTAATAAATTACTTGATGCTACAATAACAAAGTGAAAGTGAACTGAAGTGGCAACGGGCCGGCCACAGGCCACAGCGACGATCTGATGACCGTTGGGGATGGAAGGTCCTCGAGTGGCGACCACGAACCGGACGACGCATCGTGGGGCGGCCCCCAACAAGGTGGATTGACAATATCGTCAAATACGCCGGGGGCTCCTGGATGCAGTTAGCGCAGGACCGCGCGTTGTGGCGTTTTATGGGGGAGGCCTATGTTGACAACAACAAATACACAACGATACTAATTCTATGTGCACAACTAAACTTAACTAAAATCTTAAAATTGATGGTGTCAATGACACAATTCCGTAATGTTAACTGAATTTTTTGGTTATAAAAACTGTTTATTATAGACTAACGATTATAATTAATATAAAAATGCACAACAAAATAGCCAAATAATCAAAATACATCAATAGTTGTTTTCATTTATAAGCTATTGCATAGCTTCTGTCGCGGGCTTGAGCTTGGAGACTAAATCCACAAAATTCGAAATTTAAATTCCGTAGGCAACGGAAATAGCGTAAAAAACCTTACACATCGGCGCTACATGCTACGCATGCGCAGTAACGCCATTTCGCTGTTCGCGCTGGTGACTCATGTCAGTTTTGGCGTTCGTTTTTATTTTATTGACATTTTATTGACAATCGCTATTTTATCATAATTACCATAAACAATGGACAGATGTAAGCATCAGTAAATAAAGATTATTAATCTTATTTTAGTTTATGGTATTTAGATTCTTGCATAAATAAAATAAATAAATAATTATAATTGCTTAAGTTGATAAAAAATACTATGCAATAGCTTTACCGCGGCAGTCCCCAAGTGACACACGTCTTTTTTAGGGTTCCGTACCCAAAGGGTAAAAACGGGACCCTATTACTGAGACTTCGCTGTCCGTCCGTCCGTCCGTCCGTCCGTCCGTCCGTCCGTCCGTCCGTCCGTCCGTCCGTCCGTCCGTCCGTCCGTCCGTCCGTCTGTCACCAGGCTGTATCTCAAGAACGGTGATAGCTAGAGAGTTGAAATTTTCACAGATGATGTATTTCTATTGCCGCTATAACAACAAATACTAAAAATAAAATAAAATAAATATTTAAGGGGGGCTCCCATACAACAAACATGATTTTTTGGATTCCGTACCCAGTATCTCAAGAACGGTGATAGCTAGACAGTTGAAATTTTCACAGATGATGTATTTCTATTGCCGCTATAACAACAAATACTAAAAATAAAATAAAATAAATATTTAAGGGGGGCTCCCATACAACAAACATGATTTTTAGGGTTCCGTACCCAGTATCTCAAGAACGGTGATAGCTAGACAGTTGAAATTTTCACAGATGATGTATTTCTATTGCCGCTATAACAACAAATACTAAAAATAAAATAAAATAAATATTTAAGGGGGGGCTCCCATACAACAAACATGATTTTTTTACCGTTTCTTGCTCGATACTAATAACGTTGCCTTATGTTGCATAGATAATGGTACGGAACCCTTCGTGCGCGAGTCTGACTCGCACTTGACCAATTATTTTTAGTTAAGTTTAGTTGTGCATGTAGAATCGGCACCGTTATCGTCATTCCCGCTATTTTGGGTCTCATGGTTTTGGGTTATTTGGGGGTCGGTATAACATTGTATTATAATAACAACGATACGGAATTCTTTGTGTACGAGACCAGCTCATTCTTGACAGATTTGTATTTATCTTCATTGTGCCAATATCACATATTTTCAATTCAACAAAATGTCTTTCCACATTTTTATAAGAAGTCAAGACATATTAAACTCTCTAGAGACAGGTATTACATTCCACATTGAATTACGTGACATACATAAAACGATACCAATCTATTCAATTTTCTCTTCCCTTTATCCCTTTTCTTAGCCCTAATTCAATTACATTAGAGAGGAAATATTCTATGAAGTAATACATTATTTATTGCTACATAAAATATTCGTAAATATTATGTTGCTTTCATCCTTACAATTTTTTTGGTTTATTTACTTTTTTTAAATCTAACTTACAAATAATAAAATTATTGTATATTATAATTACGTCTAGAACCACATATCATCACACACACACATCCATGTCCATGGGCAACTTGCCCTGAAGACTGGCCGCATTACCGCGCTGGATAGCAATTTCAAACTAGAATTAGAGGTTTTTGACCATATGGACATGTCAACCTCATTGTATTTATTAGTTGTGGCTGGAATTTGGAATAACATTTGACGTATTTCTAGGGTTCAGTACATAAAGACAACACAACACCTGTGTGTATATCACTTGATGTTTTTTAACAATACTTATCATCCTCCTGTCCTTATCCCCATTATTTGGGGAAATATATTACGATGATAAGGGTAAGGAAACCTTCGTATGTGAGTCTAATTCATACTTTGCCGATTTTGTGTATTTTTATTAAAATCTAGCTATTACCTGCAACTCCGTACGCGTGTAATTTAGATAATCAAAATACCTTAAAAACTTGTACAAAAAAGCCTGCTTGAACCACTTTATATAGGTATTTAAAAAAACCGCATCACAATCCCTTGCGTATATTTTTAAGATAAATAAGCTCACATAGGGATATAGATACAAAAATAATCTACTTAGTTCAAAAACAAAAAAACACGCTTGCGAATCCTAAATATTTTATTAATTATTGCATTGTCATCGGTCCTTGTTAGGTATGCAAAATTTCAGATCAATCCGACCACTGCAAGTGGGTGAAAATCACTTTTGAAGATTCCGTTACATAGATTAATACATTGATAGATACCTACCGAACGAAGCGTATACGGACAAATAAAATTGATCAAGTGCGAGTCGGACTCGCGCACGAAGGGTTCCGTACCATTATCTATGCAACATAAGGCAACGTTATTAGTATCGAGCAAGAAACGGTAAAAAAATCATGTTTGTTGTATGGGAGCCCCCCTTAAATATTTATTTTATTTTATTTTTAGTATTTGTTGTTATAGCGGCAATAGAAATACATCATCTGTGAAAATTTCAACTCTCTAGCTATCACCGTTCTTGAGATACAGCCTGGTGACAGACAGACGGACGGACGGACGGACGGACGGACGGACGGACAGCGAAGTCTCAGTAATAGGGTCCCGTTTTTACCCTTTGGGTACGGAACCCTAAAAAAAGGTGGTCATGGACAATTAGAACAAAAGTTTTTTACAGATATGTAAAACGCGATAGCTTATTAGTACCTACATCACTAAAAGTTATTATATCGATCATAAACTATATAAATGTAGCTGATTGGTACACGTCATACACGTGTTATTTTCAAACAAGTCCACGGTTATCTGGGTACTTATATTAATAACTAGCTGTTGCCCGCGACACCGTACGCGTGGAATATAGGAAAGTTTCATGAAAATCCATCCAGTAGTCTTTACGTGAAAGAAGAACAAACATCATTACAACATTTGTACTCAATATTAAATAGCAGTAGACCGTTGTTAACTGTACCAGCGCTTAACCACCACTGAGCCCTAAGCAATGGCGACATCCCATTTTATAGAGAAGTGTGGGGATGTCGCCGCATGATTTTACAACTACCCAAATTTTAATATTCTTTTATAAAATGTTTGCATTAATAATTACTATTGTTGTTTTGTAGCTAAGTACTCGAGTTGTTGGCATAAAATAAGATAAAAGTAAGTGTAACATGGTATAATGCTTACATTATACATACTTCATACAATCCAACATTAACCAAACATCCAAATATTAGAGTATGGATAGAAGACACGTTCGCGTTGCTCGGCCAACAGTTTAAGTATTTTATTTTGTCGCGCGTAATTCTTTTCTCGTCATATCTCCTAAGATATTTATTTAAATTGCATGCTGTAAAAAGCAGTTGTAATCTATATTAAACGTGTAAGCTAATTAACGTATTTAATTTGATAAAACAGATTACTATATACACATAAATATCTTTTGAAAACACCCTATTGAATTTGATAATTTTTACGACATTATTATGGGTACAGCGGGTTTCCCTTAAAAGATAGACATATGCCCTCGCGGACTTTTTTGAAGAACTATAGGTAACAAACAATTCCTCCATACATTAGTTTGTTGTACCTCACATAGATAAGGCAGCGTTTTCATTTATAGCTCGCACGCGTACGATTTTCTTGGCAAATTTAATCATATCTCATCCAATATACAGCAAACCCCAACAAATTATGCAAAAAAGCCATCCTCTTGAACCATTCTATCTATTAAAAAAACTGCATCAAGATCCGTTGCGTATTTTTGAAGATATAAGCTCACATAGGGACATACATACAAAAATTACGACTTTGTTTTATAAGAAGTAAAGATAAAGATGTATATGTATAACGTATGGCGTTTAGTTACAAAGAAAACTTGAAATTTTAGTTTTTTCAGCAATTTTATTTGCACATGCACTTTAATCTTATATATATAAAAAAAATCTATTGCTGTTCGCTACTCTCGCTAAAACTCGAGAACAGCTAGGCCAATTTTTGTGATTTTGTTTTTGAAATATTCGTGAAAGTCCAGGGAAGGTTTAAAGGATGACGATATATATGGGGATCTACTATTCCACGCGTACGGAGTAGCGGGCATCAGCTAGTAAATAATATATCCCGTAGCAACATAAAATGTCAGCGACTGCTGATAACTAGAATCGCGCATGAAAAAGTTTTGCGTCTCAGAAAACTTCTCCAAGGGTCTCTCATAAATAGTATACCTAATATTTATTGTCAATCTATGAATATAGTAGGTTAGCCTGATTCAGACGTGCCTCATGGTTGACTGGTTCATGTAATGGACTGCCGATCACTGGGACGCGGGTTCGATTCCCGCTCGGAACAATCATTTGTGTAATATTTGTAAATGTCATACTAATGAAATAAAACTACTTTTTACGAATTTAGACGCGTATATTTGTTTTAAATTTTGGCCCGACGTTTCGGAGACTTTGCATTCACCATGGTTACGCATGAGAAATATATGCGTATAAATCCGTAATAATTGGTCAAGTGCGAGTCGGACTCGCGCACGAAGGGTTCCGTACCATTATCTATGCAACATAAGGCAACGTTATTAGTATCGAGCAAGAAACGGTAAAAAAATCATGTTTGTTGTATGGGAGCCCCCCTTAAATATTTATTTTATTTTATTTTTAGTATTTGTTGTTATAGCGGCAATAGAAATACATCATCTGTGAAAATTTCAACTGTCTAGCTATCACCGTTCTTGAGATACTGGGTGCGGAACCCTAAAAATCATGTTTGTTGTATGGGAGCCCCCCTTAAATATTTATTTTATTTTATTTTTAGTATTTGTTGTTATAGCGGCAATAGAAATACATCATCTGTGAAAATTTCAACTCTCTAGCTATCACCGTTCTTGAGATACTGGGTGCGGAACCCTAAAAATCATGTTTGTTGTATGGGAGCCCCCCTTAAATATTTATTTTATTTTATTTTTAGTATTTGTTGTTATAGCGGCAATAGAAATACATCATCTGTGAAAATTTCAACTCTCTAGCTATCACCGTTCTTGAGATACAGCCTGGTGACAGACGGACGGACGGACGGACGGACGGACGGACGGACGGACGGACGGACGGACGGACGGACGGACAGCGAAGTCTCAGTAATAGGGTCCCGTTTTTACCCTTTGGGTACGGAACCCTAAAAAGTAGTTTTATTTTAACAAATGAGTCGCGCAAGTGTTAGAAAATATAATGTCATATAATGTCATAGGTACTAATGTTTGTACTTCGTCTGAATGTTTCATAACACGAGCATATAAGGTTAGCATGGGACCAGTAGACGTTGTGTAAAATGTCCAAAGTTTGAAAAATAGATGTTGGCCGATTCTCAGACCTACTGAATATGTATGTAAAATTTGAGAAGAATCGGTCAAGCCGTTTAGGAAGAGTACGGTAACTAACACTGTGACACGTGAATTTTATATATTAGATATATTATATTCATTGCGATCAGGGTTGGGCAGTATTTCAATTACATGTATTTGGAATACGTAATTGAAATACAATTACGTAATTTGTATTTGTATTTCAATTACTTGAGGCTTCAAAATACATTTTTAAAATACATTTATAACCGTCACTTAATGTAGCTAAAGTAGCTATTGGAGCCTGCAACACTGTACCCGTTAAATAAGCTGTACGTCAAAATTGGTCAACAAAACGCAAATTGTCAATGAGGTAACAGCGGCCCATAAAATTTTACTTTGTGATAAACTTATTCTATATATTATATTATTTATATTATGATATTATTATAATTTATGATAAACTGATGATGACATCAGTTTAAAATCTGTGCCGAAAATGGTCGTTTGCCACAAATATCTCTTATGGGCTTATATTTTTGCACTGTTTGGGGTAACTACAGTAAATTAATATACTGATATGAAGTTAATTGTTAAATCAATATATTACTGTAAGTTTAACAAGTTATAAAAATATTTTGAAACCTTTGAAGCTGTTAATGGATGTAATCAATACTTTTAGAGATAACCCCTCTCTCTAATAGATCGAGATGCGAGAGATGAAATCTTTTACTCATTTTATTTATTTAAACAATATCAGGATATTGTTTTACTAATTTAGTGCAGAAAACATCACGATTGGATCAATACCTTTAGAAATAAGTCCTCTCTCTATCTCTCTCTAGCCCATGAATGTCCTACTTTTTACCATGGGAGTGTTTTGGTTTACTGTGCCACGCTGACCTGACGTATTGGCGCAGGGTTTATTTTCGAGTTTTCCGTCTCTCATAGAGGATATTATCGGTGCAGAATATTCCATAGATGGCTTTTACAGCAGCCTGGGGAGACGATGGGGGTGGTTTTTGTTTTAAGCTATCGCATAGCTTCTATCGCGGGCCTTGAGCGTGGAGACCGAATTCAGAAATTCCGTAACGGAAACTAACCTAACGGTGCTACTGCGCATGCGTAATACCCCTCTTCGCCCCGCAATTTATTTCATCCTGTTAATTAATCCTGTTAATTAATCCTGTTAATTTAAGGGTAAACGCCTTCATCAAATTAAACAGCGTATTAAAATAAGGATTTTGAATCGACAACATTATATTTATCCTAAATGTTCAGATAACAGCGTATTTTAGATTTTAATAATGTAAAATAATGTCAGAACTAAAATTGTAGACCAAGACCCAAGGGGTGAATCATTCCACTTATTTTCTCAGCGATGAAATGTTTTGAATACGGTGATCTTTGTACGCAGCATCATTGTAAAAATAACTACAGCTGTGTGCCGTCGGCTGTTTTTCAGCAACTTTATGCTAAAGTTTGGTAAAAATATTACTAACTTTTTGATGTTTAAGCGCTCAAATTGACGTAATAATGTTATATATTAATTACGACCAGCCGGACAGAGTTGCGGGTATTTTTACAATTATGTTATGTACAAAGACGACCTTATCCAATATATTTCATTGTTGACAAAATAAGTCAAAGGCTTTACCCCTCGGATCTTGGTCTATTAAAACAATCTGATTGACAATCGCTATTTTATCATAATTCTACCATAAACAATGGACAGATGTAAGCATCAGTAAATAAGGATTATTAATCTTATTTTAGTTTATGGTCTAAAGATTCTTGCATAAATAAAATAATTATAATTGCATAAGATGATAAAAAATGCTATGGAATAGCTTTACCCCGGCAGTCCCCGAGTGCCACACGTCTTTTTTTATTTATTTATTATTGCCGCCTTCTGCTTTGCCGGACCTTGAGCTTTACCATGACCCAGCGAGGGATGGCCTCGCTTTTCGTGTCCCGACCCGACGGGAGTAACATTAGGTCCCAGCCCTGTCCGGGGACCTGTGGGTGGCGAAGTATTATTATTATTATTGTTCGCTCTAGGCCATCAACGGAATGATGGCCAAGGGCGACGAATCCTTGCTCAGCACGTCGGCGAGATCGACGCGCTGGGTTTCCCAGGCCGTGCACACGGCAAGGGTGTGCCCCACCGTGTCCACGGCCCCAGATCCACAATTGCGACACTGGGGATCCGACTCAATACCAGCTCCCACGGGTACTTGGCGAAACAGCCATGACCCGTGAGGAGCTGGGTGAGGTGGTACGTCGGATCCCGGTGTCTCGCCTTGACGAGACGGACTGCCTTGGCAAGCCGCCTGCTCGCGGTATATTAGGGTGGTGGGACGCTTGTATTCTTAATACGTCACCGCGGAAAATATTTTCGGAGATAATCCCACATAAATATTAACATTACAAATTCCCTGGACTTCCATCACGAAAACCTTATTTCCCTATCTTAGAACCACCTCTGAAACACCTCCTTTCCAACAAAAAAAGAAGCATTAAAATCGGTTCATAAATGACAAAGTTATCCGTGAACAAACACTAACAAAAAAACTTCAAAGTTGGGTGATAATATTAGTATAAATGTATTTTGTAATTTGTATTTTGTATTTCAATTACAAATAGCCAAAATACTGTATTTTGTAATTTGTATTTCAATTACTCCACTCAAAAGTATTTAGTATTTTGTATTTCAATTACTTGCAAACGCAGTATTTTGTAATTTGTATTTCAATTACAACAAAGCATGTATTTTGCCCAACCCTGATTGCGATTAAGAAAGGTTAAAATATGAACTGTAATAACACAATGACGTAACTGGAACTAATGTTAATAAATCCCAACATCAAACTAATATCCATAGGTATACCGTTCCAAATAGTACACTTCGATGATGTTATATCTATGTAATCAAATACGTCATATGTGGCTGGACGTAATACATTATCTGAAATAAAAAATAATACAGTCATAGTAGGTACTAGCTATTTCCCGTGATTTCGTTTCCGTGATATTTTGAATGAAAAACAAAATATTAATGGACATTACTAAAGTAATTTATTAATTTTGCAATTGAGATGCTATGCTTTTACTTAATTAATTAAATTATGGTGGAAAAAGTTATTACCGCAATCGGGACTTGAACCCACGACCTCGGAATACCGTTCTGTAGCTCTGCCAACTGAGCTTATTGCGGTCGTGCTTTCAGTAATCAAATTAGGCCATCATAATCGTCACTCGATTGAGTTTATATCGTATTTTTACGTAAAACGCCATCTATCGAGAATGTCTTGCAACAATCTCGACCACCCACTTAGTATTCTTTACAGAATACAATTGGGCTGAAAAAAGCACGACCGCAATAAGCTCAGTTGGCAGAGCTACGGAACGGTAATCCGAAGTCGTGGGTTCAAGTCCCGCTTGCGGCAATCACTTTTTCCACCATAATTTAATTTATTAATGGACATTTCACACAACGTCCTCTGGTCCCAAGCTAAGCTTATAATGCTTGTGTTATGGGTACCAGATACGGACTCAATGACTGAAACCAAGAGCATGGGCGGCAAGCTAGTATAAAAATGTTAAATTGGGCTTGGAGCTTTATCGATTACCTTAAGTATGTATACATATTACACAGTAGGCATGGCATCTCCGCTAAAATATTGTTTTTTTCTGAGATTGTGTCCAAATTTGCAAACAGCTATTGTGCAAAACAGGTTAAAATAATATATTATCTTACCATTATACAAAATTAACTGATCACTCAAAATATTCCTAATTTCTTCCAAGTCGTTAATCGCAAACTCCAAAACTATAGGTGATATAAGTGTTACTAAAGTCAGATATGTAACTTCTACAATCCATAAAACCATTGCAGGAGATATCTAAAAAAAATTTTAATATTAATACATCAAAGTCAATATCCGTGTGGCGACGGATTAAGAATAATAAGTGTTACTTCATTTCTTCCCCAGGGTTCTGTAAGAGCCAGCAAAACAGGGAAAATTTAACCCAAGCCAACCGCAACGCTTCGCTGGACCATAAACCCTCTCTAAAATGACCATACCCAACAGTAATATAACCTAATATTATAATGCTGAAGAGTTTGTTTGAACGCGCTGATCTCAGAAACCACTAATCCGATTTGAAATATTTTTTCAGTGTTGGGTAGTACATTTATCGAGGAAGGCTATAAGGCCATAATTATAACATCACACTACGACCGATAGGCGGAAGATATCAGCTTAAATGTTGCAAAAACGGGGAAAACGTTCTAAATTACACGCGTATGGAGTCGCTGACAACCACTTGTACGTATAAAATTTGTCATAACAAATGTACAACAAAAATTTAAAAAAGTATATTTAATATTCTCTAACACTTGCGCGATTCATCAGTTTAAATAAAACCACTTTTTACGGATTTAGACGCGAAAAAATATGTGCATCTAAATCCGTAAAAAGTGGTTTTATTAGAAAATTATACTTACTAAACCCGTTCTTAAAATTGCGCCGACGGTTACTAATATCTTGATGAAGTCAAAACTAATGCTGACACATACCTGTAATATAAAAAGAAAGAAGAAAATCCAGCTAAGTACGTGCTGAACTGAACCCATAGTACCCAAAGTAAACCCTATATGTATGTGTCCCATACACAAAAGGATTTGTACCAATATCATCATAATAATAATCATCATACCGACCGCCATAATAATGTCGTGTAAAAATTTTATCATGTTACACTCAGAATTATTTTACGGAAGCCCTTTAAATATTTATTGTATTCTGGTTTTTAGGGTTCCGTACCCAAAGGGTAAAAACGGGACCCTATTACTGAGACTTCACTGTCCGTCCGTCCGTCCGTCCGTCCGTCTGTCACCAGGCTGTATCTCAAGAACAGTGATAGCTAGACAGTTGAAATTTTCACAGATGATGTATTTCTATTGCCGCTATAACAACAAATACTAAAAATAAAATAAAATAAAATAAATATTTAAGGGGGGCTCCCATACAACAAACATGATTTTTTTACCGTTTCTTGCTCGATACTAATAACGTTGCCTTATGTTGCATAGATAATGGTACGGAACCCTTCGTGCGCGAGTCCGACTCGCACTTGACCAATTTTTTTTTTAATATTTGCTGTTAAAGCATCAACAGATAGTAATAGCTGTCAGTGTTCCTAAGATACATCCTGTAGGCAAACGGACGGAGAGCAAAGTCTTCGTAACATTTATTTGACCCAGATGACAATGGTTTGTTCAAAATCTTTACTTATTATAAAACGAAGTCGTTATCTTTGTATGTATATTTTCAAATCTATGCAACGGATTTTGGCGCATTTTTTTAGTAAGTAGCAAGGTTCAAGAGGATGAATTTTTTGTATGATTTGCACACGAAGTTGCAGGCATGAGCTGGTTTGAAATAAATCAATAGATCAATCAATCACATCAATCAATCAATCAAATCAATCAATCAAATGAATAGATAAATCAATCTAGACTTACCTTAATTTTAATGATATTCATGAAAGAATAGAATTTTTGAAACATCATCTTATAGTTAACGAGGAAAGTGCTAATGTAAATATTTCTATCAGTGTTAGAAAGGTTTGCATTTGTCAAATTGTTTTTAAGATCATTTTTATAAACACAAATACCATTACGATATCTATATATCTCGTATATAACAAATAACCGTTCAAACAGCATTGAAATATGTAAAACAGCGTTTATATATAAGACAGAAAATGCATTAATAAAAGTGATATCTTTTATGAAGTAAGAGATGAAGAATATAGCCATCAATTCAAATACAAAATGCCAAAACAAAATAACAAGTATCACAATATGTACAGGATAGCTATTGATAATAAACTTCTTTGCAAATAGTGACAAATATGAATTTTCAGTAATAAGCGATGTTATTATTGATGTATTTGGTTCAATAACTATTAATAATGAGTAATATGATGCAGCGATAAAATCGTTATACATCTGAAATACCGTATAACATATAAAAGAATTAAATACGAATACAAGAACGCAGTAAAATCGTACTAAAGCACAAACTATTTTGGAGTCGCTCAAATTGCAGTAGTTGCCAAATATAACTTTTAAAAATATCACTATATTGTAGAAAACATCAGATTTTTTTGTTTTTTGATTTATATAATTTTGCCACATATTGAATTTAAACAAATTCGGTTTACAGAATAAGCGTTTTATGAAATTGGAGAATAGTTGTGTCTATTGTTACATTACATTACATTACATTACATTACATTACATTAGTAGGCTTTTAAACTGATTGTGCTGTCAATATTATTTTTACATACATAAACAAAGATGATTGATGTTGTTACAAATTAACCCTGAAAGACTACAAATACATAATATGAAATTTGATTAAAAAGCAGAGTACAGCCATAACAGCAGCAAGGAAGATTTTGACTTGAACTATTTTCATGATCATTTCACCAAATATTCATATAATTTTATTAAAAGGAATAATCTATAAACAATTAAAATCTAATATATGAAATCTAATATAAAAATATTCCTCCCCATCGCTGTCGACTGTAAGTGTGCCCCGAAGGCTGACGGCATTGCCACGTTGAATGGCAATGCATATTTTTGAACAAAATAATGGCCAGCCTTCTAGTCACGAGAAGCGTCAATCAGTCGGCTCACTAAAGTGGCTCGGCTCGGCTTGCTTTATAAAGATTTTGGGCAAACGGCCCAAAAATATAATCCCTTAAGAGATTATTGTATTTGCGCCGCTTGATGGTCTCCGCAGAGGCAGCAGCAGCACTGTCTAAGTTGACGACGCAAATTTCGTCTCAACTAGGTACATTAGCTACAAAAACACGGCGAATCTTTTGTTAATAGTCTCGTATTTCATATTAGGTATGCATTCTTATTTATTACTCAGCTCTGATGTTTTATCTTAGGTTTCTATTATAAGCTAAAATTGGATGTATCATCAAAATACATTTTCTTTATATTCCAACTACACGGTATTAGTTGGGTTCCTGCGACGGTTACAAAATCTCTTGCCAATTCCCACAAAAATCTCAATCTCTACTTTTGCCAATATTAGATTACGCTGATGTCAGTTATCCTAATCTCACGGCGGCACAACTTGATAAACTAGAGCGACTCCAAAACATCTGTAAGTATAAGATTCATATTTGGTCTCCGCAAATATGATCATGTGTCCGAATTTCGTAAAAAAACTTAAGTGGCTTCCAATTCGCCTTCGTCGGAATACTCACATTCTTACAATGTTGTATAGCATATTATTTAATACTAATACTCAAAGTATCTGAGAACATATGAAAATTTGAGGATAAATGTTTCGAAGCATGGGACCATATTTTATAACAAATCTTTTACTGTTCAAGCTATACTGCTTTGGAACAAACTACCAGTAAGACAAGCCAACTCACTTGCAAAGAACAATGGGCATTATTGTATGGGTTGCGTCCCAACCCTTGTGACATGTTGCGACTAGTTTAAACATGTTCACTTAAGTTTTTTTTTTATGAATAATTCAAGTTTTTATTATAATTGTGTGCAGGTCAAAAGTTCTGGGGTGTAAATGAAAAAAACAGTTTTTGTATTAAATAATGCTTTACAGACTTTTATAAATTTTGTGTTACATACTCACATAGGTACTTATTACGTTCATAATAATTGTACAGTAATCACAGTCAATAATCGTTATTTTAGACAGTTATTAATAAACACACAGTTGAAAATGGTACAATTATGGCTGAATAATTCTCAATAACTTAAACAATGCACTTTATACACTGGTACTTATGATACAACAATCAGTTTCTTTATCGTATCACAGTATTTATATTTATTTACTAGTTTATTTATATTAGTAGTACCTATCCTTTAATAATGGACATTATCTAGAACAATGTCGTCCAAAAAAGGTAACAATATGCTTGGCTGGTGTCTTGCCCAGCCAAGGTACCAAATGATACTCATTATGTGAGCGCAAGTACCTACTGTTCTCTTCCCAGTCAAACAAGAGCAATAATAATGAGCAATTGATTCTCTCGGTGTTTCTGCTCTATTGTTATTCAAAATGTACGAATAATAAATTCTACCAGATACGTGTCCCGATTTTACCGCCCCTTCAAAAGAATACCATCTAAAATGTTTATATTGTATCGCACAAGGTTTGGAATAGCTCCTATGCATATTTCTATTGTGTATATGCCGTTTCTTATGTGTTCACTCAAATAAGACCGTGCAAGTTTTATTTGATAAGTTCCCAATGAAATTAATAAAAGGTCTTCTTCTGCTAATATTGGAAATTGCAATAATTAATTGTCATCTGCGGTGATAGTACAAAAGAAGCTCACTGTCGATTTATATTATTTTCGATAACATAGTCACTTGGACTGTTAGCCATATGAATTCTCCTATTTAGCACTTCTATTATTTCGTGAGCTCGAGGATGGTCTTTTAAAGGCTCTCTAAAAGTATTTAAAAGAGCAGCAGCAATGCGTATATCAATGAATAAATGCGTCATTGCCCGATTAAAATATTCTTAATATTTTCTAACACTTGCGCGACTCATTTGCATTAATAAAACTACTTTTTGCGGATTTAGACGCGTATATTTGTTTTAATTTTAGCCCGACGTTTCGGAGACTTTGCAGTCACCATGGTCACGGGTGAGACTGAGCTGTAATGTGTCTTCTACGATCAGTTATTACAGGGTTTACCCACATTCGATTTTAATTTTACATTGACCATAAAAGATTAGTTTAATAAAATCCAAAACACACTCGGTTTCAAAACAGCAAGACACCGTTAGCACATTTTGCAGACAACAAGACTTAAAATCCCCATAACTTCACTTTAGACCGACAACATAAAGTTAATAATAAATAAATAAAACTACTTTTCACGGATTTAGACGCGTATATTTGTTTTAAATTTTGGCCCGACGTTTCGGAGACTTTGCAGTCTCACCCGTGACCATGGTGACTGCAAAGTCTCCAAAACGTCGGGCCAAAATTTAAGACCAATATACGCGTCTAAATCCGTAAAAAGTAGTTTTATTTAAACAGATGAGTCGCGCAAGTATTAGAAAATATTAATAATAAATAATTTTCTTTGACTCGCCTTGAGTTTTCTCCAGATTTTTCTCAAGTGGGACGCGTTCCGATCTGTAGGGTTACTCTTGAAAACAATTCCGATCCATTAGCATTGAGATTATGACGTTTCATCACGTTTCGTACTCTTGAACACAACACTAGCGCCATATTGTGTTAATACTGAGCGGATATTGAGTGAACTAAACATGATTGGTCAATGTCGCCAAAACCGTACTCTTGATGTCTTTTGACAGCTCCGTATTGAAATAGAAATTGCGTTAGAGATTGGAATTAGCACAATAAACAAAGAGTAACTTTTTTGAAATTGTGAAGGTGATTTCGATTGATTTTACTGTTTAAAGGTGTAAAGTAATATACAAAAATGGCTTGACTGTCTCTTCCATATCTCATTCTTCGCGCAGCTTATAGAAATGAGTTGAAACAACGAAGATATGAGTGTCATTATGCACATTATATGACCAATGATTTTGCTATGGGTGACGATGAATTTACAACTAATTATAGCGAAAGCGAAATTTTACGAAATTTAATTAAATTGGCTTGGACTTCTAATTGTGAAATATTAGGCGTGATGTTTATGATGATAATGTTCTATATTGTTTTACTAAATGGTGTACAATAAATAATGTAATAAAATAAATAATATAATAAATGATGAGGTAAATAAAAATAAATTGTATCAACCGTCTATTTATCTAATACTCTTACAGGAAAATAGGTGCCTAGGTATTTATATCCATTTATTTATTGCATTCATGTTGTTCACAAGTTGGTACATAACATAATTTTTAAATGGACTGAAACATGACCCCTAGGGCACAGCAATATGGCTTCAAACTAAACAATTACACTCAAAATAAACATAACATTTACCTAATCATAAATCTTCTAAATAGTAAACTATTATCATACTATAGTACTCTCTATTATTACTACTTCATTTAATAGACTAACTATTATTTTAATAAGTGACCTTAACATCTATCATTTAAAAAGTCATTAATACTATAATAACATTTATTAACTAGGTATTTCTGTAGGGTTTTCTTAAAATCTATTATCTATACCCTATTATCATTATTTACATTTTTCATACAGTCAAGTATTTTGTTATATATTTTTATGCACATCTTATATAAACTAGTATGTACAAAGGATAGCTTGAATAAAGATAGAGAACTAAATAAAAACTTCCTTGTTGATAAAATTAATATTATAAACATACCTTTATGCTTTATGTTGCTTTTTAAACTTAAAATCTCTGGATTTAATTTGTAAGTACGAACATCCATGCACATGATTCACTGGCATCACAATCACTCAACAAATAAAACACTAATTGAGACCCTTGTCCTTGACTTGAAAAGATTTCTTTCAACAGGGACTCAAGAATATGACCAAACAAAGTTTTGAAATTCGAATCTCGCGCCTTTTCAACACAATCACAGTACTTTTTAAATTGTAGATACGAGTAAATGTAAGCAACGGGCGGACCTTATACAGCCAAGCCAACATTATTTTTTTACATAATTGAGGTCTTTTTAGGTAAAATACAATGAAATATTGTCAATTAGTTTCTATTTACGCAATTTTAAGGTGAAACTACCTTGAAATAACAGTATTTTATTTAAATTTTACTAGAAATAGTTAAGAGGATACCAAAATAGCTTCGTGAATTTTTCTACGTACGAAGTTTTCATTGTTTCTTTAGATTGAATGGCTAGAGCTCTAATTTTTAAGTATATGTTTTTTCAATATATGATCTAGGATCTCATAAACTCAGAAACACGATTGAAAAAAGTTTTCTCGATAGAAAATCTTAGCGTAACAACCTCTCTAATTTTTTATTTTTTTCATTTGTCGGTCTATTATCGCGTATTAACTAATGAAATAACTTTAAAAACATAAGTAACTATTATATATAGAAACACGTAAATCAGAATTAAAATATATTTAGTAGATTTTGAGTAAATAGGAAAAGTATCCCTAATTCTTCATTTTCTGTGCCTACTGGCTGTGTTAATATTGTTACGTGTTAGGGTTCGAAGGATTTGGAGAGAAAGACCTGCTGACTCTTTTAGAAGACTTTATTCACTAGCACTAGTTACACACTAAGCACTAGGTCCAAATACTAAACACTAGGTCCAAACACTAAGCACTAACAATGTCCTAGATTGAAGCCAAGTTGTAGGTTTCACTGGTATCACTCTTGATCACTTGTTTTCGCTCTCGAAGTCGCCTTTATCGTAGCTCGAACTGAACTGCCCGGGCTCGCCTCCCTGCCGCTATTTATATGCGCCAAGACGAGTTCCAGACTATTCCAGAATGTTCCCGACTGTGCGCGAACGTGATCGCCCGGAACGAATGTTTCTAGAAGGTTCGAGCATGTACGGTAGTTCCTCTAACGCCATCTAGTATCTAATAGGGGTTTCACTCTGTTCGGTTCTTTAATTGGTTTTACTAGTTGCTGCTAGATGGCGCTAGCTCCTTTGTGTTTTGTGTGTTCGTAACACTACTCCCCTCTTAGAGATGCTCGTCCCGAGCATCGTTGTTACTACCGTGGTAACGCGCCAGACGGTCTATGTGTACCACTTTGAATGTCCCTCTTGGTTGCTTTTGAATCCTATAGGTCACATCATTCAGTCGGGTAACCACTTTGTATGGACCGTCCCACTGGTTCTGCAACTTTGGAGATTTCCCTTTCCGGCGAGTTGGGTTATGCAGCCACACCAGTGACCCTTCCTCGAAGCCGCTCGTGTTCGATTTCCGGTCGTATCTGGTTTTCATGTTCTCACTTGACTGTAACCCATTTTCCCGAACCAAGGCGTGTATATAGCGCATCTTTTCCCTTAAATCGCAGACATAGTCTTGTACAGTCTTTGGTCCCTCCGGTGACCCTCCTGTCAATAGGTCTACTGGTATTCGTAGTTCTCTACCGAAATTGACATACGCCGGGGTAGCTTTTATGCTCTCATGTTCGGCGGTTCGGTAAGACAGAAGGAAGAGTGGTATATACTTGTCCCAATCCTTTTGTTTGTCATCTACCAATTTCGCCAAATGCCTCTCAAGGGTCTGGTTAAATCTCTCAACCATTCCATCAGATTGTGGATGATACGCGGTGGTCCTCGTCTTATGCATGCCCAAAATTCTGCACACTTCCTGGAACACCTGCGATTCGAAGTTCCTGCCCTGATCAGAATGGATTTCCAGAGGCACACCAAAGCGACATATCACTTCTTCGACTAACTTAGAAGCGACTGTTGTGGCTTCTTGGTTTGGTATGGCGAACACTTCAGGCCATTTGGTGAAGTAGTCAATGACGACCATAAAATACTTGTTTCCCGAATCTGTTACAGGAAATGGCCCAGCTACGTCAACTGCAATTCGTTCCCACGGTGCACCGACGTTATACAACCGCAGGTTCCCACGGCTCCTGGTCTGTGGTCCTTTTACAGCAGCGCAAGTAGTACATTTGCGGCACCAATCCTGTACATCATCTCGACAATGCAACCAGTAGAATCGTTCTCGCACTTTTGTTAACGTCCTCTTGACACCTAGATGCCCTCCTGATACGCCATCATGTATTTCACGGAGAACATCTGGTACTCTCGTTCTTGGGACAACTATCTGAAGATGGAACTCTCTGCCGTTAGTCTTCTCCCATTTCCGGTAGAGTATTCCGTTTTGGAGTATCAGACTGTCCCATTGCGCCCAGTACGCCTTAGTGACAGCGCCAGTGGGTGCAACCTCACTCCATATTGGTTTTACGTCACCCCGTTTCTTCCATGTGATGATGTGCCGAAGGTCGTCATCTTTTTCTTGAGCCTCCCTCATAGCATCATTCTCCCAGAGACTCAAAGGATCTGTTCTCGTTAGTTTTAATGTTTCTTCATTGCATTCCTGCTTAACACAATGTTTGCAGTCCTCCGAACACGGCCTTCGTGAGAGTGCGTCGGCATTCCCATGTGTCTTTCCGCTGCGGTGTTCCGTCTTGAAGTCATACTCCTGGAGCTGTTCAATCCATCGAGCTACTTGACCTTCTGGGTTCTTGAATTGCAGTAGCCACTTCAAGGCTGCGTGGTCAGTTCGTAGTAAAAACTGTCTGCCGATGAGATATTTGTTGAAATGTTGTAGCGTCTTTACAACAGCCAAGAGTTCTCGTCTTGTCACACAGTAGTTTCTCTCTGGCTTGGATAAAGATTTGCTGAAATATGCAATAACAACTTCTCTTTCACCCTGTTTTTGAGATAACACCCCTCCAATGGCCGTGTTGCTTGCATCCGTGTCAACTATAAACTGACCTTCAGTTTGTGGATACCCCAGGATTGGTGTTTCACACAGATGTTTCTTCAGTTTCTGAAAAGAATCTTCACAAGTCTCATCCCAACTAAATTGTCGTTTATCTTCTGTCAGCCGATGTAATGGCTTGGCTATCTCTGCGAATCCCTTAACAAAACGCCTGTAGTATGAGCATAGGCCGAGGAATGCCCGCACTTCGGTTTTGTCCTTAGGGGTAGGCCATTTTTGAACTGCTTCCAGTTTCTCCGGGTCTGTCTGGATTCCATCACTGGAGATAATATGGCCGAGATAGTTGACCTTGCTCCTGAATAAATGACACTTTTCGGGGTTCAACTTTAATTTGGCTCCCTCTATTTTGGCGAAAACTCGCTCCAAGTTTCGCAAATGGTCCTCGAAGTCGCGGCCGACAATTATGACGTCATCCAAGTAGACTAAGCAAGCCTCTCCAACTAAGCCTGCCAGTACACATTCCATGAGTCGCTCAAATGTGGCAGGTGCGTTGCACAATCCGAAGGGCATGACGTTAAATTGCCATAAACCTTTACCGGTCGAGAAAGCTGTCTTCTCCTTGTCTTTTGGATGAATTTCCACCTGCCAGTAGCCAGATTTCAGGTCTAGGGTCGAGAACCATTTCATGCCACTCAGGGTATCTAAAGTGTCGTCGATTCGAGGTAACGGGTAACTGTCCTTCTTAGTGACATCATTGAGACGCCTATAGTCCACACAAAATCTCGTGCTACCATCTTTCTTCTTCACTAATACAACAGGTGAGCACCACGGACTTGTAGACGGTTCAATAATCTTATTCCTTCTCATGTCCTCCAAAAGGCCTTCAACTTCTTTTTCCTTTGCAATTGGTATCCGTCTTGCTCGTTGACGAATTGGTCTCTCGCTTCCGGTATCTATCCTGTGCTGAACCATCGACGTTCTTCCAAGGTCCCCTTCTTGACTGGAGAAGATATTCGCGTAGCGCTGCAAAAACTTCTTAGCTTTCATGCTCTGCGAATAAGTCAGATTACTCTTACAGTCATCGAGTAGCTTAGTCACTAAACCGTAGTTATTGCTGTTTGCTGAGTCTGCGCCTGTTATCGAACTACACTTTTTCATCCAGACAACTTCCTCGCACTTTCCGATGACGTCACCTTTGTTCAAGCAGATCTCGCGATCACCAAGATTCAAAACCCTGACCACAGCGTTACTGCTTCCACTAACAAGGGTTCTCGCCGTCATCAGTTTTTGTGACGATGTCTTGGTAGGTGTGTCTTCGATCAACACGCATCTGTTTGACTTTTTCTTTCCAGCTGGCGGCAGTTCCACCAGTACCTGAGCTTCTGCTCGTCCAGGTATGATGACTTTCTGTACACATGCGACTTTCCCGCAGGCGCCTCCAAGAATGAAGATTTCTTCTTCACCACACTTGAAAACTCCGTCAGCGACATTAATTCTGCAGTTGTGTTTCTTCATGAAATCCAAACCCAAGATGCAATCATCCACAATCTCAGCCACGATTACGTTATGAGAGTATGAGGACCCCCCTACATACATCGTAACTGACGTTTCTCCCAGGACGGGTATTGGCTGACCGGAGGCAGTAAGAAGCCGACAGTTAATTCTCCTCTTGTGTCCCGTTGCGGTTTTTACCAGATTTGGGTTCACTATTGTTCTAGAGGCTCCTGTGTCCAGAGTCATTTTGCAATCCGTCCCGTTAATAGTCCCCTGAATCGCAAGACTATTCCCGCTGCATGCCTGGGAGATAACAGTTATCGGGGCTCCCTCCGCGTCAGCCAGCACTCGCCCCTTAGTCCTGGCTTTTATTCGTTTCCCTGATCCCGGGCAAGGGGCAAAGCCCCCTGCTTCTTCAGAACCTCTAGTTGTTCCTCGATCCTTTTCATCCTTTCCATCTGGGTTTCCTTCTGCGGGCAGTTGAGCTGAAGATGACCCCTCTCGCCGCACTTGTAGCACATGGCTCCAGAACTTTTCTTCGTAGGGGCCTTAACCTCCTTGACTTCCTCAGAGACCTCGCGGATCTTATGGGTATGCCGTATGTCATAACGAACAGCCTCGACCTCCAAAGCATGTGCCAATGCTTCCTTTAGCGAGGTATGGTGACGAAGCCTCACTGCAGCTCTGACCTCCAGGTCTTTGATTCCGTCGACAAATGCTTGAACAATATTCGTGTCTACCATCTTGGTGTCGGTTCCTGGGTGTGCCTTCCTGACGAGTTTTTCAATTTCCAACGCCCATTGTTGTAGTCCTTCTCCTGAGCGTTGGACTCTGTCACGCAGTTGGGCACGGAACACGTGCTCCAGGTGTCGCTCCCCGTATCTGGATTCAAGAGCCTCCATCAGGTCTTGGAACCCATTTCCTGTATGTGGCAGTGCTTCCAGGACCGACAAAGCTTGCCCTCTGAGCGCAACAGTAAGAGCGGTCAAGCATTGTTCTTCCGTCCATCCGTTGGCAGTAGCAACCGTCTGGAATTGCTGACGATAAGCGTTCCAGGAAGTAGTGCCGTCGTATGGCGGAACTTTCACTCTTGGTCCTTGTGCCACTCCGATAGTTCCACTAGAGATCGCAACTCCCGTGGTTTCAAGGCGCACTACTTTCTTCTGTAGTTCAATGAGGCCGGTTTTCACATTTTCGACATCCAATCCTAACCCGGTAACTCGTTCTTCCACTACGTCGACATCTTTTCGAAGCTTAATCACCGTGTTACTAACATCATTTATAGCACAAAGCACTTTTTCTTGTGATTCTTGCAAAGTGCCGAGCTTGCGTTCTTGTGACTCTTGCAAAGCGCCGAGCTTGCGTTCTTGTGACTCTTGCAAAGCGCCGAGCTTGCGTTCTTGTGACTCGAGCTTGCGTTCTTGTGATTCTTGCAAAGCGCCGAGCTTGCGTTCTTGTGACTCGAACTTGCGTTCTTGTAACTCTTGCAAAGCGCCGAGCTTGCGTTCTTGTGACTCCTTCATTGACCGAATTTCAGCCCTTTGCATCTCTATCAGTTCAATTAAACTTCCTAATTGAAGTGCCACTGACGCTACGGCACCGCTCGTGGGCGTGGCTTGTCTGGTGGGCGTGGCCTGTGTGGTGGGCGTGGCAAGGTGGGCGGATCCAGTGGGCGGAGCTTGTCTAGTGGGCGTGGCCGGTGTGGTGGGCGTGGCAAGGTGGGCGGAGCCAGTGGGCGTGGCTTGAGTCTGAGTAGGCGGAGCCTGGGCCTGGGTGGGCGGAGCCCGATGGGCGTGGTCGGTGGGCGTGGCATGGTGGGCGTGGCCAGTGGGCGGGTCTAGAGGGGCGTGGTCGGTGGGCGGGGCCTGGTGGGTGGGGCCAGTGGGCGGGGCTTGGTCCACAGCGGGCGTGGCCTCCGCAGCTCGTTGTGCCCTTGTCCTGACGCCCTCGAAGTCCTCTCTCGGAGTCAATGGCATCTCCAAACCTCACTTCCGACACCAGTTGTTACGTGTTAGGGTTCGAAGGATTTGGAGAGAAAGACCTGCTGACTCTTTTAGAAGACTTTATTCACTAGCACTAGTTACACACTAAGCACTAGGTCCAAATACTAAACACTAGGTCCAAACACTAAGCACTAACAATGTCCTAGATTGAAGCCAAGTTGTAGGTTTCACTGGTATCACTCTTGATCACTTGTTTTCGCTCTCGAAGTCGCCTTTATCGTAGCTCGAACTGAACTGCCCGGGCTCGCCTCCCTGCCGCTATTTATATGCGCCAAGACGAGTTCCAGACTATTCCAGAATGTTCCCGACTGTGCGCGAACGTGATCGCCCGGAACGAATGTTTCTAGAAGGTTCGAGCATGTACGGTAGTTCCTCTAACGCCATCTAGTATCTAATAGGGGTTTCACTCTGTTCGGTTCTTTAATTGGTTTTACTAGTTGCTGCTAGATGGCGCTAGCTCCTTTGTGTTTTGTGTGTTCGTAACAATATGTACGTGTCGGCGATGATATACGATAATATTGATGTAGGCCCTTAAACAACAGTTTATCGATCCCTATGCCACAGCACTACGACAGATGTTAACGCTGCTCACTTCACGTCGAATGTAGCCAATTATTGAGTGATTCAGATGTTCATCAAATAACAACGTTATTGTGTTCAAGAGTAAGACTTTAAGGTTATACTTGGATTTGAATTGGAATTATAGTGGTATTGCGATTGTTTTCAAGAGTAACCCTACAGGTGGTAGTTTAATAGATAAAATAATAAAATCTAAATAATTAAAATAAATACTAATTACTTTAATTTCAAATAAAAATTAAAAAAAAATCTTTTTTATTTAAGTAATCTAATTTAAATCTTAAACCAAAAATTCTTTTTAAAATTTCTTGTTATTATGTAAATAATATTGTATTTAAGTAGGTATATAAACTTAGTTTTGCTTGCTATACATATTGTATACTACCTCTATAATAATTAAAACTTTAGTCTATGATAAAATTATGTATATTTTACCTTATAATTAAAAAAAAAATCTTTATATTGTTACAATTTGTTATTGTATTTTTAGAAACTAAAATAATGTTATTGATTTTATGTAGTCTGAGCACAGTGTAATATGATATAGTTTATGGTAAAAGTCTATCTTTATGGTCAATGTAAAATTAAAATCAAATGTGGGTAAACCCTGTAATAACTGATTGTAGAAGACACATTACAGCTTAGTCTCTGGCTCACCCGTGACCATGGTGACTGCAAAGTCTCCGAAACGTCGGGCTAAAATTAAAACAAATATATGCGTCTAAATCCGTAAAAAGTAGTTTTATTTATAAAATATTCTTGTCTGATTATTTTAAAATCGCTCTTAATCCACCCATTCTTCTCATTCTTTCCAATAATCTTGATTTATTAGCTTCTACTGTACTCAGTTAGCTTTCACTTCTAAGTTTTGTTGGAGGCATGTGGCCTTGATAGCCCCAAGTCTCTAAGGTTGATATGGCGTCTCTGAAACCTCTGTCTAATACAAATGTATCATTATTTTGAAGGACATAATGAATTGGATTTATTTCATTTTCAATATAGGCATTCATTATCGTCGCATCTGAAGTCGTAGCAGCATGAGGGCCAGTCACATCTACTATGTAGCCATCTGTGCATATTGTCAGAAAAGGTTTTAGTCCTATAGTTATTAAAAGACTAATTAATTAAGATATATTTAACATTTTTATGAAATTAATAATACCACTATAACAGTTTCCCTGCACGAGATTATGCCCATACAAAAAAACATAACACTTGTTGAGATCTTTCAAATGATGTAGGTAGAAAAATGTTACAACACTTGGGACGAAACCGCCCATTGTCCTTTCAAAATTAAACTATCACATTATTATTTATCATTACTGTAAGGAACTCTTAATGTGTATATGTTTATATTTAAGTATATAGGTATTGTATGTATTTATTTATTGTGTTTTGTATTTATAGTATTTTAGATATTTAAGTATATTATGTATTTTATGTTTTAGTAGTTTATGTAGTTTAAACTAGTATGTATATAGCACACCACAAACTACCGCGCTATCCATCCGAGATATTTTTATCCATCCTAAGGTTGCCTGGGAGAAATCACACTAGTGATAAGACCGCCCTTTGTACAATACCTTACTTTAAGAATTAATATGTAGGTAAGTTAAATGTATTATTGTGGTGTACAAATAAAGAGTTATCTATCTATCTATATATTAAAATCTCATTCGATGCAGCAATACATTAAGTCTACTATTAATGAATTGGGATTGTAGCTGTCTAGCATATTGATTATCTACTTATACATGTATCACAGAAGATTGAAACCATTTTAATATCACAACTATTTCAGTGGCAAAGCGAAATGCATCAAAATTTTATTCATAAAAAACCTAACAATAATTTTAATGTATTTTTTAAATTGACGATACTGTTCCAACTTTTGTTTGGAAACTACTACAAATTAAGTGATTCTCAAAACATTTGCGCTTTAGTCCGATTTTACTGTGTTATTATGTTTGTTGTCAATATTCTCATATATTATTACTATGTTATCAGGCGAGCTACCTTTTATAATATTGTTGCTTTATTGTTTTGTATATTAACAATGACGCAAGGATTTGTATGCTGTTTTCATTTGTAACAAAAAACACTGTAGTGATAGCATTCTCAAAGAAAAATGACCAGAAGTTTACATATTACTTGATCTTGATAACTATAACTATAATAATACATATTATTGATACCTTATTTAAAAATATGTTATTGTTATTCAGTTTAGCTAATTCTTATATGTATTTATCGGCTCTTTCTAATCGGCTTACCGTAATATTAGTAATACGTGAGTATCAAAAGTATGTATCACATCTTCAAGAACGCTTAAATAAGACTTTAAAAAAGATCAATCGGTCCGATCTGGCGAAGACGTGTGATATAATTTTTTTTATATTGGAATATAAAAAATTATATCATGATTATTCTGTAGCTGCCAAAATCTTTAAATTAAAGGTTATTATTTAGCTTAACATATTGCATTTTTTTGTGAAATTCACTAATCGAACAATCCATCAAGTAAAATATTGAAAGAAGTCCTATGATCTAATCTCATGGTCAGTGTATTTTTCCACACGCAAAACATTTTTCAATACTTATTAACGAAAATCTATGGTTAATACTGATGAACTAAAAAGCTGTTACAAAGATTTTAACCTCTCAATAGCATACAGCTTTGTCGATAGAGACAAGGCTATGCCTATTTGTTAACTATAAGAGTGTCCAATGGTCCATCCATTCATCCCTCTGCCTTTTTCTGTCCACTACAGAATATAGGTCTCCCCCACAGAACACTTTAATGTGTGGTCCCACGTTATCTGAATCCAGCGGTTCCTTACAGATTTGACGATATGGTCAGTCCTCCTTGTCGATTCCATGTCATCACACTCAGCGTCGTTAGAAAGGAATATCCACAATATCGAAATACAACGAACCGTTTTAAAAAGGATCTAAGGAAAACTTTCCAAAAATACAGGACAAGTATATGAATAATATATTTTTATTTTCAGATATTTTTAAGTACCACATTTGATTTCATGAAATTATTGCTATGGATATGTTCCATTTTAGATGAAACGAATCTGAAGTATTTAAATTGTCTTAAAACATCAGCTATTTGTATTTTTTTTTTCCATCTACTTAAAAGTATTTTTGCCCATCTATCTTTATACATAAAATTAAACTCCCGAAATATATGTATGCGCATAAATTTACATCAACCGCTCCAAATAGTTTGCCAGTTTGGTACAAATTTCGTTCCACGATAATAATTTTTGTCTCCTAACATATGTCCGTTTTGGGCAAGCTCTGTGTTGAGCAGATTAACTTCGACTGAGTAAACCAGAACCATAAACCAGAAACTACGGTATTAAGAGAAGTTTGAAAATGACGCACGTAACAGTAATAACAGGGCCGTTAAAAGGGAACCGTCCGTGCTGGTTTGGGCGCGTAATGGGGAGGAAATGCATTTCAGTAAAAGGGTGATGAATATAAATGTTAATATCAAACATTATGGCTTGGTAGTTAAAGATACTGTTGTGCCCACCCCAAACAACATTGGACATAGACATAAAGAAGTAGAAACGGAGATGAAATTCTTGAAATGTAATGATATGAGTTTTGTATTGTTTGATTCGTCTTTTCAAATATTGTGGGTATGTCATAAAAGCTTGCTTTATGTACCTTCTTTCATTGTTCAGGTTTCGTACCAAAAGGTAAAACAGGACCTAAGACCTACTGAGATTTCGCAGTCCATCTGTTCAGCCGTCCGTTTCTCTCTCTCTCCAGCCCATTAACGTCCCATTATTGGGCACGGGCCGCCTCCACTTTGGGAGGGATTATGGTCTACTGTGCTGCACAGCGCACTGACCAGGCGTCTTGGCACAGGGTTTATTTAGAAAGTTTTCGTCTCTCACAGAGGATGTTATCTGTGTATAATATTCCTTAGCTGGTTTTTACAGCCGCTTGGGAAAAAGAAGGGGTGGTGACAATTGTATTCTTAATCCGTCACCACACGGACAGCGTTTCCGTTTTCCGTTTCTATCACCAGGCTGTATCTCTGGAACAGTGATACGTAGAGTGCTAAAACTTTTACAGTTTGTGCATATTAATTAATGCTACAACAAATACTCATAATCATCTTTCTCTTGCCCTTATTTGAGGTCCCGTTTGGTGTCATTTGGGGTTGGATTAACGAATATATTATAACACAAACGGTACGAAAACCTTCGTGTGCCACTACAATTCATCCTTGACTGATAGTCTATGTTATTTTTCAGAATTTCAATACAGATACTTGGGTTATGGAAACGGTATATTATGTTGTAATTGCACTTATTCCTTCAATACTACTGGAGTTTATTTTTAATGATTTGGAGGAAATCAAAATAACGCTGTGTGATCAATTATTAATATACACTGGTAAATAAAATCAATTTTACTCTTAGAGCGTAAAACCAACTGGAGCTGACGTTATGTTGTATGACGTGAGATTTAATTCTCTAGGCTTTTATTTCTTCTTAGTCATTCATTCTTAGTAGATTAGTCGTGATTGATGATTTCGCATTTTCGTTAACCAATACAACCCAAGCGCGCCAGATTCGCCTTCACTTGTTTCGGTCATTGGCATCTCGCGCTTTTACTATTGTGTACGAAATCATTTTTTTGGTTGGAATTCTATAGCTACATCTCACAGTCAGCTTGAAGCCACTAACATATCTATGTGTGTCTATGATACAGGTTATACGTCATATAAATCGTCATTATTCTAGGAAGTAGGATTTACCCAGGCTAAAGTTACTTGTCCTTAATTTTAAACTTCACCCATGATCATTACACCATTATCACAGATATACCTTAGCCGATAAATATAACTTATTATAGCTTCTGTTCATAATTCATATTTTAAGTTTATATATTTTACTATGCATTAGTTGGTATCCCTACTAATATTATAAATGCGAAAGTAACTCTGTCTGTCTGTCTGTTACGCTTTCCCGCTTAAACCTCTCAACCGATTTTGATGAAATTTGGCACAGACAATCTTTAGACCCTGAGAAAGGACATAGGCTACCTTTTATTACGAAAAAAAAATTTCCAAATTCAACGGGGACGGAGTCGCGGGCAACAGCTAGTATAATAATATTATGTGCACACATTAATATTTATATAAATTTTTAGAATATTTTATTGTATTCTCTATTTTCTTCTTTCATACACTGCAAGCCCATCTTACTTTATTACGTCCCATTGTTACTTGAAAAAGATCACTTTTGGTGATAAGGCCGCCATTTGTACTTCATTTCAATTGATGTTTAACGATTGATATGGAACGACATGCCAATGGACTTAAACTCGGTACTTGGATTTATTGACTTATGTTCTTCATATACTATTGTAATATTACAATTTAAATATTAAATAATAATATAATAGAGATTACTACCAAGTACTAGTGTTTTATTCTGTGCCGATATCTAGTGAAAAATAGCTGTGGCTACATAGTACAGCACACGAACGATAGATGGCGTGGAATGACAAATGTGACGTCACAAAGGATCCTACATAGCACTTGTGAAAATTGCACACGACTTAAGACGGCAACATGGTCTATATAACGCAATCGTGAGACGAAAGCCCTGGACAGTGTTGATTACCTAGCCTGGTCGGAGAATACTCCACTTGTGGTTGGAGGACCCAGTTGACACATACTCCTCCACAATTCATCTGTTTCTCTCTCTCTTTCTCCAGCCCATCAACGTCTCAATACTAGCCATGTGCCTCCTCCACTTTGGGAGGGATTACGGACTAATATGCAGCGCTAACCAGGCATGTTAGCACAGGGCTTATTTTCAAGTTTTCCTTGTCTCACAGTAGATGTTAACTGCTGTTAATATCTCTTAGCTAGCTCTAACAGCAACTAGGGGAAGAAATATGGGGAGGTGGCAAGTTTAGTTACGCACGTAGAATTGGAAAAAGAAACATGCGGCAAGGGACTTTTACTTTTTATTTCATCAAATAATACCACATAATACATCCATCTATATCAATCCAATTATTACAGTTACAATGGCTAATAATTAAAGAGTACAATATTATTCGCTACAGTTCACCCATTTATTCAAATAAAATCAGTTTTTACGGATTTAGACGCGTTTGTGTTTCAAATTAACTGTCAGTCGTAACGACTGATCATGCTGCTTTATGCAATATTTTCAGATACATATTTAATTTAAAAGCCTGCCATAAATTAAAACGGTCGACGTGGCAGTTGTTAATAGTTAAGCTGGATTCAGATTTAGTAATTAATATTATGTATATCAAGTCTGCCTCAGCTTTTCCGTATATTTGTGCCTAGAACGTGTTTTTTTTCTGATTGCTTTGTTATTTTTTGGGTAAAAGCTTGCTTTCTTAGCAGCCATAGGGCTAGGTACATTTAAAGAAAAGAACATCATATCTATTTTTAGGTATAGTTTTCGATATTTTTTTACATTGGAATAATTTAACTTCCCCTGGCTACGATTATGTTTTTAACACCATATTTTACTTTTGCATAAATGTCTGTATTTATGCAAAATGGAACCAGACGACAATTTTTCATTTTTTATTTTTTTGTCGAATTCGTATTAAAATGTCATTAAATTTCTTATGAAAAAAAGAACCACATGATTTTCCCCATACAAACTAGGTTTACAAGAAGCAGAAAGGTACCAAGAGCAATAATGGATACTACATATAAAGCAAAAGCGAACCATAACTCAATTTCATTGTTCAAAAAAATAAACGATATTACTCCCAGTTCATTTTATAAAAAAAAGAATCTCGTTTACTTGGTACCATTTATACATTTAACATTTTTTAATGTATGCAATTATTTCTAATACATAAATTTATCATTTCATAGTAAATATTTTTTTGCAACTGGAACCACATGCATTTGGTTCTTTCATGTGTAAAAAATATTGTAAAATGGTGATTATCTTTAACATGGCAATTATTACCTTATACCATTGCCAATATGACTCAATATACAACAATTCAGTTTTTAACCAACTTCAAAAAAGGAGGAGGTTCTCAATTCGTCTGTATATATTTTTTTATGTTTGTTACCTCATAACTTTTAACTGGGCGAAGCGATTTTAATGATTCTTTTTTTATTTGAATGCTAGTGGTTTCAGTTTGGTCCCAAGTCAGTCCTGGTATAAAACCCTTAAATTTCAAAGGCACATGAAGTCGGTTAAAGTTATGTTAAAAAATACTTATCTACTAGACAAAACGAACTCCTGTCATAATGGGTGACACATAATGAAGTAATTTGCATGAGTGACCCAAACGGTCAGTTTTTAGGGTATCGTACAAAAAAGAAACCCTTATAGTCTCACTACAGTGTCCGTCTGTCTCTCCAGCCGTTGAATTTTTTTTACTCGGAAACTTGAAACTCTTATCAAATGTAGATCTATGTACATTTACGCATTTAGAAGGTATAACCGACTTAGGACTATTTTAAGAATTTTTGACTCACGCTTGGGAATCAAAACTAGAGTCTGTGAAGAAGTTTTTACAATGGTCTTATTAATGATGATGCTATTGAAGACGACATAACGTCGGACTAGACACGGAGGATTTTGATATTCACTTTGATAATAATCTTAAATGAACACTTTTTTATCCCATTTTATATTTTTAACGGATTTTTCAAAAGAGGAGGTACTTCTGTTTTTTTGTGTTTTGTTACACATAACTCTTAATTAGGCGAAGAAATTTTAATGATATTCTTTTTCTTTCCGTGTGGTCCTCAAAATCAAGTAAAACCCTCAAATTTCAAAGGCACACATATTGTTATTACGAGTACATATTATGTCTCTAAACAATCAAACAGTAGACTACCGAGGTGGTCTCATGAAGTCACTTTTGTTGAATAATACCTAATTATTATGATATTAAAGCTTTCTTACAATACTCTAAACAGTTAGTTTTATATTTAGCAATAAGTATTCGAGTTGTGGTTCTCTTTTGCTTAATGTGAAATCACATAATTAGTATACGTCAAAAGGAACCACATGCACATTTTGTTACATATTTATTTAAATATTATATTAATCAAATTGATATTCACATACTTAAATAAGGAATTTATCCATAAATTAAAATAAAAACTAAGTGTAAATTATTTACTTCATTTAACAGAGCTTTTGCAATTTTTGCAAAAACTTTGATTTCTCAGAAAAGTGTTTTTGCGGGGTGGTTCCATTTTGCATAAATACGGACAAATATGAAAGTAGATTTTTAAGGCGTGAAATCCAGTATTAGACTATTGACATAAATTTGGACACTCTAAATGTTCGTGTCATCGCGGATTAAGATTACAAGTGTGTATAAGAATTAAGGGTGTAGTAAGAGATAAATTATAAGCAGCAAATATCTACCGTGAGAGAAGAAAATCTCGAAAATAAACCCTATGCACAACACTCCCAGTCAGCGCGGCTAAACACTCCCGAAGTGGAGGAGGCCCGTGCCCAACAGTGGGACGTTAACGAGCTGGGGAGAGAGAGAGAGAGTGGACTCCAAAGCTTTCGACGTCTTTATCAACAAGCATCTTAACTTGTGTATCTATCGCACTCCTTTCTTCAAAGTATTTCCTTTTTTATATTCAAGAGGTCGTCTTATTTTATTACAATCTTTGAAATAAGGGGATGAGATATGAAATAGCGGAGACGAGGAAAAGGATCACACGTGCTAATAAAAGTAAAAATATAACAGATATCTATAGATCTACTATACAGGGTTGTACCCAAATACTCAGAGCAGAACTGAACTGGCAATATAATCGATTTCCATACGTCAAGCTTTCTTCGTCCACTGCTGGACATAGGCCTAGAAAGCCACAACGCGCGGTCAAATATATATTTAGCTTTAAAAACTTATTTTTACATTATTTCAGAAAATCTAGTCGAATATTATAAAGCTGAAGAATCCGTTTTTCTTTTTGTTTTTTACGCTAGTCTCAGATACGGGTTCGGTTCGAAAAAATATTTTTGTTCGTTTCCATTTATCGAAGAAGGCTATAAGCTTTATAACATCACGCTGCGACCACAAGCGAAGCATTAGTAAAAAATGTTACAAAAAGACGGAAATTTTCCAAAATTCCACGCGTACGGAGTCGCGGGCAACAGCTAGTTTAATATTACTTGACACTGTCTATCGAGTATGTTAATATTTTACTCTAAAATCGATATGAAAGTCTAATAATAGAAAGTAATGTAATACGATTATACATTATTCTAACTAATACCAAATACTTAAGAGGGCACGACACCAAATTATGCTCCATACAAAAATATGCGTAGCATAGTCCCCTTTGCGAAAGTTAAACCGATTTTAATTGTTTTTACGCTATATTATAGATTAAGAGTATATCTATGCTTCTGTCACTTTCTTTTTTTTTCAAAACATAATAACTAAAAGAAATTTAACCATCCGAAAATCCCGTTATTTTCGTTTTTTATAGATAAAGTTGCAACGTTTATCACACATATTTGATAAGGTTTTACCAAAAAATAAAGTGATAGAAGCATATATATACTATTTACCTATAATATAGCTTAAAAACAATCAAAATCGGTTTAACTTTCGCGAAGAAGAAAGGGGACTACGAAACGTCTTTTATTCAAAGAATTTGTAGGTCTGCTTCTGCTATATTTGTCCCTTTCAGCGCGGCGCTCGGAAACAGGGATAGCAATACCTAAAGCAAATACCTAAATTAGGAGTACAGTACCCTCTTAACCCGTATGTATAGATATTAAAATAATCTTTGAAAATAAAACTCGGCAGTACTTTTGTGTTTATCAGATAAGTCATAATGCGGCAATAGTATAATAATATGATGGTGAAAACAAAAAGAAATCTGATATTTTTTTGGTTTTGCAGCGATTCGTTTCAGGCGCAAAATTTTGAGGCACAACATGTTGACCTTTAGTCTATTCGAAGTATTGAAAATCGGAATGTCGTTTTTCGGAATGAGAACTCTTCGAGCAGTTGACTCTGCGGACAAATGAAATTCGGAAAAGAAACAAATCGGATTTATGACTTTCGGTAAAATATATTTCGTTATTTTTAATAATAGACATTACAATTTTACGGTATTATGAAATTCGGACTTTTGAAAATCGGAATTTCAAAATTCAGAATTAAGTTTTTCGGAATTTTTGGGAGTTCCCCTTCAAAAACGTTCGTATCTACTTACTTATTAATTAAAGTACCTTTTCCTTATTTTTTGTACAATTTAAAAAAATGCGATTTTCCAAAATCAATACTCGTTCAAACAGATAACGAATAATATAAGATAAGAAACAGATAAATAATAAAGCTTATAACAGTCTCTTTACATATAAAACATAGTCGTTATTTTTGTATGCATGTCCCTATGTGAGCTTATATCTTCAAAATCACGCAACGGATTTTGATGCGGTTTTTTTAATAGCTAGAATGTTTCAAAAGGGTGGCTTTTTATATAATTTATTAAGATATGGCAATGCGTTATTATAACACTAGATACGCAATATGACGCGCCTTCATGCGCCTATGGATAGGTTGTCCCGGGGTAAGGACGACTTTAGTTGGCGGCTGGCTGTCAGTGAACGCGAACGTAACGCAATCATTCAACATTTTATTATAAAATGGTGGAATGTGCTGTTAATATAAGCATTTCTTGCCGCAATAAGTGGTTTTATTTCAAGAAATAGGTTTAGCACAGATTTTAGCGGTGCCACATTTAAACTGATGTTGTACAGTGATGAATGACGCCGTTGATCTGCATAAAAACATAGTAGAACTGATAGTCAAATCATTACTTATTATAAAACAAAATTGTTATTTCTACTCTATTTATTAAAAAAGACCGCATCAAAATCCGTTGTGTAGTTTTGAAGATATAAAATCACATAGAGACATACATACAAAAACACGACTTTGTTTTATATTAAGTAAAGATGATCAAACATATTATATAAATATGAATCCAACGAAGTGTGTTTGGATCGTAGCAGTTGGCGCTCTACAGTCTCTGCCTATCCCCATGAAAAAAAAGGCATGATGGTATAATGATGATTATAATATATCTATTGATACATTCTATAACAAAATACAACACAAACTACAAGAATGGCAGAATTTCATTATACCTTTATATATTAGTAATTGATTAGTCAATATTAATTTAATTGCTTCCAATTCGTTCAATGTAAACTCGAATATAATAGCTGGTGTTATTGTCACAATTGCGTAATAACCAACTTCCATGCACCACATTGCTATTTCAATATTCTGGAATAAGACGAATATACAAGGCCAAAAAAAATTTGATTAGAATGTAATCCCTTCTCGTATATATTCTACTTTTTTTTTATATTTTACAGGATTTGGCTACATGTTGGCTATGGAAGAAAGTAAATGAAACTCATAAGATACTTACAAAGAAATTTATTTCTAAAATATAACCAATGTATGTACTATGTAATATGAACAATGACTTGAAAAAGTCTAGAGTAGTACCGAAAAACATCTGAAAAAACTGGTCAAGTGCGAGTCGGACTTGTGCACGAAGGGTTCCGTACCATTACCTATGCAACATAAGGCACGTTATTAATAAATGAGCAAACAACACACACAATACTTAATTAATCACGTTTGTTGTATGAGAGCAAGAAACTGTAAAAAAATCATGTTTGTTGTATGGGAGCCCCCCTTAAATATTTATTTCATTTTATTTTTAGTATTTGTTGTTATAGCGGCAATAGAAATACATCATCTGTGAAAATTTCAACTCTCTAGCTATCACCGTTCTTGAGATACAGCCTGGTGACGGACAGACGGACGGACGGACGGACAGCGAAGTCTCAGTAATAGGGTTCCGTTTTTACCCTTTGGGTACGGAACCCTAAAAAACATTCATTTTAATCTTCTTTGTTAAAAAACTGATTTCAATTTAAAATCTAAGTGCTACGAAGAAAATATTGAAAAGAAATGAAAAAGTCTAGTCGTATAAAATTCTTTAATTTTATTATTTAAAATAGGTTAAAAGAAAATATATTTAAGTAGTGAAAATAGTTAAAAGTAGTCATCAATTATGACTAAACAACACTTTAATTTCACAATGTTTAATAATAATAAATTCAACAACGCATTGAATAATATACAAGAGGCATTCGTTATTTTATAAAAGTTCTTAAGTAAGTATTTGCTATTGTACCAGGTGTAAATAGGATATATTATGACAATATCCACGGAAACGCACAACATCCTCTGGTCCCAAGCTAAGTCTATAATATTGTGTGTTATCGGTACTACAATATGGATATATCCTCTATAAGCTAAGAAATATAATTTAATAATAAATAATAATTTAATAATAATAATATATATTATATTATATATATTTTAATTTAATTTATAATAATTTTAATTTAATTAATTAATTTTAATTTAAGTATTAATTTTTTTATTTTAATTTAATTAATTTTTTTTTTTAATTTTTATATATATTTTAATTTAATTTATAAATTATTTTTTTTTATATTTTTTTATAATTTCTTAATAAGCTATAATTTTGTAAATACTTAAATGGTAACGAATTAAAATCACCCAAACTTATTTGATTTTTTTTTGTTTCAATTACAACTACCAGACAAAATAATTGTGTAGGAACTAAACCCATGAACATCAATCTGCCACGTAAACCACAGCACCACAGGGCCCGTCTAATAATGGGCCTCGTGTGTCGTTTCACAAGGTCGCGGGTGCGATTCGCGCACGGGTTAATCATTTGTGTGATATTTATAAATGTCATACAAATATTTGTACTGCGTCTGGGTGTTTCTATGTATTATTAGTAGGTATTTACAAAAGAAAAGTACTTTATGTAGTATATCCGTATTTTGGTACCTATAACACAAGCAGCTTAGCTTGAGACCAGAAGACGTCGTAAATGTACATAAGAAAAAAAAATTTCTAATTGAATAAATTTATTTCCCGTACCGTAACTCTAATGATTTTGTCCAACACTTGAAAATCTTTAGTTAATTGCATGTAATCGCTTAGAAATATTTTAATATTGTCAACTCTCTTGTAGTCTGATGTATTTGCTACTTCTAAGTTGTTAAATAAAATTTGTCGAAGATAATTTACTCGACTGTGGTAGCCACAATGGATGAATTAATAATTTTAATAAAAGTAGATATTAATATCAATTCTATATAGAAATATTTTTAAAATATAAACTGTAAAAGAACTATAATGTAAGCAGAAAAAAGATTAAGATATCCCAACACTAAACTTATATCCATAGGGAACTCGTTCCATATTCTATATCTAGTTGAGCAGACATCTATGTAGTCAATCGCATCATAGGTGATTTGTCGCAAGCTATATTCTAAAAAGAAAAGACACGTATAATTTACTAAAGCAGCGACAGTATTTATAATATATTTAGATCTTTATTAAATTTATTAAGTGTTGCCCGCGACTTTGTGCGCAAGAAATTTAGAAAACAAATGGTACAAACAACAAACCACTAACGCAGCGCACTTAACAGAAGAATATGGATAATTTTCTACATTTTGGCAGCTTGATGTTATTAATAGCCTTCCTCGATAAATGTACTATCCAACACTAAAAGAGTTTTTCAGATCGTACCAGTAGATCCTGAGATTAGCGCGTTCAAACAAAATTTTCAGCTTTTTAATATTAGTAGGTACAGATTTGTACCATGTGGTGACAGATTAAGAATAAAAGTATCATCATTTTTATTTATTTTATTTATTTATTTATTTACTTCATGCACACAAAACAGATACATAGGCGGACTTAATGCCGAGGGCATTTTCTACCAGTCTACCTTTGGGTGATGCAGAAAATTAGTTTAAGTAGGTAGGTACACGAGGCAGTTCTCAACAAACTCAACTTATAACTTACAAATCAATAGGTACACAAATAATATTTATAGTATACATACACAATACTTGTACATACAATAGTAATAAAACATATATGTATATCAATACATACTTTAAATACATATACAATACATACATATACCCACATATATACCTACATATACTAGCTGACCCGGCTAACGTTGATTTCCATAATCAAAAAAAAAAGGTTTGAAAAATAGATGTTGGCCGATTCTCAGACCTACTGAATGTGCATGTAGAATTTCATAAAAATCGGTCAAGCCGTTTCGGAGGAGTACGGTAACTAACACTGTGACACGTAAATTTTATATATTAGATATAATTATCAGACGACTAGAGAAGAAGATTTTTTGAGTGAGTAGAGCAAAGATATCGGAAATTAATAGTGAGATAATTAGGGGCATTTGGAGAATGAAGTAGGGTGTAAAGCATGGTTAGTGAATGTAGAGAACGTCGCTTATCATTTTCTACTCAGGGTGATTTATAAGCTAACGGACTCTATAAGCACACCTATACCATCCTCTATGAAAAACGGAAATCTCGAAGCAATAATTTATGCCAACATGCCTATCTATCTGCATTTTTAAGTATTTTTAGTACTTTTTAATGCCGACATTTACCTTTGTATATTAGTAATTCATTACTCAACATTATCTTAATATCATCAATGTCATTTAAAATAAACTCCAAAAGAATAGGTGACACCAGTGTGACAAAAGCATAATAAGATACTTCCACGCACCAAATTGCCGTTTCATAGTTCTGAAATAAGTAAATTATTTTATTTGTCATTATATTGCATTATACCTCATTCTATTTCTTTCCCAGATTTCTGTAAGAGCTAGCTAAAGGATTTCATGAGCAGTTAACACTAGCTGTGAGAGACGGAAACTTCAACACAAAATTCAATGCGAAAATGTCTGGTCAGCATGGTAAAATAGATCAAAATCCTTTCTGAAGTGGTGGAGGCCTGTGTCCATTAATGGTGTAATTATGAGCTTGGAAATAAGACAATAAAATAAAGTATTAAGTATAATAGAATATATGTAAATTGTATCTTGGTGTAAAATTATGAAAACGAAAGCTGCAAGTTTTTTTTTTTATTTTTTATTTATTTATGTATTTTACAAAATATACAGTAAATATTACATAAAATAGCAACAAAAAACCACTAAGGTTTAGAACTATTATATTATATTATATTATTATAAGTGATTTTCTATTAGACAGCTTTCCAGAAAAACTCATCAAATATGCATAACAAAAACAAAATCAATTCTAAACAATCAAAGAATAAACATAATAGATATTACAGTCTTTTATTCTTTTTTAATTCATTTTCTATCCCTAGTATTATAAATAATTAAAAAAAAACACTTACGAAGGAACCACTCGTCATTAAAAGATGTCCAATAATGAACAATGTCTTGAAGAAATCCAAAGTAATACCAAAAAACATCTGTAAAAGTATAAGAAGACTGTTTCAGATAGTTGTTGCCCGCGACTTCATGTCCGTGGAATTTGGGAAATTAATCCTTTTTTTATATATCACTAACGCTTCGCTCCTATTGGTCGCAGCGTGATGTTACATAATCTATAGCCTTCCTCGGTAAATTAACTTTCTAACGCTGAAATAATTTTAACATTCGAACCAGTAGTTCCTGAGATTAGTGAGTTCAAACATACAAACGAAA
This sequence comes from Orgyia antiqua, assembly GCA_916999025.1. NCBI lineage: Eukaryota > Metazoa > Arthropoda > Insecta > Lepidoptera > Erebidae > Orgyia > Orgyia antiqua. The sequence goes on from OU779869.1 coordinate 22,462,170, forward strand.
TTGTTCTGTGTGGTAATCTGGTGTAATCCACAATCTCGTGATTACCGCAATCTTCAATACACAATCTACTGCACCACGAATTCAGTTAATATTATTACGACAATATTTAAACTCACCTTCAATGTAACGAATCTTTCTAGTAAAAGAAAGTCCTTAATTAATTTTCTGTAACCGCTAATAAAGGTTTTAATATACACTACTTTCTTATCGTCTGAAGGAATATTAGCTTGTATTAAATTGTGATATAAGTATTGGCGCAGATAACTGACGTGTTTTCGGTAACCACTCATTACATATATAAGTGATAGACGCCCAACTAAGTGAGCTATATTGATATAAGTATTCCCAATATTATGTAAAAAAGACATCGTACATCTTTTAAAAAGTGCCGCAAGTCCATGTCCAAATATTGTAGTGCCTATTAGCACATGTGTGATGTAAGTACTTTTGGAATACTTTTGCAAGAAAATTAACATTTTCATATTTTTTGTTATAAAAGACATTATAAGATTTATATTTGTTTCTATAATTACTAATAAACAGTAGCTTATTACAAGCTCTTGATCCCGTAGAATTTGATATATAAAATAAAACAAATAACAGTTGAAAATAATCACAGCAATACAATACATTCGCACTAAGGCGCAGATAGCATTTGATTTGCTCAACTCGTAGTAGTTTCCAAGTAAAAGTTTAAAATATATTATCATATTAAACATTCCGTCTGATTTATATTTTATTTTACGATAGATAAAATTTTGACGCATTACGTTTTCAATAATAACAGACTACTATTCAAATGACTACTAGCTAAAGAATTAAATGAAATCATAAACATAATTGATTAACAGTATTATCAATTCTGTATCATTAGTAAATATAATTATATTAATAGTATTACTTATTGATTTTAATAAGTAAGTATTCTGAAATAATAGATTGTGACAAAAAAGATAATATTATGTTACATGATATGATGACCACAATACTTCACTGGACGTAGATTACACGGTTTATTAAATAATGTTAGACAAAAATCTACTTTAATAAATCTTGAAATCCACGTTTTTTGCACTAGCTGGATTATCAACGAGTTTTAAGAGCAATTCATGGTGTCTTCGGTTACTCAAAAAACTATAATGTACATACATATATTTTGTTTTGTAGGTGCATTTTTAAAATATACTGCAACAAAACTATTAAATAAGCAGAACAAAGATCCTAATAATAAGTTTATATTCATAGAGAATTCGTTCTATATCTTACATCTTGAGCAGACGTCTATGTAGTCATTAGCGTCGTTGACGAGTTGTAGAGTGTTTTTAAAACAGAAAATAGAACAAACTAGCAATCTCTCTCTCTCTCTCTCTCCACCCCATTAACGTCCCACTGTAACGGCACGGGCCTCCTCCATTTTGGATGGGATTATGGCCTACTCACTGACCAGCCATGTTAGGGTTTATTTTCCCGTCTCTCACAGAGGTTATTTGTGTACAGTATCCCTTAGCAGACTTTTACAGCGAGCCTCGGGGAGAAAGAGGTGGTGACACTTGTATTTCTAATCCGTCACCACATACACAAACAAAAACAATCAAAGTTATTAGAATTACTTAAACATTTGCTGTTGCCTGCAACTTCGTACGCGTTATATTTAGAAAATATTCCTAGATTTTGCAAGATTTTTTATTGATGCTTCGCTTCTATTTGACGCATAAAAAACATTCACCTTTATTAATATATAAAAATGAAACCCACCTCTCTCACTCGTCTCCATACTGATTAATTTCAATCGACTGCTCCTGATTAGATAATACTTTCTTACATTTTTGCACCCGAATATGGGTAGTAGAGCAACCAAGCGGTACAAAGTTCGTCTGGACAGCTTTAAAATAAAAATTCTTGTCTTTCATGCAATAATGTTTTAAATATACGGGCCTCGTGGTCGAGTGGTTCAAACAACGGACTACCGTTCGATTCCCGCTCGGGACAATCATTTGTGTAATAATTATATTTCAATTATCATACAAATGTTTGTTCTGCGTCTGGGTGTTTCGATATATTATAACTATTATAACTATATATTTAGAAAAGGACAGTAGTATATGTATTCTATACGTATTCAGGTACACATAACACAAGCATATAAGCTTAGATTGGGACCAGAGGACGTTATGTGAAATGTCCATGTACATTTATTATTATTTATTTATTAAATATAAAATGTTTGAAAGAGATGTTACGTTTTGTTTAATTACTTAAGAACGATTTCATTTTCACAATTTATTAGAGTATTCACGTAAAATTTAATTTGATGCGTTTAACACATAACTCAATCTAACTAAAATGTAACCAACCAGGCTGTATATGGGGCGCCAGGGCAGGAAACCTCCCCGTGTGGCCCGCCGCTTCCCGTTTCCGGAAGCCGTGGGTCCGGTGCGTCCTGGACGGCCTCCAACAACTCTCGGCCCTAATGTGCCGAGACGTTTTTGGGGGTTGACTGATGTCCTGCCGAGTTGACCCCGTGTGTCGGGGGTCGTGGTATGGCCGGCCTGCAAGGCCGGCGGCTGCGCATTCACTGCGTGGCGAGTGCAGTGCGGTCGCCCTGCTCCCGGTACTATTCTGGTGATCAGAACTGACTGGTGAGCGGGGTTGCCGCATACGCGGCGTTTAAGCACCGATTTATTGGTGCAGGAGTTCTGTCTCCTCTGTCTTCCCCCTTCGGGGGTTTGGTATAGGAGTTCAGGCTCCGTTTGGTCGTCCCCTTTCGAGGGAAGCGGTCCCTTCGTGGACGTGGTTTGTGGGCGCAAGTACTGCGCGGCGCGGCGGTCCCTCTGGATGCGTTAACTCGTGTTCAGGGGGATGCTCCCTGATGGGGCAACGTCGGGCGACCTGTTCCAGCTGTTGCGTGTCGTTGATCACGTCTAGCGGCGTGATGGCTGGGACAGGGGGCTTGCCTTAACCGGCCGGCCCGAGACAAGGAAAAGTCAATAACACCCAACAGATAAGTTGTAAAAATCCTGCGGAAACTGTCCGACCTCCGCAAGGTTCGCCTAAGTATATAGGATTGTGCAAGTACAGGGGGCTCTGCTTGCATCGACCACCCCTTCCCCCATACTCGTGGGATCTAATATGGATTTAAAAACCAAACTAAAAACCAAAAACCGAAAACCAAAAAATAACGACGAAACTGGCAATTCTCAAAGGACAACTGACGAAGATAATAATAAACATGACGAAACTGGCAACGTGCTGTCTGACGCATCCTCTGCGGATGTTAGCAGCGATGGCGTGACCCGGGCTTCAGCCCGTCAACGAGAGGCGAGAGTAAGGCTCACTCGCCTCTACCTTGGTGAAAGCGGGCCGCTGCGGCTGTCGGAGTCCGACAGTAGCAGCTGCATGTCTGTGGAGGACCGCTCGCGGTCCTGCTCGCCGAGGAACTCGAGCAAGTTGAGTGGCCCTAGCCTCTATCGGAAGAGGCCGCTCGAGGCACCGACGTCTCCAGAGAAGGAGAAAAAGAAGGGACGCGGACGCCCCCCGACCACCGGGGAGCAAACGGAGCTGGCGGCCGAGGTGGCCGAAAAGAGGGACACGATTGAGTCCCTCACCAGGAAAAATGAGCCGGCAATTGGCCCCAAGCGGCTCCGAGGAGTCGACGAGTTACGTGGCGCGGTGGACTCCGCCCTCGGCGTGATCTCGTCGGTGGCGCGGAAGTCCTCCCGCATGTCGTGCCAAAACGTGGCTTCAGTGCGGGTGGCCATGTCCGACCTCGCTGACTCCTTCAAGGAGCTGGCGGAGCTGCGCGACGAGGGCGAGGAGCTGAAGCTCGTGCGCGCTGAGTTGGCGGAGCGGGGGAGGCAGGAGGAGCTGCTCCGCGCCGAAAATGCGGAGCAGAGAAGGCAGACGGAGACGCTCCGCGCCGAACTGGCGGAGCTCCGAGTCCGGCTGGAGGTGCAAAGCCGGACTGCCACCACCGCCAACCAAGGGATGACCCGCGAGGAGGTCGCCTTCTTCATTGATGCCAGGATGGCTGGCATCAGCGACCGCCTCCTCCCGGAGCAGCGCGTCCGCCCTTCTCTGGCGGCGGACGCTCGTCGAGCGTGGGTGAGCGCCGAATCCGCTCCCGCACGCGCTCCGAGCGTCCAGATCGAGGACTTCCCGGCCCTTCCTGTTCCAAGGCCGGTGCAGTCGCTCCCCTCCGCCCCCGCTGCGACCCAAGCTGCGGGAAAGAAGAGAGGACCGAAGAAGAGCATGGCGGCCCGGGAAACGCAGGCCGCCAGAAACCAGACGGCCGCTCCGCCAGCCGCAAGACCCGCGTCCCAACCCGCGGTGACCAACACCGTCCAGCCGACGTCGCCTCCCCAAACCCAACAGGGGGAGGCATGGAACGTCGTGGCGCGCAAGCCAAAGGCGCCACGGTCGGCGAACCCTGCTGCTGCGCCTGCTGCTTCAGCGCAGCAGCAGAAGAAAAAGAAGGGGAGGCGCGGCCGCAAGTTGCGCGCCCCCAAAACTGCCGCGGTGGTGGTCACCCTGCCGCCGGACACCTCGATGACCTACGCGGAGGTCATGGCCAGGGCCGAGAGCGCCATCCAGCTCTCCGCCTTGGGCATAAACGGTGTGAAATTCCGCACGGCCCGGACAGGGGGCCGTGTGATGGAGGTATCCGGCGTGGACAAAAATAAAAAAGCCGATGACCTCGCGGACAAAGTCCGCGAGGTCATCGGCGATGTCGCTCGTGTGGCCAGACCGGAGCAGTGCGCCGAAATGCGCATCTCCGGTCTGGGGGACGCGGCCACTAGTGAGGCAGTGGCCGCGGCCGTCGTAAATGCGGGGGGCTGCCGCCCCGACCACGTCAAGGTGGGCAACATCGTCCGCCCACCTGGCCGCCCTGGGACCGTCTGGGTCAAGTGCCCTGTCCCGGCGGCCAAGAAGATAACCGACAGTGGACGCCTCACTGTCGGTTGGTCGACGGCCCGGGCCGCGCTCCTTGACGCGCGGCCGCAGCGGTGCTACCGCTGCCTTGTCCCGGGGCATGTGGGGGTGCAGTGCACGTGCGAGACGGACCGCAGTGCACTGTGCTTCCGATGCGGGCAGCCGGGCCATAAGGCGGCAGCCTGCACGGCGGCGGAGCCCTCCTGCGCGATCTGCGCGTCGGAGGGCGCCGACTCTGGTCACCGTCTGGGCCACAAAAAGTGTCCAGCGGTGGCCAAGAAGAAGCCCACGCGAGCGGCGAAAAAGACGGGCGGGGGCAAACCTAACCCCCCCGCCGCGTCTTCGGCAGCACCTCAGCCTGGTGCTGCCCCGGAGGCCATGGACACCGCCGCCAATTAAATGGCCAATAGGGTGTCACTACTGCAGGCGAATGTTAATCACTGCGCAGCGGCCCAGGATCTTCTTCTCCAGACCGCTGCGCAGTGGCAAATAAACGTAGCCATAGTCGCCGAACCGTACCGCGTCCTAGCCCGTGACGACTGGGTGGGCGATCGCGACGGTTCGGTGGCTATCGTCGCCTGGCGACGCCGTGCTGCCCCCCGACCCTTTCAGAGGGTGCTGAGGGGCCACGGGTGCGTGCTCGCGTCGCTGGGCGACGTTGCAGTAGTCGGCGTGTACTTCTCGCCCAATAGGACTCTCGCCGAGTTCGAGCGTTTCCTCGTCGAGCTCGGCGACCTAATGGCGGAAGTGCACCCCACCCCTGTGGTGGTCGCCGGAGACTTTAACGCCAAATCCCGGTTGTGGGGATCTCCGGCGACCGACGCTAGGGGTGACACCCTCGAGGAATGGGCGGTGTCCCATGGCCTCGTTCTCTTAAATACGGGGACGGTCCTGACGTGCGTCCGGCACACGGGCGGGTCCATAGTGGACCTGTCGTTTGCGAGCCCCGCCCTCGCCCGCCGTACGAGGCGGTGGAGGGTGGAGGAGGGGGTGGAGACTTTGTCGGACCATCGTTACATACGGTTCGACCTGGTCCCATCCCCCGCGGACGCCCCAGCCGTCGAGTTCGACCGTCCCCTGCCGGGAGAGGGTCCTCGGTGGAGGCTGAACACCTTGGACCCAGAGCTGGCCACCGAGGCGGCCATAGTGGAGCGGTGGATGGCGGGTCCCAACGGGACCCGCGTCGCGAATGTGGAGAGCGGCCTGGACGTGGACGCGAGATGTGAGCGGCTCTCTGGAGCGCTCTCTCGCGTCTGCGACGCGGCGATGATCCGGGCGGGTCCGACCCCTCCGCGCAAGCAGGTGTACTGGTGGAGGCCCCATCTTCAGGGCCTCCGCGCCGAGTGCCAAATGGCTCGGCGCCGGTACGCCCGCAGTCGCAGGAGGGCCAACAGAGACCTCGCCCAAGAGGAGGTACTGCTCGCCGCGTACCGGGCCGCGAGAAACGCGTTCACCGCTGCCATCAAGGCCGCCAAAGCCGAGGCTTGGCAGGAGTGGCTCGAGGAGGTGGAGAGAGATCCGTGGGGGCGCCCGTATAAGACGGTGATGGAGAAACTCCGTCCAGCGGCGCCCCCCCTGACGAGAACCCTCGAGCCACTCTTCGTGGAGCAGGTGGTCAGCTCGCTCTTCCCGGCGAGAGGAGAGTGGTCGCCGCCGAGGATGGCGGCGGCGCCACGATTCGACGGACCGGCTGCGGGCGAGGAAGTGCCGCCCGTGTCCGAGGCCGAGTTAGGGGTTGCGGTCCTCAAACTCAAAGAGAGGAACCGCGCCCCGGGCCCGGACGGCGTCCCTGGGCGGGTCCTCGCCCACGTGATGCCGGTCCTCGAAGGTGAGGTTTTGTCCCTCATGTCGGAGTGCTTGGCGTCCGGAAGAGTCCCGCGGCGGTGGAAGTCCGGGAAGCTCGTGCTTCTTCCAAAGCACGGGCGACCCCCCGACTGTCCGTCGGCCTACCGTCCGATCGTCCTTCTCGACGAGGCGTGCAAGACCTTTGAGAGGGTCGTGGCGGCACGCCTCGTCCGACATCTGGAGACGGTGGGCCCGGATCTAAGCGGAAATCAGTTCGGGTTCCGCCGCGCGCGGTCGACGATTGACGCCGTGTCCCGACTGAGGGACCAAATGGAGAAAGCCGTCTCGCAGGGGGGGGTGTTGTTGGCAGTGTCGCTCGACATTGCTAACGCTTTCAACACCCTCCCCTGGGCGACAATTCTGGAGGCCCTGAGGTACCACAAAGTTCCGTGGTACCTCAGGAGGGTCCTGGCGGACTACTTTACGGACCGGGCCATTTTCTACCCGGCCCGGGATCGTGTAGTCCGCCGGGACATGTCGTGACTGTCGTACTGTCGGACTGTCGTGCGGTGTTCCACAGGGGTCGGTGCTGGGCCCACTCCTGTGGAACATTGGATTTGACTGGGTCCTGCGCGGTACCAATCTTCGGGGAGTCGGCGTCATATGCTACGCCGACGATACCCTGGTTACCGCGCGGGGCCCAAATTTCAGAGATGCCGGTGTCCTCGCCACGGCGGGCACCGCGCAGATTGTGAGCCGCATCAGGGCCCTCGGGCTAGAAGTGGCCCTAGAGAAGTCCGAGGCCCTATTCTTCCATGGGCCTCGGGCAAGGCCCCCCCGCGACTACAGCATTGTAGTGGGAGGGGCCTCCATCGCCGTCGGCTCCAAGTTGAAATACTTGGGGCTGACGCTGGACAGTCGGTGGAGGTTCGGCGAGCATTTCCGGGCGCTGGCGCCGAAGCTGGTGGCGTGCGCCGGAATGCTCGCCCGGTTGCTCCCAAATTGCGGGGGGGCCGGTAGTGTCGGCCGCCGCCTCTACGACACGGTGGTGCGCTCGAAGGCGCTCTACGGAGCGCCCATCTGGGCGGCTGCGGCTCTCAGCGCCGAGAACTCCACGCTGCTGCGGCGCGCGCAGCGTGTGATGGCGCAGAGGGCCGCACGGGCGTACCACACCGTGTCGCTGGAGGCGGCATGTGTGATTTCCGGGAGCCTCCCCTGGGACCTCGAGGCTGGGGTCCTGGCGGGGGTTCACCGAAGGAGGGCCCTGATGCGGCAAGACGGAGTGGAGCCCGCCCCCGACGAGGTCGCTCGCTGGAGAGGCGAATTCCGCGACGACCTCTTCGGGAGGTGGGCCTCTAAATTGGAAAATAGTAGGGTGAGCGCACGGCTTCTCACGGCCGTGCGCCCAGTATTGCGTCAGTGGGTCGAGGCGCCGCACAGGGTGCCGACCTACCATTTGACCCAGCTCCTCACAGGTCACGGCTGCTTTGCCAAGTACCTGTGGGAGCTGGTGGGAGTAGAGTCGGCGCCCGACTGCAAGAGCTGTGCGTCCGGAGCCGTGGACACGGCCGAGCATACGCTGGCCGTGTGCACGGCCTGGTCCGCTCAGCGCGTCAGGCTCACTGACGCAATAGGCGTGAATTTGTCGCTGCCGGCCGTCATCGCCTCGATGGCCGGCAGCAGAGAGTGTTGGGCCGCCGTCGCCTCGTTTGCGTCCGAGGTGATGGCGGCCAAGAGAGAGGCCCTGCGGGAGCGCGAACGCGCGGGCCAAACATTGCCCCCCCGCAGGGCCGCGGGTAGGGGTCGTCGGCGTGCAATAGCCGGCGGCCCCGGCCCGCGAGGAGGCCACGCGCGACGGGTCAGGGGACCTGTCGCGCCCAATGTGGCGGACGACCCCTCGCCTAGTGTTCGGGCGAGGGGTGACCGTCCGACGGGGGGGCACGTTGCCCACCCCGTCGCAGTGAGCCCCCACTACTAGGGGGCCCCCCGTGTCGGGTCGTGGTCATACCTGAGTGACTACCACGGCCCGGCAACGGGCGAGGAGGACACCGTAGGTTTAGTTGGTAGGCTGGGTCGAGAGAAATTTTACTCCCCGGGAGTCCAACACGACGTCCTCCGGCTGCCCCTGCAGTCGGGGGGTAAGTGCGTAAAAAGCATTCCTACGAAAAAAAAAAAAAAAAAAAAAAAAAACCAGGCTGTATATTGATTTAATAGCTTTTTCCTTGATCACCTTTATATACATTTTAATCGTTATTCCACTGTTTTGGTAATAAAAAGTTCTTTTAACATTGCCGAATTTGTGTTATTGACCCTTTAACATTCATGTTCTAGTTAAGTTACGTTTAATTGTGCCAAGAGAATTGGTACCATTTTATAACCATCACTTTTCCATAGCGACACCCTTGCTTCTCTTTAAATTCAATTAATATCTAAAATCGATACAGAAACAAATAAAATAACTAAGCCATTCTTGTTTTAGGAGGTATTAGAGTCGTTGGCTATTATAATTTAATAAATTATGTCTCATAACTTTATCAATGATACTAACATGTTTTATTTTATAATATACTTCAATCTTTTATTTGGTAGTATCATAAGTTGGGCAAAATATGGACGATATGCATATTCACGGGAGTTACTATGAATACTGTGCTTTTGTGATTATTTTTAACAATTATTTGTTTTATTATAAATACTTTATTTTGTACACACAATAATGCTTGTATTGTGCTACAGATTATTTGTAATTATGGAAACAAATATTAACCTCATTATTTCTTTTATAGCTGAAAATGTACACATGTCATTATAGGGTGAACATGCAGTCTTTTTCTTTGCTTTGTAAGGGCGCAAGAAGGCTGATAACGCGAAAAACTAATAATGCTGCAGCCAGTGGCGGATGTCTGCGTGCCTCAGATAGCTCACCGCCTATGTGTCAGTGGTAGAAAAACAGGTCTTCAATTTTTAATAGACACAGGAGCCAACGTCTCCGTGTTACAAAGATCTAGAAAATCCTTTTTCATTCACAATGATCTTAGCACATGTTTGCATGTTTTTATACGCACAGATGCAGACCGATCTCGCCCGGAGATGTACAGGTTTATTATCAATAAATAACTACTCATCCAACAAAGCTTTCATCTTCTACCAATCCCATTAACCCTAAAGCTACTCACAGCTTCAATTTTATGTTTCTTGAGTAATATAGGGCAATAACTAATAACACCCACAACATTGGATGCATTGCGCTCGTCTGTACACCGTGGTGGTCAGGACGATACTAAAACGGTATACGCGGACGATCAGTGCGGATCACGTACGCGCGGAGCGATCGGTACTGACGGTCCGCGTGACACTAAAACCAGCCTATATACTGACACCGGATTTGTAATCCACCATGTCTATACCATTGTGTCTACACCACTCGGTTTCTCACTTTTCAACGCTCTAGTTGAGCAGACGTCTATGTAGTCAATCGCATCACAGGTGACTAGTCGCAAATATTTTTCTTAAAAGAAAGAATTGAATTATTTACTAATAAGAGTAATAAAGTAAAACCTTTTCATGGGATCCAAGCAAAATTAAGGTATTTGTGTGAATAATTATCACAACCTTAACCTTTGTATATTAACAATTGATTAGCCAAAATAATTTTGATCTCATCCAATTTGTTGAAAGTCAATTCAAACAGAACTGCTGGTATTAGTGTAATGAAAGCATAATAGCTGATTTCTACACACCATATTGCTGTGTTAATATTCTGGAAATGATTAAAAACCTATATTTACTTCTTTATATCAAGGAAGACCAACAGCTTTACAATCACTATGAGCTAAAAAAATACACATCAGGAAGCCAATTATTGGTCCTCACGGATAAAAATATATTATTATTGAAACAACAAAACCACAAATTATTTATTGTCAAATTAAAATCATCTCTCTGTCGTTCACAAACTGTAAGCACATATTGTAAAATTCCGTAACCGAACGCTGTCTCTTAAGATACAGGTTGTCCTAGTTTAAGAGACAGAGTTTATAATTATTGTAAGTGCAGAATTGTATAAAATTGTTAAAGTGCATATTTGTATACCTATCTGTGTAATTTTTGATTTAAAATAAATAATTTAATTTAATTTAATTGAAATAATTAGTGGGCTGTATTCTAATTCCTGTATGTCAGTATGTATTTGAGATGGGTTTCAGGCTAGTTAAGCATATCTTTGAGTTCCAATGGATAAAGCCATTTACTAATAAAATAAACCTAGGTAGTATGTAGTAATCTGAAGTAAATAACGGTCTCGTGTAATCTCCAAAGTAAATCGGAAAAATTTAATAGGGAATTTTCTTAATCATCCATCCCAATTCAGTGTTTTATTATTAACAGCAATAAAAACAGCACCTTAATATATTTACTTATTGCTATACCAAATAATCTAATATTGATAAACAAATAATCTAGGCAAATATAAGATAATAATTACTATAAAGCTTTTTTTTTCTAACACTTGCGCGCCTCATCTGTTTAAATAAAACTACTTTTTACGGATTTAGACGCGTATATTTGTTTTAAATTTTGGCCCGACGTTTCGGAGACTTTGCAGTCACCATGGTCACGGGTGAGACACGCGTCTAAATCCGGAAAAAGTAGTTTTATTTAAATACTCTAAAGTTATTATCATATTTAAAATAGAAATACTATTTTATTTCGAAAACATATAACAAATAGTATTGATTAATTTATTAGTTTTAGCAATTGACTTGCTATGCTTTTACTTAATAAATGAAATTGTAGTGGAAAAAGTTATCACCATGAGCGGGACTTGAAACCACGACCTAGGAATACCGTTCCATTGCTCTCCCAACTGAGCTACAATGAGATCAGCCCAGCATGGGTTCAAATCCCGCTCATGGTGATAATTGTTTCTACTAAAATTTGATTTTTTAAATAGTATCGATTTTTAAAATATAAACTGTAACAGAACTATAACGTAAACCGAACAATGGTCAACGAATCCTAATACAAATTTTTTATCCATAGGAATCTCGTTCCATATGGTACATCTAGTTGAGCAGACATCTATGTAGTCAATTGCGTCAATGGTGACTAGTTGAAAGGCTTTTTCTGAAAAAGAATCGTAAATTGAGATGTTTTGTCCTTAGACATAAAAAGACATAAAATACTTCATAAACACATACACATACTTCTTATACTTATACACATACACAAATTTACAAATTAAATAAATTAAATTAAATATAGTAAATTTGTGTATGTGTATCAATTTTGATTTAAATCGGTTGAGCAGTTAATCGCGAAAGAGTTACAGAGAGACAAACAGAATTACTTTTGCTTTTAAAGCTGTTGAATGCGACTTGCTTTTTCTATAATGATTACCATAAACGGGACTCCGACCCACGACCTCAGAACATCGATAAGTAGGTCTGTCAATTAACTAAGTAAAAAATAGCAAGTCCATCGAGAAACTAATAAATCTCTCTCTCTCTCTCTCCAGCCCATTTACGTCCCACTGTTGGGCACTGGCCTCCTCCACTTTGGGAGGGATTATGGTCTACTGCACCGCGCTGACCACGCGTGTTGGCACAGGGTTATTTTCGAGTTTTCCGTCTCCCACAGAGGATGTTATCTGTGTGCAATATCCCTTAGCTGACTTTTACAGCACCCTTGGGAGGAGATAGGGTGGTGACACTTGTATTCTTAATCCACCACGCGAAACTAATAAATAACAACATTTTATTATATTTTGAGGTAAGTATATAAACAATAACAAAAAAATTCACGTTTGCGGTCAGTCCTAAGCATGGCAAAATGTCTGTGATTATACAAAAATTTACATGGAAACATACAAGAAAACCACGTAGCAAGTCTACATAGCGCTGATGTAAGGAAACATTCAAAACCTTATTTGTTTCTTACTTTATTTCTTCTTGTTTCTAACCCATTAACGTCTCACTGTTAGCCTTCCCACATTGTGAAGGTATTTGAAATACCCGCAACGCTTAAGCGTTTTGACATATTTCATTTCGAATTTTCCACCTCTCACAGAGGTTCTTATTTGCTTTTAACATTCCTGAGGTGGCTGATCTGTAAGACTAGATCCTCAGGAAGGATATAGGGTGGCAACACTTCTATTCCAAATTTTCACTGCTAGTAGATTATAAAGCTGAAGAGTTTGTTTGTTTGAAAACGCTAATATCAGAAACCGCGCTGGTCCGAATTGAATAATTCTTTCATTGTTGGGTAGTACATTTATTGAGGAAGGCTTAAGGATATATAACATCACGCTGCGACTAATAGCAGCGAAACATTACTAAAAAAGTTGCATAAGTTTCTAAATTCCACGCGTACGAAGTCGCGGGCAGCGGCTATTTATTTTATGAAAATTTTATATTCTTTCTGTATCAATATTGGTCATTTTAATAATCAATCTACAATTACGGATAGAATGTAATCTTCGTATATCAATAAGATATTTCTATCGTATGTCATTGTTTCAATAAAGAATGTTTTCATCAATAGCATATTGATATGCAAGTAAAGACAAAAGTTTAAATTAGTATGACTTTAATAGCAAGGATCGAGGATAGATAAAACGTAAGTAACTTACCTCTATATACCAGCAATTGATTAGCTAATAACATTTTAATTTCGTTTAAATCGTTCAGCGCAAACTCTATTATAACAGCTGGTATTAATGTCACAAAAGCATAATAACAGACTTCTATACACCACGTTATCAAATCTAAGTCCTGAAAATTGTTAAATTGAAAAACATTTTAATACTATACATTTTATTACTATCGGGGAGTCTGGTCTCTTGAAGAGCAGAAACAGCGACGTTAAGTCTTGCCAGCTCAGTGTCAATAACCGAAGTTTTGCGTAGGTTTTGTACGCAGCCCGAGCCTCCATAGGTCTCCGGGAGGCCTGTCCTCATAGTACGGACATTCCATGTCGCAAGGCCCATGGAGATGTGCGAATGTCTGTAGGAAGCCTTTTTCTGATTTAGCGCAGGTGTCAGAATTTACAGCATCAACCATCTAGATATTACTAGTGTCTCCTACACCCTACGGAACCAAGTTGGTGCTGAGGCGGACCAGTACCTTATTGGCCGCAGGCTGCCCAGCTAGAGCGGGCGGTAACTGGTGAGTGGGTCTACGATGGACCCTCCCACTGTCGAGAGTAGCCCCTAGCGCCCACGCGTACGCCCATTTGCACGGACTTATAACTGGTGACTGCCACTCTCCGTGTTGGTTTCACCGTTGCTACTATTACGGTGGCGGAGTGACCTCTCCACAGATGTTGGCACTACTGGCCTGGGATTGAAATTTTGGATATGTAGGTTTTCCCACTGCCTACAACTCCCTCTCGACCTCGACAGCTTGGCCCACATGAAAGACAAGTCAATACATTTGGAGCTGGCTTGGTTGCAGGACCTGGCTCGTGCCTTGCGGATAGTACCAGTCCGGGTTTGTTTCGAGTTAACCTTCTCTGATGATGGCTATGCAAGTGGTTGCTGTCTAAAGGCCATAGAGTACCTCAAGCGTCTATGGCGACACCTGGCACATGAAGATGAGGGCACTATTATATTTCACCGGAACCCTACGGCTGGCAGTAGGTAGATGTTATATGCGTGGTTTTATCCTTTAGCTGGCTCTTACAGCACCCAAGGAAAGACATTGTACATTTGTCACCACTCCATCAGTGGTGACAAATGTATTCTTAGTCCGTCACCACACGGACAAACTCGACCGAAAACCATAAATAACTAAATAAAAATAAACAGTTTATTAAGCTTAAAGCAACTTACCAACTTAAATTTAAAGTTGCAATACAGGGCCTACATTTCAGCTACTTCATAAGTTAAGTTGGTATTAGTTTTGACAGTTCTTTCGTGTGATGTGATAACAAATTACAAGTTTTTGGATTTTTCCCTATGTAGGCTTGGTCTATGCCAAATTTCAAGTCTCTAGGGCAACGGGAAGTAATCCTTAGGTTTTGATTCCCTAGCATAAGTCTAAAATTCTTAAAAATGGTCGTAATTCGGTTATATCTCCTAAATGCGTAGATGTAAAAGGTTGATTGTATTTTTTCAGCAAGGGACCGCATAGATCTACATATCGTATGAGTTGCAAGTTGATACCTTCAGCCGTTGCTGAGTAGCAAAAGTTTGCCGGATGGACAGACGGACACCGAAGTAAGACTATAGGGGTATGTACGAAACCCGTAAAAAACGCACATTCAAGTTTCAAAGAAATATAAATAGTAAGTACATAGGTACTGAAAATTGAAACAAAATAAATTTCTTTGAACAGAATATACGAATAATATAATCTGTAATTTAATTGGTATTGAAAGCAATTGGTACTTACAAATGGCAATCTAAATTGTAAAACGAAACCGATAATGAATAATGTCTTAAAAAAATCTAATGTGGTACCTATAAATATCTGAAAAAAAAAAAGAATTGCAGGATTAACAGAGCGTAACAATGCTATAATCTGATGGTGACCTTTACTGCGTTTTTGAACTTAGTTTTAAATATATAAGCTCACATAGGGACATACACAAAAAAAAACCATTTTGTTTAAAGCCACATTAAGCATTATTATTATAAGCTTAGCTTGGTACCAGAGGACATTGTGTGGAATGTCCATGAATATAAAATTTATTTATTTTGGTATTTTTCTTTCGGCTACGATTTACTGGATCTTCTGGACGCAATTTCACGTTAGCACGCGTCCTCATTTATTCGAATCTCTTTAGTACATCCGTCAAACCAGAATTTTTATAGCCACTGTTGGTCATAGGTCCTGGGTATGGTATAGAACCTTCAGAAAATGTGACTCTGTACAAATTGCATACAGTGACTCTATGCAGATATCGTTAATGGGATGGAGCCAATGTATGCAATTTGTACAGAGTCACACTTTCTGAAGAAGTGTCCTATTCTCTCTCTCTCCAGCCCATTAACACCCCAGTGCTGGGCAAGGACCTCCTCCCTTTGGGAGGGATTATGGCCTACTGCGCCGCGCTGACCAAGCGTATTGGCACAGGGTTTACTTTCCGAGTTTTCCGTCTCTCACAGAGAATTTTATCTGTGTACAATATTCCTTAGCTGACTTTTACAGCACCCTTTGGAGGAGATGGGGTGGTGACACTTGTATTCTTAATCCGTCACCACATGGACCTATACCATACCCAAAATACCAATTCGTTTGTCGTTGCTGCGCCTTGTCATGTCTGCTTTACCCTGTTTCGTCCGTTACGTAGTCAGCACTCTAGAAAATTCCTTTTGTTCTGTGGCCCGCTATTTGCCACTTCAGAATGTGAACTTTTCAAAAAATGGTTTAGTCTTTTGTCCTTTTACAAATCAGCAATTTCGTTTTTATCCCTTAGCACCCATGGCATAGCGCTCAACATAGAACGTTGAGCGACTTTGTATTTAGTTATAAGGTTGCCTTTCAGAAACCACGTCTCTTTCCCGTTACTCGTAAAGGTTTAGGCACTGAGTGATTTATACTTACTGATAATTTAATTACTTTCAGTATCGAAAGCAAATCCTTGAACAAATTCCTATATTCAGTGAGAAATATATTGATGTGTATTGTCTTTTTATAGTCGGATTGATCAGCTATATTTGCTATTTCTAAATTACCGTATAAGTTTTGAAGCAAATAATGTACCCGATTTCGGTATCCACACATTGCATGTATAATTGTTAAACGTCCAGTTAAGTGTGATATATTGATGTAAGTTAATGCAATATTAAAAAACACAGGCCTAGCCGTATCTTTATACAAATATATGATGAGATGTCCAATCATTGTAACTATTAGTACAATATGAACCAAATAACTGTTCTTAGAATACTTTTTTAAGAAAACTAACATATTAGGTGTAATTAAAGATAAAAAAATACTCAAATTTGTTTCTAATATTTGCGATAGACTGTAACAAAATGCTGGTAAATTTTTGTATCGGACATAAAAGAATTCGTATAAGATATAACAAAATAAAATATGGAATACAAATACCATTATGCAGTATATCCGAGCTAATGTGCATATTGCCTTTATCTTACTCAATTTGTGATAGTTGCCGAGTAGGAGCTTAAAATAGATTATAGAATGAAACATTATATCTGATTTCTTTCTGGTATTGGAACGAATAAAATTTTGATACATTTTAAAATGAGGTAAACAAAAACTGGCAACTTAACTAACTGTTATGAAACAAATGAGTAATGAAATCGATATAACATAAATTGAAACGGATAGAGCTAGATATCGAATAGTATTTTGAAAGTAATTGAATTTTTGTTAAAGATGTTTACATGGAAAAGATGTCGACCTAATATTACGTCGTAAGAATTACAATTTTTTGACATAAACAATTTGTGCGAAATTGTAGGCGGAATAAAATCTATAAGTACAAATATTATAAAGCTGTAGAGTATGTTTGTTTGAACGCGACCATCTCAGGACCTACTGGTTTGAATTGAAACATTTTTATTGTGTTGAATAGTCTAGGAATCGAGGAAGGCTTTCATATATCACACTGCGACCAATAAGAGCAAAGCATTGGTTGAAAATGTTGCAAAAACGGGAAAAAATTATCCTTATTTGAGGGCTTCCGTTGCGTTAACAGTTTACTATGTATCATTTGTTTACTAAATTCCACACGTACAAATTCGAGGGTAACGGTTTGTTAATTATAACCATCAATATAATCCCTAATATTGGAAATATTAATGTTGATGAGAATTTCGAGAAAGTGGTATCGTAAATTGAATTATAAATTGGACAATTATGTCAACAGGAATGATTAATGGAATTAAAATATATTGTGAAATCTACTAGTTGTTGCCTCCAACACTCTTCGCTGGGCCGCCGTCGCCTCCTTTTCTCGGGAGGTGATGGTGACAAAGAGGGAGGCCCTGCGGGAGCGCGAACGCTATGGTGGCACTTTGCCCCCCCGCAGGGCCCTAGGTCGTTGGCGCGTAGTAGCCAGCCGCGGCCCCTCCCGACGAGGTGGTCGCGCGTGGCGGGTCGGTACTCAGAGACCCCCCGCGGCAAATAGTCGGTCACGGCAACGCGACAGGGGGACCTAATGGGGAGCATTCTTGCATTCATGCCCTCTTTGCACAGTTGGGCCGGGCCCCGATTGACGAAGAAGAAAAAATAACAAAAAAAGGCCTCTGGTGCGTAACTAACCACAATGTGTATCTTTCACTAGATTACGGATAAGATAATTTTAAGTTTTGGAATAAAAACGAGACCTACAGATTTTTTTTCATGGACATTTCACACAACGTCCTATGATCCAGTGGCTTGTGCCGTGCGAGAAACAAACTTGCGACCTTGTGAACAGCAGTCCGTTAGATGAACCACTAGAACACGAAGCCCGTCTAGTCTCAAATAAATTTATATTCATACCAATTGAATATTATAAGAAACTTGTGCTCCAGACTTGAGATTAAGGAATCCTTACAAATGTCTGACGGCAAAAATTCAATACTCATTCGTAGATATGTTGTAGCCAATCTAGTATGTATTTTCGGAGTCCAATGTAATACTTATTTTAAGTTTTAGCCAGACTGTGCGTATGTGTGGCGGATTTGCAGTCTCGGCCGCCCTAGGCCCCAAGCCATTAGCCGCCCTAGGCCCCAAGTTGTTAGCCGCCCTTTTCTCAGCATCTACCATGCAAACTACATAATAAAATTACTTCATTGACAACTTTTATCTAAATAGATTTAGAAATTTAGGAGAAAAATTCAGTTTTATTTCGCAAGAAAATTTTATTTTGTTGTAAACAAGAGGCTTTATTGTAAATCACCGCCCCTAAATCTGGCCGCCCTAGGCCCGGGCCTACCGGGCCTTAGGGTAAATCCGCCACCGTATGTATGTATGTCTATTTCCCATGACACAAGAAACCTGCCTAAATTGGGACCGAGACTGAACCTAGTATTGGACTAAGACATGACTTGTATTATATACTAGCCGTTGTCCTCGACTTCATTCGCACTGAATTTAGAAAATAGTCCCCGTTTTTGCAACATTTTTCACTGATGCTTCGCTCCTATTAGTCGCAGCGTGACGTTATATAGCCTATTAGCCCTCCTCGATAAATGTACCTATGATCCAAAAATGAGAGAATTTTTCAAATCAGATCAGTAGTTCCTGAGATTAGCGCTTTCAAACAAACTACACTCTATAGATTATTAGTTTAAATCTTACAATTTATGTACAAAAATGGATTTGAAAATGTGTCCGGAGAAACAAGGTCTACTTTTCTATTCAAATTTATATTGTCACATGAAATAAACTTTTCACGAGTAATTAATTGTGCCCATTCAGCTCGTCTACTTCTAAGCCTGGAGTATACCGGCTAAAGGAGATTGGGTATTTTTGTACGGAGCTTACTACGGGCTTCGTGGTGGAGTAGTTTATGTAATGGACTGCCGATCACGTAAAATCGGTCAAGCCGTTTCGGAGGAGTACGGTAACTAACACTGTGACACGTGAATTTTATATATTAGATATAATACACATACACACAAATAAATACACATATAATTAAAGAATTTATAATTAAACATTTTGATGTCGCTCATGTTTATCAAGTTGTGCTTCAGTGAAATTTAGATAGCTGACATCTGCGTAATCAAGTATAGGTAAAAGGAGTGATTGAGGTATCGCAATTTTAGTGGGGATAGGCAAGAAGTTTTGTAATCTGCGCAAGGATCCTATGGAAGCAAAGATTTTACGACTGACTTCATTCGATTGCGGCCCCCAGGACAAATTATTATCAATAAAGATGCCTAAATTTTTAACGCTACAGCTCATTTCCAGACTAACACCATTAAAATATATTTGTGGCAGTACAGTAAAATCTATTTTAGCAGTCATTCCAGGGCTGCCAACTACTATTATTTGAGTTTTCTTTGGATTAACAGTGAGTCCATAATTGTTGCTCCATTCGCATATTCGTTGTAAATATATATTAAGGGTCGTGAAAGCTTCCGATAATGCGTCCAATGGTGCTTGTGTGTATATCTGGAGATCGTCTGCGTATAGGTGGTAGGAAAAGGTTAAATTTTTGGAAATCGAATTTATAAAAATCGCGAAGAGAAGAGGAGATAGCACGCCACCCTGCGGTACACCGTAAGTAACGTTACGCCAGAGTATGTGTCTTCAATGCGAATACGCTGTCGGCGACCAGACAGGTAACTATGAAACCAATCAATTGCCGTTGGAGATATGTTAATAGAGCGTAGTATCCCTAGCAGTACGTGAAAGTCTACGGTATTGAAGGCGTTACTAAAGTCCAACAAGCAAAGAGCGGTAAGGTTCCCAGTACAGTATCCATACCCCGACGAATATCATCCGTGACGTGAACTAAAGCCGAAACTGTACTATGTCCAGCACGAAAGCCAGATTGATACGAATTAAGAAGATGATTGTCAGTAAGAAAGGAATTCAATTGTGTATGAACTAGTCGTTCCAGGACCGGTGTTCGATAATCAGAAAAGGACATAGGACGGGATTTTTTGGGAAATGGAAGAATAATGGAATAGCTTCTGCATCTTTCCATAGCAATGGGAAAATGCCGTCAGAAATGGATTGGTTAAGAATGTGGGACAAAATAGGTAAGATTTCGTCAAGGATAGGAAGGATCATATTTAAACTAATACAGTCGTTACTTAAGGCATTAGATGAAATCACAATCGGCAAATTGTTTAAAAGTAAACGGATCGTAGTCAGGTGTTGGAAGTGATGAAAGATATTTGATTAAATTCATTTTTTAGATCCATCAAAATTGGAAGAAGAGGTAAAATGTTGATTAAGAGAGTTAATGTCGACGTCATTAGGAATTGCCTCAGTTCGAGACCTCCGAACACCCAGCGTTCGAAGAAATTTCCAAACTTTTGCTGGGTCACTGTTTTCTACAGAAGTATGAATATGTTGGCGTTGCGCATTCCTACACACCTTGTTGCAATAGTTTCTAGAGGCTATATACTTTCTTAAATTACTTTCTATCTAGTTATTGTTTAAACCTCCGATAAGTCATTATAAATAGGACCATAAATGTTTAACAATAATTATTAGAGTGGTTTGTGACGATTTTTTTTTCAAATTTTTTCAGGTTTTTTATTTTCTAAATTCCACACGTACGAAGTCGCGGTCCTCCTCCTCCGAAACGGCTTGACCGATTCTTATGAAATTTTATATGCATATTCAGTAGGTCTGCAAATCGGCTACTATCTATTTTTCATACCCCTAAGTGATAAGGGTTGTCCACCCCTGACATTTGTATGGCAAAACAACGTTTCCGGGGTCAGCTAGTAATATTATAAAATCTTGTCTATCTATTTATTCATTACTAGCTGTTGCCCTCGACTCCGTCTGCGTAGAATTTAGGAAATTTTCCCCGTTTTTGCAACATTTTTAACTACTACTTGAGTGTGAGTATTATAAACGTAAGAGTAAACAAATATAATCAGAATGAACGAACTGCTAAGCTATCAGGAGTTAGTTACACGTGTTATTGTGAGTCAACCATAAAATATAGATATGTGCTGTTTCGGGATATTTTTTAGACAATTTTATGTAGAATATTTCTGTCATACATTATTTCTATGTAACTTTAACCATTAAGGCTGCACACGCAACGGAAGCTTAAAAAATGGAGCACCTTTTCCCGTTTTCCCAACATTTCCCTTCACTACTCTGCCCCTATTGATTGTAGCGTGATGAAAAGTATACTATAACCTGCCCAGGAGTATTTTCGTAAATCCGTCGAGTAGTTTTTGTTTCTATAAGGAACATACAGACGGACAGACAGACAGACAGACAAACAGACAGACAGACAGACAGACAAAAATTTTACTGATTGCATTTTTGGCATCAGTATCGATCACTAATCACCCCCTGATAGTTATTTTGAAAATATATTTCATGTACAGAATTTACCTCTCTACAGATTTATTATAAGTATAGATGTAATAGACCAATTTTATGAAAAATTAAGCATAATACGTAAAATCTTGTGTATAACCAGCTTTACATATAAATGGTTCCCATCTCAACAACTTTTAATTAAAGAGAAAGCAATATAATTTATTTATCTTAAGTCTATTAAGTAATTCAACTCTGTTTGGATAATCTGATCAGTGAAACGAAAATTATATTATAAAGTAGAAAAGAATATTAAAATATGTATTAATTAACTAATTATGTAGTTTTAAACGAAGTTATAAGTATTACTACATTAATTTCACGCCATCTATTGAGCGGTTTGCACCAACTCGATCAATCGATCACTTAGTGTTCGAGTTGGTGCAAACCGCTCAATAGATGGCGTTGTACACAAAACATCGCATGATGTTTAACTCACATTGAGAAGGTTGTAGTGGAAGATTTGGTAAACATAATACGGGAACTATGATAGCTCAGATGGGAGAGCAACGGAACGGTATTCCGAGGTCGTGGGTTCAAGTCCCGCTCATGGTTATCATTTTTTCCACTATAATTTAGTTTATTTATAAGTATTAGTTATCATTATGAGCGGGAGACAACATACAAGACGCTTTGCTAAGACGTATATAATCTCCTCTCCTCTTCAGCCCATTAACGGTCTACTACTGGGCACAGGCCTGCTCTGCTTTGTGAGGGACTATGGTCTGCTATGCCGCGCTGACTAGACGCGTCGGCACAGGGTTAGCTTTGAGTTTTCCGTCTCTCATAGTAGACGTTAACATCATCATCATCATAACATCACGCCTTTTTCCGATGGGAGTAGGCTGAGACTATAGAGCGCCATCTGCTACGGACCAAACATACTTCCTTGGCTAGACGTTAACTGCCTGTATTTTTTCTTTAACTAGCTCTTACAGCACCCTGGGAAAGAAATGGGGTGGCTATTATGTAAAGCTCAACCCAGTAAGGAAAAAATTAAGTCCCCCATAGCGTTTAAAAATAAACTTTATATTTATTTATTTATTTATTTAATATTATTACATGCAAATAGTATAAAGCAAGAACATATTGTTAAATAGTTAGCAAGAATTATACAGCAACTATACTTACTTGGCTTTGGTACCCATGATAAGATTTAACTTATGTTATGGGTACCAGCGGCCGTATTATGAGCTCTTATTCCCAGGCCGTTTACGCCGTGAATGGAACTGCCCGGCAAATTCGTAATATGAACATAACTCCCAGCCATCCAGTTCGCTAAAACAGTCATAGATTAATATGTTTATAGAGAAGGTACAACTAAAAGTTTAAGTGCTAACTAAAATTTTTCAACTAAATGTTTTATGTTTACCATAATACATAATTTAGTCAGGCAGTGTACGGCCTGTATGGAACTTGCATGATTTTTAAAAAGCTCATAATACGCCCGCTGTACCTCGAACGTAACAATTTAAAAGGTAATATAATATACTAGTTAAACAGATACAACATTAAAATATGTCCTATGTGTGTTTACAATAAAACTATTTTTAGTCAAATTATAGACAAATGTTATAAGCATGGGTGTATTTGATATGAATGAGAACGAAAACGAAATGAAACGATCAAATTTTTGTGTTTTTTAGGGTTCCGTACCCAAAGGGTAAAAACGGGACCCTATTACTGAGACTTTGCTGTCCGTCCGTCCGTCCGTCCGTCCGTCCGTCTGTCACCAGGCTGTATCTCAAGAGCGGTGATAGCTAGACAGTTGAAATTTTCACAGATGATGTATTTCTATTGCCGCTATAACAACAAATACTAAAAATAAAATAAAATAAATATTTAAGGGGGGCTCCCATACAACAAACATGATTTTTTTACCGTTTCTTGCTCGATACTAATAACGTTGCCTTATGTTGCATAGATAATGGCACGGAACCCTTCGTGCGCGAGTCCGACTCGCACTTGACCAATTTTTTTTTATTACAAACAGTAAAAATCGCATTATTCTTAAATTAATATTTGTGGTTGGCTGCAAAATTTGATTTATCTCCTGCTGCTGAAGACACTCCACCTTGATATTTACCTAAAGAAGCTAAGCCGTTGGCCTAAAACAAAAAAAATTATTTAATTATTAAATTGAATCTTTCCTCTTGGTCCTGAGGTAAGGCATTTATATTCGCGTAGAAGCTTAGTAATGTCTCTTAGAAAAATATTACTAGCAACTGTAACTCTGCAGTATTTTGTAAAAGGAAAATTTTCGAGAGATAAACCGTAAAACATTTTCAGATATGTTTGTTAAACTAAAAACAATATTTGAATTATTTGCTTATCAACAGATATACTGAGTTTATCGGAGAATACAATGTGCTAACTAAGTACCAAACTTCACTCAAATTCGTTGAGCTATTTTAATGAGAAACAGTAACAAACATACAATATATTCACTTTTATAATATTGACAATTACCTTAGTCCTCTTAAGCAGCTCCACTTGTGCGTTCTTCACATTTTCGTCCTTACCAGCCCAAGTCTTCCACACGGACGCCTGAAGGGCCCTTCCATAGCTGAATGTCAGTACCCAAGGGGAGTATAAATTAGTCTGGTTGATGGAGTTTAAATTAACAGTCGCTTCTTCTTCAGACTGACCACCAGAAAGAAAAACAACTCCTGAAAACAGTATTCATAGTTAAGGCCACTTAGAAATTTACAGTACAAGTCTCAGTCTAAACCAATACCCAATAACGTCCCAATTTTATGCAAGAGTCCTTTTCGGTACGATTTTTAGTCTACCATTCCGCTTTGACTAGGCGTTTGGGTATAGAGTTGAATTTCGCGTATTCCTCCTCTCACAGAGGATATTGCGAAATCCTTAACTGTATTTTACAGTACTGTTCCATTGTACCAGTACAGTCACTGGAGCGGAAATGGAAAGATGATAGGTGTATTCTTAATCCGTTACCATGGGGACAACAAAACATTGTTTGTTCTTATTTTTAAGTCAAGTTAATCATAGTCTTATCCAGTGACGTAGTTTGATTTAGGAACTCTATATTCTTCTTCTTCCTGCCCTTATCCCGAATTATTTGGGGTCGGCGCAGCACTTTGTTTCCATCCAACCTCTTCTATCAGCCGTCATATTCTCAATTAATTTTCCTTTACATCGTCTCTCAGTCCGTCCATCTTTTCTATGGTCTTCCTCTCCTTTACAATGAGAAATAGAGAAGCCCAATTGATTTTTTTTAGGATAGCCCTTAAACATAGTGCATTTCCAGGGCTTTCCTGGCTGTGGGCTGCGTAGCGTTCATAGGATTACCTGGCATAGCAGCAGGCACTGTTCTTCGTAGTGCTGTGACTGTAGCAACAGCGATCTCTTCTGGTTTACTCTTCTTTATATAACCTTGTCCTGGCGTAACCTGACAAAAAGTAATAATTATCCTATTACTATTGCTATTTACATAAAACTAATTCTTTATTAAAAGACCAGTTGATGCCAGCGATTTCACACCCTGTTTATAGCGATGATAGGACAAGATGGTGACACTTGTATTCTCCATCCGTCACCACACGGACGATTTTGTCACCTATTTTATTGAAATTGATCCTTGATATGTATACAACAATTTAAATAAACAGTTACCATATTTGGCTTCAATAGTGACCCTTCCAAGAAAACGTGATGATCATTCAAGGCTTTGTACAATGCAGCTAAAGAAATTTCTGTCACTTGTTGAGCCCTTACGATGTCGTGATCCCCTGAAATTAATTGCACAAATTATTGTACTCTGGCAGGCTGTTACAAGCGATTTTGTTCATCAAAAAAACAACAAGCTTTAATTTTCCTACTATTATAATAACGGGCCGCCATGTTTGTTATTTCCCTACGTGATAAGATCCTGAATGCGGATATCCGCAGAAGGACCGGTGTGTACAACATAACCCAAAGAGTTAGCACGACGAAGTGGCAATGAGCAGGCCACATCGCTCGATGACACGACGTCAGTTGGGGGCAGAAGATCCTCGAATGGTGACCATGTACCTGACGACGCAGCGTGGGGCGGCCCCCAACATGATGCGTCCGTCCATCATGTTGGGGGCCGCCCCACGCTGCGTCAAATGCGCCGAGGGCCGCTGGATGCAGTTAGTGCAGGACCGCACGTTGTAGCGTTCTATTTGGGAGGCCTATGTCCAACAGTGGACGGAGAAGGGCTAGTGTAATGGAAGGATGGATTTTACACCCAAAAGAACAGACCAGATAGTAAGAGGTTATTTTAAGAATTGGACCAATACTTTCGGCGATTAACCCCTTTATTCATACATTATTATTACGAAGTTTTACTCTTCATATCAGTACAGATAACCAATTTATTCCCGTGCCTAATTAGTTATGTCACCAAATCTCACGTAAATATTGATAAGAAGTGTGGTTCCATTCAGGCAAATAAATATATCTGCAAAAATATAATTAGCTTCCCAAAAATTCAGAACTTATTTAACAGCTGAGGAGTTCCCAACCTTGCTAATTTACTTAACTTGTTGATTGACTATTACCTTGATTAACATTATCAGTTTCTGTTCCCAGTTCATCTCTAAATAACATTTGTATGTATAGATCCATTATCTATACATACAAATGTTATTTAGAGATGAACTGGGAACAGAAACTGATAATGTGATAACAAACCCGCCGATCATGCTTCAATTAATTGTTTGCTGCGACGCCTAACCATTCAATAGTCAACTAGTCAGTTAAAATCGGAAGACAAGATGTGTTTAGAAGGTTTTGCATAACATGAAAACTCAGTTACAAATAGGAAGTTTATAAGATTACTATTATAGCTGACCCAACAGACTACGTGGTACGTACCACCATTAATCGACCTATCCGTAGAATAAAGTTACTTCTGCATAATCGTTACTTTACAGGAGAGCGATTTTAAATTTGCCAATCACACAATCAGCTATAACATTTTTCGTAATTCTTCTAGCAAATTGTTTTTTTTTCCTATCTATATAAAATACTATTTAGCATAGTTTTAAAACTACATAAAACTACAAAAAAAACGATTTGGTAACTTATTCATAAGTAACCTTGTTCTTTGCATAGGTCGAATTTCTTGAAAAAAAAAAAGAAAAAAAGAAAAAAGAAAAAAATTCGACCTATGCAGGTCGAATTTTTTGTGTCACGAACATTTTTTACTGATTTTTTAATGTTGGAATAGATCTTTGGCACTTCAGAAAGCTTCATAAAGAGCTCTTTTGAAATTTGGAAAGCTATTGAAATTTGAACTTGTGTGATTAATTTATTTATTACGTTCGGTATGAAAAAAGGAGTCTAATATACAATAAAAATCTTTCTATTCTATACCTACAAGTCACATTACAACCATTTAAGGTCTCAACGGATAGTTTCTGTTATCAAACATATCAAAAAGTAGGAACCTTACCATCTAACAACACATCAGGTTCTACGATTGGCACCAAACCTTCGCTTTGGCAAATAGATGCGTATCTTCCCAGTACCTGCGCCATATCATTGATAG
The DNA here is from genome assembly GCA_916999025.1 of Orgyia antiqua. NCBI lineage: Eukaryota > Metazoa > Arthropoda > Insecta > Lepidoptera > Erebidae > Orgyia > Orgyia antiqua. The sequence continues at coordinate 22,489,404 of OU779869.1, forward strand.
CTTGTACCGATGGAGTATTTTCTCCAATCTTCAAAGGACAACGCCATTTCGCAAAACGGCAACCCTGTTTTTTGTATTCTGTGCAACGTTTAGCTAAATCGTCCAATCCTGAAACATAATACATTAAAGACTTACGCCCAATACAATCTTTTATTTTCTCTCTACTAGATAAAAGTCAGACTAATTCGGGCTATTCTAACGTGCCCGGAGGCCCTGGGCACGTCAGAATAGCCCAAATAGGCATAGGCCACATTAGAATGCTGTGACCTATAACTAATATCTTAGGTCATTATAGAGCATATTCATACGATAATATGTTGAAATAGGGACTAGGAGGTTTTCAATCAACACCAGCATTCTCTCCACAGTTTTTAGTTGGAAACAAAATTTATATGATGTGCAAATAGAAATAATTCAAAAACCAATTTTATTAGATTTTCTTATATCACGGTTTTGAGTAATGGTTGCATTTTTGTAGCTCCTAACCCAACAAATCATTTTATTTATAGAACTTTTTTGAGTTTTGAATCAAAAACATACACCGAAAATATATTGCCATCGGTTTCCTTCCGAAGAGCTTTCGAGCAAGACTCACCTTGGGTAGTAACCTCATCTTCTGACAAGAAAAGTGGCACCACATCTTTATCCAATTTGATACCAGGAATAATATTATTCTTCTTCAGAAGTTCCATAAATGATACACCCTCGTCTGTCTTCTGGTATACCGTCTCGTCAAATAAAATAACGGCTGATACATGTTCACTGAGATTCTGAAAATGAAAGACAGCAATGCTATCATTACCTGTTCCTGTGTTCTTGATGCTGGAAGGTAACTGCCAGCTTCTATGGAATTTGGTTTTTGAAGTTCCATCTAGGATTACTGAAAGTGGTGACTACATAATCCTCTTATTTTAATCGGAATTTGGCAATATAGGACATATTGCTAGTATATCTAAGATAGCGGCCCGTCCCGGCTTCGCACAGGTAAATATAGCCTACTCAGTGATAATGTGGCTTTCTAATGAAAAAAGAATTATTAAAATCGGTCCAGTACTTTTTGAGTTTATTCGTTACATACAAAAATAGTGTACATAAAGCAATTAAAACGAAGTAAGTAGGTACCCTAACTAAATTCTGGCTATGTTCATTCTAGTTATTGTTTTGTTCAGTAAAATATCAGAAAAAGACTTATTTACAAAGATTTTCCAGACCGTCAATGGAAGGTTTTCTAAATAATTTATTGTTTTTTGCGATTGACTTGCTATGTTTTTATTTATTTGGCGAATTGAATATAGCATAAGTTGCTCGAACTTGTGGTTCTTGCTGTTTTAATTTCTTTTGTTAAATATATTTTTAGTATAGATATACCTACTGAGTGGGAAGGTCTCTTTCATAAAAGGCATCATTTCCACCAATTAATACACAAATCTGTCACGACGTCGTCTTCTTAAAAGTTTTTTTTTTATACTACAAGGGTGACAGACAAGCATTCAGCCCGCTTGATGCTAATCTAAGTCGCAGAGCGACTGTATGTATTATGAATGTATGTATTGTGTGTGTATTATGTATTATTATTATTACATTTATGTACGAAAAATTAACATTTGGTTTTAGTATTGCATCTCTCTCTCCAGCTCAATTACGCCCCACTCTTGGGCACGGGCCTCCTCTACTTTGGAGGGATTATGGTCTACTGTGCCGCACTGACCAGGCGTGTTGGCACAGGGTTTATTTTCGAGTTTTCCATCTCTCACAGAGGATGTTATCTGTGTGCAATATCCCTTAGCTGACTTTTACAGCACCCTTGGGAGAAGATGGGGTGGTGACACTTGTATTCTTAATACCGTCACCACACGGAGGGTCTTTTTTTGCCTTGCGTAACGCTACTCAATTGTATATCTCATGTTGTTTCCTTATTATTTTATGATGTTGTTTTATTTATTTTTTCTGTATTGGTTTTATTTCCCTTTTATGATGTATCACATGGCTTGTAAATTGTTCCCGAAATTTGAACAAGCTGTAATCCGAGATACAGGTTTTCCACCTAGTTCGGATATAGATGTTACCCGAATGTAATGAGCCTTACCTATTTCTGTTACTCTTGTTTATGTTAGGTACTAATATTATTGTATACATGTTTGTCTGTATTAATTAAATAAATAAAAAAAATAAGTCAAACCTACGGACTTTTACAATACCTGCTATAGAATAACAGAACACATAATAAAAACTTGTTAGTGGGTTCTTAGAAAACTTACAAGTTTTCTATGAGCAAATAGTTGAAAGCTTAGTTACGTAGCTATAAACTAAATATAAAGGTCTCAAGGGAGACGTTCAAAGAAACAACATTATTTGTACGCACAAAGTTTGAACGAAGCTTTCGTTTAGTTAGCCAATTTCCTTTTTAGTTTGGTCAAACAAGTAAATAATTTTGGTACATCCTTAATACCTTACCTTGAATAAAAATAACTTCTTAAATGTATAATTTTATAAGAATGTATGTTGTATGTATGTTTGTATGTATGTATGTTTAGATAGAAGTAAGTATGTGCGTTGCTGTTTCATACAAAATCTACTGGACAGATTTCAATAAATCTTTGCAGATATTGCCAATAGATCAGAATAACACAGTTTGACTTATAAAAAAAACTAATTCGTTATTTTTCTATGTCCCTATGTGAGCTTATATCTTCAAAACCATGCAATGGATTTTGATGCGGTTTTTTTAAAGATAAAGTGGTTCCAGAGGATAATATATTTTTTGTACAATTTGTTAAGATTTGATGTATATTAAACGCAAGTGGAACTGTGGGCATTAGCTTAGGCCAAAAATCATCACGCTAAAAGCCAAGGACCGGGGCAGTAACTAGCAGTTGAAAGTTGCAACTGCTTTTATAGTTACTGCCCCATTGGGTTTCAACTTGAAACCCCAGGCTTAAGCTACAATATTTCTGTTCTTTATCTATTTTCATCGAAGAACAAAATGTTGACTTACCTCAGTAGTAAAAAGAAGTTGACGGTATCTACGTCTATTATTCTCACTATTCTCTAAGCCAATATTTGCAAGAAGTTTTCCAATACCCTCTGGAAAAAGAAGAAACTATTATAAATTAACTAGCCTGCGACTATGTTCGTGTGAATTTTTGGATGACTAGACAATAAGAAACTTATAGCAGGTCTTCCTAAAGGAATTAGATAATTATCCCGGGATAAATTTTAGCCTAATTTTAAGTTAGACCTCCACCAACATTATCTCTGCAAACGACATTCAATTCCATGCAATTAGCGTGCTGCGCGTACTAACAAACAAAAAGACAGACAAAAATTCTATAAGCCGTAAGGCAAATAAGGACCGACCTTAACCAATTAATTTTTTATATCTTTAAAGTACAGCATCGACTTTTTGATTTTTTTTTTATTTGGCCACGAAAGTTTTGATACCAGACTGACACATGCGATTTACGCGGTTCATGGAGACTAGAAGAAGTCTAGTCTCCATGACGCGGTTGTTCGGAATACAAACTCTTCTTCTTCTTTTTTGAATATGGCAATCCACAGTTTCTTGCGAGAGCAATTCTTGCCAGAGTCGAGTTTTGGAATACAAACTCGTTGTTGGTATATACTTAGTTCCATTTTCTTTTTTTTATTGAAATGCTTTCCTATTTAAATAGGTTGGAATTAAAGTAAAAGTGTGAGTAAGTGGAAATAAAAGTATTTATATTATTCTAAACCTACTACGGTGTTTTTTTTTCAATATTGAATTAAGAATTTCTTACACTTTTAATAACAATTATAAATTAAAAATTAAGTTCCGGTTATTTCGGTTAAGTTCGGTTAATTTCGGTTAAGTTCGGTTATTTTCGGCTCTCTCGCCGGGAAGAGCGAGCTGACTACTTGCTCCAAGAAGAGTGGCTCGAGGGTTCTCGTCAGGGGGGGCGCCGCTGGACGGAGTTTTCGTGTTACCGTCTTATACGGGCGCCCCCATGGATCTCTTTCCACCTCCTCGAGCCACTCCTGCCAAGCCTCGGCTTTGGCAGCCTTGATGACGAGCTCATCGGCTTTTTTCACCTTATCGGCGCCGGACACCTCCATCACACGGCCCCCAGTCCGGGCCGTGCGGAATTTCACTCGACGTGCCACGACGTTCCATGCCTCCCCCTGTTGGGTTTGGGGAGGCGGCGTCGGCTGGACGGTGGTGGTCACCGCGGGTTGGGACGCGGGTCTTGCGACTGGCGGAGCGGCCGTCTGGTTTCTGGCGGCCTGCGTTTCCCGGGCCGCCATGCTCTTCTTCGGCCCTCTCTTTTTCCCCGCGGCGTGGATCGCAGCGGGGGCGGAGGGGAGCGACTGCACCGGCTTTGGAGTAGCGTTCAGCGGGCGTATTATGAGCTATTTAAAAATCATGCAAGTTCCAAGCAGGCCGTACACTGCCTGACTAAATTAAGTATTATGGTAAACATAAAACGTTTAGTTGAAAAATTTTAGTTAATACTTAAACTTTTAGTTGTACCTTCCCTATAAACATATCAATCTATGACTGTTTTAGCGAACTGGATGGCTGGGAGTTATGTTCATATTACGAATTTGCCGGGCAATTCCATTCACGGCGTAAACGGCGTGGGAATAAGAGCTCATAATACGGCCGCTGTTAAGTTAAGTTCGGTTAATTTTGGTTAAGTTCAGTTCGGTTAAGTTTCATTTCTGTTATTATTGTAGGTTCGATTTTAATTCGATTCGGCCACTAACGCGTGCAAAGCCGCGGGCAGAAGCTAGTATATTATAAATCGAAGTCGTTATTTTTGTGTGTCCATTATATGAGCTTAATAATTCAAAATTGCGCAACGGATTTTGTTACGGTTTTTTTATTGATAGAGTTGTTCAAGAGGATGGTTTTTGTATAATTTGTTATGGTTTGGTATATATTGGAAGAGGGCTGTAGCGACATCTAGTGACTAATAGCTGTCACTACATAGTACAGCACAATAACAACAGATGGCGTTAAATGTCAAAATATGACGTCACAATGAATTCTACATCGCGAAAGCAAGATTTGCATACGAGTTAAGATAGCTACAACATCTGAAAATACAACAGTGGGGCGAAAGCCCTGGCCAGTGCTGATCACCTAGCCTGGCCGGAGAATTCTCCATTTGTGGTTGGAGGAGCCCGATCACCCACGCTCCTCCACAGGGCTAAATAAATATAAACACGGGAAATGAAATCGCGGGAAGTAAACTTTAGTATAAATTAAAAGTGGCTTTCTTTTATTGTTATAGAAGGTACCGGGAGCAAAACATTGCCGAAAGCTACAGTGGAAGCCGTGTGACGTAGCACATGTCAAACGTACCTACTACAGTGACTTTAAAGACATATTGCCAAACGGTATTACACCAAGATTATTGTGTGCTAAAGATCCTCAGGGTTTACAGGATGGATGTCAGGTAATTCTCACACCCAACCGATATGCACACAAACTTTCATAAAAATCAGTTAAGGCGTACGATCTGAGTTAAAAACTCAGATCGTATTGTGACGTCATAGTTGGTCGGACGTATGCATCCGGCCACCAATATGACCAGATTCTTGTTTCAAAATATGCCCAAAGCATAACATGAGATTTACCAACTGACAACACTACAACGCTATGTAAATGAATGTGCATTACTTTCTATTAAAGAAACACATTTTTATTTACTTTAATCTTAAATAAATAATTGCATGATGATATACATAATAATATATTAAATTTGTATGCCGAAATAGGCAAAACATGTTGATACCAAAAATTGTAAAATTGACTACCACATGACTTGTACCTACACATGTTTATGCAAATAAATCTATTCTATTCTATTCTATTTAACAGGGAGACTCTGGTGGTCCGCTAGTAATGACTGGTAAAGATGGGCAGAGCATTTTAGTGGGTGTGACGTCATTTGGCAGAGGATGTGCTACGCGCCATCCTAGTGTCTACACACGCATCGTTCGTTACCTCGACTTTATAGAAAACAACTCGGATATGGGCTCCACTTAACACACTTTGATGGTTCCCTGTAAAAGTAAACGGATCACATTGATATCCATCTGTCTACCTGTGAACTTAATATCCCTGTTGCATTAAACATTGTTTAAAACTTATGCACTTAAAGTGATTATTGTGAAATATACTCTCTATTTATTGTGGTTATTGTGTTTGTTTTATTTCTCTCGACTTTAAATAATTGAGTATTTAAAAAAAGAAAGTTTAACCGACTTCATGCGCCTTTGAAATTTACTATGTACAGTCGGATGCTGTGCACATTGCATGACAATTGTCTGGTATTTAAGCAATGCAAGACATCGACATGTAATACCACCAGCACCAGGCCTCGAAAATCTAATAATGAGAACTGATGATTAAATACAAAAAATGTATTCTGTTGTTTCTTATTCCCACCTAAAATCAATTATCAACACTAAAATAACTTGCACAAGCTTAAAACTAAAATACTTAACAGCTAATAAAAATAAACGGAGTATGACGCCTTACCCCGTATTACTTCTTTCCTAGTACGATCGCATTCCCAGTATGACCCCTTTCCCAGTATTACGTCTTTCCCAGTACGACCCATTTACCAGTATTACTACTTTCCCACTATGAACTCTTTCCCAGTAAGACCCCTTTAAATGCATTAAGACATTCAATATTTTTTTATTAATTAAATAACTGCTCAGAAAATGTAGATACAGGGTTAGGTCCATATATTTTTTTAATGTCGCCTCGCGGCAGCACTTTTCATACATGCACGTTTAGGCATAGACCAGCCCCTCTTGTTATATCTGTATTATTATACTCTGGGATATACCTATATATTGATGGTATCATCGAGTAAGGAGTTCTGTAGCAAAAATGTGGCTAAAGTATTTATTAACTACAATCTTTTTAACTTGTTTGAATTGCGTTAATGGTGAGTTTTTACCTGTGGTTTTTATCCTTTAAATTTGGAACATATTTGGAAGTAAATTCACAACTATAAGTACAACCTGCTGCTGACGTGGCTGAGAAGTCCTAGTGCTTAACAGCTGCTAGGATTTTCGTTAAATTCTTTTTAAGTAGGAAGAGTAAGCAAGAAGTTGTAAGATGAATTTTTTTCTCAAAAATATTTTTTTTATCATTTCATTATAATTTTTTTTAAACAAAGCCAATTTTTTTTTACACCATTCTGATGGATAAATATTCTCCTACCATAAAACAGAGTTTAAGTGAAAATTTGATTAGGGAGATGATTCTGCAGTCAGGTCCCGACCTTCTATTTCTAATTTTAACAGCTGTTGCCCGCAACTTCGTACGCGTAGTGTTTAGAAAACTTTAGTCTATAGCCTTCCTCGATAAATGTCGCTACCTGCTTTATTACTATCTAACACTAAAATAATTTTTCGAATCGGACCAGGCAGCGTGGCGCAGCGGTTCCTGAAATAAAGGCGTTCATACAAACATACAACCCTTTCAGCTTTATAATATTAATTTAATAATAAATAATAAATAAATATTCACGGACATTTTACACAACGTCCTCTGGTCCCAAGCTAAGCTTTTATGCTTGTGTTATGGGTACCAGAATACGGATATACTACATAAACTACTTTTCTTTTGTAAATACATACATACAAACATTTGTGTGACATTTATGGATATCACACAAATGATTGCCCCAAGCGGGAATCGAACCCGCGACCTCGTGATCGGCAGTCCATTACATAAACCACTCCACCACGAAGCCCGCCAGTAATATAGATAAGAGACGGCAATTCCAAAAACAAATTCAATGCCAACACGCCTGTTAAGCGGGGCATAGTAGGCTATATAAATACCTTCTCGCAACGAAAGAGGCCCTAGCCCAACAGTTAATGGACTGAGGAGAAGAATAATTTAACATTCTTAGGTATGAATTTATAAGGATCTGTTAAATCATTTTTATCACTATGAAAATTTTCCATTGCAGTATACTCAATGGGGCCTGCTGATAAAGGTAAGCTAGTTATTATGGAATTTTACTGGTACCTATTGCGTTTCTACATTTATTTAACTGTAAAAGAAATATGTGTAGGCGTAACCAGAACTTGGAGGTTAAAAAATAATAGTAGATACAGCACCTGAATTTCACAATGTGACAGTATCCTCATCAATTCTATCTAATATATAAAATTCTCCGGTCACGGTGTTTGTAACTCCTCCGAAATGGCTCGACCGATTTTAGTGAATTTTTGTGTACATATCCGCTATGTCTGAGAATCGGACAATATCTATTTTTCATCCCCCTAAGTGATAAGGGTTGTCCACCCTTAACATTTTTATGGCAAAACAACGTTTGCCGGGTCAGCTAGTAATATTATAAAGCTGAAGAGTTTGTTTGTTTGTTTGTTTGTTTAATCGCGCTAATCTCAGGAACCTCTGGTCTGATTTGAAAAATTCTTTCATTGTTCGATGGTCCATTTAGTGAGGAAGGCTATAGGCTATATAACATCACGCTGCGACTAATAGGAGAGAAACAGTAGTGAATAATGTTACAAAATCGGGGAACATTTTCTAAATTCTACGCGTACGAAGTCGCGGGCAACAGCTTTTACACTGATATATACGTACCTATCGAGTTAATAAAAGCGTGATAAATACAAAAAATTAAAGGAATCACTTAAATACCTACTTACCATTAGTCTCGTCAACTGCAAGTATTCCTTTGCCTGGAGCCACTATAGCTTCTGCTGTAGCTTTCAGCTCCGCTTGGAGTGCAGTATCGGGATATGAAAAATATGTTGGTGACATGGTCCTGTAGAAAAATCAAACTAAATCTACTTAAATAAGAACCTCAACACAATATAAACAAAAAAAAAATTTCATTCAGAGTTTCAACTTATTCAAGTTCTTGAATTACGCTTGCTTAATATAATGGGAGGGTTAATTTCTCATGTAAATAGTCCTAAAATAAAAAAATAAGTTGAAAACTTGAAATATTTTTTTAATTAATGCATTGTCATCGGTCCTTACTAGGTCTGCAAAATTTCAGATAAATTTGACTACTGCAAGTGGGTGAAAATCACTTTCAAAAGATTCTGTTACATCGATTAATACATTGATAAATACGTACCGAACCAGTAAAAACGTTTTAGTAATAAAAAATAGCAATAATGACACAAAAAATAGTAACTTATTGCAATTAAAATGTTCAGATAATAGTACAAAATTTAAATTATCACCTGTTTTCAGTCACACGCGAGTATGAAATGATACTTACGGTGATAATAAACTCTTATCTTCAAAATATAACATCTACTTAGCTATATACAGTATGTTATATTCAATTATAGCTAATGCCCGCGACTTCACCAGCGTAAAGGTAGTTATTGAATCCCCCCTCTCCAAATAAACACCAAACCTTAAGAAATTGAAAAAAGAGCCATCCTCTTGAACCACTCAATCGTAGTTTTGAAGATATAAAGCTCACGTAGGGACATACATAACTCGTGTCCGCAACTTGATACGCGTGAAATTTTGAATGACCTACCTTTTTTGCTTTAAAAACCCTATGTCCTTTCTCAGCTTAGGTACAGGAGTATAATTATACCCTAGGGTCATATGGGCCGTAAACTGTGTTGCTCTTTCTTCATCATAATGATAGTTCTCCAATAATTTTGGAGAACTCCAAATTAAAATGATCCGGTCCCTAATTTTTGAAATAGGCCCCTGCCTATAGGCTATTTTCAAATTTCATTAAAATCGGTACAGTATCTACCTATTTTTAAACAAAAATATCTTTAAATAATTTCTATAATATTAAGTAAGTCCCTATGTGATCTTCAAAACTATCAAGGAATTTTGATGTGTTTTTTTTTTAATTTATAGATTACGTCGTGGCTTTTTTAAATGGCACGCGTAAGAAGTTGCGGGCTAGAGCTAGCTATAAATATGATAATAATATAAATATCTACTTACAGAATAGTTATTATTCTACCTGTGGTAGCTACTCGAATATTCTGTATTTGTAACAATTCAATAGAGATTATTTACCTTGTTTATGAACAAGTTATCCTAAATTGGGTGCGGTACCTATATTGATAGATAATATTTCAAAAATATAAAATATGTATTGTGTTGTTTAGCTCAATATCTTCGAGTGATATCACTGTAAGCTGAAACGGACAAGACTGTGACATTATTAAAGCGATTCAATGTAACTAATTGAGCTGATGGATCAATTTATAAATACTAATAGGCACACATCAATTTATTTTTATTAGTATACGAAAAGCATCATGTTTTAGAGACCTATATTTAGGCTGTGATTTAACTTATTTATTAGCATTCCTAATACAAGTACTTGCCATGATTAACAGCTAAGAAACTATAAAAAGATTTTTCTGTCTGCGGTTTAGTTTCCAAACTTTTTCGACTCAGGCTTTACCGATTTTTAGGAACTTTTGCTGGTTTTCCAATTACAGAGCATAATGCGACTCAGTGCCGCACAATGCTGAACTATGCTGACGCTTAATTGGAACGTGAATTAGTTTTCAAATGCGCCAGCAGAGTGCGCTAAGTTTAGTGTTGATAAAAAAATACTAAAAT